>CM021106.1:470428333-471628333 GCA_007115665.2 Sequoiadendron giganteum | reverse complement strand
AAAGCCAATGATACCAAATAAATCGATTCAATTCTAGATATAGGGAATCCATCATGACCTTTTGTTCATTTGGGACTTGATGTACTTCAAAGAATTATATATTTGGTTTATCCATGTTAGAGGATCTTTTCCATCAAACTTGCACATATCCACCTTTGGTATCAAATTCCTAGATCCCATAGAAGTATTAACATTTAGGTCAAGAGTAGATGACCTAGAATTTTCACCTTGGTTGTTTGAGACCTCCTTTCTTGGTGAATTCATATAGGTGCTTAACATGATTCATATGTTCAATATATCTCCTCTTAGGCCACACATCTCCATCTTCACCGAGGAAATTTCTTCCTTGAACTTACTTATTTCCTCATTGGGATTAATATCCTCTATTGTTGTGTCATCCTTATCAAGGGATTTTCCTAGTCTGATAACATTCTTTTTTCCTCTTGTGGTAGGCCCTATCATGATGGAAACAAAAAATTTAAAATAAATAACACAAATGAAACTTAAGTTCTCTAAATTTTTTGTTGTAAATTACTAGGGCCAAGATACCACTTACCCAAAAAAACTCCACTAAATTAGCAAATTTAGAGAAATGAGAGAAAATATTTTAGAAGCCCTAATTTTTCAATAACGCTTATTTATTATTCAATGTCTCCCAATTTTGGGCTTTAGGCTCCTCTATTATTTCTTCAAAACCCACCAAAAATTAGGCTCCAATTCAGTAGTATTTGAGAGATATTCCCCTTCCAAATAAATTGGATAGAAACCCTAATTTTGTAATATTTGACTCAATTATGCTCTAATTTCTCCAAAATTTGGACCGTATCTTCTTGAATATGGTCTTCAAAAACCCTTTAAAAATAAGGAAAAAAAATACCAAAATCTAAGAGATATACGCCTTCCAAAATAACCTCCAATATTAAGAAGATGCCTTGCCTCTATGGTGCCAAGATCATGCTCTAACACCACTTGTAATGCAACAATGTGCAAAAGAAGGATTTAATATGAAATATGTTGAAAATACTTGATAATAATATGCCACTTTGAGGGGGAAACCTCCTAATCCACTTGGAGGGGGATACTTCCAATAGTCTTCAATAAGAACACACTACTCAAAATGATGATCAAATAAGACTCAAAACCTCCTATATATACCTATTTATGCCTAGGATATCAACTAGGCCAACTTAGATAGTAAACATAAAATATGAAGACATTAGATAAACATGAAAAAAAACATGACACAATTAAGGCATACACAAGGCATGCAAGTAATACATAAAAAAAACATGCAAAAGACATGAGGTAAACACATAAAAAACATAATACAAACATAAATTATGCAAATAAGAATTTAAAACATGATACACATGAAATAAAATATGCAAACAAGGCTAGTACACTAAAATATTCAAGTTAGTAATCTAAGGAGACCTCGATATGAAATTTTGTCTCAATACCAAATGACATCCATAAAATACACAACATACACTTCTAAAGTACTAAAAAGGATGGTGCTCATGTAAGGCTAGCAAGTTGTGGTATGATAGTTTAATCATGAAACACATGGGTCTACTAGCTAGAAAGTTGTGCTATGTTATATGTCCATGTAAAATACACAAATTCATAGGGTAACAAGCTTCGTTATGTTAATTCTATGGATTTGTTGGAAATCACACCTTAGGGAGCATGAAATTTTTTAACATCATGGGAGATATGTTGACAACCATACCTCAGGGGGTACATAAATAGTTAATTCCTCAATGAATGATTTGATAACCATACCTCATGGGCATTATAAACAACAACACCATGAATGGGCATGTCAATAAGTCAAAGCTCACAAGATTTGAATGTCTAGATATATGTGATGTATAGGGTGATAAGGCCCCCTTACAATGTTAGCATAATTTGTATGTTGATATTTTAAGGAAAATATTGGGGCTCTGACACCATGAATGATAATGAGCCAATACATGAAGCTACAAATTCCACATAGTGAGGAACAAAACCATAAAAGAAAACTTATAATTTAGAATTAGTAGGTGCATCAATAGATCAAGGAGTGAGAGAACCATAATCAATAAGTTATATTTTATTGCTCAAGGTTTAATATTCATTGGTTGAATGACCGTGCACTCAATGATATACACAAAAAGAGTGGCTTTATTGATTATTTATGTGAAATGTCTTATGTGTTATACGAGGAAGAGTAATCCAGTGGGCTTTGAGAAGCCTAGACAAAATATGCTCTTTCTTGAATATGGGATAAGGAATGGGAATTAATCCTTTCTCTTGTGAAGAAAATTTTCCTTACTCGCTATAAGAAGGTATAAAATATTATATGATTGAGGATGAGATGTAGATGAAGGAGAAGGTTGGAAACCTAAACCCATTTTTTAAGGTATAGTTTTAGTTTATTAGGATCCTTAACTCCTTGTTCCATATTTTCATTGTATCCAAGTTTAGAAATAATTTTGAATTCAACCACATAAGATTTTCCCAACTCATATGTAGGAGGAGGAGTCTTTTCTTCTCTCATTCTTATCCTCCATGGGAATGTTGATTCCTTGATCTAATTTGAATTTGTAAAAGGAAGAATATATAGTCAGCCTTAAGAATGTTTCTAAGGTTGAATTTGGTATAAAGGCAATTCAAAATGTTGTGAATTGAGAGTGAGTATGTGTATGGAATAAGTGTGTGAATAAAGTGCAAAAATAAGAGTGTGAGAAAGTGAATTGAGGCAAAATTACTTTGATGTGTTAGATTCTTGAAAGTAGTGAGCTGATAGTGTTTGCAATCCTTTGATCAAGCAATGAATGTGTGGAACCTATTGTGGTGGATTTTCTATTGTATTTATTTTCTTATAGGCAGTGAGCCTCCTTCTGGATAATGAGTCCTATTTGTAGGTAGTGAGCCTTTATATCTGGATAGTGAGTCCTTTCTAGGTAGTGAGCCCTCTGGCAGTGCGCCTTTGTATCTGATATTGTATTACTATTATATTGTGAGTTAATCCTCACTCTAGTTTTTCCCTCATTGGGTTTTCCATGTAAATCTAGTGTCTCTGGTGTTTTCTTTCTATTATTTGCATTTCATGTTTATACTAAATATCAGATTAAAGTTAAAGTGGAATTGATTAAGGTTAGAAGTAAAAGTAATTTGGTACAACTGATTCACCCCCCCTCTCAGTTGTCTTGTGCATTTAAATAATTGGTATCAAATCTTCAGTTCCTCCTAGAAGAGATTAATCACTTGAGGTAGATCACATGGCGCACAAGCTGCAAATCCCTATTTTTGATGGAGCTGACTATAGTGACTGGAAGGAGTAGATGAGAGGTTACTTGATATCTGTTGGTTTCAAGACTTGAAAGTTGTGGAGACAAAGTATGTTGCACCAACTAGTGGTCCTTCTTTTGTTGATGAAATTTCCGTCTCTAAGGAGAATGAAAAATAAAGGTATGCAATCTTTAGTGCCTTATCCAGAACTAAATGGACAAAAGTTATCTCTTTGGGTACTTCTTATGAAGTATGGGAAAAATTTGTAAGATGTCTATGAAGGGAATGATAGAGTGAAATTGCAAAGGAAGCTAACAACTAAGCGTGGATTTGAGAATTTGAAAATGGAAGAAGGTGAAGATATTGCAAGCTACTATCAGAGAGTTGAACTTATAAAAATTGAAATCAAAATCCAAGGTGGTACCATGGCAAATGAAGATGTAATAGAGAAAATCTTGATGACCCTACCGAAGTGTTATAGTGACAAGGTATCTGCTATTGAAGAATCATATGATCCAAATACATTTACTAAAGAATAGTTATTTGGCACCTTGACTGAATTTGAGATGAGGAAGTTTGGAAGGGAAAAGGAGAAAGCTGAAACAGCCTTTAAAGCAATGAAGATGGGTATGTGCAGGATCATCATGGAAAAAATAGGCCCTTAAGTGGCAATAAAATTCAGAAAATCAGAGTTAGGCAACTTGACATAAAAATTTGAATAAGTTATTTGTATTATTTCAAAAATATGAAAGAATAGAATCTGTAGAAAATTGAATGTAGTTTCTAAACTACTAGGTTTATTTATTTTTAAATAAAATCTATTTGGTGAAAATTTAAAATTTCAATGTAGTAGTACTTAAATTTCAGGGAAAAAATAAGAAGTAGGTATCTGTCTAACCTCCCTAACCACAATAAAATGATAATATTTTTTATAAGATTTTAGATATAAGTAGGGGACTCATGTCCCAATGTGATGCATATTTTTTTGTAATTTGTTTCCAAGTAAATAATTAATTATGATTTTTTTGTTATAAATTTTTAAAAATATAAAAACTCGTATGTCTAACCACCTTAACTTGGTTAAAACTTCATGAAATTAATTAATTTTTTTTAATCCTATAGTATGTGAAGCATAGAATGTGACGCATGTTTTGGATTCAAAAAATGTGATACCGTTTGAAAGTTATAGATGTTTTTCAATCAACCTATCAATCAAGACTTTAGTCGTAATTCAAATAGAAAATTAATAATAATTATTTATTAAATTTGAAGTAAAGCATAATTTATATTGGTGGAAAGATGAGAATATCCTTTAAAAACCCTTTTCGTTTCATCAATTTTGGGTTAAAAAAAAGTCGTCAGCCACATGGGGCATCACTTAGATATCGCCACTTTTTGGCCCATCATGATCCTGCACATACCCAGATACAGGATGATCTGGATAGTGATGGTTCAAAAGAGTTGGAAGCAAAATTTACAAGAAAATTGAAGAAAGGTACCAGTAAGTACAAAGGTATGTTAACTTTTAAATTTTTTAGTTAGGAAATATTGGCCACTATGCATCAAGATTTCCAAATAGAGTTGCACACAAGAAGAACAAAGATAATAATTATAAATAAAAAAGGGACAGGAAGTTCAAGAAATTGTATTATATTAGAGAAGATGCTGGAATTTTTGATGATGAGTTTGAATTTGAGGATGAAAAGGATGAATGCTTATTTTTAGCATGGGAGGATAAATCTATGTCTGCTAACCATGGAATATGTGCAAGGGAATCTAGTCTAGAGAATAAGAAGGATGAGATGGAAGGTACTCTAGTTACTACGTTTCATGCTAGACAGGATGAAGACTATTGGTTAATTGATAGTGGATGTTCAAATCACATGAGTGGAGGCAAGAGTAAGTTTACTAAACATGAAAAATATGATGGAGGATCATTTATGTTTGGAGATTATTTTGGTGCTAAGATCATTGGAAAAGGTACAATTAGTCTTGATAAAAAACACAATACTGATGATGTTTATTATGTTAAGGGCTTAAGGCATAATCTTTTGAGTGTTGGAAAAATGTGTATCAAAGGGTTTAAGCTTGTGTTTTAGGATAATACCTGTGAGTTCAGAAAAGGGTTTGAAACTGTGGTGGCTACAAGGAAAAGAACTCATGGAAACATCTATCAACTTGAGAGTGGTGATGGTCAGTGCTTCATTTCTCAAGTTAATGAAAGTTGGTTGCGGCATCTAAGGATGGGACATGTAAACTTTGATAATCTAATTAGGATTAGTTCAAGAGAATTTTTTAGAGATCTTCATAGAATCACAAAGCCTACCAATTCTATTTGTAGAATTTGTTAGATGGGAAAAAAAACTAGAAGCAGTTTTAAAGGAAAGGAACAATCATCTACCAGAATGCTAAAATTGATTCATATAGACCTCTGTGGTCCTCCAAGAACATGAAGCCTGAATGGTGACATGTATTTTATGCTTTTGATTGATGATTACTCTAGAATGACATGGATTTCTTTTCTTAGAGAGAAAACTCAAGCCCTAGATATATTCAAAGTGTTCAAAGCAATAGTAGAGAATGAAGTAAACCTGAGAATTAAATGTTTAAGATCTGATAGAGGTGGAGAATTCACTTCTGGTGAGTTTAATGCATTTTATGAAGAACATGGTATAAAGAGACATTACTCTATCCCTAGAACCCCTCAGAAGAATGGAGTTGTGGAAAGGAAGAACCGAAATATTCAAGAGGCTGCAAGGAAAATGATGAAAGAGGAAAATGTTCCTGATATATATATTGGAGAGAAGCAATGCACACTACTGTTTACATTCTTAACAAATTTCAAATCAAAGGTAACAAAACAAAGACTCCTTATGAGCTATGGACTGGTAATACTCCCACTATTAAATACTTTAAGTTGTTTGGAAGAAGATGTTACATTAAAAGAGATGATGAGAATCTTGTAAAGTTTGATTCAAGATGTGATGAAGGTATTTTTCCTGGATATTCAACTAACAACAAAGCATATAGATACTTCAATAAAAGGTTGAGGAAAATAGTTGAAAGTGAAAATGTAAAGGTTGATGAAGTTATGCATAGACCAGTTGAGATAACTAAAGTTGAACTAGATGATCCTATTTGCAGACAAGTACAAGAAGAGGAAAAGGAAGAGGAAGAACAAAGTGAAGAAGAGAATATTCTATAACCTTCTAAGACTCCTAAGTATGTTTAGAAGAATCACTTAGAGGAATAGATAATTGGAGACATAAGTGAAGGTGTAAAGACAAGAAGAAAAGTAGTCGAGGTAAATTTGTGAGGTAAATTTGTTTAATTTCTAAGATAGAACCTAAGACTGTGAGTGAGGCATGCAAAGACGAGAGTTGGATGAGAGCAATGAAAGAGGAATTACAGCAAATAGAGAAGAATCAGACATGGGAATTGGTTCCTAGACCAATAAAAAAGAATGTAATTGATTCAAAATGGGTGTTCAAGAATAATTTGAATGAAGATGGTGAAGTAGTAAGGAATAAGGTAGGACTTGTATGCAAAGGTTATTCATAGGTTGAAGGAATAGAATTTGAAGAGAACTTTTTCCCCGGTGGCAAGAATGGAGGCCATTTAGATATTTTTGGCATTTTCTCCTTGTAAAGATTTTAAAGTGTACCAGATGGATGTTAAGTCTGCATTCCTGAATGAAGAATTGAAGGAAGTGTACATGGAGCAACTAAAATGATTTTAGTTATTAGACAAACCAGACATGGTCTAGAAATTGGAAAATGCATTATAAGGACTTAAACAAGCTCCCAAAGCTTGGTATGCAAGGTTGGATAGATATTTAACATGGCAAGGATTCATCAAAGGCTCTGTAGACAACAATCTCTATTTCAAAATTGAAGGTAAAAGAATGTTGATAGTTGTGGTATATGTTGATGAAATTATTTTTTGATGAAATGAAGGTATGCACAAGAAATTTGCAGATGAGATGAAAAAAGATTTTGAAATGTCTATGATTGGTGAGTTGAATTTTTTCTTTAGACTACAATTAAATCAAACTAATAAGGGGATATTCATTTCACAATATAAGTATGTTAAGGAATTGTTGAAGAATTTTGGAATGGATGACTCTAAACCATTCTATACCCCTATGGTAACTAGATGTGAGCCGAGTAAGAATGATGAATCTTCTAAAGTTGATCAGATCATGCACAAATATATGACTAGTGGACTACTATATCTTACTGCTACTAGAACGGATATTATGCATGCAATATGTTTAGTTGTTAGATTTCAATCAAAACCTAAAGAAACACATTTTATAGTTGTGAAGAGGATATTCAAATATCTAAAGGGAACTCTGGATTATGGTTTATGGTATTATGAGGATACTGATTTCACCCTGAATGCCTACATTGATGCTAATTGGGCTACCTATGTAGATGACTAGAATAGTACTAGTGGTGGTGCATTCTTCCATGGAAGAATACTAGTTTCATGGTTGAGCAAGAAACAAGATTCAATTTCTTTTCCCACTACAAAAGTATAGTATATTACAACAACATCCTTTTGTACATAGGTAGTTTGGATGAAGAAAACATTGAAGGAAATTGGTGTGATATGTGATGAGTCTATCCCTCTATTTTGTGACAATGCAAGTGCCATAATAATTCCAAAGAATCCAAAGATGGATTCTAAGAAAAAGCATATATCTAACCAATATCACTTCTTGAGGGAGAAGGTGTTGAAGAATGAAGTCAGGCTTGAATATGTATCTACTAAGGATCGGATTGTAGATATATTTACTAAGGCTCTTCTGAAGGATACTTTTGAGTATCTCTGAGAGAAGTTAGGGGTTACTGCCCCTCCTTGCTTGAACTAGGTGCACATGGCAGTGTATCCATCTAGTGAATCTACATGATTATTCTTTGTCTGGAATGATGATTGAGGTCTACTCCTCAAGGGGAGTAGAGAGTATCATTGTTGTAGTATGAGATGTGAGTATACTCCTAAGGGGGAGTGATCAGTATTATATGGTAGAACTTTTCTTTTCCATTGATTTCAAAGGGGAAGAGAGAGTCATGTGAAAAATCCTATTTGAGAAGAGAGAGTTGTAAAGGAAAAGAGAGTGCACAAATCTTTTGTAGGTTGTTTGATATGAAAAAGAAAGTAGAGAAGAAGAAGGAGATTGTGTATTCTATCTTTGATGGTTTTCACATCATGTGTTGCCATCAATGACAAAGGGGGAGATTTTTGTAAGTATGGATGTGTTTGGTGGTGTTGTCATTAATTTTTTCATTTATGTCAACATATTTTAGAGTGATTGAAGATGGTACAAGTATAGTTGAGATAATGTGGAAGTGTTGAGAGTACATGGAGCCATATTTATGAAGTTGAAGTGTGTTGATGCCAAGTGCTTTTAAGAAAATTAATAAATAATGAATACAGTGTTGTGTGTGTGTTTTTAGTGTGCTCTGGTAATGTGCTCTGCATTTCTTTTGTTTTGATTATATTCCTATGCGAATCTATAACATTTTTTATGGGCTTCAATAGATAATATATTCTGAGTTTTACCTTCTGGGTTGATGGAGAGTGAAAGATGTGTTCACTGATGTGTGAACCTTTTTGGCATAACTGTTTGTCTTTGGACTAGGAGAGATGTCTCTACTCTGTAGTCTTCTAGTGGTTTGTCTCAGATCTTTTGGATCTAGAGGAAGTGGTGCAGCAGCACCCCAAAGTGCATCTAGGAGAGTTAACTGGAAAGGTCAAGAATTAACAACTTGTTTTAGTTCAAATGTAGAAAATTCATTCTAACTCTTGAATTTGTGCCTTAGAGGCATTTGAGAACTTGCATTATGTTAGGGAAGGTCATGTTGACCATTTGTTAGTTTGGAAGTTTGCTACAAGGATGACTTAGGACCTTGTAGACCCTCCTAGTTGATAGTTTTCTTTAAAATTTTGAAAATAAGGCCTATGGAAAGCCACAAGCGGCCATGGAACAATTAGGATTGAGCTTAAATGAATTGGAGAGCCTATTTATGGTGTGCTTCGAACTATGAGCAAGTTTGGAAGCTTTTGTAAAATTGAAGGTTCATGAATACTAGTGTGGATAGTGAGAAGAATATGTAAAATTTTGTGTTTGCTTTGAATTTGTGTGATCAGGAGCAATCATGGCTCTGTAGTTTGTAGTATAGCTATTTTCTAATATTTTTGTGGTGGTAGTTATTTTGTGTGATTAGTTTTCAGGCATTGTTTTAGAAGTTAATTTGTTTCTTTTAGTTTACTGTTTTGACTGGCAGACTATAGTTGATGGAGTCTTAGTTACATTCCCACTGTACCTTGTGTATGGGCCCTTGGGAACTGTGACTAAGCTCCATGTCTATATATAGTTTAGGTTTAGGGTGGTTAGGAGTCCAAGAAGCATGGAAAAAGTCTTCTCCTAGGCGAGCTTGACAGTGCCCGGCTAGGAAAGGCAGGAAGTGCAAAGCACTTGGTTTGCAGGGGTGACCTTTCCCTGACAAGTCACATGGTGGAAAGGTAGATAGATGCCTTGCAAAGGTTTGAAAAGAAGGAGGAGGCTTCACCAGTCCTTTTGATTGGAGAAAAAGTGATCAATTCATTGTGAGGTCAGGAAATTGCTCTAAAAGAGGCCTAAATTGCAAAATGGAGGGTTATGACTATGTACGGTCAGGTGAGGATGAAGACCTCTAGAATATTTGAGACATGGGTATAAGGACCAAGAAACCAAAGAAAAAATTTTGCGCTCTTTGGAGAATTTAGGAGAGTTAACCTATTCCCTCAGAGAAAAATACCTAATTGGGAAGCCTAGAACTAGGGAACTAAAACCCTAGATGAGGGTTTGGTGAAAGCGATGGACAAAGGAAGCAAGGTGGAGTTTTCAGAGCTAAGTTAGGATGGTGTGAACCAGTAGAAATCATCCCCACACCACTACAAAGAACAAATTGAGAGTTGGGAGTAGTTAGCCTTTAGGGAAGATTAAGGGCTAAGGGAAGAATAGGAGCATTGCACCAAGGTTGGCTTGGTAGGTTGTAATTGAGATGGTAGTGGGGTTGGCCAGGAGAACCAAGGGTACGTAAGAGAAGGTCCTAAAGTTTAAGGTGTTAAGACACCAAGGAGATATTTCTAGCAAGGATCCAGAGCATGGAATAGTGATTGTTCCATCCAACCCTACCCTATCAGGAAGGTTAATATTAGTGTTTTTTGTGTTCTAGAAAAAGTGCTTGTGGTTTGGTGCTCTAGAAGGCTTGTTCTAGAGCTACTGTGTGTGTCTACATGATCCGACTAGACTATTGAAGAGAGATCAATGCATGCAAGTTGTTGTGGATGTACTTGAAGGTTTCTAAGAGGTGTTCCAGTGTCTGGTGAAGTGTGTGGAGTGATCCATGTGTGATCATCTAATTGTGGATGTACATACTTCAAACTTTATTAGTGTTTTCATTAGGTTTGGCCAGCTTGGTGTTTACACATTACATGAAGATTAAGCATAAATTAAGGAAGTGTTTGATTGATCCAAGATGTTTTTTGGGTCCTAATTAAGTTTTTGTTTGGTCTTCTATCATTCTTATCCACCATGGGAATTTTGAGTTGCTGATCTAATTTGAATTTGTAAAAGGAAGAATATATAGCCGACCTTAAGAATGTTTCTAAGGTTGAAGTTGGTATAAAGGAAATTCAAGATGTTGTGAATTGAGAGTGAGTATGTGTATGGAATAAGTGTGTGAATCAAGTGTGAAAAGCAGAGTGTGAGAACGTGAATTGAGGCAGTAGTACTTTGATTTGTTAGATTCCTAAAAGTAGTGAGTTGATGGTGTCTGCAATCCTTTGATCAAGTTGCGAATGTGTGGAACCTATTGTGGTGGATTTTCTATTGAATTTCTTTGTTTGTAGGTAGTGAGCCTTCTTCTAGATAGTGATTCCTATTTGTAGGCAGTGAGCCTTTATATCTAGACAGTGAGTCCTTTCTGGGAAGTGATCCCTCTAGCAGTGAGCCTTTGTATCCGATATTGCATTACTATTATATTGCGAGTTAATCCTCACCATAGTTTTTCCCTCATTGGGTTTCCATATAAATATGGTGTCTCTAGTGTTTTATTTTTGTTATCTTCATTTCATGTTTATACTAAATAATAGATTACAGTTAAAGTGGAATTGATTAAGGTTAGAAGTAAATGGTACAACTGATTCACCCCCCCTCTTAGTTGTCTTGTGCATTTCAACATATTTGATGTAGGAGTAGAAGATTACCCAAATGAAACATAAGATTCCTTAGGTTTAGATTATGATAATTTTCACTCTCCCATAAAGGAGGTGATGTAAAATATAATGAACCCAAACCATTACCAAAATTTGTATATGAAGAATTATTTGAATTATTATTTGTAGTGTTGAGATTAGATGCCTAAGAAGAGGAATGGCAATACTATATTGATGCCACCGAAATAACCTTCAACTCTTTAGGCTTTGATGGTGAGATTTTATAATCCCCAATGAAAGTAGGTATAAAATATAATGCACCTCAATCATCACCAAAGAGTGTAGTATAGGTGATTTACTATCATTGGTATCCTTATCATTAGAAGATAATGGTTCAAATTTTGAAGAAAAATTCAAAGTACTAAGAGAGTTGGAAATTTTATGTTCATCTTTGGCTTGTAAATAAATATTTGAATTTTATTTAACCATATATACCTTATTATTATATGCATACATAATTTTGTAGTGAAGAGTTGCTATGACTCCTCTCATGGCATGAGGCCATGGTCTACCAAGAACAATATTATATGATAGATAATTTGGTATGACATGGATAAGGGTAGGAAAAATCGTGGTTCCTACCTTAATGGGTACTGTGATTGTACCCAACAGTTACCTATCAACATTCTAAAATCCACAAATAGAAAGACTACTATTTTCTATGAGAAACACATCTACACCAATTTTATGTAAAATTTCAATGCTACAAACATTAATATATAATATATTATCAACTAGAATACTTCCATGACATTAATGTAGACAACAATCACAAGAGCATCATATTGGTTTTATATTTCAATAGGAGTTAATTCATGTTGATGGATTGTAATGTTCAATTTTTTTGTCTGCATACAATCAATCAAGATTGCTACATAATTTTATATAAGGTGGTATAAAAATCTTCTGTAAAGCCTCTTGGAGCATCTCATGGTATGTAGATGAGCTTTCAATTAAGTTTCAAAGAGAGATCTTAGTTGGAGTATTATGAGGTTTCTCAACAAGATCATACTCTTTTCCCACATGTTGAGGAAGGTGAGGTCTGAGGGAAGATAATGTTGATGAAATGAAATTGAAGTGGAAGTAGTTAGCATTTTCTTAAGTAGTTTGTTGTTTCGAGTATTATATGTGTGAGCAGCTACATGATAATGTGGTTGCTTTGACACATTTTGGTGTATATAATTATTTTGAGTGAGTTTTTTTGCAAAGTCTAGGATGTGATAGAGAGGTTTAAAAGGTCCACCAATAATGATAGTAGGTTTATTTTGTAGTTGAGAACCACAAGGAGAGTAGATAAGTTTTGTTATGACACATCTTGAGAGGTGAAAGGAAACATCTTGAAAGGATACAAAGTTTAGGCAAGAAACATTGTTTGGTTCTTGTTCCCAAGGAAGAGCCAAGTAGGTTGGATAGTATTTTTTATCACTTTTTATGGGAGAAATAATATTTTTTAAGTTAATACAATCAATCAAGTGAATTAGGGTCAAAATAGAAATAAACAATAGAATCTAGAAGTTTCAAGAAAAACTGTCAGAAATAGGAACCAAATCTTAGCAAAGGCTACAAATTAGGGTTTTACATAAAAAAAAATGAGGTGAAAATAGTTAGATAGGGGTGAGGGCTGTTGGAAGAATAAGGAGTTTTTAATTTATGTTGTTGTTGGAAACATGAGCATGTGAAATAAGCACAAGGTACATACAAAAAAAAAAAAATTAATACGAAAAATTGACATAGTTTTAATCCAAAAATAACTCTCGTCAAGGTAGATACAGTCATGCATTGCAGTGTTGTCATTGATTTCAACATTGCATATTGCTTTGGAGATCATGGTGTAGATAATTTTGGGTGGATCTAACATGTTTTAGGATGTTTGCATAAGATAATTTTGCAAGAAGGTTTGATCTAGTGAAGGCATCTATGATGAAAAATAACTAAGTGTTAATACTAGTGATTCTTTGTATAGGGGATCTGGCAGCTGGGTCTATAATGTTTTTCTATTGAATATTTTTCTCTACGGTTCTAGTATAATATTGTTGGCTAATAGAAGCTTCTAATTCTATAATTTCATCTTGTTTTAGATTTTGGTGTGAAAGTTATGAGTAACAGAAGTTTGGCTTGAAAGTTATAAGCATTTTCTAGTTTTGAGCATATGAGTTGGAGAGTCTGCACTTCTTCGTGGATTGAATTTTAAATTTTCATATTTGACAAGATGTTGACATATGTTAATAGAGTTTTTATTCCAAGTGGCATGATTTTTTGAGGTACATGTGTTTGAATATGTGTATACAGTTGGTGATTTTTTGTATTAGGTCTCCTGTGGTGCTGATCTAATAGGTTTGAGGGTATGTGAAGCTTAAATAAGTATTGTGAAGTAATGTGGGATATTTTATAGTCCATTCTGACCTATTTCATTTTTTTTTAGATTTGAATCTTTTTGTGAGGTGTGTATGGAAGGATTTTGAGCTGACAAGTTATATTTTGTATATTTTGATTAGTACATATAATTACACTAACCTAATTGATGTTATGGGTGAAGAAAATATATAAGCTAGATCATTTTCAATGTTTTGAT
The DNA here is from genome assembly GCA_007115665.2 of Sequoiadendron giganteum. Classification (NCBI taxonomy): domain Eukaryota; kingdom Viridiplantae; phylum Streptophyta; class Pinopsida; order Cupressales; family Cupressaceae; genus Sequoiadendron; species Sequoiadendron giganteum. Next base: position 471,614,217 of record CM021106.1, on the reverse strand, counting down.
AAATGTACTACATAAGAGTGATGTGAATGATGCGAATCAAGAGAATACATTGTGAATTATAAGTTGTGAATGTTAAGCAGAATTTATGGTGATGTGAATGCAGAGGAAAGAAGAGTGTTGGATCATAATCAAATGAAGTGTGTAAAGTTAGTCTATTGAGATTCATTGGAACTATATTTCATGCATATGATAGATTCAATTGTAAAAATTTAGTCTAGGCAATGAGCCACAAAATTTATTCTATCTCTTTTCTTCTTTTAGTGGGTAGTGAGCACTTCTATAACATACTATAACTAGTTATAATATATTGTGAGCTAATGTTCACCGTGGTTTTTCCCATTTTTGGTTTTCCACATAAAAAATCTTGGTGTTCATGTGTCATGTGATGTTTTTGGATGTTTTTATGCTTTCTTTCATTACTACAATTGAATATTCTATAAGTATTGGATGCTTAAATGTTTAACTGGTTTAAAAGAATATTGATTGAGCCCCCTCTTAGTATTTTGGGTGTTCAACATTTGGTATCAAAGCTAGGTTCCTTGGAATGAGCTTAATTGCTTGGGGAAGATATTGGAGGTTGAGCACATGGCTATTAGAAGACTACCTACTCATGTAGAAGATATTCCTATTGTTGGTTCTATAGATATTTGATATGAATGGATAACTCAAATTTTATCTTGAAGATATTGTAGGAACTAAAGGTGAAAATGGAGATCTGAAGGAAAATGTCAAAGAATCAAATGAATGCATTAGAAAATTGAGAGAGTGGATCAATAAATTTAGAGAAAGGCATAAGGAGGTCAATGAGCAATTGAAGCAAGAAATTGAAACCATTACCTATATGAAGGTGAAAATTGAAGAAAGAAAGAGAGTTGAAGAATGCCTGAATGCAATGGTGAAAAAAAATTCTAAAGAATGAATAAGGATTGAACAAGAAGTTATGAATATGATATCAGATCTAAAACAATCAAAGTGTCATGAAGAAAAAATCAAGATGAGTTCTACAAATCTTGATGAAATGATTGCAAATAAAAAAGGATCTAAAGATAAATAAGGTTTAGGATTTGAAAAGGGTGAAAGCTCAAAATTAGATTAGACATAAAATGCTAAAAAGAAGATTGGAGACAAGAAGAAAAATTGCAAGTAGATCTATATTCAAAGGAATGTAGCTAGAAGACCACTAGTCAAAAAACCAAATGCACAAAGGTACCCATATTTTAATGGTTTTTGTTATTTTTGAAATAAATTTGGACATAAGGCTATGTAATGTAGAAGTAGAATGAATTAGAATTTTCCACCTTTTTCTGGTCAATTTTTTACATGCAAGAAATTTGGTCATAGAGCTATGAGGGCATAAGTCAAATGTTGACTGGCTATAACAATGGTAGAATAGTTAAATATTTTAATTTCTACTATTATACATGCTATGATTTTGGGCATAAATAAAATCAATGAAGATCTAGAATAAATGGAAGGAATATTGGTAAAAATAATGTCATATGCTACAATTTCAATAGACTAGGACACATTTATAAGTTTTGTAGAAGTAGAAATATGAAGAAGGATAATCTAGTAAAGAAGAATGAACTAGTACAAAAGATTGTTTTGGAAAAAATAAAGAAAGATATGAGTAATATTTGGAGAAAGAAGGAAGAGACTATGGTTAAGGATGAATCTATACTAGCATCAGGTATATATTTTTCCTCTAGAAACTAAGTTGAGAGGTTTGGCTCAAGGGGAGCTTTAATAAAAATATTTTATCCCCTGCCAAAGAAAATGGTGTTGATGCTTCAACATGAGGATATGTGGTAAAGATCAACATGCTTGATCTTTTGGAGAAAATTCTAATAGAAAATATTGAAATGTGGAAGATTGCAGAGCAGTTGAAGGTGATTGTGTACATAGTGAAGGGTTTGCTAGCTTTATTGTTTAAAGCATTTAATGTGAAATTAGGTTATTTTCAAGGGTTATAAAGTGATTTTAATTATCTAAATTCATTCACAGCAAGAATTGTGAAGGATCAGAGCAATGAAGAAAATATTTGGAGTGATCAAGGCGATTTGTGATCTAGTGCATTCAAGCCCTAATCAGAAAAGTGAAGGAAAGGGTATTTACAATCTTTATTTTCCCTAGTTTCACATAGAAATTTGTTGAAATAAATTTGAATTCAATTATAAATGAGTATAACGAGGGTTGTTGAGGTTACTAATAGGCCATGACCCAAGTTTAACAAAAATCATGTTAAATCCATGGAGGTCGACCCCTTAGGTGCATTTTGTAAGGTTCCATATGGTGTGTTTCATACAAAAGAAATAAGGATTTAAATTCATTGCAAATTGGAAGAAAATAATCATTCTAAGTTAAGAGAGGTTTGGGTGAGTGAAATTACTAGAGATAACTTTTCCCTAAAACCAAAATATCAAAACCTAACTGCGAAGAAACTAGATGTGTGGAATGGATTCCCAATTTTTTTTTGATGATAAATGGGTTAGACTCACAAATTAAGCAGAATTCATGATAGATTTTTCTAGATTAATATCTCTAGGTTAATCACAAAATATGTGATTAGAGAAGTTACAGGTTTGTGCTCCACCAGACCTATCTCGGTACTTAAATCGGTGAAAAAGTAAGTGGTCACAAAACTAACTGGTGCCACATATGATAATAAGGATTTGATAGTGAATAACATTAGAAATTCAATTATGAAGTATGCAATTATGATGATAGGATTCAAGATTTACTTCACAAATAGAGATAATTTTGTATCTACCACTGTAATAAACACTACCTATGAAATGGTGGAAACAAGAATCGACTATGATCTTTGAGTTGTTGAGACAAAAGCTAATGTACAACTTGGAGAAGACCAAGGAAAAGAAACATCCATTTTTTTATGGTACCTTGATTGTTTGTCTACTTTTCTACATTTTGAGAGAACTACCCGGTACTAAAAGTGTTGTATGTTTGAAAGGAAGAATAGTTGCACATCAAATTAGAGACTTCATGTATGGTCTTAGTGATGTAGAGGCACAAGATGAAGCTCTTGAAGCATTCTTTATAGTATTTATAAAGAGGATGCATGAAAGAGAAAGAATCCCTAAGAAAATGCTAGAAAAATACAAGGATGAAATCATATTCATGGTATCAATAGATCAATGCATCATTCAAGTAGCTGAACAAAGGATAGTGTGGATCCCAACAATGGGATATGATATTAATAAACAAGAAATTATTGCCTCAACTGATTTTATGCTTAGAAAGCCTAAGGATACCATAGAAGTAAGGTATGGCACCTATGAAGAAAAATATATGGAGGTGCATATCGAGAAAAATAAACAAATAATAAATAAGAAGGTTGAAAAGATGATTGACAAGTTTAGGGAGGATATGGGCATCATAAAGGAGAAAGTGGCTAGAGCTCCAAAAATCACATCATACACTAGAAGATCTAGTACAACAACTACCACTCCTCTTACTATCCAAAAGTCCTCCAGGACTAAGCCCCCTACTAGTGAGAAGAGAAAAGAAATTGATAGGCATCCAATGAAGGAGAGATCCCCTCCAGTTGTGCAAAGTACAAGGCTTGAAAAGAATAAATCTACTAGAGTAACACCACTTGCATCCCCTTCCAAGAAGAGAACAAAACAAAAGGATGTGAGAAAAAAAAGATGTGTAAATGTTGAAGAGAATGAATAAGAAGAGGAAGGACCTGTTGTCAATCAAGATTGCACCCTTATCCATGTTAAACTTAACTATCCTATTGAAACATAGAAACACTCTCAGATTATGGATAATCTATAGTGAGAGTGAATCTCTAGAGCGAGATGGTTCCTCTAGAAGATCACCTAATCTAAAATACTTTCTGAGGAAAGGGTTAGAAGTTAACTTGAAAATGAAATCCTAAAACCTAAGGATGATTTACTATAATTTTAAACTAATTTTGATGGTTTTAATCACAAAAAATCTCTCAAAACTTCAACTTTCACAATCTCACCAAAAAAAACAACCCAATAGTAATTTGTATGAAGGCTCATAAGATTGAACATAAAATACAACTTGAATCATATGAAACTCTTGCACACAAGTTCACAATAACAAGACATAAAATAATTCACTATTTCAAATCACAATAACATCAAATTATTACTCCAAATATGAGATAAGAAGTGAGAAGGAAAGCTCTGGTGTTTATTGAAACTAAAGGAGTAACAAGCTCAAAATATGATTACAAAAGTGTTTAAAAACTCTCTGCAATGAGCAAGAGAGGAAGAAACAATAATTTGAACTCCCAAAAATCAAAATTTTCTCCAACTTATATCTCCCAAAACATCTTCAATAGTGAGAATAAAAAAATCCAACTGAACTGCCTCCTAGAATAGAAACTTTGATCCATTTTAGAGCTCAAGAGAAAAGCCTCCAAAATAGGGCTCAAAATTGATACAAACTGATTGAAAGAAATAGCAACTTACTTTCTCCAGTATGTCGATCCAAAAGCCTCACAAAGTTAGGTTCAAACTGGTTGAGAACTGAAAAAAGCAGGTTCAGTTTTCTCATCCTTTTCCAATTTCGCCCAAGAACTCAAACTCAAAAATAGAAAGTTTCAAGGAGAAATAACTACATTTTAAAAATAACAAACATTAAGGTAAATTTATAACAATATTTCCTTAATGATGTTTTACATCATTTGCACTTTACAATTTACAAAATAGAAAGGCTCCTAATTATACTTGACTTGATACAACCTTTCTAACTCGATTTTTATTTTCCTCCAAAGTTTATGAAATGTTTCTAGCGAATTAAACCTAGGCATACAATATGTGGTAGCCATCGAATATTAAATAGGGTATTAGTTCAACCTTTGATTTGAAATTTAATGTGATGAAAATCAAACTCAAATTAGGGAAACCTTGCAAACTCTAAGACAAAACCGAGCTCTCCTTAGTTTTTGTCTATTCATTTGCATTGATCAATTTTGGAGAAATGTTTCTCTACACATCACTGCTATGAAACTTAGGGTTTCAGCTCAGAACTTGAACATTTTCTTTTGTTTGGAGGAATTTCTTGAAGATATCAAAGAAAAAAACATAGAGGTAAGTTCTTTGACACCAATCTAGGTATCAACCCTCTCTTTTTTTGGAGTATTTGGCCTTGATGGTCGTGACGACTATTGTTTTCTAATATTTTTTTCTTATTCTTGTATTCTCTATTGATGCCTTGCTTGCATTGGTCACCATTGGAAAACCTTTGATTGAAATTTTGGGAGAAAACTATGGGAGAATCCTATGGATTTACTTGTATCTTTTCATAGTAAGAACTTGGGTAAGCTTTCATCTTTCGAGCTTAGAATTTTAACTTAATTTTCTAAAAAAATTGTTCCATTTGAGCCCAAGGAGTTGTAAAATGAATGAATGTTTTATTTTCACAAGCTTCTTCAAACATATGGCTATGGCTTTCATTTTATCTATTTGGGTTTCTCCACATTCTTCTTATTTTGAAATACTTTAGAGAGTTTCTTTTGATAAAAAAAGAAGATGGGTATCTATGTAACTTCAGGCCGCAGACTCTCTCTTTATTTCACTTATTTCTATGCTTGCATGAGCTCGAATACCCTCCATTATTCTATATATATTTTTTTTATGCAAACCCCAAGTGGGTTTTAATTGTTTGTGCAAAAATGGTATTCTCAGGCCATGGCCATGAGAACCCACAATGTATTTCAATATTTTTTTTACCTCTTTGTTTTGTGTAAAATGAGCTCGATTCGAGCTTGAACCAAGAAAAAAAATTATAGTCTTGTCAAGAGAAGAACCTCTTACACTTTTTTTTACCATTTTTTGGCTTTTGAAACCTTTCACCATCATAACATTATGTTCATTTTCTTTCGAGGAATTCATGTCTATTTTGAGCTTATTGAAGGGTATAGTGATGAATGCATGTGCTCCTTTATATACAATGAAATAACTATGGAGATTTCTAAATGTTTTCCCCATTGGAGGTCATGGCCTCTACATGCACTTTTCTTATTTCTAATTATCTCCTTATTGCATAAACTCGAATATTTCTCCTTATCTTGTATTTGAGATTTTATTACAAAAACCCCCATGTGGATTTGGTCATTTGTGAAAGAAAAATAAATCCCTCGGAAGCGGCTATGCACATACAAATCGGGTCTACACTTTCCTCTCATTTTCAGAGTTTGTGATGGCCATCTGAACCTTCATGGCCATGACCATTCTTTCATTTTTGGGTGCCTTATCACTTTGCACAATTTTAAAGGCTTTCTTATTTTGATGTATCTTCAACAAACATGGTTCAAAACCCAAAATTTTATCCCCTATTGCAAATGAAACTTGTGCATTTCAAAACTCTATCTCTATTGAAATGTCTTGTTTGTGTAATGCATTTACCTACTTCAAAATATAGTAGATAGATGACAACAATTTTTACCTTCCTAACAAAACTGAAAGGCATCTCTATTCCACTTTGGGTCTACATTGTGAAGCACCCTTTGGATTTGAGTTTTGGAAAAACTCTCTTGAGCTAGTACATATTTTGAGTATCTTGCATCTTTCCCTTTCTTCCCAAGCATCAGATTTTCATTAACATCTTCATTTTGGTAGCCATTATTTGTTATGAAGAAACTCAATAAAACATTCAGGGCACTTATCTTTATGATTTCACTACTTACACCTTGCATATGCAGTGAGGAAAAGAATATATTTTGTCTTTCCTGTTATGGCTAAAGCAGGTTTCCTCTTTACTATTTGTTCATTTCATTTGTAGATATACATTCCTAATGCCATTTGTGATGAATGCTTGAAAAGTACTTGATGAGTCTAGTTTATGGTTTAATCATTGATAGGGTTGTTGTCTATTTCCTGCAGTTATCATGAGACTTTGATACTTGGGAGTTGATCTTTCCATAATATTTCCTTGAAACCATAGACTTTGGACATGAACTTATTTTCATATTTCAAATGATATTGACATGCTATATGAACTGACTATGTTAATTTTTCATGTGATTAATTAATTTCGCTTAAGATGATTATGGATATGCAGTTGCTGTGTGTACTAAAGTTGTCATGCAGATAATTTGAGGCCTGCAATTCAGGAAGTTTCTTCCAGCTGGGCATCTGCCATATTGGTCAAAAAGGTGGTCATTTAATGGAGGTAAGATTCTTGGCGACTAGAGATTCCTCATGCAAATCAATTTGTAACCTCCTTGTAGTGGTCTTAAATGTTGTTGAGTGATCTTAGGTGTTACTGTTGTGCTAGAATCACGTTAAGGAAAACATGCCTGATAGATTCTATGCATGTGTAGCTGCCCTTTCTCTTTATTGCGCTTTCCCTAATCTGGTGTCCTCTATGTCTGTTGGAGTTGAATGCCTTGCTAGGTGGTTAAATAAATAAGGCTCTGCTTTTCCTTCTAAGCTCTCAGACCAAAGATAGAAGATTATTTAATTCTATGTAATCAAACTCTTGAGCTTTTCAGTAATACAGTCATGTTGCTCATTTGTACTCTTGTTTTCCAATAAATAAAATGAAATTATAAGTTTTTGCATCTGAGTCTATCTTAGTTTTAGGGAATACTTATCCAAGGCCCACTTGGTGAGTATTTTTTCCTTTAGCTTAGTTTATTTTATTTGCTATTTTCTATTTAGTTATTAGTTAAGAATCTGACACTGACTATTCTTGCAACCAAAGTAGATAGAGTAGTTTCCTATTTGTTCACTCAAATTTTCATTTTTGTCATGCATTTTAGTTTAGCCTAGTTATTGTTTGATGTTCAAAATTTATGTTAATTCTTTCCAAGAAATTTACTTTCAATATTATGTCTTTCTTAGCTATAGGATGAATATGACTACTTTGGATTCCTAGTGCACATACTGTGCTGGCCCATTTCAAGTTTACATCCCTGGGTTGATAATTTAAATGCACCTTCATGATGATTGAGATAGCTATTCAAATTAGATGTCTAATCTCTAAATCATAGTTGTAAAGGCTTAGTTCTTAAAACATTATAGGAGACCAACATTTTTGGCATCGTTGTCGGGGATGGTGTCAAACTAGGAAGTTCCTGGGAGTCATTGATAGTTTTCCTTGTTGTAGTGTTTCTAGAAGTTGTTCTTAGTATACCCCTCATTTAGAAGAGTTATGACCCCCTATTCTTTTATCAATTCTTTGTGTGAGTTGGATGATAGTGAATTAATATTGTATGCATAGAGAAAGAAGAAGATATGCTCATGGGAGATTCCTTCCTAATAATCTTGATCTATTCCAGATAGTTGAGTATCATAACTTGCCAAGAAACAAAGAAGAAGAAGAGCCACACCTCTTTGCTAATACATTTCCAGATCTGACCAATTCTTAAGTGTCCTCTGAAGATAAAAATCTATTTGAAGACCCTTTTTCTTCGGAACTTCATTAGGTAGGCATGGGGGATGCAAATGGAACTAGACCTAACAGACCTAACCAACTAGCTTTTCCTTTCCCCATTTCTCATCAAAATGAAGTAGAAAACTTCAAGAATATCCTTTCTTTGGTCCTTCCTAAGTTCGATGGACTTGTCATAGAATATCCTGACACATTGTTGTTTGAGTTTGATATACTCTGCAGAAGTTATGACTATACCATTGATTCCCATAGAATTAAGCTATTCCCTACCACTTTGAAAGAAGGTGCATTAATATAGTTCATGAGCCTAGGTAGAGATACTGTGGACACTTGGGAGGACATGAAGACAAATTTCCTTGAGAAATACAAAGAGTATTGTAGAGGCAGTGACATGAGAGGAGATGACATTTTTAGAATGTAGAAAAAGGAGGATGAGAGCTTGGAAGATTACATTTCAAGGTTTATGTTTTGCCTACAAAAATATCCACACCATACACTCAATGAAGAATCATAGAAGCTTCTTTTTTTGAGATGAATTAATGACAACTGCACAGATGCCTTGGACCAAATGGGAGGAGGAGATATCACCCAAGTTCCTTGGGAAGATATCAAGAAGATATGTCAGAACTATTCTAGGGTAGCTTCAAAGAAGGGGAGAGCTTACCAATGTTCTATGGGTAAGTCATCCACCAATGGAGTTTCAAGGATGGAGATTACTCACTTGTTAGAAGATTTTGAGTAGGAAATCATAAAAAATATGGCTACTTAGTTGGATTCACTTCACGAAATAAGAGGAGGTAGAGGTAATGTTGGCAAAATATTGCCCTCATTGGAGACAAAAGAAGAAGGATTACAGATGCAAGATGATAGCTAATGTTGATAGAAAATAGATGACACCCAAGTTCAATTCAATTCAGGGCGATGATGATCAAGTATAATATGTTGCACAAAGGAGGCCATGGGATCCAATATAGGGTATTCCACCAGATCCACTATCTTTTACTGGGCCATTTTTCAATTCTTATTCATCTAGTAATCAATGGTAACCCCCATATCCATCCAATTATGGAGGATATCCACCATAGCCTTGGAGTAACCGTCCACATGCTTGGCCCAATCACCAAAACTCTCCACCCCAATGGCAGCAGCCTTAGGAGAATTGGCAGTAGTCTCAAGGAAATTGATAGCCACCTCCAGGAAACTAGCAACAAACATCTCAATGGAGGGGAGGACAACAATGGCCAAACCAGTCAACCAATTACATGCAGCCACCTTCTCACCCCTAGAAACCTTCTATAATTCCTCCTCCTACTAATTCAAGTTCAAATGCACCTAAACCTACTTAGCTACCAGCACAGCCTACACCTAACCCAAATAATAAAACACATCAGTAGCCAGTATACTCTATTGATCCACATCAGTTCCCTGCATATGTTGTGAGTGTAAGTGGCATTCATTTGCATTCAATAACTACTTTTCCAGCCCCTTCCACTCATATTATCACTAAGCTTCCTATGGAAGAGGATGAGCCTCTGAATGTCCCCATTCAACCAAGTGCACCTAAAAATCTTGAACCAGTTCCAGTCAAGTAGACTGAGCCAGAACCACCATTTCCTTAGATGTTGGAAATTGTGAAACAAAAGGAAGAAAAGGAGGACACAACTTTTGACATTCTAGATCAGTTGAAGCATATATGTGTCCAAATACCTCTATTTTAGGCCATAAAAGATGTTCCCATATATGGAAAAGCAATCAAGGAAGCATGCCTTAAGAAGCCAGGTAGGAAGAAGAAAGACCCCACTATAGTTCATGTGGTGGGATAGCTTGCTGACACCATGCTCGAAAAAGTGACTGTCCCCAAGTATAATGACCCAAGGAGTCCTATGGTAGGATTTTTTATAAATGGGACACAGATAAAGAATGTGTTGATTGATTTGGGAGCAGCAATAAATGTGATGACTAAGGACATCCAACAACAATTAAATATTGTAAGCATGAGACCTACTCCTACTGTCCTACAACTTGCTGATAATTCTACTATTAAGCCTGATGGCATAGTGGAAGATCTAGTAGTAACTCTAGACTCTTGAGAGTACCTAGCAGAGTTTATGTTTCTTTCTCCTAAAGCCACACTAGGAGGGTACCCCATTATTCTTGGAAGACCATGGTTCGCAACAACATATTCTTATATTGGATGTTGAACATGAGACATGACCATTTATGATGGAAAGAGCACCAAAAATCTTGTTCTCTACCCTCCCCCTCAGCCATCCGATGATAAGGATAATCTAATATGGCCACATGTTGGTGAAGAGGCCGAGGAAGTTAATTTTGTGGCACAACTTATGATGTTTAGTGGAAGTCCTTTCCTGTAGCTTCAAGATGAAGATGAAGTATTGTCTAGCATAATTTAGAACCATTATGAGGTAGAGGAAGCATCACCCTCACATGTATCTAATTCTATTGATACAGTGAAAACACTCTTGCCCACTCTTCCTACAACCACTCTTCCTGCAGACGCCTTTCCCGCAGCCAAAATTTTTGTACCTAAAGGATGTTTCATGCATTACTGCCACATGAACTCAAAGTACCAAGAATTAGTGAAGCGGTTATGATATATTTAACTACACAAGTGCAAGTGTCAGAAGGGAAAGATCTGAATATCAACAGTAAATTGAGTAAAGAACAACAGCTGTCATTGGAAAACTTACTGAAGGCCCACCAAAATTCATTTTCATGGGACTATCATGATATGAAGGGATTGGATCCTACTCTTTGCACTCATAGGATATACATAAGAGATGATTGTACACCAGTGAGGCAACCACAAAGAAGAATTAACCCTGCATTGAGAGAAATAGTAAAGGGGGAACTACAAAAATTGCTAGATGCAAGATTTATCTACCCCATTTTAGATAGCCAGTGGGTGTCCCCATTGGTGAGTTTGTATTGATTACATGGAACTTAACTCTGCCACCAAAAAGGACCATTTTCCCTTGCCATTCATAGATCAAGTTCTGGACTCACTTGCAGGAAAGTAGTACTTTATTTTCTTGATGGATTCAGTGGCTACAACTAGATCCAAATTGCACTAAAGGACCAGGAGAAAACCACCTTTACCTTTCCTTGGGGAACCTATGCCTATTCATTACTTCCCTTTGGCTTATGCAATGCACCTATAACTTTTCATAGGGCAGTCAATAGATTTTTTTTGGAAATCTCTCATGATTGCATGAAAATTTATATGGATGAGTTCACTACTTATGGTGCTGATTTCAATGAAGCATTGGAAAATATTAAGAGAGTCCTACAGAGATGTGAAGACCACAATCTATCTTTAAATAGTGAAAAGTGCTTCATGATGATGTAGTAAGGTGTCGTTCTTTTCCACTACATCTCTCATAAAGGAATTCCAGTAGATCCTGCAAAGATTGAGGTGATTACCAATCTTTCTATCCCTACCAAAAAAAAAATGTTAGGAGTTTCTTAGGACATCCAGGTTATTACAGGTGATTCATCAAAGACTTCAGAAAAATGGTAGCACCATTGTATAATCTCTTAACTAAAGATGTTGAGTTCCAATGGACAACAGACTGTGACAAGGTTTTTTCTAACTTGAAAGAATCTTTAAATCATGCTCCTGTGCTCAAGGGACCTAATTGGGAGTTTCCTTTTCACATCCATAAAGATGCATTAAACTATGCTATAGGAGCATTCCTAGGACAGAAAGAAGGAGCTATTGAAAATGCCATTTAATTTTTGAGCAAGAATCTGAAAAGAGATAAATTCAACTATACGTTGACAAAAAAAATGTTAGCAATGATCTATGCTCTAAACAAATTCAGGCATTACATAACGGGCTACCAAATATTTGTGCACACCAATCATGCAACCATTAGATATCTCATGAATAAACCCCTAATTTTAGGAAGGCTAGCCAGATGGTTATTGATGATGCAAGAGTTTGACATAACCATTGTGGATAAACCAAGGAAGGGTAATGTTGTTGTCAATTTTATTTCAAGGTTGAACACATCAGAGGATAATCAAGTCATAGATGATTCTTTCCCTGATGAGAACTTATTTTCCATCAGTGCGTAGACACCCTGGTATGCTGACATAGCTAATTTTCTGGTCATAGGGAGAGTCCTTCCTCACTTCTCTCCAAAAGAGAGGAAAGTTCTCATTGAAAAATATTTTCCTTTCTCATGGATTGTTGAATGTTTGTTCTACACCAGACCTAACCAGGTCATGAGGAGATGAGCAAGAGAAGATGAGATGTTTGATATTTTGCAAGCATGTCACAATGAACCCTATGGAGGACATTTTGTAGCAAAGAGGACAACAATGAAGATTTTGAACACAGGATATTACTGGCCAACATTCCACAAGGATGCAAGAATATATACAAGGAAGTGTGACAGATCCCAGAGGATGGGTCGGCCAACCAAATGTAATGAGATGCCACTTTACCCCTAGGTAGTAATCACTCCATTTGATAAGTGGGGACTAGATTTTGTAGGACCCATTGATCCTCCATCCAAAGGTAAATCTTATATTTTCGTATGCACTGATTATGTAACTAAATGGGTAGAAGTTAATGCCATGAAGCATGCAAGAGATAACAAGGTTGCAAAATTTTTGTATGAGGGAATTTTCACATGGTATGGGGTTCCAAGAGAGATAGTGGTTGATCAAGGGACTCAATTCACTTCAACCCTTGTTACATCAATGGTTAATGAGTACAAAATTAGGCATAGGAAGTCTACTCCTTATCACCCCCAAGCTAATGGCCAAGTTAAGGTGACTAATAAAGAAATTTAATCCATTTTGACCAAAACAATGGCTATCCATAAAAAGGATTGGGCAAGCAGGCTACTATAAGCTCTTTGGGCCTCCAAAACCACTTGAAAAAAAACTACATGATTCACTCCATTTGAGCTATTGTATGGAAAGACAACCATGATGCTCATTGAATTTGAGCATAAGACTCTTAAGATTGCAGTAGAATTGGGCATGGATATTTTCGAAGCACAAAGAGATAGAATCATGCAGATGAATGCTTTGGATGAGATGAGGAAGGAAACTTTGCATCACATAGAGGTAGCGCAGACTCAGCGAATATAGTGGCATGATAAATTCATCAAGGATAAGAAATTTCAGCTTGGAGATTGGGCACTTCTCTATGATTCAAGATATCAAGATAATGCAAGAAAATTATAGACAAGATGGCTTGGACCATATGAAGTGGCTGAAGTATTTTCAAATGGAGTTGTCCAGCTTATTACCATTGACCCTATCAAGTTTAAGCTACTGGTGAATGGTCATCACTTCAAATTGTATCACAAGTCAACTTGCAAGGAAGAGTTCCAGCAACAATTCACTCATCATGCAACACTTGAACCTCTTGCAGCCAAAGGAAGTGGACCTAGTGTCCCCTCTTTCGGCTAATTAGGGTACACAAATTCTCATAATAAAGATTCCCACCTTGTGGGGGTCCACTTCTCCACCCATCCACCCATTCATTCCACCTTTCTCTCTCTTCCACCTCACCACCATCATTTCACTTCACTTTATTTTATTCTAGCTCATTCCGCTCCGCTCTCATTAAACGCTCAACTCATTTCTTGAAAAGTGATTGGTACTTTCTCCATGGTATTTGCAATAAATCTTCCATGAATTCAAGTACGTGTGCATCAATTTTTATATCTTAATTATCTTTTAGTGCATTTATTTAATTGCTCTGAATTAATATGGAATATTTTCCATATAATGCAATTATTCCTTGCCCCTGTCAAAACAACATTCCACCTCACATGTGAGGAAACATGTGCAAATTTTAGGTTGGGGGGGGGGGGACGTGTCAATGCCATGTCTACATGTCCATTTGTACTGGTTCATGTCAGAAAAATTTAAGTTATTGAGCCAATTCAAATTTTGAGTGAGATGATGGCTCATATGTGTGAAATGATAATCCACCACTACCATTTTCCTAAAACATAGTCTGCATTCATTACTCCTTCATTGCTTTAATTTCTCCTATCATAATATTAAGCCAAAAGGTAAAATTCAAATGACACAAGCATTGGAAATTTGACAACATTCCAAGAAGAAGAGGTTTGATTTTCAGACGAGAATTGTAGGAAGAAAACACTTTGCATAGTAACTATTTGATTGTAGACAATGGGAGGTGGGTTAATCAGAAATGAACCCATGGTGCACGATGTACTATAGGATGCGCTTTTTCTGGCTGAGTTTAGAAACTGTGGATGACTAGACTATTTGTTAAAGTTGAATGGTTTTGACAAAGATATTGCATTGGAATTTTCTCACACATTGTTTGAAGGAAAGGCCATGGTCAAAGGGTTGGAAGTCACAACTATGGAGGAAAGAATTACAGAAGTTACAAGGTTGCCTACCGATGATTAATAGTACCCTATTGCCAGGGATGCCAAGTCAGCTAGGGACAAACTTATAGAACCTAATGACCCTCTATTGAGTTTAGACAAACAAGGAGAAAAGAGGATTTCTTTCCTCGAGCTATGAAAGTAGGTTGCAGTCTATGTTGTCAAGTATATCACTTGCTAAAGTCACTAGTCAAATTTACATTCTATGCATTTTAAGCTCCTGAACCACATGAGGCACGAAAGGAGAATGAATGTGCCCAACGTGCTATTCCATCTTCTTTCAACCATGGTAGCAAAGACCCAAAAAGGTAGGGTCAATTCTATTTCCCACCATTGTCTAATTAAATTATTAGTTGAAAAATATCTACAAGATGTGTTTGATATTTCTTGGGAAGAATTTTTGAGTATTGATCAAATTAGACCAGAACATTTGTGACCTAGGGTTGGGAGGAGAAGGAGCAATGTTGGGGCCACTCCTAGTGCCTCAACTTCTGACACAAGACCTAGTGGAAACCCTCCTACCACCACACAAACTATTGAGATTATTTCTTTTGAAGCGAAGCATTATGATAAAGAGAGTTCCTCTCTTGACTCTGATGATGATGTTCCTCTTGGAACCTTAATGAAAACTAGGGCATAGAAGAGGAAGGAAAAACCAAAGGAAGGAAAAGATAAAAGGAAAGTGATAGAAAAAGAATTGTCAAGCTCTAGGAAACAGAAGGCTGACACTGTTCTTCTCGTAGCAAAGGAAAGATGAAGAAACCCTCCCAAAAAATAAAATTCAACTGAGCCAACCATTGGGGTATCTCTCGAGGGAAGCCCTAAACTTGGGAATTCACCACAGGTGGATACAAAAGCTCCAATGGAGCAGGTAAATGTTGAAGAAAAGAATGTGTTCGAAGAAGCAGGAAATTTAATGCTGGTTGATGCTGTCAATATTACAAAGCAAGTTGAAAACCAGGTGTGTGAGGAAAATTGGGAGCTCCTGCAGAAGAGCTCCTACAACATGAGAAAGAACAAGAACTTGAAGTCCTGCAACCAGAATTGGCTAAGCAAATAAAATCCCTATAGCTGGTACTCTACCAAGAGCAAGCACAAATTCCAAGTAAAATGATGGAAGGAGTACATAGGCCCTCTGATTTTTCAATGAACACAGTAATCCTGAATTTATGGAAAGAGATACAAATAAGGGAAGAAGAATGGAAAGCATAAAAATTTAGGCTGAAGAAGGAAATTGAACAAAAAGATGAGGAGATTGAGGATAAGAATCATAAATTTCTATTTTAAAGAAGAAGGTGGATGGCATGACAAATTTAGTACCACAGATACTAGAATGCAGAGCTCCTCTGAGGGTCTATGCCCTTTTTTTAAAGGAGAAGCATCTTTATTTCAAATTTGCAAATATTTTTTCAGGTTTGAACCCCTCCATTGATACCCCTACTGAATTTTTCAATTCTTTTCAGATTGCTCCTCCTAAGATGAATTTTTTTTTGTGTGAATTTTATTTACATATTTTTTTTGTAACTAAAGACCATGAGTGGAATCCACTGCTATATGTTGGGGATGTCCAAATATGGGCATTCATGTCCTGGATACAAAATGAAGTAAGTTGGGTAAAGTAGTACAATGCTTATAGGAAAGATTGAATCCAACATTCTCCTACCCATTAGGGCTGAATCTAGACATCTCAAAGATATTTTTAAGGATTGTCGTAGAATTATATACCGGCCAAGCTATAGCTATTAGATCTTGCCTAAGAGAGAGGTAGTTTACAAAGAATATGAAGAGATGGAAAGAACCGCATGAAACTCTATAATGGGATACCTATCTTAGAGGTGGAATAGTTTATCTGATGATTTGAAGCAAGAAGAGCCTCATTCCACACACAACTATGTTGCAAAACTCAAAAGAGTTGATAGGCATATGCATCTTGGAAGAACAAAAGGGCAGTTTTGGCTTCCACTAATTTTTTAGCCACCTATTCTATTGTGGATGGTGCCAAACTACAAGTTTTACAGGTATGGCATTGCTGATAAAAAAATAGAGATGGAATGGGATGGAGTGACAACAAGGATTCTATTGGGATCCTAATTCAAATACAACATAAACTAATGTGGGACAGCTTGTAGTTACCAACTTCAAGGCATTGACCAAACAAAAGCACAATTCTTCCTCTGTTGGAGGACCAACAAGACATTAAATTGGGGGAAATGATGAGTCTAGTTTACAGTTTAATTATTGATAGGGTTTTTGTCTATTTCCTATAGTTGTCATGAGTCTTTGATACTTGGGAGTTGATCTTTTCATAATATTTCCTTGAAACCATAAACTTTGGACCTGAACTTATTTTCATAACTTTCAAATGATATTGACATGCTATATGAACTAGTTGTGTTAATTTTGTATGTGATTAATGAATGTATCTTATGATGATTATGGATATGCAGTTGTTGTGCATACTAACATTGTCATGTCTATAATTTGAGGCCTACAATTCAGGAAGATTTTGCCAGCTAGGCATCTACCATATCAGTCAACAAGGTGGTCATTTAATGGAGGGAAGACTCTTGGTGACTAGAGATTCCGCATGCAAATCAATTTTTAACTAGTATTAAATTTTGTTGAGCGAGCTTAGGCGTTACTATTGTGCCAGACTCACATTAAGGCAACCATTCCTGATAGATTTTGTGCATGTGTAGCCACCCCTTCTCTTTTTTGTGCTTTCCCTAATGTGGCATCCTTCATGTCTACTGGAGTTGACTGCCTTGCTAGGTGGTTGGATAAATAAGGCTCTAATGTTCCTTCTAAGCTCTCAAACCAAAGATAGAAGATTTTTTAATTTGATGTTATCACACTCTTGAGAATTTCAGTAATACATTCATGTTGCTAATTTGTACTCTTGTTTTCCAATAAATGAAATGAAGTTATAAGTTTGTGCATTTGAGTCTATCTTAGTTTTAGGGAATAATTATCAAAGGGGGGCCACTTGGTGATTATTTTTTCCTTTAGCTTAGTTTAGTTTAGTTGTTATTTTATGTTCAGTTATTAGTTAAGAATCTAGCACTGATTGTCCCTCCAACCAAAGAAGAAAAAGTAGTTTCTTGTTTGTTCACTCAGATTTTCATTTTTTTCATGCATTTCAGTTTAGCATAGTTATTGGTTGATGTTCAACATTTATGTTAATTCCTTCCAAGCAATTTACTTTCAATATTATGTCTTTCTTAGTTGTAGGATGAATATGGCTACTTTGGATTCCTAGTGCACATACAGTGCTGACCCATTTCAAGTTTACATCCTTGGGTTGACAATTTAAATTCACCTTCATGATTATTGAGATACCTATTCAGGTTAGATGTCTAATCTCTGAATCACAACTGTAAAGGCTTAGTTGTTAAGACATTCTAGGAGGCCAACAATACTCACCTCAACATTCTTACAAACAATATAATCTTTGACGTACTCAATATGCAACACTATTTTGTCAGGTTCCTTGATGAATATGTATATGATGAAATCTTCATTTTGGTATGTTATAAACAACATAAACAACAACACATTCTTTATTGTTCCCCAAATGTGAGCACTATTATGTATGCCGATTCACTATCACATCCATGATAATGCACTCCTTACTACTCCATTATTCAAAATGACTTTGACTACCTAGATTCTCTTACTATATTAATTACACATGGTGAAAATAGTAGGCATAATGTTATGAAAACAATGTATGATGTAAAACCATGATACATTTTCATTCAATTTCTTCTGCATTTTACTTAGGCATTCTGGATAAGTTCATTGCTCATTTGTATCTTTTAATTCAAAGGGCTGCCTTATGTAATTTTGAAGTGGTTGCTATGAATGATCAATGCTTGAGGCTCTTCTAGAAACTTTATGAGCTAATCCTTCAGCTGAAGTGTTTGATTTGAGCATTATGAACATGTTTTCTATCTCATTTCCCCCTTTTGAGAGCTAGGGCAGCATGCTAGGCTCAATCCTTGTGGGAGCCCATTTTTGCACCACATGCTATAATGTCTTCAGAAATGGATCAAAAACATTATTTCTCCTATACCTTCATAGTGAACAAACATGTTAGATAAAAGGAATAGTGAAGATTAATGCTCCTGTGATATTTTATTTTCCAACCTCTCTTGCATACATATGTTTGTTGATCCAATGCATCATAGGCAATGTATTATATTGTTGTTGATAGAGCACATAGTGAAATTCATATCCAGAGCTCTAATAGCTTTTCTCATCATGATGTAGGTTCACTCAAGATCAAGAGTAGGCATGAGTAGTAGCAATGAATACCAACACCGAACACCAACAGGAAATGATGGATATGTTTTTTATTATATGTTTTTTTTCCCTTTTATCTTAAGATGTATAGTTCATTCCTTGTGATGTATTGGTTTAGCTACTCCCATGGCTTGTGTGGGACAATTGATCTCTCTTTTATTTCCAATGAATATGAAAAACAACATTCTTTGCAATCTTGTGCAATTCTATATATCTCCTTTGTAACATGTATGCAACATTGTGAAATGAATAAATCATTACAGAATTGAATGAAATAAATATCCTTATATCTCATGTAATATATTTATATGCTATAAAAAACTGAATGGAAAACTAAATACTTTCTTTTGTTACAAACACATTGCATGATAAAATTGAACTCTTTCTCTTAAAATTCAATATATGCAATGGTTAAGCAAAGCAAAAATAAATTGAAATCTTTCACCTTAAAATGAACATAAGATGTTTTAGCTCTACCAATTTGAGTTGTAGGTTAAAAATTTGTAACATTCTACGTGATTTATATTGAATGCTTGCTTGCTAAGCATTAGACCATTTTCCTTAAAAAAAATCATTGGTTGCGGATTTAAAATATGCCCCTCTCAAACTCAGAAAACTATAAAACTGAACTTGTGAATACTCGAAACATCAATAGAAAGCAGAACCAAACCGAATTGAAAGGCCTTGGTGCCTAGAAAGAATGTGAAACAACACTTAGGGAAATGAAATAACTGAAAAACATGTTCCTTAAGCACTTATTAGAATAAAATGCTAACTCTACCTACACTAACCAGTGAAAATGGCACTCAGACAAAACCATTAACTGGTTTTGAAAAATAGCCGCCCCTTCTAACCAACCGAGGATGCTTTTCATTCTTATAAAATAGCAATAAGAGGTGAAAAAAAAGAACATTCCCCACACATTTTTGTATTGTAGCTTGAAGATTACAACCAAAGGCATAGATTTCATGAATCTGATCAAACATACCTCTAGTTTTCCATGGATGGATAAGTTGTATCTATTGCTCCCTATCTGCAATCTGTTGAAATGTACACAAGACAACTAAGAGGGGGGAGGATAAATCAGTTGTATCAATTCTTTCCACTTATAAACTTAAAAAAATTCACTTTAACTTCAATCTATTATTAAGTGTAAACATGAAATGCAAATAATAGAAACACAACACCAGAGACACTAGATTTACATGGAAAAACTAATGAGGGAAAAACCACGATGAGGATTAAATCATAATATAGAAGAATGCAAAACTGGATACACAGGCTCACTACTTGAGGGATCACTACCCAGACATGAAGGCTCACTACCTAGATTAAGGGCTCACTGTCTAGAAAAAGAGGCTCACTTCCTATAGAAAATTACAAAGAAATAGATAAAGATCCACCACTAGGAGTTCCACACACTTCACAACTTGAACAAAAGAATATAAATACAATCAATTTCTATTGCTGCACTTCGTTCTTCCACACTCTACTTTTTTCACTTATTCGTGCACTCTTCTCTTGCTCGAATCAAATGATGGATGGATAATTAATTCGCTTCAACTTGATTCACTTATATACCATCTTCAACCTTAGAGACATTCATAAGGTCCACTATACAATTACAAATTACAAATTCAAACAAGGTCAACTACTCAACATTCCCATGGTGGATAAGAATGTGAGAGGACCAATTACATCTTTAATTTAGGACCCAAACACCATCATGGATCAAACACACAATTTCAAAAATCGATGCACAAAAATAATGTAACATGTAAACACAAGGTCGTCCAAACCTAATGAAAACATCAACTAACATGAACTACACGTATCACCAACAAGATAATATTACGCGGGTGGCCCAACATGCTTCACCAATCATTTTACCATCTTAGAGAAAACCTTAGATACATTCGCAACATCTTCAAAAAACTTCATTCACATAAAATACTTCACCAGTCCAACTGGGACAGCCAGTTAGAATATTGAAGCTCTAGAGAAGGCCATCTAGAGTACAAAAAACAAACTATATATTAATCTCCTAGATTTGCAAGATCTAAAACCAAATACTAGAGGAGTGCAGAGCCAAAAAATTTCTCCTAGTCAACAACTAGATAACTCTGCAAACCTAGTTCACACACCAGTGAACATAAATTCTACTCTCCATCAACCCAAAAGTTGAAACTCAGAATATATAATTCACTTAAGCTCATGAACATACCTTCAGATCCACATGGGAATTGGATCAACATAGAGAAAATGCATACCACATTATCAGAGCATGCTCAGAACACAACTTTCATTATTTCTCAAATTTTCTCAAAAGCACTTGGCAAATACATAACTTACTCAACTTGTAAAGTGTTGACATCAATGACAACATTAATGACAAAACCACCAAACACATCCATACTTGCAACAATCTCCCCCTTTGTCATTGATGACAACATATGATGTTAAAAACATCAAAGAAAACATACATGATTCTCATAAGCGACAACCTGCCAAGCATAAAGAATATATGATCTCTCTCCCATGTCCTACATGATTTTCATAAGTGACAACCTACCAAGCATAGAATTTTCACATGATCTCTCCCCCCCTTTGAAATCAATGGAAAAGGAAATTATTCCCATATAAAGCTTTGTTCACTCCCCCTAAGGAGTACACCCACAACACATACTGCAACAATGCACCTCTCTACTCCTCCTTAGGAGTAAACCTCAATCATAAGTCTAGACCAAGAAAAGTCCATGAATCCACTAGACTAATGTACCTCCATGTGCACTTAGTTCAAAGAAGGAGGGGTAGAAACCCCTAGCTTCCCTCTAAGATACTCAAAATTATCCTTCGAAAGGGCCTTAGTGAATATGTTTGCAACTTGTTCTTTAGTAGGCACATATTCAAGTCTAAATTCATTCTTCAACACCTTCTCCCTCAAAAAGTGATACTTAATAGATATGTGCTTTGTTCTAGAATGCATTACCAAATTATTTGATATGTTTATAGCACTTGTATTGTCAAAAATGATAGTAGTAGGTTCATCACTCGTCACACATATGTCCATCAAAGTTTGATTCATCCACAATACTTGTGTACATCAAGATGTTGCTACAATATACTCTACTTCTCTAGTAGATAAAGAAACTAAATCCATTTCTTGCTCAACCATACAACTAATCTTCCTCCAAGGAAGAATGCTCCTCCACTTGTACTCTTCTGGTCATATACACATCCAACCCAATCAACATTAGTGTAGGAGTTCAATGTAAAGTTATTGTCCTTCAGATACCATAGCCCAAAATCTAGAGTTCCTTTAAGATATTTGAATATCCTTTTCACAGTTGTAACATGTGATTCCTTCGGTTCTGCTTGAAATCTTGCAACTGAACATACTGCATGCATAATGTTAGGTCTAGTAGTAGTAAGATACACAAATCCACCAATCATGGATTTGTACATGCTCTGATCAACTTTAGCAGATTCAACATCCTTAGTCAACTTACAACCAATTACCATAGGAGTACAAACCAGTTTAGAGTCATCCATTCTAAACTTCTTCAATAATTCCTTAACATATTTAGATTGAAAAATGAATATCCCTTTGTTAGTCTGATTAACTTGAAGTCCAAGGAAGAAATTCAATTCACCAATCATATATATTTCAAATTCTTTTTGCATCTCATCAGAAAACTTCTTACACATACCTTCATTTCCACCAAAAATGATATCATCAACATACACCACAATTATCAACATCTTACCTTTCTCAATATTAAAATAAAGATTGTTGTCTGTGGATCCCTTGTTGAACCCATGTTTTGTTAAGTACTTATCCAACCTAGCATACCAATCTCTGGGAGCTTGCTTCAGACCATATAAATATTTATTCAATTTACAAACCATGTTCGGTTCATTAGACAGTGAAAAACCTTCTGATTGCTCCATGTATACTTCTTCTTCCAATTCCCCATTCAAGAATATAGACTTGACATCCATCTGATATACCTTTAAATCTGTATGTTTTGAAAAATCCAAGAACATCCGAATGGCTTCCATTCTTGCTACGGGTGCAAAATTTTCTTCAAAATCTATGCCTCCAACCTGTGAATATACTTTACATACCAGTCTTTCTTTATTTCTAGCCACTTCACCATCTTCATTCAATTTGTTTCTAAACACCCATTTCAAACCAATCACATTCTTGTTTGCAGTTCTAGGGACTAATTCCCAAATTTCATTCTTCTCTATCTACTATAATTCCTCTTTCACTGCTTTCATCCAACTTTCATCATTACATGATGCATTCACGGTCTTAGGTTTTATCTTAGAAAGTAAACACAAGTTTAATTGAACCACTTTGCTTCTTGTCTTCAATCCTTCATTTTTGTCTCCAATTATTTGATCCCCTAGATGATTTTTCTGAACATATTTAGGAGTCTTCGGTGTGGTTTTCCGATTCTCTTCTTCTTCACTTTGTTCTTTCTCTTCCTTCTCTTCTTCCTGAACTTATTCACAAATAGGTTCATTAGGTTCAACTTCATTTATCTCCAATGGTCTCTACATATCTTCATCAACCTTCACATGAGTACTTTCAATGATTTTTCTGAGCATTTTATTATAACATCTATAAGCTTTGATGTTACTAGAATAACAAAGGAAGATTCCTTCATCACATCTAGCATCAAACTTTCCAAGATTATCTTCATTATTTCTAACGTAACATCTACTACCAAATACCTTAAAGTATTTCATAGTAGGAGTCTTACTAGTCCATAACTCATAAGGAGTCTTAGTGTTGTTACCCCTAATTTGGACTCTATTAATAATGTAAACAACTATATGTATATCTTCTCTCCAGTACACATTAGCAACATGAGATTCTTTCATCATGGTTATAGCTGCTTCTTGTATAGTCTTGCTCTTTCTCTCAACAACTCCATTCTTCTATGAGGTTCTAGGAGAAGAATAATTTCTTTTTATGCCATTCTCTTCATAGAATGCATTAAATTCATTGGATGCAAACTCTCCACCTCTATCAGATCTTAAACATTTAATTCTTAGATTTTCCTCATTTTCTACTCTTGCCTTAAACACCTTAAATCTATCAAGAGCTTGAGGCTTTTCTCTAAGAAAGGTAACCCATGTCATCCTAGAGTAATCATCAATTAAAAGCATAAAGTACCTATCACCATTTAGGCTACCTATTCTTGTAGTACCATAGAGGTCTATATGAATTAATTCAAGAATTCTGATAGAAGATTGATCTTTTCCCTTGAAACTACTTCTTGTTTGCTTTCCCATCTAACGACTTCTACAGATTGAATTAGAAGGCTTTGTGATTTTAGGAAGATCTTTCACAACTTCTCTAGAACTGATTCTAACCATATTATCAAAATTCACATGTCTCATTCTCCTATTCCATAGCCAACTCTCACTAATCTATGAAACAAAACATTTTCCATCACCTCCTTTAAGTTGATAGGTATTTCCATGAGTTCTTCTTCCAGTTGCAACCACAGTTTCAGCTCCTTTTCTGATGTCATAGGTGTTATCCTGAAACACAAGCTTAAAACCTTTATTGCACATTTGTCCAACACTTAAGAGATTATTTCTTAAACCCTTCGCATAATAAACATTATAATTATATTGTTTTCCATCAAAGCTAATCATTCCTTTAGCAACAATCTTAGCACCAAAGTCATCTCCAAACATGACTATACCTCCATCATACTTCTCAAGTTTAGTAAAATTACTCTTATCTCCAGTCATATGATTTGAAAATTTGTTGTCAATTACCCAAAAGTCTTCATCCGGTTTGGCATGAAAAGCAGTCGCCAAAGCACCTTCTTTTTCATCTTTATTGTTTTCCAAACCATATTCCTTTCCACATTTATTTTCCAGGGCTAGAAACAATACTTCATCCTTATCATCCTCAAGGTCTAATTCATCATCAAAAATACTTTCATCTTCTTTGACATAATACAACCTCTTGAAATTTTTTTCCTTCTTATCCTTGTAGTTATTATTACCATCCTTATTCTTCTTTTGTGTAGCTCTATTAGTACATCTTGATGCATAATGACCAATATTTCCACAACTGAAACATTTAAAAGGCAACTTACCTTTGTATTTACCAGTACCTTTCTTCAATCTCCTTGTGAAATTAGTTTCCGAATCTTCTGAATCATCTCCATCATCATCATCATCATCATCATCATATCGTATCTTCATTTCTTTAAAGGTTGTTTCATTCTTATCCTTTTCTCTTGAAAATTTCCTCGACTCAAATGTAGTCAGGACACCAAATAGATGTTCCTTAGTAAATGTCTTTGGATCATACTATTCTTCAAGAGTAGAAACCTTGTCACTATAGTTGTCTAGTAAGGTCATCAAGATATACTCAATTATATCCTCATCCTTCATGGTACCACCTTGATTCTTGATTTCGGTCGTTATAGTCTCAACTCTTTGATAATAGTTCACGATGTCTTCTCCATCTTCCATTCTCAAATTCTCAAATTTTTTCTTAGCATTTAGTTTCCTTGATAACTTTACTCTCTCATTTCATTCATAGATATCTTTCAACTTTGTCCACATTTCACATGTAGCAGCTAGAGAAATAACTTTTGAGCTTTCAATTTTAGATAATTCACTAAAGATAGAAAACCTTGCTTTCTCATTCTCTTCTAAAGATGCAACCTCATCAATAGTGGAAGGACTGATTGTTGGAATCAGATACTTCGTCTCCATAGGTTTCGAGGTATTGAAACTAATTGAAATCAGGTAACTTCTCATCTATTATTTCCAGTCATTGTAATCAGCTCCATCAAACATAGGAAGCTACAACTTGTGCGCCATTTGATCTACCTCAAGTGGTTAAAATTTTTACCTAGGAACCTGAGCTCTGATACCAATTGTTGAAATTCACACAAGAGAACTGAGAGGGGGGATGAATCAGTTGTATCAATTCTTTCCACTTTTAAACTAAAACAATTTTTCCTTTAAATTCAATATGTTATTAAGTGTAAACATGAAATAAAAATAACATAAAGACAACACCAGAGCCACCATATTTATGTGGAAAATTCAATGAGGGAAAAAACACGGTGAGGATTAACTCACAATATAGAAGAATGAAAAAGCGGATACACAGGCTCACTACCCATATTAAGGGCTCACTACCTTAGGACTCACTTTCCAGAAAAAGAGGCTCACTACCTACAAAAAATTACAAAGAAATAGATAAAGATCCACCACTAGGAGTTCCACACACTTCACAACTTGAACAAAATAATATAAATATAATTAAGTTTTGTTGCTACAATTCGCTCTTCCACACTCTGCCTTTTGCACTTATTCATGCACTCTTCTCTTGCTCAAATCGAATTATTGATGGATAATTAATTCACTTCAACTTGATTCACTTATATACCATCTTCAACCTTAAAGAAATTCATAAGGTTGACTATACAATTACAAATTACAAATTCAAACAAGGTCGATTACTCAACATTCCTACGGTGGATAAGAATGTGAGAGGACCAATTACATACTTAATTTAGGACCCAAACACCATCTTGGATGATGCACACGCTTTCACAAATCAATGCAAAAACATAATGTAACGTGTAAACACCAGATCAAACAAACCTAATGAAAACACTGATGAACTTGAAGTACACACATCACCAACAAGATAATCTTACATGGATGGCCCAACATGCTTTACCAGTCATTTTACCATCTTAGAGAACAACTCAGATAAATATGTAACATCTTCAACAAAATTCATTCACAAAGAATACTTCACCAGTCCAACGAAGACAACTAGTCATAATATCAGAGCTCTGGAGCAAGCCATCCATAGTTCAAAAACACATATAACTTTTCCAGAGTACAGAAAAAAAACCATATAGTAATCTCCCAGATCTGCAAGATCTGAAACCAAATACCAGAGGAATGCGGAGCCAAAAAATTTCTCCCAGTCAATAACCAAATAACTCTGCAGACCCAGTTCACACACCAATGAACATAACTTCTACTCTCCATCAACCCATAAGCTAAAACTCGAAATATATAATTCACTTAAGCTCATCAACATACCTTCAAATCCACATGGGCATTGGATCAACATAGAGAAAATGTGAACCACATTACCAAAGCATGCTTAGAACACAACTTTCATTATTTCTCATTTTTTCTCAAAATAAATTAGAAAATACATAACTTACTCATCTTGTAAATTGTTAACATAAATGACAAAATTAATGAAAACACCACCAAACACATCCATACTTGCAACACAATCTCATTCATAGGTGTATTGAAAATCATCTTAATCTTGTTGGTACTTTGTTGGCTACATCTCTAATAGGGCATCCTCTCGAAGGGATGAAGCTTGAAATTTTATTACTAGTTCCTCACTAGTTACCAATTGTTTCAATCTCATTTTCCTAATTAATATCATCTGAAAACTTGTCACCCAACCTTGCACATATCTCGTTGATTGTGTTAGTATACAAATCTTCATCAAACCCATCAATAGCTTTTTGATTCACAATAGGCTCTTATGTATCTTCCTGACTGATTTCTTGAGAACTTGGAAAGATATCAAGATCCATACCTTGAGAAGCAATGTCATGCTTTTTCTGAACTCTAACAATGTTTGCATGTACCTCAACTTCATGACTATCCAAATTAAGGATTCTCTCATCTTCCTACTCCCTAACCATCCCCTTTTCTGAAAGGCTTTCATCATTTTGTTGCTCAAAACTTGATAAGTCTATTAGTTTACATTCATTCTCTTCATCACTACTAATAAATAAAGGAATCTCTTCAAAAAAATCAGTCAAACCTTGAGTTTGGACACCCCCTTTTACCTCCTCAAGCTGTTGTACCACACTTTCTCCTTCAAAAGATGATTGTTTGACATGCAAGTTTGAAACAAAAATCTCAAGGTCATCCCAAAACATGTCTTCTACATTCTCATTTCTAATTTCTTGTGAAGGAAGGTTATTTATTACCTTACTACAACCCTCTTGAGGTATAAAAACATCAAAGTTTTCAATCTCTTCTTTTTGTCCTAAAGCCAGTATGGGTATGATCTGAGAAATTTTTTCTTCATAATCCACAAAAAGTGGCAATTCTTCAAATGGGCTAGTCAAAAATTGGGAACTATCAACCATTCCTTGATCTAGAATTTGTTGTTCCTCAATTGTAGCCTCCTCTATCTCTTGTTACAGTTGTTCTTGAATTTTTAGATCTTCTTCATCACTATACTAGCTAGATATTTTGAAATATTAGTCAATATTCTTTAGTTCCAATGAACCAACCTTCTCTGCACATGCAACATTCTTGTGTTTAGCTGAGAAAATGGTACAATCAACAACAAATTCTTGCCTTATATCCTGTTGCACTGGTTGATCCTCTGTAATTTTTTCATCATCTTCCACAAAACAAGGAAGCTCATTAGTGAAAATATGAAAAGATTCATTATGGGAAGTATTTTATTGTTCTATCTTTTATTGCTGCAAAAGGTAGACTGCCAAAGCTAAATGCAATGGGTTTACTTTCCTAAGATTCTGTATGCGGAGTAAGGAATCATGATCAATGGGTTCAACCTTGGACCTATCAGGTGGGAAACCTTGTGGAGACTCTTGGACTATTGGAGAACAAATAGGATCTTTAAGAAGCTATTCTTGAGGGGTTGTAGACTAAAAATTCTTAGGAATAGGTTCATATGGTATGAAGCATATTGTATTGAACCTAGGAACATCTTTTCCAAAAAATGGGTTTGGAAAACTAAAAGTTGGGCTAGGTGTAACGCCCCATCATGCAATGCCCATAGGACAACTACCAACTAACCAAAGATATAATTTTTTTTTTTAAAAGATAACATCTATGCACTAACCATTAGGCTAACTAACCAAACAACAATACATAACAACACCACACTAGTCCCATGGGGATACATGGTTACATTACTTGAAAAACTTCCCAACCAACAACATCATTATAAACTAAATGCCAATTAAATAAACAATAGACACATACATTCAAAAAAAAACATAATGATAAGCATAAATCCTTCCATAAGCAATAGAGAGGATAAAAGTACATAAATTATTTACTACCTATTTGATTTAGAGTTCAATATTACAATTGTGGAGCATATTTCCATAGATACAAAACTTCATGGATACAACAATACATTACACAATTGCTTCCCTTATATCAATGGGAAGAGTACAAACTATACAAGAGTAAAACATCAATGAAGAATAAGATACAAAACATAGAATAATCTACAACCAAGTGAAGCCCTGGAATCTCTGCATTTGCTTCCACTCCTCACTTCATGAACACAACCTAGGAACCCAATGGGGTGCATATCATGTTCCACCTGACCATATGGACCCGAAGGTCCACTCCCCATGCTAGGAGAAGACAAGAAAGTATCCACATCCAACAAGTTCAAACAAACAAGGCTAACACAACTCCATCACAAAACAACATCAAAAAAATGCAACACTCCCAGAGGAAACCAGAGCAAGGGAAGATACATGAGTACTGTAGGAGAGTGTCATCACATGGCCTTACATGGATTATCGAGACTACCTATGACTAGGAGCTACCTCCATCTATGGTTATCTTGATAGCCTATCTCAAGGTGTTGCCCCATAGGGTGACTCATGTGGAACCAATTAACTTTTATGAGGACAAGGCAATGATTTTACCAACCAAGTCTTCTCTTCCCACCCTTAGCCTAAGGAAGCACTAACAACATGGGTGAGGAAAATAATTAATCTTGTTTAGTGTTTAACTACCCAAGCCCACTAGTACATTAATTAGATTATCACTTGTTTAGGAAACTATTCCATGCGTTATCCTGATAGCCCCTTTGTGCGTCGGCCCTCATGAAGAGCCACTCTCCCTACGAAACCAAAACCAAATACAAAGCAAGGAGTGTACCTCCACTCACATAAAATCAAGGTGTGAATATCACCAAGCATGTAAGGCATGAACCATCTCGCAACTCACATACCCTATCACCAAACAAAGAACAAAGGAGGTACCACCCACCAACACAAACTGCACAAATCAACGAATGCACTAAAACAACAAAGTTCCCAAATGAACAAGATTTTCCTAGCCTCTGCAATCTATCACAACATCCACCCAATAATGAGAATAAAAAATGGGTTCCCATGACTCAAAGTCAACATAAAAATGAACCAATCCAAAAAATGAAACATCATTTAACTCTTCTTTTGAACAAATAGAACATCAATGAAAAATCCCATTCTTGAAGTCACCTCTTTCCACAAAACAACAATTAAAAATAAGTCAACTCAATGCCAATAAGCAAAATAATCATCAATAAGAATTAAAAAACCAATTCATCCACGTAAGACATTATCTTCGCAACTCGTGTTACTTAACCACTAATCCAAGCACATAACTCAGAACGACCAAACAATTAATTAACCTTGACTATAACGACATTGTAACTCATGTAGTGAGGCATATCAATTAAACAAATAGGAATTACAAATATAATTACTAGATAAGTCATTAATAATTAAAACCAAATCTAAATCTAACAAGCTAGAACATATATTTTAAACACATAAAGGAACTATCTTTACTTCCTTATCGGTCACTTTCAATTATCCATTTAAATCAAACAATAGAATTACCCTCCACCATAATAATATCTAAAATAAAATTTTAATATTAAAATCACCAACTTCATTGTTCTAATTACTACAAAACCCTAATATTAATTTACAACTTCGAATCTACCAATATAATATCACATTTCCATTGCAATATTATTAATAATCACACAATTTATTAAATGATAATGTAAGGTAAATTTCTACTCAATCAATGTAACAGTTTCCATGAAAATAAAATAAATCAATTTACACTTCAAATTTACACTTATGAGGAGACCATTTTAAGTAATTAACAAAAATTATAAAAACATATCATATAATTAACTTGCTACACCTTTAGCACAAAATCATTTCATTTTCCTATATCTTCTTGCATATTCCTAACCAATATAATAGGAAATAGATATCCTAAAAAAAATTATTTATATTTTGTTTAATTGCTCATTATCAAGTCATTTATAAATAATTAAAGAAATCATTTAAACATATTTTATGAATAACACAACATTCAAACATGTAATGACACAATCACTTAGACCAACAAAAAGTAACTAGATGAGATGGGATTAAGGGATATTTAATATTATCAAGATATCTATAAGATTCAAGGGAAAACATTATCCTATAAAATCTAAGCATAGACTCAAATTTCCTTCGTAGATAAATAATCTTTAATTCATAGTTAGAGAGGATCTATTTTTCTTATGCGCATTAATCAATCATTGTATGTAACACATTCATATTTAATAATATTTTGAATGTTATGTGATGACCATTACCATCCTATGCAGATAAAATAATATAAGGTAATAATAATGAAATGGTTCAAGGAAACAACATCATAAAATCGTTAACTATGAGACATTAATGATGTTCATAAGAATGATTTAGAAGAAATATTCCTTTTTTAAACATAGTCTATTATAAATGCTTCCAACTATTAATAAGATAGTTCACCCTTTACCTGACAACCACACAGCTCAAATCAATGTTTATGATTGTGAATTTATCAACTAATTGAAAACTAAGAACTATCAACTATAAAGCTACCCAACTATTAAATAATCATGATAGAAATCATCATATATTGATTAAAAAAGGCAATCTAAATTATTCACTTAAGAAAATCTTTTAATCATCTAATTACTATTATCATAACACCTTATGTGCATATTTATACTATTAACAAAATGCAATTTAAAATCCTATTCATTAAACACCCTTTTAATTTCCTACAAACATTTTTTTTTACTATAATATGATTTATATAGACATATAGATAAATATTTTAGCATCGAGTAGTTATAGATATATAAGACATTTTCAATAATGAAAAGAGTATACACATACCATGGGGAGGAACACAAGTAGAGAATACTATTGACTCTAAATGAAATCTGAAAGGTAAGTTACAATATACTGATGTGCACTATAATCGGATATCCGAGAATTATGAAGGAACAATCATTTAATCATGTGCTAAAAGGACTGCGAAATAGTTGACAAAATGCCACAAAGAGGTGCCATCTCATGGAACAAAATGAAATGATTGCAGAATGTGCATAAAATGGATTTTGTAAGGAAGTTCTCAAAATCTTTGAATTAATGAAGCACTCTAGAACACATCTTAACATTGTAAGTTTTTCTTACATTTTAGGTGCATGCAGTCATGTAGGTTTAGTGGATGTGGGCTGCACATACTTCACACAACATTAACCCTTATTGCATTACATATGTAGTTGGATTATTAGGTGTGCATGGTTGACCTTCATACCCATATTGGCTAACCTTATTACTAAGATGCTAGTTAAACACATGGCACCAGTGGATCATATATGAATGTAGGCTATGTATTCCCAACATCACTGTTTTCTTAGTTGGATCCTAAAAAGGCTTTGACTTATGTTTACACAGACCATTTTATATATGTTTGACATTAGTGCATGCAAGGAAATCGAGATAAAATTTTGAAAACTATTCTCCTATAAAGCTATTAAACACAAGAGTTGTTGTTTTGACAAATACATAAGTATAACCAAACTAATGGAATCATAGATCAAAACATATAAGACATAAATCAAAAGTATCTATATTACATTTTAGTCATTAGCAAAGGATACAAACTTACTGGCCAAAGAAAATGCATGTACAACTTGATACGGCCAAAATAGACAATTTAATATGTTCAACATGGTGTGGATTTATTGATGAAAGAGAATTCTTACTAATGGATCTATAATATTGTGATAGATTACTAGAGAGGTCCAATGATAGTTTAAGAGAACACCTCCAGGAAATAAGTTTGATATGCACAAAACAAAACCCAAGCCTTTTTCTTATGGTTGTGCAAATGAAGAAGCTAGTCAATCATGCCAAAAGCAGTGAGAGAGAAGGTAGAAATGAAGAACAAGAGACAGTGATGCAATTATCCTTGTATAAAAGAAAAACAAAAGGGAAAGGAGAGGGCATGCGATAGAGAAGGCTTTGGAAGTTTAAAGAAAGGCAACTCGCATAGATCTGTGTGATGCCCATGCATTTAACACAATGGGTGAGTTATTACATAAAGAATAGAGAGGAAACACCAAGGAATTATTGATGTTGGGCTTAGAAGGAGATCAACATGTTATCCTCGATTGACCAATTCTAGGTAGAAAACAATAGACATTAACCATTACCAATGTAGGGTGATCAATAAAATCATGGACCCCATTACTAGCCTAATGAATTCAATAACTAATTTTGATGCAAGGTGAGGAAACAGAGACAAACAAGTGATCTATCTGATACAATGTATCAAGGAAAAAATGGGTTTGATCACACCAAACGCCAAGATTGAACAATGTACACCGATTGGGTTTCAAAAATGTGTAGAAGAGAATCCGAGATGGGGAAACACATTCACTCAATAATCACCCAAAATCAAAGAAAATGATTCGAATCAAGAATTGAAGCAACAACCATAACCACTTCAAGCTTTCATTTTCGAAAAGAGAATACAATTCGGTATATGAGGGAACCTAGACCTATTCGCTACAAGAAATGGAAGAACCGTACCGAAATCCTTCATTACGTTTTCCAATGAGCCAGTTCGTCCAAGCAATCCACACGCGATCTACTTTTCCGCTTCCATGTTTTCTTTCAAAAAAATTCATAAAACACAACCTATTCTACGAAAAAATTCTACACACCAAAGTTCTTTGGTTCCAAAGAAACCAAAAATATAGAGGGAGATGACCTTCACCCAAAATGATCATTATAGAAATTAGAAGAGTGATTCCCTCCTCTCCCCCCCAAAAACCAAAAATCAAGCAACAATTATCAATCAAGCAAGTTTCCTTTTGTTTGACACTAAGTTCAAAACTATGCGAAATCTTTCCATCTTTTCAGATTAGGCAATATCACTAAAATTTTCTTTTCGATTAATTCGAAATAATAATGAAATAAAAAATATATTATTTAATCATTAATTTACAAATTAACAATATTGCAATTACGGTATTATTCTATTTAATTTTAAAAATATTTAAAGTCGACAATTAATAATACACTATTCATTTAAATCTACAACCCTTTAAATTTGCAAACTAATTTAATATCTAATTAAATACTTGATATTTTCACAAATCACTTTAATAATAAAATTTAATGCTATAATTAAATTAATTTCAACAACAATAATGATAATGTATTAGCACTAAATAATTAACATATTAAAACTAACATTTAAAATGAACAACATGAACCAAAATGATACCATAATAGAACAAACATCATAAATAAACACCTACACAAGTGGCCCAAAGACCAATGCAGAGGGGCAATACATTCTCCCCCCAAACCTCGACTTACTCCTAGAAGTCGTAAAGTCAGGTAACACATATGCAGTTATGAACAACATCATCACATTTCACACACAAACGAAAGCTACCAAACAAGACAACAAACAAAGTAAACAACTAATAGACAAGGAAACTTTCTTGTCAAATCCCTACACCACATCATATCCATTGGGTATTTAAGGCACACTCAGACCCGACAGTGTGGGTGGAGTCGATGCCTGGTACCTGCAATCCTGCATAAAATCAAGTGTCGAAATAACATATATATCTAATGCCAAACAAACCATGAGAGAGAATTGCAGTGTAGTAGGGTGCTTAGGGAATAACCACATCAACGATCACATTGAAACAACATAATCAATCATAGTTACCACACAATAAGCATAATCAACAACTACATGATAATCATAAGCTAATTAATTGAATACATAGACAACCCTATAAATCCATCATTGTCATACACATAAACAATAGCATCATGATCACCCAAAAGTCTAATCCAAACCAACCAAAATGATACAATAAGTATAAAAATTAATAACATAACATAAATCAATAGTAGCATGAACACCAAGGTCAGACAAAACATCATCCTAACCCAATCCAAAATGGTAAGAAAATATCAACAGAGTGTGAAGTGCACATCATAATCGATAAAAGATCGAAAGTTTATACTTTTCAGAATCAAGATAAACACGATACACACAGAATTCCAAATTTAACACACACATTCTCCACAAAAACACACAAACTCACATCACTGAGAAATGCATCACAAGGCTACACAAGGGTCCATGATGCATCCCCGGTAGGTAGGATATCGGTGCATTGTGCACTACACTGAGGGTCCTATCCTTTCCACCAATTTTCTGCACCATCAGACCAACACCACCTAAAGACAAACTTGGGTTTCTGAGGAAGGGTGAACACCTAAACTCAAGATTCTAAATGCAAGGTTAACATAATGGGCTCATAGTGCCTAGTGTATGAACCTAAGCTCTCATACCATGTTGTAATGCCCTGCCATGCAATCCCCATAGGACAACTACCAACTAACCAAAGACGAAACAATTTTTTTTTAAAAGATAACATCTATGCACTAACCTTAGTCTAATTAACCAAACAACATTACATAACAACACCACACTAGTACCATGGGGATACATGGTTGCATTACTTGAAAACGTTGCCAACCAGCAACATCATTATAAACTAAATGCCAAGTAAATAAACAATAGAAACATACATTCAAAAAATAACATAATGATAAGCATACATCCTTCCATAAGGAATAGAGAGGATAAAAGTACATAAATTATTTATTACCTATCCAATTTAGAGTTCAATATTACAATTGTGGAGCATATTTCCACAGATACATCACTTCATGGATAAAACAATACATTACACAATTTCTTCCCTTATATCAATGGGAAGAGTACAAAGTGTACAAAATTAATACATCAATGAAGAATAAGATAAAAAAAAAAAAATAATCTTCAACCAAGTGAAGCCCTGGAATCTTTGCATCTGCTTCCACTCCTCGCTTCATGAACACAACCTAGGAACCCAATGAGGTGTGTAGCACATTCCACTCGACCATGTGGTTCTGAAGGTCCACCCCCCGTGCAAGGAGAAGACAAGAAATGATCCACATACAACAAGGTAAAACAAACAAGGTTGAAGCAGCTCCATCACAAAACAACATCAAAAAAATGCAACAACACTCCCAGAGGCAACTAAAGCAAAGGAAGATACATGGGTACTATAGGAGAGTGTCATCGCATGGACTTACATGGATTATCGAGACTACCTATGACTAGGAGCCACCTCCATCTATGGCTCTCCTAATATCCTATCTCAAGGCACCGCCCCATAGGGTGACTCATGCAGAACCACTTACCTTTCATTAGGACAAGGCAGTGATTTTACCAACTAGGTCTTCTCTTCCCATCCTTAGCCTAAGGAAGCACTAACGACATGGGTGAGGCACATAATTAATCTTGTTTAGTGTTTAACTATCCAAGCCCACTAGTACATTAATTAAATTATCAATTGTTTAGGAAACTCTTCCATGGGTCATCCTGACAGCCCCTTTGTGCGCTGACCCCCATGAAGAGCACTCTCCCTACGACACCAAAACCAAATACAAAGAAAGGGGTTTACCTCCACTCACATAAAATCAAGGTTTGCATATCACCAAACATGTGAGGCGTGAGCCATCTTGCAACTCACATACCCTATCACCAGACCAAGAACAAAGGAGGTACCACCCACCTACACAAACTGCATAAATCAATGAATGAACTAAAACAACAAAGTGCCCAAATGGACAAGTTTTCCCCAACCTCTAGAAGTTATCACAACATCCACCCAAGAACAAGAATAAAACATGGGTTCCCATGACTCAAATTCAACACAAAAATGAACCAATCCAAAAAATGAAACATCATTTAACTCTTCTTTTGAACAAATAGAACATCAACATAAAATACCATTCATGAAGTCACCTCTTTCAACAAAACATTAATTAAAAAGAAGTCAACTCAATGCCAATAAGCACAATAATCATCAATAAGAATCAACAATAAATACATCCACAAAAGGCATTATCTTCGCAACTCATGTTACTTAACCACTAATCCAAGCACATAACTCAGAATGACCAAACAATCAATTAACCCGGACTATAACGACATTGTAACTCATGTAGTGAGGCATATCAATTAAACAAATGCGAATTCCAAATAGAATTACTAGATAAGTCATTAATAATTAAAACCAAATCTAAATCTAACAAACTACAATATATACTTTAAGCACATAAAGGCACTATCTTTACTTACTTATCGCTCACTTTCAATTATCCATTTAAATAAAATAATAGAATTACCTTCTGCCATAATAATATTTAAAATAAAATTTTAATATTAAAATCACCAACTTCATTGTTTTGCAACTTCGAATCTACCAATATAATATGAAATTTTCATTGCAATATTATTAATAATCACACAATTTATTAAGTGATAGCGTAAGGTAAATTTCTACTCAATCAATGTAATAGTTTCCATGAACAAACTAAATAATCAATTTACACTTCAAATTTACACTTATGAGGAGATCATTTTAAGTAATTAACAAAAATTGTAAAAACAAATCATATAATTATCTCACTACACATTTAACACAAAATTCATTTCATTTTCCTATATCTTCTTGCATATTCCTAATCAATATTATAGGAAATAGATATCCTAAAAAAAATTATTTATATTTTGTTTAATTGCTCATTACGAAGTCATTTACAAATAATTAAAGAAATTATATAGAAATATTTTATGAATAACACAACATTCAAACATGTAATGACACACTAACTTAGACCAACAAAAAGCAACTAGACGAGTTTGGATTAAGGGATATTTAATATTATCAAGATACCTATAAGATCCAAGGGAAAACATTATCCTATAAAATCTAATCATAGACTCGAATTTCCTTCATAGATAAATAAGCTTTACTTCATAGTTAGAGAGGACCTATGTTTCTTATGCACATTAATCAACCATAGTATGTAACACATTCATATTTAATAATATTTTGAATGTTATGTGACGACCATTACCATCCTATGAAGATAAAATAATATAAGGTAATAATAATGAAATGGTTCAAGGCAACATCATCATAAAATCGCTAACTATGATACATTAATGATGTTAATAAGAATGATTTAGAAGAATGATTCCTTTTTTCTAAACATAGTCTATTATAAATACTTCCAACTATGAATAAGATAGTTCACCCTTTACCTGACAACCACACAACTCAAATCATAATTTATGATTGTG
The DNA here is from genome assembly GCA_007115665.2 of Sequoiadendron giganteum. NCBI lineage: Eukaryota > Viridiplantae > Streptophyta > Pinopsida > Cupressales > Cupressaceae > Sequoiadendron > Sequoiadendron giganteum. The sequence continues at coordinate 471,575,728 of CM021106.1, read as the reverse complement.
AATTTATCAACTAATTGATAACTGGGAACTATCAACTATAAAGCTAATCAACTATTAAATAATCATGATAGAAATCATCATATATCGATTAACAAAGACAATCTAAATCATTTACTTAAGAAAATATTTTAATCATCTAATTACTATTATCATAATGCCTTATATGCATATTTATACTATTAACAAAATGCAATTAAAAATCCTTTTCATTAAACACCCTTTTAATTTCCTCCAAACATTTTCTTTTACTATAATATGATTTATATAGACATATAGATAAATATTTGACCATTGAGCAATTATATATAAATAAGACATTTTCAATAACCAAAAGAGTATACATATACTATGGGGAAGAACAAAAGTAGAGAATACTGGTGACACTAAATGAAACAATTTGAAAGGTAAGTTACACTATACTGATGCACACTATAATCTGATATCCAGGAATTATGAAGAAACAATCATTTAATCATGTGCTGAAAGGCCCGCAAAATGGTTGACAAAATGCCACAAAGAGGTGCCATCTCATGGAATGAAATTAAATTATTGTAGAGTGTGCATAAAATGGATTTTTACAGGAAGTTCTCAAAATATTTGAATTAATGAAGCACTTTCGAACACATCCTAACATTGTAAGCTTTTCTTGCATTTTTAGGTGCATGCAGTCATGCAAGTTTAGTGGACCTTCATGCCCATGCTGGCTATCTTGGAGACACCGAAAACCTTATTACTAAGATGCCAGTTAAACCTGTGGTGCCAATGGATCATATATGAATGTAGGCTAAGTATTCCCAACATCACTGTTTTCTTAATTGGATCCTAAAATGGCTGCGAATTATGTTTACACAGACCATTTTATATATGTTTGACATTAGTGCATGCAAGGAAATGGAGATAAAATTTTGAAAACTATTCTTCTGTAAAGCTATTAAACACAAGAGTTGATGTTTTGACAAATACATAAGTATAACCAAAACAATGTAATCATAGATCAAAACATATAAGACGTAAATCAAAAGTATCTATATTATGTTTTAGTCATTAGCAAAGGATGCAAACTTACTGGCCAAAGAAAATGCATGGACAGCTTGATACGACCAACAAAGACAGTTTAATATGTCCAAGATGGTGTGGATTTACTGATGAAAGGGAATTCTTACTAATGGATCCATAATATCGTGATAGCTTACTAGAGAGGGCCAATGATAGTTTAAGAGAAAGCCTTCACGCAATAGGTTTGATAGGCGCAAAAAAAAACCCAAGCCTTTTTCTTATGGCTGCGTAGATGAAGAAGCTAGACAATCATGCCAAAAGCAGTGAGAGAGAGGGTAGAAATGAAGAACAAGAGACAGTGATGTAATTATCCTTGCATAAAATAAAGAAAAAAGGGAAAGGAGAGGGCACATGACAGGGAAGGCTTTGGAAGTTTAAAGAAAGGAAACTCGCACAGATCCCTACGATGCACACACATTTAACATAGTGGGTGAGTTATTCCATTAAGACCAAAGAGAAAACACCAAGGAATTATTGACACTGGGCTTAGAAGGAGATCAACATGTTAATCCTTGATTGATCAATTCCAGTTAGAAAACAATAGATAGTAACCATTACCAATGTAGGACGATCAATAAAATCGTAGACCGCATTTCTAGCCTGATTAATTCATTACCTAATTCTGATGCAAGGTGAGGAAACAAACACACAAGTGATCTATCTGATACAATGTATCAACAAAAAAAATGGGTTTGATCACACCAAACATCAAGATTGAACAATGTACACTGATTGGGTTTCAAAAACGTGTAGAAGAGCATCTGAGATGGAGAAACAAATTCAATCAAGCATAATCACCCAAAATCTAAGAAAATTAATCAAATCAAGAATTGAAGCAACAACCATAACCACTTCAAGCTTTCATTTTCGAAAAGAGAATAAAATTCAGTAGACGAAGGAACTTGGACCAATTCACTACAAGAAATGGAAGAACGGTTCCAAAATCCTTCATTTCATTTGCCAATGAGCCACTTCATCCAAGCAATCCACTGGCGATCTACTTTTCCACTTCCACATTTACTTTCAAAACAATTCATAAAACACAACCTATTCTATGAAAAATTTCTACACACCAAAGTTCTTTGGTTCCTAAGAAACCAAAAAATCAAAAGCGATGAACTTCACCGAAAATGATCATTATAGAAAATCAGGAGAGTGATTCCCTCCTCTCCCCCCCAAAAGCCAAAAATCAAGCAACAATTATCAATCAGGCAAGTTTCCTTTTCTTTGACATTAAGTTCGAAACTATGGATGCTTTGCATGCAAAATCTTTCCATATTTTAAGATTAGGCAATATCACTAAAATTTCCTTTTCGATTAATTCAAAAATAATAATTAAATAAACAAAATATTATTTAATCATTAATTTACAAATTAACAATATTTCAATTACGGGATTAATCTACTTACAATTAAACATATTTAATGTCAACAATTAAAAATACAATATTCATTTAAATCTACAACCCTTTAAATTTACAAACTAATTTAATATCTAATTAAATACTTGATATTTTCACAAATCACTTTAATAATAAAATTTAATGCTATAATTAAATTAATTTCAAAAACAATAATAACCATCATTAAATTAAATTAACAATAACGATAACACATTAACACTAAACAATTAATTTAATGCATCACATCATAGGGAAGCAATGGGAAGGGAAGCGGAGCGAGAATGGGTGAGTGGGAAAGAGGTTTTGAATTTTCTCCTGCTCAGCAATAGGTGTCTAGTTCGAAGGCAGCTGGATCTTTGCTCAGGGGTGGACTTTCTACGGATGTGGCAGGGGAGAATTCAGGTGAAGAGTAGGGGGAGTGGTTTCTGAGGACTGGGGCCCGAGGAAGCGGGGGGACCTATGTGGTAAGGTGGACCTTGGAGGTAAGGTTTTCTTTGGCCCCTCTTCGAATAGCGGGGCTAGTGGGGCCAGGTGTTCGGGAAATCGGGACACGGATAAGGACTTGAGAGACCAGTGTTGGGAGGAATCCAAAAGAAGATGGGTTTCGCTGTTTGGAACCAAGCCTGCTGGTAAGTCAATCTTCCCTTTGGTTAGCAATATTTTGGTCCCTTTGAGTGGGAGATTTTCTATTCTGGTTCTTGATCCAGTGATTGACCATAATGTTTCGTTGATGGCCTCCTCGCCGGTGGGAAAATTAATGGGCCCGAGACCAAATATTGAAGTGGTTAGGGATTTTGTTAGGAAGAAGTTGAAAGCAAAAGGACAATTTGAAGTTGCGGCCCTTCCCAAAGGTTTTTTATCCTTTTTTTTTTCCTATGAAGATGATAAGCTTGCAGTACTTCGTGGTGGCCCATGGGTCATTAGCAAGTCATTATTGGCTATTAAGAAGTGGTCCTTGAGAATGGACTTCTCGAATACCTCTTTTGAAGCGACGCCTATGTGGGTTTGATTACCAGGATTACCTTTGGATTTTTGGAATGAGGATGTTTTTAGGGGAATTGCAAATTCCTTTGGGGAACTACTATCTATAGATGTCATGACCTCGGCTAGAAAAAGGTTGGTTTTTTCTAGGATTTGTGTTGGTATAACTCAGTCTACTGACTTGCTGTCCTCTATAGAAATTATGTCTAAACTTGGAAAGTGGGTTCAGACAATAGAGTTTCTGACTCTTCCTTTTGTGTGTTTCACCTATAAAAAATTTGGGCATTGGGCTAGGAAATTCCCAAGCAATGTTTCTATGTCTGAAGCTAAGTCGGTTTCCAAGGAGACCAAAATATGGAAGGAAAAAACTTCATAGAAGTTCCTAGATGATGTGAATAAGGGCAAGATGATTAACTTTGGGGATGGTCAGGATAAGAATAAGGAGTTATAGAATTCCAATCTGGGGGCTAATAATGTTGAGGAGCCTTTGAAAGGGAATTGTTTTGATAACTTTGAAGTTCCAAAAGTAGATGAAAATGATCAAAACAGAGAGGTAATGGACTCAAGCTCCAAGGGTTCCTAGGGAGAGGATGAAAAGATAGAAAAAAGGAGTATTGGAGAGTTTGATGGAAACATGAACTTAGAAGAGATGGTTCCAAACACCTTGGCTGAGGGTTCAGAGGAAACATCTTGTATTGGGCATGGGGTAGGAAGTAAAGCAAGCTATGAGGAGGGCCCTATGGTGGTTGGGGAGAAGACTCTTCCTTCTTCTATCCAAGATGTCTCTCATAGTTCACTAGAGGTTGTGAAATCCACATTTGGGATTTTTATAGATACTTGTAAGGAGAAGAATGACCTGGGGCATTCACTGATCAATAAAGTTTCTACAGGAAGAGATTTCATAGATGGTCAAGAATTCATGGGACTTGAGGAATTGGACTTGGAGGGGGATAGATCATATAAAAAAGTTGAAAAGAAGAAGAGAAAAAAAGGGAATAACATTGTGGGGGTTTCCACAAGAAATAGGTCAAAAGTGGACTATGGTAATGAGAGAAGTTTGGGTAGAAAATCAACAAAGTGGCATAAAGAGCAAGAATTCATTCAAAATATTTTTGATGGGGTTCAAAGAACTATCCTGAAGATTTTTCGAAGCAACACCCCATCAAAGAAATGAAGTTCATGTCATGGAATATTTGGGGGCTAAACAGTTCCCACAAACAAGATATTTTGCACAATTTTGCTAGGGACCATAAGCCTGATATTTAAATTGTTCAAGAATCCAAGATGTCGAAGGATAGAGTGGAAAGGATTAAGATTTTGAAGAATTGTGGAGTTTAAGGTAGGATTTCAGAGGGTGCATCTGGAGGTTTAGTGAATTTTTGGAATCAAGATCATCTTCATGGTACTCTGGTTTGGGAAGATTCTAACCATGTGGAAACTAGATTCAGGCACATTAGAGATGACTTTAGTTGGATTTTGTCTAGTATCTATGCTCCCAACAATAAATCTATGAGAATTATTTTTCGGAAAAGACTTGATTCTTTTAGTTTAAGCTTCCCTCGTGAGAACTGGATCATTATGGGAGATTTTAACACCCCATTGCTTGGTTCAAAAAAATTTGGAGGGTCTCAGATACAGATGGATAGTAAATTGGACCTGATGGATTTCATCAAATCCCAATGTTTGCATGATGTGGATCTTAAGGGGTCCACCTATACTTGGTCTAATAGGAGGGATAGGAATGATCTTATTCAAGTCCACCTTGATAGGGCTTTAATTTTGAATAATTGGATGAAGGACTATTTCTGCTCTTTAACTGCTCTTTCTAGGATTGGTTTTGATCACTTCCCTATAAGTTTTTTGGCTTACTCTGTGTCAAGTAAGAGGAACTTCCCTTTTATATTTGAAAGAATGTGGTTGTCTCATCCTAAAATCTTTAATTGCATTCAAGACTGGTGGAGCATTAAAGTTAGTGGTACTGCTATGTTTTGGGTGGCTAAAAAGCTTAGTGAGGTCAAAACTAAGGTTAGGCTTTGGAATAAGGAAGTTTTTGGGGATATATTTCCAACTAAGTTTTCCATCCAACTTGAGTTAAAGGATGTCCAAGATAGAATTCAGAAATATGGTAATGTGGAAGACTTTCTCTCCAGAGAGAACAAAATTCTCACAAGCTATCATGATATTATCTCAAAAGAAGAAGAATTTTGGAAATAGAGATCAAGATCGGTGTGGATTTCCTCTGGGGATAAGAAAACCAAGTTTTTCCACATGACTACTATGAAACACAGGGAGTCTAGCCGTATCACTCATATTTTGAAGAATGGCATAAAATTTGATAAAGAGGATGAGATAAGGAGTGAGGCTAACCAGTTCTTTACTAATCTCTTAACTACTGAAAAGAGGTTGGATGTGAATACTCAACAAAATCTCATTGATTCTATCCCCAACATTTTGAATGAGAATCAAAATAGATCTTTGATTACTATTCATTCTTTGGAAGAGGTTAGAAAGGTTGTCTTTTCTTTTGAAGGTAACAAGGCCCACGGTCCTAACGGGTTTCCTATGTTCTTTTTCCAAGTTTTATGGGAGATAGTGGCCAAAGATGTGGTTAATATTGTCAAAGAGTTCTTTGGATTGAGGAAACTGTTGAAGGAGCTTAACTCTACTTTTATTTCCCTCATCCCCAAGCTCCCTGGTGCTGATGTTTTTGACTATTTCCACCTGATCATCTTATGCAATTCCTTTTATAAAATTATTTCTAAAGTTGTTACTACTAGGTTGCTTGGTGTTCTCCTATTGTTGATTTCTCCTCAATAAAATGGCTTTGTCCCTGGCAGATAGATTCTGGATTCTATCATCACTATTCATGAGAATATTCATTCTTTAGAGGTTTCTAAGAGCCAAGGTTTTTTACTAAAGTTGGATATGTCCAAGGCCTATGATAGGGTTGATTGGGAGTTCTTATTGAAGGTTTTAAGAGCTTTTTGGTTTTTAGAGAGATTTCTACAATTGATTTGGGAAATAATTTCCACAACCAACACTTTTGTTATCATCAATGGGTCCCCTTGCCATTTTTTCAAAGTCGCAAGAGGGGTGAGACAAGGAGATCATGTTTCTCCTATTCTCTTTACTTTGATGGTGAAAATCTTGGGAAGGTTACTGTACAAAAAGGTGATGGAAGGAAGTTTAAAAGGGTTAAAACCATCATCGGCTAATCTTGTTTGTTCACATCAACAATTCGTTGATGACACTATTTTAATGGGAAGCTCAACAATTGGAGAAGCCAGAACTTTGAATTAATCCCTATTGCTCTATGAGGAAGCCTCAGGGCAAAAAATTAATACGATGAAAAGCTCCCTCTTCTTTTTCAATACTCTAGAACCTAGACAAAGGAATATTTCTTATATTATTAGTTGTGTGGTTAACTCCCTTCCTTCCATTTATCTAGGGCTTCCTTTGGGAACCAAACCTCCTAAATATTTTTGGATTTCTCTTTTGGATCAGTTTAATTGGAAGTTGGCTGGCTGGAAAGGTTCCCTTCTAAGTCAAGTTGGTATATGTTGCTAAAGTCTTTACTTCAGAACTTACCAATCTATGCTCTAAGTTTGTTCAAGATTCCTTCCAAATTTGCTGAAATTTTTGAAAAGATTCAAAAATGTTTTCTTTGGTCAGGGGTCAAGGAGAAGAAGAGGATTTCACTGGTTGCTTGGGAGAATGTGTGCAAACCCAAAAAATATGGGGGTTTTGGTCTGAGGAACATCATATTTTTTAACATAGCCCTCTTGGTGAAGTAGGTCTAGAGAACCTTTGATGATGATCGTGAATGGAATGCTATATGGCCCAAAAAATATTTTTGGGGGGTTGTTTCTCTCAAATAATTTCTTAGTTCTCATAATATCCCTCCTGGCTCTACTCTTTGGAATAATGTTATTAAGGCTTGGGATCTTGCTGGGAAAGGTGCAATTTGGAAGCTTGGAGATGGTAAAAAATTATTGTTTTGGGAAGACAAGTGGATTGGGAACGAACCTCTTTGTAATCACTCTATCTTTAGGAATCATATGGAGGAGTGCAAAGCCAGATTTGGTACTTTAGTTGGGGACTATTGGAGGAATGACCAGTGGGTTTGCATTTATACTATCACTTTGGCTATGTCCCCCTGCAATCTCTTCTAAACTCTATTGTGTTGAGCTCACGAGGCCAGGGGGATTCTATGGTTTAGAAAATTTCTTCTGCAGGGACCTTTTATGTATCCTCGATGATGGCCTCTTGTCATCATCTCTCCCCTCCTCCTATGTGGGAAAAGGTTTGGGTGCACAACCTTATACCCAGAGTTAATATTTTGTGTGGATCCTCCTTCAGAATAAAATTTTGACTAATGGCAATCTCTATAAGCACGGTTTCTCTTTTCCTAATAGATGTTATATTTGTTGTGCAGAGGATGAGACTATTTCACATATCTTTCTCCTTTGTACTTTTTCCTATGACATTTGTTGTAGGGTCTTGCAATTGTGGAACCTCAGCTAGGTTTTTCTTGGTTCTATTTATTGCTAGTGGAAGGCTCCTTCAAATAATTAGGTGCTAAAACTGCTTTGGAGATATATCTTTCCACACTTTGTGTCGGGTATTTGGAAAGAGCGCAATAATAGAATCTTTCAGGAATTTTCTCTTTCGGAGGAAGTTGTCTTTGGGAAAATCGTCAGAGCTATGAGAGAGAATTTAAATTTTCTTAACTGCAACACTAAGGCTAAAGGAAAGGTTAGATGCCAAGATTATGAGCTTAGAGTCCTTGATGCTTAGAAGATTAATGTTGATATTTCTTATCCTCTTAGACCAACTAAGGGACCAATAGATGGTGTCCATTGGAACCTTCCTCCTCTTGGTTGGGTTAAAATTAACTTTGATGGGGTGACTAAGGGTAATCTTGGGCCTGTTGGGTGTGGGGGAGTGATAAGGGATGAGAATTGCATTTTTATTTCAGCAGTGGCACTCCCCATGGGCACCAAGACCAACCACATTATTGAAGCCATAGGGGCTTTCTAAGATTTAAATCTTGCCCATCAATTGAACTTCAAAAATGTGTGGCTTGAAGGGGATTCAAACAACATTATACAATACATTAAGGGCCTCCAAAATCCTTCATGGAATATAGAGAGCTAGATTAATTTATCCAAGGGGATTATAAGTTCTTTTGATAATTGCTTCATTTCCCATGCTTACCGAGAAATTAATATGGTGGCGGACTTCTTTGCCAATAAGGGAGTTTAGGGCAAGGACAAAATTACATGGCAAAGGAGTGACAAGCTAGAGGCTGATGTCATAGCCTTATTGAGTTATGATAGAATTCACAGAAAGGTTCAAAATCCCCTATCAACTAATGATTATGGGCGATGAGTGTCATTTCATGCATTCTAGGTACTTTTTTTCTATTATTTCTCATCGAAGGCTGGATTACCATATATTTATTAGCCATTATGATATTTTGTGCTTCACACACTTTCTAGTCATTTTGGTTATCAAGTTATCTAGTTTTCAAGAATCTTCTCGGCAGGCTTGCAATTCTGTCAACATGGGTGGTGAGTATTTCCATGTGGAACCAAAATATTTTGAGGATCTAAGGAGTAACACTAAGGTGTGGCAACTCCTAGAGAAGGGTGGGATTACAAGTTATATCAAAAAACTGCATGGTTGGGACCAGAAGGTCACTAGGTTTTTTGTCAATGAATGGAAGAATGGAAAAGTTAACTTGTTTGGGAGAAAGGTTACCATTGATGAGTAGTTAATTTCTAAGGTAATGGGGCTTCCCATGGATGGTCTCAATTTTTACAGGGATAAGAAAATTTTAGACCAGGCTATGAAAAAATTCTAAAGACAGAGAAGGAAAAAGAGGACATGGGTAGGGCTACAAAAAGAAGTTATGATTCCATGAAGATAAAATTAATTTGGTGGGAGGTGTTGAAGGTAGTCATGGAATACATCACTTTGGATGAAAGGTTCACTAGGGTCATTGATTACCATTTTGTGATTCTCAACCACTTCTGACATCAGGTTAGGGTTTCTTTCCATTTCTATCTTTCCACCTCTTTGAATGCTAGCCTTCATGACCATAGCTCAAACCCAGTTAGATACCCCATCCTTCATGAGGGTTTTCTTTTTTTAATCTATGATAATTTCAAAACTATGTTGACTTTGTCTCATTGACCCCTTCTCCCCACTCTATTTCTACTAAGGATGAATTGGGTACTAGTTACACGGATAAGGATGAATGGGAAACTAATTTGGAGGGTGAGGAAGGTCATCCCTCGAAGGTGGTGGGGAAGGGTAGTATCAAAGGAAAGTTTAAGACTTGTGCCCTTTCTAAACCTAGTTCTATGACCTCTAAAGGTAGAGATAAATTTATTTTCCCTGGTTTTGAAGAGGTTAAATTGAAGGAGAAAATAAAATCCAATGTCCACCTGTAAGAGAAGGGTAATAGCAAGGTTTTGGAGGATCCCTCCTATGAAACTAATCAAGATGATCCTTAGTCGACCCCTTCGTTAGAGTATTCTAGCTACCCTACAACTGACAGAGAGAATAGGCCTTGTTATCCCAGTGATCTCAAGGTTGATGACCATTACTTCAAAGTTGAATGCAGGTTTCTTTCTGAAATCCTTGCTATTGCTCGTAATGGGTTTGTTGATTTTTTCAGGTTGATTAGATGGGTGTTCTTTGAGATTAAGGAAATTAAGTTGAATCAAAGGGTTGTTAGCAGCAAGATGGAAAGGCTTGATATGACAGATAATGCTATAAGAGACAAAGAAAAGGCCACTGATTTATGGACTAAGGAAGAAAATAAATACATGATGGACTACCTCAAGAAAACATTTGAAGACCTGCAACAATTTAAGAGTAACCATGATGGTAAGCTTTCTTATATGGAGGATAAGCTTAAGAACATAAAAAAGTCTATTCAGATGGTGATGGAAATGAGCCACAAGATCTTAAAATCCACCATGAACATAATGAATATGATGGTAGAAAATCTAGAGAATGTTTATCAGATTAGGATTGTTGTGGATTTGGATGCTGAGAAAGAACAAAGCTAGGTGGAGGGTGTTGGGCCAAGCAAAAGAACTAGAGAGAATCTGAAGAGGAAGGCTAGCATGATCCATGTTAACATTTAGGAGATTAAGAAAGCAACGTTAAATATGAACAATCTGGAGTAGGAGGAGACAAACATCTTGAGGAATCTGGCCTAGTTGTTGGACTTTTGCTGGATTTTTATTGGTTTTTTGTTGTGCTACCTTTGGGCTGGTTGTTTTCTTTTTCTTTGTAGGTAGCTTTATGTTCTTTGTTCTGAACTATTTATTGCTATATCTATCGCTTCTTTGTTGTTAAAGGGTTTCAGGGCCCTTTCAAAACCTATTTTTTCCTTAATAAAAAACACTAAACAATTAACATATTAAAACTAACACTTAAAATGAATGACATGAACCAAAACGATACCATAATGGAATGGACATCATAAATAAACACTTACACAAGTGGCCCAAACACCAACGTAGAGGGGCACTACACTAGGTTCTTGCTCAAAAAAAGGTTCTTGAAAAGAAGATAAACTCCTAAAACTTGTATTTTCGGCTTCGGAAGATCTAGGAGACTCACCTTGTCTAAAACTCAAGAATTTATGCTTATGAACCTCTTTTTGGGAAGGCTGATCTATGATTGCAAGAGTTGCTTGGACTTCATGTCTTTTTGTTTGAGAAAACACAAGCCTCATCTTCTCTTCTTTTGCAGCTAACCCTCTCTCAAGATTCTCCTCGAATTGTATCCTTTGTATCTCCAACTCTTGCTCATAGAGATAGGCTTGATAAGCCATCTATTCCTATTATTGATTATACTCATACTGTGTCTTGATCTCCTCTACTTTCTTTGTGAAGTCATGCATGAATTCAAATAAACATATCCTTTATGTTTTCAATCTCTTCCTGCTGCATGTCATATTGTTGATCTATCTTATATATTTGGTTCTCTACTTCACTCATTTGCCTTTCATAGTTCAACCTTATATATTTGAAGCTTAAGTCTTCAATATTTTGGGGCTGATTTTGAGCATATGAAGGCTAAGATGAATATTGGGCAGGGGTGGGTGGGTGGTAATTATATTGTGCGTGCTAGTTTCTTTGAAAATCAAAGGAATTAGGGGAAAACCCAACATAAAAGTTAGCTTGATAAGACTGGAAAGAGGGTTTAAGAGCAAGATTTTCATGATATGATGGATGGTATGACATATTGTAATGAAATGTTGACATGTTCATTCATTGAAAATATAGAAAATGGAGTGAATAAATGATATTTTGTAGCATACCAGCACTTAGATCTACATGTAAAATCAAAGAATGAAGTCACAAGGTATATATTAAAACCTCCAAAAGGTTGGAAAAACTGCTGCATATACCAGAACAACTTAAAACTAAAAAAAACTTCTCCGAAAATAGGTTTCAAAGTCCCACTGGGTGTGCCAAAAGCTTTTGTAAATTGAGATTGCACCCTTAGCCAAGTTAAACTTAACTATCCTGCTTAATTATGGAAACTCTCTCATATTGTGGGTTATCTATAGTGAGAGTGAATATCTAGAATGGGTTGGTTCCCCTGGTAGATCACCTAATCTAACAAAAATTTTGAGAAAAGGGTTAGAAGGAAACTTGAAAATGAAATCCTAAAACCTAAGGATGATTTATTATAATTTTAAATTGATTTTGATGGTTTTCCTCACAAAAAATCTCATAAAACTTTAAATTCATAATCTCACCAAAACACACAACCCAATAGTAATTTGTATGAAAACTAAAAAGACTAAACACATAAGATAACCTGAATCATATGAATCTCTTGCACACAAGCTAACAATAACAAGACATAAAAGGATTCAGTATTTCGAATCACATTAACATCAAATTATTATTACAAATATGAGACAAGAAATGAGAAGGAAAGCTTTGCTATTTATTGAAACTGAAGGAGTAATAAACTCAACATTTGAGTACAAAAGTGTTTACAAACTCTCTGCAATGAGCAAGTGAGGAAGAAAAAAAAATCTAAACTTCCAAAAATAAAAATTTTCTCCAACTTATATCTCCCAAAACATCTCCAATAGTGCTCAAAACTGATCCAAACTGACTGAAAGAAGTATTAACTTCCTTTCTCGAGTATGTTGATCCAAAAGCCTCACAAAATCAAGTTCAAACTGACTGAGAACTGAAAATAGAAGGTTTAGTTTGCTCATCCTTTTCCAATTTCGCCCAAGAACTCAAACTCAGAAATAGAAATTTTTAAGGAGAACTACCTACATTTTAAAAAATAACAAACATTAAGGGCAATTTATAACAATATTTCCTTAATGATTTTTTACATCATTTATAGTTTACAATTTATAAAATAGAAAGGCTCCTAATTACACTTGACTTGATACAACCTTTCTAACTTGACTTTTGATTTTTGAAATACATCTTCAATCTTTGGTTTTTCTCTAAAAAATAGAAAAATAATTCCTAGATCACAAGGTCACATGACTTTATTTCAAATCTTTGAAAATACTAAGGCCTAAAATTTTGACCTAGTGAATGAAAGGACCAAGGCATGTATGATGTTTTGATTTTCCTCCAAAGGTTATGACATGTTTCTAGGGCATAAAACCTAGGCATGCATATTTTGAGTATCTTGCATCTTTCCATTTCTTCCTAGGCATTAGTCTTTCATTAACTTCTTCATTTCTATAGCCATTATTTGTTATGAAGAAACTCAATAAAATATTCAGGGCACTTATCTTTATGCTTTCTATACATGCACTTCTTAAGGTCTGAAAACACTACTTGCACCTTGCATATGTAGTGAGGAAAATAATATCTTTTGTCTTTCCTGTTATGAATAAAACAATTTTACTCTTTACTATTTTCTCATTTTATTTGTAGCTATACGTTCTCACTGCACTTTGTGATGGATGCTTAATAAGTACTCACCTCAGCATTCTTGCAAATAATGCATTCTTTGGTGTACTCAATATGCAACACTATTTTTTCAGGTGCCTTGATGAATATGTATATGATGAAATCTTCATGTTGGTATGTTATAAACAACATAAACAACACATTCTTTACTATTCCCCAAATGTGAGCACTATTATGTATGTCTGTTCACTATCACATCCATGATAGTGCACTCCTTGCTGCTCCATTATTCAAAATGACTTTGACTACCTAGATTCTCTTACTATATACATTACACATGATGAAAACAACAAGGATAATGTTATGACAACAATGTATGATGTAAAACCATGATGCAAATGATGCATTTTCATTCAGTTTCTTTTGCATTTTACTTAGGCATTCTGGATAAGTCCATTTCTCATTTGTATTCTCCAATTTAAAAGGCTGCCATATACACTTTTGACTTGGTTTCTATGAATGATCAATGCTTGAGGCTCTTGTAGACACTTTATGAGCTACTCCTTCAGCTGAAATGTTTGATTTGAGCATTATGAACATGTTTTCTATCTCAATTCCCCCTTTTGAGAGCTAGGGAAATATGCTAGGATCAACCCTTGTGGGAGCCCATTTTTGCACCACATGCTATAATGTCTTGAGATATGGATCAGCAACATGATTTATCCTATACCTGCATAGTGAAAAAACATGTTAGATAAAAAGAACAATGAAGCTCAGTGCTCTTGTGATATTTTATTTTCCAAGCTCTCTTGCATATAGATGTTTGTTGATCCAATGCATCATAAGACATCTATTATATTTTTGTTGATAGAGAACATAATGAAATTCATATTCGGAGCTCTAACATCTTTTCTCATCATGATGCAGGTTCACTCAAGATCAAGAGCAGGCAGGAGTAGCAACAATAAAGACCAACACTGAACACCAATAGGAAATGATGGATATGTTTTTTGTTATATACTTATTTTCCCTTTTATCTTCAAATGTATAGTTCATTCCTTGTGATGAGTTGGTTCAATTACTCCCATGACTTGTGTGGGATAATTTATCTCTCTTTTCTTTCCAATGAATATGAAAAACAACATTCTTTGCAATCTTGTGCAATTATGTATATCTCCTTTGCAACATGTATGCAACATTGTGAAATTAATAAATCATTAAAAAATTTAATGAAAGAAATATCTTTATATCTCATTTAATCTCTTTCATTCTATAAAAAACTGAATGGAAAACTTAATACTTTCTTTTGTTGAAAACACATTGCGTGATAAAACTGAACTCTTTCTCTTAAACTTCAATATATGTAATGTTTAAGAAAAGTAGAAATAAATTGAAATCTTTCACATTAAAATGAACATAAGTTATTTCAGCTCTGCCAATTTGAGTTGTAGGTGAAAATTTGGTAACAAGACCATAGTTGGTTTACAAAAGGAAAGGTGAAGAAAGTGTTAAAAGAAAGAGATTTGATATCAATGATATAGATAGTGAAGAAGAAATAGAAAAGGAAGCTTTTGTAGTTCACATGTGAGAGAAGAAGAAAGAAAAAACAAGGCAGAAGAAGAAGAAGACTCTGAATGAAAGGAAAAAGCAAAAGGAAATTCCCCCAGTAAGCACACATACTCCCATGAAGTTAGAAGCACTGTTCAATAATATTTTGTAAAATGAGATGTTAGTAGAAACTGTAGCACTATACAATGAAGTAGATGAGGTGGATAAGGCCACCATTGTAGAAGCCATCAATAAGTATATTATTGCTTTTTAAGTTGACATGAAGAACATTGAAAACCAAATTCCTAAGGATTTGTGGAATGTCTTGGTGAAGAGAAGGTAAGAAGAAATAGAAGAAGAAGAAAAAATAAAAGAATATGCATTGAAGAAGTTTGGTGCTCCTCTCTTAGAGGAAAATAAAGCCACATTGGCTAAGTTACATAGCATATAATTTAGGGTAGAAAAAAGGATAACTACCCTTATGGGTAGAGATAAAGGTGAGTTTGAGAGGCTCCAAAAGGAGATAGTTGACAAGATTATAGGTATAGCACAAAAGTATGGAATTACTTTAGAAAAAAAAGAAGATACTTTTCTAGAAGTCAATACATGAGAAGAAACATAGATTATTGATGATAAACATGAGAATGTAATAGATGAAGAGTATGCTCAGGATAATGTCCTTCTGAAAATGGAAGAGTTGAAAAAAGAAGATGAGGAAGAAGAGAAAAATGATGGTGGAGAAGCAACAACAGAGGATAAATATCCTCCTCTGATACTTGAAGAGAATATTACTCCTTTAGATACCACAAATAGGTCTGCTTTCAAATAAAATGTAAATAAGGATGGTGAAAAAGAGAGTGTTGATGTAGAGAAGGAAGGTGAATAGGAGAATAATGAGAATGATGATGAAGATAAGAATGAAGATACATCCAAAGATGCAAAAAAAGTGGTAGAGACTCGAGTGAGCTCCAGAAAGAATGGGGAAAAGGAGTTAAAGAAAAAGAATGTAGAGAACAGGAAGGCTTCTAGTGAATCTTCTGACTCCTCTAGAGATTCCTTGAAGAATCTAGTTAGTATTGAGCTCAAGTTATAGCCTATTGTATCAACACAACTATTACACATACCTATGCATCAGGGAAATGTGAATCTTGATAAGATTTCCACACTCCACAAGCTTCAGTTGGGAGATGTATTCCATGAATCTGCTCAGAAAGAGATTATAGAAATGCATCAAAAGAGTGGAAAGTTGATGGAAGAAGTTGTGAAGGCATTGCAAGAGGCTATACCTAACACAAGTATTGACACTTCATTTTTTGGTATGGAAAATTTGAATTTATTAATTGATTATTTTAAATAATATTCCTTTGGTCTTAGAGGAGAAGTAGAGAATGAAGTTAAAAAGAATATAAATGATAAGAAAATAATAGAGATCACTGGGAAATGTGCTCTTGCACACAATTTTTTTCAATAAAATATAAAGGATGAACAAGTTTGTGTGGATGAAGTAAAGGCTTTGTTCTAGTACTGTATGAAGTGGCCTAAAGCCACAAAGAGCATTAGTGATGAAATGAACTTGATTATTGCATAAGATCTTGATGGAAGCATAAGATCAACAATAGAAGACCTACATGAGATATTCTTTGAGCTGTAGGCCTAAAAGGAGAAAATCATTTTGTAGTTTGGAAATCTAAGGGACTTGGTAAATTCCAAATTCATATCTATTTCTAGTTCCCTTTTGAGTGCTAACAAAGCTACACAGATAAATCTGGTTCCTAGCACTCCAGAAGAAGGAGAAGAGATATTGATAGACCTAGAGACACAATGCAGAATTCTTTGGGGTTAAAATTACAAAGTTGTATCACACTTTATAAGGAAATAGCTAACACTGATCCAAATTTTAAAATTGAGTCACTAAAAAGTGGTATTATATTTTGAATTTTGAAATGATGTAAACTAATAAAATGTGTATATTTTAGTATATTTTATGTTTGTACTTTTTACAAAAATTAAAAAATTATTTGAATATATTTTTTATAAATTTATACTACACTTTTACTGTTGATAAAATTCTGAAAAAATGAAGTTACATGAGACATCAATCTTTATATAGTAATTTTTTTTCCTTGAATTTTTTTTGTGTTTATTTATAACTTGAAACTTAGTGCATGGATATATTGTTTTTCCAATTTTCCTAAATGTGTATTTTGAAATAAATATTAAAATGTGTATGTTTTAAAACATAGTTTTTTCCATTCGATGTCAACTTTCATATTAACTATTTACAAATTATACCATCTGGATATAGATTCTTTTATCTAGTGCATCATATTTAAAAAAAATAAAAATAGTTTTAGTATTTTTCATGGCATGGTAATGAACCTAATATTTTTGTGTTGATAACCTACTTTTAGTAAAAATAAAATATAAAATATAAATAATAGTTAAACATTAATATATATATTTGAAAAATACACTTATAGATCTACAAAGTGGTATTTTTTTATTTAAAAATGTATTATTTAGATGAGTAGGAGTTACTCAAACATCAATGTTTTCAAATAATTTTATTTTTTCAATAAATTGGCTTCAAAGAGGTACTATATATGCATTTATCTAAAAAAATTATTTGGAAAAATTGTGGACATATCTAACTTAGCTATAATTAATCTTACTAGATCATATGTTTAATCAAAATTGATTTTGAGTTAGAAATACTTAAATTTGGTTGTGTTGATAAGTTGGCCAAAAGTGTGACACAACTTTGTACTTTTACCTTGGGACAACAAATAAGATTTGGGAAGAAGGCAAACAGGCCTAGTAGACACATGTACAGAAGCTTCAAGAGTCAACTTCCTCTTGTTGACAACATTTATATTCTTTAGTTTCAAATTATTTGTACAAATGCCAATTATATAGAGTAGATTCCAGTACAAGTTTTTGGTTTTTCTCTGGTACATAACTTAGGGGGAGTAAGTTTAATTTTTTAGTTTGTACATATGCATATATTTCTCAGGAGGAGATCCAGTATGTGTTAGAAAAGTTGTTGGATGTGCCCTTTTCCCTTGATGTAGAAGGGGGAGAATATTTTGGAGATGTTTTAGCATATTTCCATCAATAACAATGGGGGATATTGTTGGAAGAATGAGGAGTTTGTCATTGATGTTGTTGTTGGCAATATGAGCATGTGAAATAAGAAAAATGTACATACATTCATGCAATGCAATGTTGTCATTGATGTCAACATTACATCTTTCTTTGGAGATCATGGTGTAGATAATTGTGGTTGTCTCTAACATGTTTTAGGATTTTTGTATAAGACAATTTTGTAAGAAGGTTTGATTCGGTGAAGGCATCTATGATGAAAAATGAATAAGTTTTAATACTAGTGATTTTTAATATAGGGGATTCAATAACTGGTTCTAGAATGGTTCACTATTGAAGACATTGTTCTTTGGTTCTAGTATAATATTTTTGGTTGATAGAAGCATCTAATTCCATAATTTCATCTTTTTTTGGCTTTTGGTGTGAAAGTTATGAAAATAGAAGCTCGACTTGATAGTTATAGGTGTTTTCTAGATCTAAGCATATGAGTTGGAGAGTTCGCACTTCTCTAGGGATTGGATTTTAACTTTGTGTATTTGAGGAGATGTTTCCAAATGTCAATAGAGCATGTATTCCAAGTGGCATGATTTTTTGAGGTACACATATTCGAATATGGGTATACAGTTGGAGAATTTTTGTATTAGGTTTCCTATGGTGCTAACCTAATAGGTTTGAAGGTATGTGAAGCTTAAATAGGTTTTGTGAAGTTATGTGGGGTCTATTATAGGTCCAAGCCAACCTATTCCAAAGTATTTTGACATTTGAATCTTGGCGTGAGGCATGTATGGAAGGATTTTGAGCTGACAAGCTATATTTTGTATATTTTGAATGGTACATCTAATTAGTCTGACCTAATTAATGCTATGGGTGAAGTGGATATATAAGATAGATCATTTTTGGTGTTTTGGTGAATTTACTGCGTAAGATTAATGTGAATGATGTGAATCAAGTGAATACATTGTGAATGATAAGTTGTGACTGTTGAGAAGAATTTTAAGGTGATGTGAATGTAGAGGAAAGCAGAGTGTTAGATTAGAATTACATGAAGTGTGTAAAGTCAGTCTATTGAGATTCATTGGGACTACATTTCATGCATATGATAGATGCAATTGTAATAGTTCAATCTAGGCTTTGAGCCACAAAATTTCTTCTATCTCTTTTCTTCTTTCAATTGGAAGTGAGTCCACTTGGATAATGAGTCCACTTGTAGTGAGCACTTCTATAATATACTATAACTGGTTATAATATATTGTGAGGTAATCCTCACCATGGATTTTCCCTTCTTTTTTACGTAAAAATAATGGTGTTCATGTGTCATGTGATGTTGTTGTATGTTTTCATGCTTTCTTTCATTACTGGAATTAAATATGCTATAAGTAATGGATGTTTAAATTTTTAAGTGGTTTAAAAGAATATTGATTCACTCGCCTCTCAGTATTTTAGGTGTTCAACAAGGGAACCCTATTCTAGAATTATATATATTTTAAGTTTTAAATCATGTATAAATAAATTAGATTATGTATGTCTTTTTCTGTGAAAACCTATCTGTGAGATCTGATAGAGTTTGAGAAATCAATGTAGTCTAATTTGATGATAATAGGCACATAAAGGAATTAATGAGGAGTTTTAAGCATTCAAAGGAGACAATAGATTAAATTAGCTTCACACATGAGTATCCCCATGAGGTAGGAGACATAAGAAATTGTTTCCAAGATGGAAATGCCAATGAAATGGTAGAATAATATGTTTAGGTTTATATTTTTGTAAGGAATAAAGTGTTTAAATGCCTTATTTTTCCAAATTAAATATATATCATTTACAAATTGAAATGAAATAACTTAGATATACTACCTTAAAAAAGGAAAAATAATTCTAAAATGATGCAATTAAATCCAAATATTTTGCAATTATGATCTAAATTAAAAATACCAAAGAATTTAGTGTTTAATGAATCATAAGTGCAAATGCTTAATTTTAAAAAATGAAACAAATGCATATCAATAACAGGATATTAGAAATAACTTATGCTTTTAATCAATTTTCAAAATATATCTTGGTAAATTATAAAATTACGAGTGTAGGATTTTTGGGTTCACTAGAATGAAAGTGTAAGAGAGGGGGACCAACCACTACAAGGCCCCAGGTCACAAAAGGCCAAGAGCGGAAAGGCTGCCCTAACTTACCTCAGTTCAAAGGAAGGTTAGGATAGAAAGGATGAGAATGATGAAGAATATGTCCTTCGATCACTCTTCAATCCCAAGAATTGAAGGGAGACTATATGAGTCACTTTCGAGAGTCAACTCTATGTATCAGGTAGCTCTCTGTCTGAGGATAGAAGCGTGGTTCTGGGATGATAGCGCAGTGCGCTGGCATCTCATAAGTGCGTTAGCATCCGTACAGACAGATAACTAGAGAAACGAGGTTGGAATCCCGAGAAAGGGCCGATAGTCTAGTCTAACAATTTTTGGGAAGTAAAGAACAAGACGAAGAAAAGATAAAGGTAAATGTGGATATGATAGAAGAATTATATTATCAAGAGGGTGATGAAGATGATTTCATAGAATAGTCCTCTTGCTAGCTTGCTTCGAGATCTCTACACCTACACACAACAAAGAGGGAAAGTGTTGGGGTTGTTTAGGGGCCTACTTCCATCAGACCCCCATCTTGGTGTTTCCACCTCCACAGAAAACCAAGTTTGCAATGGTAGAAATAACGATAAAGAAGGGAAACACAAGCTATGTATGCAAGAAATACTACAAAAGAATATGTTATTACTCAATCAAATACGATAGAGGAGATGAGAGGAGCTTACCACCTCTGTCCAATGTGCTCAAGGCTTGTGGAGGAGTGAATGAGAGGAACTCAAGCCTCTGGTGTCATGGTGTTTTTCCTATGCTCGCACAATCAAAGTGATGGAGTGGTAGATTGCTGAAATGGAGTGAAGAATGCTACTACAAAGCTTAAAAGTGGATGAATGGAAATGGAGAGAGTCTGTGAACTCATTCCAAACTTGAGAATGGAAGAATGGAGTAAGAATATAAAGGAGAAGATGAAAAATGGCCATATTCGGGTCGGCCAGCCGAAGAGGGGCATTACACTTCAACTTCCAATCGAAAGTGTAACGTCTCTATAGTCTCTAGCCATAGGAATCTGCCAAGGGCATAAGCGCACCATGTGGACATCTATGTTTTGCATGGGCATCCTCAATAGAAATTCCTCCACCGACACACAAACAAGGTGCCAAGTGGAATGCAAACAATGGGCTTAAGTGGAATTAAACCTCTGCTTTCAGTTTTCTAAAATGTAAAGGGGTGAAAGGGGAATTTGCATTAGGGGTGTAAATTCATGCTCATACATTTTTCCCCACTTTAGCGAGCATGAGTACTGATGAGTGATTCGATAAAGTAGAGTAGTAGGAAAGTAATAGAGTAAGAGATGTATACTTGAACTGACGAGGAAGCAAAGCATGGTCTAGCAAACCCAGAAGTGCAGGAAAGAACTTCATATTTTCGTGGAACCACAAAGCTGAAGTACGAAGATGCCTAACAAGCTCATAGTCCTACAAAGGGGGTATCCTTCAAGAATTCTCACATGAAGGAAACCAGGAAAAGCACCTTATAGACCTACAGACCTACAAGGAAGGTATCCCCCAAGAACTCTCACATGAGGGAGACCAAGTGAAGCACCTTATAGACCCACAAACTTGCAAGGAAGGTATCCCCCAAGAACTCTCACATGAGGGAGAGCAAGCAAAGGGGACTCCTTAGAGTCAGAGATGGTGACATGTTTACCCACAAATAGAACACATCAGAAAGTGATCGCGTAGGCCGGTGAATAGACAGTCACATAGACCATCACTAAGTTGCAAGGATTTCAAAGGGGTCACTCGAGAACCCTTCAAAAGGAAGGAGGGTCCACTCAAGGGACGCGTTATTTTAAAAGTTAGGTCTAGTTGGGTTGCCCCCAAGCTAGATGTAAAGATGTGAAGACGGTCTAGTCGGGTTGGCTCCGGCCTAGAAGTTGAGGTGTGAAGCTCGTCTAGTCAAGTTTCCCCCAAGCTAGATGCCATAGAACTTGTTGAAAGCTTTCGAAGGGTTCCACTCAAGGGACACATTGTTCAAAAGCTTAACATCTTCCTTCTCAAATTGGTTCATCACCAAGGAATCCTTTTGAAAGATGTTCACTTCATCAAGGAATTTAAAAGGAAGGAGATGTGCTCATGTGAGGGGAAGACTAAGACCATTCCCACTTCAGAGGAGGATTTCCAAGTCCTTTCTTTACAAACCCATGATGAAGGAAGCATGTTTTGTTAGTGTTTCACATTGAAAATGTAATTCTAACAAGGATGTGTGTGAAGGGTCTTCGAGAAAAGATTTATTTGGAAAAAAATGCATTTTTTAAAGGCCAAGTGATGTAGAAGAGGTGTTGTCACACATGAAATGGAAGATTCAAGCAAAGAAGAGATAAACATAAAGAGAAAGTCAAAGAGAACAGATCACACACAAAGGGCACAGGGGGATATGGTTTCATGGGGTCACATATACCTTTATTTATATTAGGTAACCGTGGAAAGAGGCAAAAGCTCATCAATCCCCAACCAAATCAGGAAGAATGCATGAAAGACAAAGTAAATAAAATAAAATAAAAATATATTTGGTCAACATGGAAGGGGGCCTAAATGCTCTCAACACTTTGCATCATCCCCAATTTGTTGAAAATCAATCAAAAACATGGAAGTGTAGAGATGCATAAAGAAGAAGGTTTAAAACACAACCACCACACCTATATCCAAGCACCAACAGGGGTGAAAAGGGTCATCCAAGAACATATAGCATGATCACGGGGGAACACATCACAACACACACACATAATTAATCTAAAGATCAAGAAAAGGATCTCCCCCTAACACTGGCTGACTAGGAGGTCATCAACTTCCCACTCTATATCACCGAAGGGGGAAGGATGATGAGCCTACAATGGTGTAATGTTAAGGGGAGGAGCTTTTGATCCTCCTATAATAAGGGCTAGATCAGAGGGACTTATAAGGTCTCTGTCACTCAACTCTTGTGGGTCTAAGGTCAACAACCTCGCAAAGATCATTGACAAGGTCAGAACTTCATCCACCGAGTTAAACATGCACTTAATGGGAGTGCCATGCTTCACCTTGGTGGATGGAGGAGTTTGCACTTGAGGTTGACTACTAGGCTCATCGAGAAACTCGAGAGAAGTGACAAACTTGGGGGAGGCTGAGACTGGTTCCATTACTAGGATGTAACAAGTCAACTTGGGGCCACCTTTCGAACAAGGTAGGGTCTTCTTACTTCCTCCATTTTTGGAGGGGCCACACTCTACCTTCTTCTTCATTGGAGGAGGTGAACTTCCCATAGATGAAACAAGGAGGGTCAAGGAAGAAGAGGAAAGAACCACAATGGACACAATCGAAGTGTTCACCATGTCCATGGGCTTTTGGAAAGGCAAGATATCTGGGACGGAAGTCAACAAAGGTGGCTCCTTTGAAGGGGCGATGAAAATTTGCACCCTTCCAGGTGCATGTGCACTCACAGCAGGAGCCAAAAGAGATTCAGAGATGGAAGGAGGGAAAGAGGAAGATGCAATAGGAGGTGTTTTCTTCTCCTCCTCCTTATGTAAGGAGGCTTGTTCAGCTAGGAGAGCCTTTTGCTAACACTTGTGCTCACGTGCAAGGTGCTTTCTATCACTCTTCAAACTGGAAGTTGGGGTTTGCAAAGGGACAGAAGGATTCTGTTCAGCCATGGGAATGTCCTCCATGGTTGTTTCTAGTAGAAGGGTAGACTCCTGAATGGGAGAAGAAGGGGCCGGTCTAGAAATGGTGGGAGGAGTTGACTCTACCACTTTAGGAGTGGAACCTTTCCTGTTTGGGGGAGCATGAAGAGGTCAAGGGGAAAACTCTCTCCATGAGCCTTTCCTTCTGCTATACAAATAGTACCAAGGTCCTAGGGACCCATTAGGGAGATCCGATGTCCTAACCTTTAGCTTTCGCCAAGGAGGCATCATCAGACTTAGCGGGTAGAACCTAGGATTTTTCATCTAGTACTCTTCCCAAGAGAGAGGAGTGGATGAGTCAGCTCAAGAGGGAGTGAGCTTCTCCTTCCCTTTTTGGGAAGAGGAGGTAGTTGGATGCTTTTTTATGGTAAGGGTCAACTTTGGTTGTCCTTTTCCCTTAGTTTTGTACTACACATAATTCTTGTAAAGTAGGTTCGTTCTCTACAGGAGCAAACTGGCTGGGGTGGGCCAAAAGTGATCCAATGAGTATCCTGCATGATATACCATAGCCTGATATCTAGTGTCGTGCACTACATGCATGACACCTTCATAGGAAAACTCAAGGCACTTATGAATTATGGAGGTGAGCCCATTCATGGAAGCTAGCCAAGGTATGCCCAGCTTCACTCTAAATAGGTCTAATTCAGGGATAACATCAAAAACTGTGTCTACACTCCTAGGTCCAGCTAGGATAGATAACATTATCAATCCATAGGGTTTAAGAGAAATAATGTCATGTGTATGGATGATGGACTTGTTTTTTTCATACTCCTCCCTTTGTAGGGATTTCAAGAGTAATGTCTCTTTCGTGATGACATTCACTCTAGTCATGGGGTCGACCAAGAATCTTGTCACAATGTTGCCATTGAGGCAAGTGGGAATGTAAAGCAGAGAAGGTTTACCATTTTATGGCACATCTTGTGAAGTAAATTTTATACCCAGTGAATCGGTCGCAAGGCAGGGAGAGGGAGTAATAGTAACCATGTTAACATATGCCTTAGGGTGAGAGGTAGAATCAACAAGATCAACAATCATGTTAGCATAATGTGACGGAAATGGGTCCATGTATATTTGCAATTCACTGTTAGCTTTCTCCACTGATTTGTTCATCTTTTTCTTTCCTTCATCAAGACGGATAATACCATCCTTGATGTGATCCTGTATCTCATGATGCAGGCACATACAATGTTCGATATTGTGTCTGTTAACTCGATGGTACTAACAATAAGTGTTTTCTTCATACCAGTTAGGGTATGGTTCTCTGATTGGCTTAGGAGGTGGTAGGGTAAGGATCTTATCCTTCACCAACTTCTACAAGATAGAAGAGTTAGCCTTTGATAGCTTTGTAAACTTTTAGTTGTGTCTGAGGCCGTTATTATCCACAATGGCTACTAAATTTGCAACAAATTTACCTCTTGCTGAGATTGATACGATAGATATTCCTTCAGAACGGGAGCACGAGGGAGGACCCCCAAATTGAACCACCATTTTCTAGTACTCTCTTAAAGCCACACACAAGTGTGCAAAAGAAGGATACTTCATGATGGCGAACTTCTCTTGCCAAGGCCTTTGTAAGTTCCCTATGAAGACCTTTCGTACATCAGAATCGGGTAATGAATATGAGATCTATGACAAGAGTGCTTGGTACTGTGCTATAAAGTTTGTAATCTTTTCACTATCCCCTTGTTTGCATCTAACAAGGTCTGAGAAATTCATCTTTGGTCTGATATTGGCTTGGAACTATCTCATGAAGTGATTCACAAGGTGATCAAATGTGAATATGGAATTATCAAGCAAAGAACAATACCAGTCTAGTGTTGCACCTTTGAGGGATCGGGGAAATAGTTTAGCCATCAATGCATCATGATGGAAAAAAATTGTACACAAGGCATTAAAGGTGAACACTTGTGTCTATGGGTCCCCTTTACCACCGTATTTCTCAAATCTAGGAATCTCCATCCCTTTTGGGAGAGGAGTGTTTAG
This sequence comes from Sequoiadendron giganteum, assembly GCA_007115665.2. Taxonomy (NCBI): domain Eukaryota; kingdom Viridiplantae; phylum Streptophyta; class Pinopsida; order Cupressales; family Cupressaceae; genus Sequoiadendron; species Sequoiadendron giganteum. Next base: position 471,549,930 of record CM021106.1, on the reverse strand, counting down.
GATTGTAACTGACAATGGGTTGTGTTAGAAGAAAGGTTGGAAGATAAGCTAGGCTAAGGCTTGGGAAAGGTTCACCAGCTGATTCTGCATCTTCCCCATATTCTGAAGAAGGATATTCAGAATAGGGTCATTAGAAGACATAGGACCACCAGAACCACTGCTAGAGCCAACACCATGACCACCACCAAAGCTACCACCGATACCGCAGCCACTAGAGCTACCACCAATACTGCAGCCACAAGTGTGACTTCCATTGGCGCCACTACCATGACCACCACCAAAGTCGTTGCCACCAGTGTGGCTTCCGTCGGAGCCACCACTAGGGCCGAAGTCACCACCATGACTTCCATCCATGTTGCCCCTACCAATGCCACCCCCACTTCTAAAGTTTCCACCCCCAAAGCCTTTGCTTATCATTTTTCCCAATCCTCCACCATCAAAGGCGACATAAGGGGTGAAGTGGAAACCCAAAGGGTTCCTGTTTACTTTGACAGTCTCAAAAATTTCAGAAGTAGTGGGTATATTGACTAAAGGGACCATGTCAGCCATATACACAGATGTAGGAGGCATCGACATCTCTAGCTATTTCTCATGTTCCTTGAAGAGGCCACATCATATCATGTGACCATGGCTCGAGGGGGCACATGCTTCGGCTAGACCAACGAGACTAGCTAAGAGTTCTACACTTGTCCGATCTTTTTCCACCATGTATCTTATTTCACCGATTACCTTAGCAGCCCTAGCCATCTTTGGGTTGCCTTCCAAGTGATTTTCTAATACACCTAACCCTTTACCGAGGCTAACAATGTACTTAGAAGGGATATGAATGATCTCATTCTCATCTATAGATGAAGAGGTTGATGATGCAGGAGGAGTAGGGATGTGATTATTCTCATCAAGAAATCTATATTTTTCTCACGATACGTGCTCCTGTGTTGACATACCAACTGCAAAACCGGAGAAAAGGTCGATAGTGAAGCTAGAGGAGACCTTTGTCTTTTCCATCGGAGAGTGTTACATACTTCTTCTAACAATATGCCTAGAGGTCATAGAATGGGTTGTGAAGCTCATAAACTTTCACAATGCACCAAGGTACAATGACCAAGAGGTATATGAGAAAAAGTTTAGGATGCCAACAAATGGATAGACATTGGTTCACATCGGGTTCACCAAAAATGTAAGAGAGGGGGACCAACCATTGCAAGGCCCCAGGTCACAAAAGGCCAAGAGTGGAAAGGGTGCCCTAACTTACCTCAGTTCAAAGGAAGGTTAGGATAGAAAGGATGAGAATGATGAAGACTATGTCCTTTGATCACTCTGCAATCCCGGGAATTGAAGGGAGACTAGATGAGTCACTTTCTAGATTCAACTCTATGTCTCAAGTATCTCTCTATCTGAGGACAAAAGTGGGGTTCTGGGATGACAACACGGTGCACTAGCATCTCACAGGTGTGTTGGTGTCTGTATACATAGATAACCAGAGAAATAAGGTTGGAATCTTGAGAAAGAACTGATAGTCTAGTCTAACAATTTCGAGAAGTAAGGAACAAAACTAAGAAAAGAGAAAGGTAAATGTGGATATGATAAATTAAGTATATTACTGAGAGGGTGAGGAAGATGATTTTGTAGAATAGTCCTCTTTCCTACTTGCATCGACATCTCTCCACCTACACACAACAAAGAGGGAACGTGTTGGGGTTGTTTAGGGGCCTGCCTCAGTTAGAACCCCGTCTTGGTGTTTCCACCTCCATAGACAGCCAAGTTTGCAATGGTAGAAATAAAGATAAAGAAGGGAAATACAAGATATGCATGCAAGAAACAATACAAAACAATATGTGCTTACTCAACCGAATATGATAGAGGAGATGAGAGGAGCTTATGACCTCTGTCCAAAGCTCTCAAGTCTTGTGGAGGAGTGAATGAGAGGAACCCAAGCCTCTGTTGTCATGGTGTTTGTCCTATGCTCATACTATTGAAGTGATGGAGTGGTAGATTACTGCAATGGAGTGAAGAATTCTACTACAAAGATTGAAAGTGGATGAATGGAAATGGAGAGAGTGTGCCAACTTGTTCCAAAATTGATAATGGAAGAATGGAGTGAGAATATCAAGGAGAAGATGGAAAACGACCATATTCGGGTCTGCTAGCCGAAGAGGGGCATAAAACTTTGACTTCCAATCGAAAGTGTAACATCTCTACAGTCTCCAACCATAGGAATCTGCCAAGGACATAAGCGTTCCACACAGATGTCTACACGCAACACGAGCATCCCTAATAGAAATTCCCCCACTGACATAGAAATAGGGCACCAATTGAAATGCAAACAATGGGCTTAAGTGGAATTAAACCTCCTCTTTCAGTTTTCTAATGTGTAAAGGGGTGAAAGGGGAATTTTTGTTAGGGGTGAAAATTCACACTCATATAGAAAGATTCTTGAAAAAATGTATCTAGGGCTAATCACTAACCTAAATCACACTTTCCATCTTTAACATTTGATGGATACAAAAATGATCATAAAAGGACACTTTGGTGACTATCCATAATGAAGGGCTAAAATGGATAATCAAGGTTTTGGTCCCCTTTGTGAGTTTATGGATTGAAATTAAGTGATGTGTGTGAGTGACGATAATAAACTAGTAAAAAATATGTAAATATATCAAACTATCAAAGATTCAAAAAATTTAAAATTGATGTACAAAAATAGAAAGAAAAAGAGTAGAGTACAAGAATTATGGAATCTAACATTCAAATTTGAGTCAAAATTGGCCAAACTAGGGTGAGGGTGACCTAGTATTAAAATGTATATTTTTTAACTTTCTAGATCTACAAAGGAGCATCATACTCTATAGGTGCTTCTTTGTCAGAAGTAGCTTCAAACTTCATCAGTTAGCAAATAATCAATTGTTCCCTAAATTTATGAAAGAAGGTGTACACATGCTTGATTTAGGTTTTGATATTTTGAAATCTTTGATCTTATCCAATCCACTTTAGATCTATAACTGTAGATGATAGAATTTTTTGCAAACTAGAATAACAATGTTAACACTAATCTAAAATCAAACAACAAAGAATGAATAAGTAAACTAAATAAACTAAACAATTTAATGGAAAGCTCTCATCAAATATGCGTTCACTCCTTCGAATTATCTTGATTGTCCTTCTCCATTTTTTCTTCTCTGTATTCTTGCCCTCAGATTTTTGTGTTTGAATGCAAGCATAACTTCATTGAGTGTCTAAGAAAAATATCGAAGATGAGTCTCTTCGCAAAAGTGTATGATTTCGGGAGGAGAAATAATGATAATGACAGGCCATTTTATAGATTTTGGGTTTCCGAACGATTGGCTCAAATTGAAAGAGAGATCGATGGATGAGATTGATGAATTCCATGCAATATGAGTTATGTCTCAGATAGAATGTGGGTTAGAACATGAGTTGGAACACGAGTTCAGGAAACACTGAAGATGAAGACTAATTTAGAACGTGAGTTAGAACACAAGTTTAGTATCTTAATCTTCAAAAATAGAAGAAACAGAGTTTGTATGCAAAAGCCAAAGTTAGAACTCGAAGACTAATGCATTCAAATGCAAATAGCAGTTAGAACTAGTTAATCGACTAATTGTGACAGAGAGTCTTCTCACAGAGATAAACAGGTGTTGAATCTAGAGATAACTAGAGAACTAAAAATAGATCTCGAGTTAGAAGGTAAGTGAATGACTTAAATAACTGAATAATGGAGGAATGTGACATAATTAATTAATTATGAATTAAATATTAATTTAATTCATCATTCGAGAATGAATTGAATTTAATTAAATAAATAAAGTAATTTATTTAATTTGACTGTTTTGAAAAGAATAACATAAATAATTAAATAATAAATATTTAATTATAGATAAAGGGGGTTAAATGAATAATTAAATAAGTATATTTAATTATAGTTGGAAAAGTATGATAAAGGGGTAGTTAAATAATAAATTATTTAATTAATAGATAAAGGGGGAAGAATTAATTAGTTAGAGACATAATTAAATAAATATGATTTATTTAATTAATCAGGTTTAATAAAGATTAACAATGAATTAATGAATTAATTAAAAAGGGGTATTTAATTAATACAGGAAATATGTGTTAGAAAGGTTAATTAAATAATTAACATTATTTAATCAAGACGATGGACTATAGAAAATTATGTCCAATGTGTACTCGTAGACCTAGACCAATTTTCGGTGTCTACATTTTGCCCCTCTTTGATATAATGTTGGTACGATGTTGTGTCAAAAAAAAAATGCCCCAATCGTGCCCCAGCATGAAACAGGTTAAGGTATGCCCCCTCGAGAAAATTGACAATTTTTGAAAAATTTCAGAAAAATCAAGAAATATTTCTGATAAGTCAATTTGATAGTCAGAAATGCTATAGAGTTGAAGGAAATGAATTTGGAGTTGATACAGAAGAGTACGGGTTGTTTGAATTTGAAAGATTATGCGGCCAAAAGATTAGGTTAGAAAAAATGCCATTTCAAACCCACCTATAAATAGGAATTAGGGCTAAACCTAATTCATTTGCACACGGAGGAGATAGAAAAAGAGGATATTTTGCTTTGACCAACTGACAAAAATGGAACCCATTCCATATGCTGCACATCGAGGTTATCAGATTTAGACATTCAGGAGGCCAATCGATGTAGGACCACCAGTATGTACTCGAAAATGAACTTGTCAAATTTATTTTTGCATGTAGTTTTAGGTGTTTGAAAATTAATTAAGCAAATGCGGTGCATCATAAACGATGAATTTTCCATCGTATTCGCCGCATTTGACTGTGAAACGACGCATGTGCGAAAACACATCTAGGCTAGGTTGGGCAGTTTAGGGAATGATCGCATTTAATGTATAATGCACCGCATGTGTAGTTAGGCAACGCATTTGCATTAGGAATAGATGCATGTGGGGTTATGAACCACATATGCATTTTTGAGACGCATAAACTGCATCATATTTGTTAAAAATGTACCGCATGTGGTTTTGTGAACCACATGTGCAGTAGGGAAAGGGATGTGGGAAAATATTCAATGCATATGTAATATACACTGCATCTGAGGCTTTGTGCAACGCATGTGCAAAAGTGCACTGCATTTGTTAAAGTGAGCTGCATTTGACTGGTAAAATTTTCAAAATTTTTTTTAAGGAAAACATGAAAATTCTTGACATCATGGTTTAAATGCAGGTGGTCCTAGATCCTATTTATACGTGGGAGTCTTGACCAGATACATTCAATCTCAGAGATTGATTGACTACCACAGAGATTCGGCTTCTATGGAAGCTGGGTCTATGTCACTGTTTGTCGATGCCCACTATTCGGGCGAATAGGGGTATGTTGATGGCACTATGCGAGCGATGGCATTCAGAGACATCGTCGTTTCATTTACTGACTGGGGAGGTCACTGTCACATTGAAGGATGTGTACAGGATTTTGAGACTTCTGATTAGGGGAGAGCGGGTCATGTATGATACCCAGTGAGGATTGACTAAGTTGGTGAGGTTTTATCAGGTAAATGACATCAGTAGGCTCGGGATCGAGCACTATGAGATTAGATGGCCAGTATTAGCAGACAAATACAAGCGGATTGACTATATTTTATGTACATTGATTGGGGGGATAGTTCTTCCAGACAGACGGGGTCATGGATTTCTAGGAGGATGGGGAGCTATGTTGGTTGGCATGTTAGAGAGCAAGATGAGGTATGCATGGGGTCCATGTCTACTCGGGATGTTATACTTTCACCTACATGACATTGCTTACAGAGATGCATAGTCACTGAGGTGTGGGACTACACTTCTCATGGTAAGGGATTGGGATAGGATAGTTGTGTTTCGTCCTCCAGTTATTGTAGAGAGACCGGAGAGACACCCTTATGTGTTCCGATATACAGGACACATTACTCAGACACATGTTGGGGACATAGGATATTGGAGACATGCATTGCATACTCTTGATCAGTTTACATGGAGACCTTACATGGATTGTGAGGAGTGGGTGGATGAGGAGGTACATTTGGTATTCTGCAGACAGACACAGTATCTCATTGGGAGGACTGTTTCTAGTGTACACATCATTAAGTGAAACTTGCCAAACAAAGTTCTGAGACAGTTCAGCGAGGTTCGAGATGAGCCTCGAAGTAGAGCAGAGTTTTCTCATTCATCCAGAGAGGTTCCGTATTGGGGACCTATGACACCAGTAGCCATAATTGAGGCAGAGATACAAGCATTATAGCCAGTATAATGGCATTGGAGAGATGGATTAGCATACCTAGGGACTACTATTGTGTATGACACATGGTGGACAGAGCATCGGCCTATTCCTTATATAGATCAGGATCAGCTGACACCTATAAAGAGATGAGGTATAGGACCTAGAGGATGGCAGAGAGGTGGAGGTGCTAGAGTCGGGAGAGTTGGTTGGAGAGATGGTGATGGTAGAGGTGGCAGACAAGGTCAGAGAGGATGGAGATGGGGTCGGGTAGGTACACTATCACCTATCCATGAGGTAGCAGTAGAGGATGTACCGATGGTAGACATCGGAGGGGGAGTGGATGTATAGGTTGGGGGTGTTCATGCTACAGAGGAGGTAGTGGTAGAGGAGCGTGCAAAGGTGGATGTTGGAGTAGAGGATATTGGAGAGGATTTAGATGTGGACATGGCTATAGATCCTCTGGGTGTGTTGGCAGGATACGGAGAGGATGATGTGGAGGATGATGATGAGGATTATGTGGAAGAGGATGCACCAATGGAGGAGCAGGAGAGAGAGCTCAAAAATCAGATTGTGGAGGGGAGACGGGAGGAGGATGCTCCTAGAGATGGTGATAGGGAGGCTTTGGAGGAGAGACTCAAACTTATGACTACAGAGTTTGATGCCATGAGGCTAGATAGAGACAGTTCCTACACAGAGAGGGACAATGCATATGCAGAGAGGGACAATGCATATGCCAAGAGGAACAATGCTCGTATAGAGAGGGATAGTGCACTTATGGAGAGATATCAGGCTATAGCATGGAGACATGAGAAAGAGCAGTAGTTCATAGAGGTTAGACGCCTTTGTAGTGGGTCCTCATCTAATGGAATGGTGAGGGAGTTAGTCAGATCGGTGGAGAGAGCTACGTACTACAGAGATCTTTATGAGGCAGTAGTGCTAGTAGATAGACGAGCTCCTACATTTTTCAGAGGTGTGCAGTCAGAGTAGGGTCATACTAGGAGTCAGAGTACATAGAGTACTGAGGGGGTGGTAGAACCATCGAGGGAAGGTCCATATGAGAGGCCTTCCACCTCACAGAGAGCACCTTCGAGTGTTTTTCCACCACCTTCACCACGTGATAGCAAGGGTAGCGGGACACGATGACAGGGTTACATATGTAGACATTGTATTTTTGATCAAAGAGCCTACGAGCTCATGTTTTATTTATGATTGCATTCAAACATTGTACTATGACACACTATTTTTGAGCGATATATATATATGATTTTGGAGGCTTCTACATGATATGCAGTTCTATGGATGATGCATTATTGATATATGATTATGTTTCCTAGATGATGTGTGTACATGTGTTATAAATGAATGTTTCTATATGTTATGAGTTATGCATTTTATAATGATGTTATGGATGTCTTAACTTACTAATGATAATGGATGCAATGTTCTATATGATGCTTATTTATATGTGATAGGGATATGTACATGCAATGTTTACATTATTTATGCTATGATGATGTTAATGCCTATTACATCATGTGTGAAATGCTAATGGAATGTATGCAAATGCAGTTAACCTAATGTTGTTAATGTGTCATAGGACTTTATCATTATGTTAAAGAAGAGAAATGTTAGGATGATATGAATTCAGAATGTTAGTAAGAAATAATGAAGGTTGATTGATTGAGAAAAAGATATAATGAAGGTTGATCGATTGAGAAAAAGACATAATCTTTGATATATTTCCAAATACGCTATGCTTGCTTGTTATCATCATTGGGTGGGACATGACACAGATGGATAGTATACACTATGATATGAGATAGATCATAGTGTACAAAGTCATCCATCTACGAAGAATAGACAGTCACAGACAGGGAGTTTCTTAACTCACACTAAGGACAATAATTGCCTCAGTCATTTTGTCGAGACAAACCACAAACAATAGACAAATAAAAGACAGGTCATGAGATGTCATTGCTCCTCTAAATCCTTGATAGGACATCCTTGAGGAAACTAGTAACATGAATCAAAAACCAATGTTTAAAAAGATAGTTGACAGATAACAGTCAAAGAAAAAGAGTCTTGTGACATCCTTGCTTCTCTAAATCCTTCAAAGGACATCCTCGAGAAAGCTAGTAACCAGACTAATTCACAAATCGATAAGAAGATAAGACAAAATAAGATATAAAGTCATAAAGCCAAATAAATGTATTCAACAAAACTTGATCTTGTGGGATTGTTTGATGTTGATGTTTGACATAGCGTAATGTGAGAGAATGACACATACTACATAAGACATTGAGTCTAGTTTCAACTTGGTGACTTCTGTATAAGGCATCACAAAGCCTGGTTTCAGAAAGACACGTGTTGTATAAAACGTTGGAGCCTGATGACTTTGAAGTGACAAGCCACATGAGACTATGACAATTTGATGACGTATGTTGACAAGAAAGACATATCTTGTGTAAGACATAGGTTGATCACTTTGAAAATATTTTTGATATTGACTTGATGATAGTTTGAGATGTTGCCTTGTTGATGCATGACTTGTTTTGATTCCTTGACTAATAAAAAGTGTGTGCATAGATAGTGTATGACATGAGATGATACCTTAAACTATGATATGCAACTTGTGTGATAGTGATTGTGACTGAACCCTATTGGACTGACCTAGTGTGGTCTTGGGAGCTCATCAATTGATTAGCCTTACCTACATTGCACACACAGAGACCTCATAGTTCGACATGACCAATGAATTTGAATGTATAAAGAGTCATGATTTAAAATGTGTGTGACACATGACAAACCTAGACTGACAAACCTAATGCCTCGGGGGCACATTGATTGATGGCCTTGCCTACATCCCAGTCGCAGAGGCAACATAGTTCAACTATGAATGACTGAACATTACTGACTTGACTCTGTTTTTGGTATTTTCTGACATGTTTTGATTTTTTTGGATTTTTGAAGTTTTCTAATGTTTTTGGGATTTTTTCAAGACATTTTCGATGGTGTGACGTTATGTACATGGTGTTAGGGAATAGAACAAGGATTTTCCCCCAGTCGGGAATAAGATGTGCAAGGTGGAGTGGGTAATGTGACAGAATGGATAAGACAACCATTTATTATGAATGATAGTGAAAAATTCCGAATAGAATGGTGGTAGATGGAAGAGCGAGCTTGACTACACATGGTGCCTGTTTGCCAGGTTTTCACCATGGTACTTATCCATAGCACCACCGAAGCGGTTTTCACTATTGGACGGATTATTTCTCTTTACTTTTTTTATTTTCTCAATTTTTTTGGTGTTACAAAGACGCCTGTTTGCCAGGTTTTCATCAAGGTAACCATTTTTTTGTATTTTTCTAGATTAAGACACGAATTCTTAGAAACTAAGCATAGAACCTCTTTAGGTGTAGATAGTTGATAGGTGACAAAAGCGACTCTCCTTATGGAGTAGAGATTTGGTACACTCCCGACCCAAAAGCTTATGTGACAATATAAGGCCTCAACCAGTTAGGTTCAAATTTACCTGGTTTCTCTCATTCTGCTTGGTTCTTAGGATTCTCCATTAATACTAGGTCACCAATGTCAAAATGTTTATTGAGAACCTTCCTATTGTAGCTACAATGAAGACGATTCTGATATGCTTGTAAATGATCTAATGCTTTATATCTTCGCTCATCTAGCAATTCTAGCTCTTGTAACCTAGAGACACGGTACTCTTCATCATTAATATGACCCTTCAAGGATACCCTTAGAGAAGTTATTTCAACCTCGATAGGTAAGATAGCTTCAGACCCAAATATGAGGGGATATGGAGTAGCACTGGTGGGAGTACAGATGCTTGTGTGATAAGCCCATAAGGTAGGGTTAAGTTGTAGGTGCCAGTCATGACCAACATCATTGACAGTCTTCTTAAGGATTCTAACAATGGTCTTATTAGATACCTTAGCTTGGCCATTACCTTGTCGGTAATATGGGGTGGAGAAATGGTATTTGATGTGGAATTATTCACATAAATGGCATACTTCTTGGTTCTTGAATGGGAGGCCATTATTTGTGATTATGGATTGGGGCACATGATACGAAAAAATGATATAGTTTAGGATAAACTTATATATTTGTGTGCTGGATATGTATGTCATGGGAATAGCTTCAATCCATTTGGTGAAGTATTCGGTGGTGGTGATGATGAATTTATGGCCATTGGATGATGGAGGGTGTATCTTACCTATGAGGTCAAGTCCTCATTGGGCGAAGGGCCATGGTGAAGTAATTGGACGAAGTTCCTGCACTGGCACTCTTATCAAGTCTCCATGTATTTGACATTGTCTACATTTCTTCACAAAGATGTATGAGTCTTGCTTCATTGTAGGCCAATAGTAACCTAGTCTCATAATCTTATGGGCTAGAGTAGGACCACTCGAATGAGATCTCCATATACCCTCGTGTACCGCTTGCAAAGTTTTTTGTGCTTCCTCAACATTGAGACATCTCATTAGGGTGTTATCTAAGGTACGTCTATATAGGGTTTCTCTGATGATGGTGTACTTAGCTGACTTTCGGATGAAGGTTTGATGTTGGGTATTGGATAAGTCTTGGGGTAAGGTTTGGTCAGTGAGGTAGTCGAATATGTCCTTATACCAAGGAGATGTAGGACCAACAATGGTACACACCCTGGTAGTATCAAGGACATTATAGGTGGGGACCAATAGCTATTCAACCAAAAACTCGAACTTAGGCACATTACTTGGAGTATCCAACAAGGAAGCCACGGTTTCCATAGCATCTGCAGCTCTATTTTGGATATGTGGTATTTGTTGAAAAGTTATGTCATTGAAATACTGCTTGAAACTATCAGCCATACGTTTGTAAGGCGCAAGATTTTCATCCTTAGTCTCATAATCATCATTTACTTGTCGAATTACCAGTTGAGAGTCACCAAAAACATGTAGGCTATTTATTTTCCACTAAACTGCCATTTTTAGCCCTGTCACTAAAGCTTCATATTCTGCTATATTGTTGGTACAAGGGAAAGAGATCCTAAATGATTTGGGAATGGTATCACCTTGAGGTGTAACAAATAAGATACCAGCTCCTGAACCACAATTTGTATGTGACCCATCAAAGTACAGTTTCCATTCAGTTTTAATGTCAACATTGAAGAGAAATTCATCATCTGCCACTAATGGATGGTCTGCCTTCATAGGTGCATCAACTAACTGATCCGCAATTACCTGTCCTTTTATAGCCTTCCTTTCAACATACTGAATTTCATACTCGCTAAATATCATAACCCATTTATCCAACCGGCCTATTAAAGTTGCCTTACTTAGGAGGTATTTAAGTTGATCAATGTTTGCAATTAACATAGTTTGTCGATTGAGCATATAGTGCCGAAGTTTCTGGGTAGCAGAGACTACCGCAAGATACGAATGTTCTATGTTGATGTAATTCAATTCATAGCCTACTAAGGTACAACTGATGTAATAGACAGCTCTCTCATGACCTTGATCATCGTGTTGTGCAAGAAGAGCCCCTAATGCCAACTGAGTTGCTGAAATGTAAAATATCAATGGTTTTCCCCCTGTAGGTGGCATTAAGACTGGTGGAGTAAGCAAATAGTCCTTGATTTTTTGGAAGGCTTCCTGACATTTAGGTGTCCACAAAAATGGTACTCCTTTCTTGAGTAGATGCTGAAATCGGTGTATTTTTTCTACCAGTTGTACTATGAAATGCCTAATGGACTGTAATCTCCCATATAGGGTTCTGAGTTGACCAATGCTAACTGGAGGAGGCATTTCTATGATTGCTCTTACCTTCTCTGGATCTACTTCAATTCCTCTTTGAGAGATGATATACCCTAACAGTTTCCCTGATTTCACTCTAAAGACACACTTCTTCAAATTTAGCCCGACATTGTAATTCTCTAGCCTTTGGAATATCTTGTCTAAAACCTTTAAATGATCTTCCCTTGTTTCAGATTTAGCTATAATGTCATCTACATAATCTTCCATGAGGGTATGTACAAAGTCATGGAAAATCGTAGTCATTGCCCATTGATAGGTAGCTCCTGCATTCTTAAGGCCAAATGACATAACATTCCAACAGTATGTGCCTCATGGACACGTGAAAGTTATCTTGTGTTGGTCTTCAGCTGCTATTTTAATCTGGTTATATCCAGAGAAACCATCCATGAGGGATAGCATCTTGTATCCTGCTGTCAGATCTACTATCATGTCGATATTCAGCAAAGGGAAGTCATCCTTAGGACATGCCTTATTGATGTCTCTAAAGTCTGTGCATATGCAAATGCCCCTAGTTGATTTAGTCACTGGTACAAGATTTAATATCCAATCTGCATAGTCTATTGTCCGTATGAATCCTACATCCAAGAGTTTCTTAAGTTTTTCCTTGACCAACAGAGCAATTTGCGGATGCATTTTCCTTAACTTATGTTTGACTAGCTTAATACCTGGCCGTAGTGGTAGATGATGCAATATTAGATCTAGATCCAGCCCAGGCATGTCAGCATATGACCATGCAAAGTTTATCTATCTCTTTGTGAAGAAGTCCTTAAACTCAGGTTTTTCTGTCTCTATTAAAGAAGATAAAAAATATACCTTCCGAGGATTCTCTTCTATACCTATGTTGACTTCAATAGATTCTTCTACTAGCATCAGTGACTTTTCCTGTTCAACGGGGAGAATATTTAAACCTCTATCCTTGGGTGCCTCTGGGAGGTTTTCCCCCTCGGATACATCCTTTATTTTGACTTTTTCTTCGTCCAAAGGCACCTTTCGGTTTTCACTTAGGGACTCATCATTTTCTTTTTCATTGTCTTTTTTCCTTTTATTCTCATTTTTGCGACTAGAGGTGTAAATAGACTCCCCAAAATATGCTTTATCATCCAAGTCTATGGTGAAACTAGATTTATGATCCCCTCTTGGTATGCCTTCTCTAAGTCCCATGAACTCAGCAATCGCTTTGTCGTTCTCGAATGTATCTATGATAGGTGTATCTTGTTGATCCTAGTCGATAAGTTCGGGATATATAAGGGGCATGTCATCATCGGAGTTTTTAAAGGTAGTTGCTGACATGGTGAATATAGAATGGTTGACATGGCTATAGAAGTTTTGGACTAACTCCTCATTCTTCTTCCTAGGTGTAGGTATACTCTGATGTGGGACTATAGTAAGGGCTAAGTCATCAGAAGATGGTTTGTCAGGTGCCCAAGATGCATGATCAAGGGTTTCCCAATAATAGTTCTCTTGCCATTCCTTTTTGGACAAGTGCTTCTTAGGATGAGGACTATGTGGTGTTGGTACAGGTTTCATGTTTAGGTCCAATTCTCCAAATAGGGCATCTATGTTCATGGTACTGGTAGATGAAAGGGACTCCCATTCACCATCGCTTGAGTAAGGGGATTCATCATAAACTGGAGGTTTGTCGTAAACTGGGGTTTTTTCATAAACATGGGGGAAGTGGTTTATGAGATGTCTCGATGTCTGCATAATACCTCAATTCCTCTTGAAACGGTGATGAAGTACCAGGAAACCCAATTCTAAGCGGTTGACACCCTAGCCCTAGATATTTTGGTCATGGGTAGATAGTGATCGGTTTCATCCTTCCATTCTAATATAGTCCTAGCCCAATGTGCCCATCATAGCCTTCATTTTGCATTATCTTAAAGCCTTTTCCATACTAGTCCTTAGCTATTTTAATAGACGGGGAGGGGTATTCATGTTCTTCTTGATACAACTAGGAATCACCTTGATTCATAATTTCGTCACTTAACTCTCCCCATTTGGTCAATGTCATTGTAGGGGGAACATGAAATGTGACCACTAACTGTCTTCTATCTGCCATTGGAAAGCCATATGCCTTAGGTGGAATCAGTTGACTGACATAGTATGATGCCTTTATATTATATTTTCCACAACCCTTGTCTTGGATCTCAAGTTTAGGAGTGGATGATGGTGGTTTGAATGAAATGGATTTAGTAAGATGTGATGGGTCAACGTATAGGGATAAAGTGGATGATGAAGCTTCTTGGTTAACTAGTACTTGCCATTGTGGAATATCTCTTAGGCTTGTACAATAATGAAAAGGATCTAGATCACCATTAATGGTGATATCTGTACCATTATAGGGGAACTTAAGACATTGGTGATATGTTGAAGGTACAGATTTCATGGTATGTATCCAAGGTCTACCTAACAACAAGTTATGCAAAAGGGTAAGATCCAAGACTTGGAAGCTGGTGTTCATGATTGCATGGCCAATTCTTATAGGGAGTGTGACAACTCCTTTTGATGATCTTTCCTCATCATCGTAAGCCTTAATGACTATACTTTCAGAGATGTCTACATAGTCTTTTGAGAATCCTAATGCCTTAACCAATTTTAGGGTACATAGGTTCAAACCTGCTCCTCTGTCTACCAAGACTCATTAGACTTTTTTTTGATGGATTAAGACTTCAAGATGTAAGGGGTCATTATGATCAGACTTCTCGGTTGAGTAATCTTGTTGGGAAAATGTGGCATGATGCGAGTTGGTCAAATATCCCACCATTTCTTCAAAACGATTGACATCTAAGTCCATAGGAACAATTGTGTTCTGTAGAGCTTTATCAAGAATGGCTCGATGCTCAGGTGATAAAGTCAACAATTCCAAGATAGATATTTGCATGGGGGTTGTACTCAATTGATCAAGAAGGTTATACTTAAACTTGGAAGCTTGCGTAGGTGGCTCAGAAGAAGGACTAGGAATAGTAATCTTAGTTCTACGTGTGTTCACATTACATTCTGGATGCTTCTTAATGGTGAAGGTATTGACATTCTCATTTGCGGTTTGGAGGTGATTTATGATCGTTCCTTTACCATAGTCATAATTGGTATTGTTATAATTGACAGATGGATTCTTGGGTCTTGAACTAGAGGCTTTTCCTTTTGTGTGGTCATGTAATGGGTCCGTAAAGACCTTATGATCATTGTTCTTCATGTTTTTCTTCCCACCAACCTCTATGGTTCCATTGTCAACAAAGTCCTGTATAATATTCTTGAGTTGGTGACATTGTTGTAGGTTGTGTCCTTTCGTTTGATGATAGTCACAAAAAGAGTTATCGTCCCACCATGAGGGTTTGAACTGTCCAAGATCATACTCTCTTGGTCCCAAAGTTTTGATAAGATTATGTTTAATCAACTCTTTGAAAATTGTCTCAATTGGTTGTCCTAAAGGTGTAAATTCGCATGTAGGAAATCTACATTGTGGTCTTTGTTGTTGTGAATTTTGGACATAGTTAGCTATTTGATCTGGACTATTCATAGTGTCTTGATTGGAATTGTAACCTCTAAGTGTGATAACTGGTCCTATATGTATGTGTTTAGCATCAACAATGTCATCATTTGTAACATTTTTGTTTCTAGACTAGAATTTGTTTCTATCATTTGGCACATTTTGATGTTGGACAACCGGATTTCTATCTGGTACCTTTATTTCTCCTTTGTCTATAAGGCCTTTCTCAAGGATGATGCCCTTTTGTACCAAGTATGAGAATGAAGTACAATAGTGTACCCTTAAGTCACTTCACAATTTGGGGTTGATGTTCTCTAGGAATATCATGACCTTTTGTTTTTTTGGTATTTCTACTGGACATCTAATAGCTAGACTTCTCCATCTCTGGAAGAAAGTGGTGAAAGTTTCACCATCTTCTTGTGTCGTGTGGCACAAGGTTGCTATTGTTACCTCATTGTCTATGTTAAAGGAAATTTTTTTCACAAAATTCTCAGCTAATTTTCCCCAGGATCGTATGCCATATGGAAATTTAGAAAACCATTCCAGTCCTATCCCGACAAGGGTTCATGGAAATAGTCTCATCAAGTATGTGGGGTCATATGATATGTCCATGCATGTTGTTGAGAATTCTCTAATGTGTTCTAAAGGATTATTTCTCCCATTATACTTAGGCAAAATAGGTATAATGTATCCATGGGGGAAAGGTGTCATATTAAGTGCTTTGTCAAATGGACACGGACATAGGTCTTACATTGAGATAGTTCATTTTCTTGACATAGACATGTTGTCCATCTGTTGTTGAAGAGTTTACATTTGGTTTTGAAGGACATCGACTTGCATCAAGGACATGTTGTTTCCATTGTTTGGATCAATGTAGGTGTTTTGATATGCCATGTTCTGTGACGGGTTGTGATTGGGTGAGGGAATATATCCTGTCAAAATATTTTGATTTGGTATAGGGATATTCCCTATTTGAATGGTCTGAGTTGGTATAGGAATGCTTCCTATCTGAATGGTCTAATTTGGTATAGGAATGTTTCCTATTTAAAGGATCTGATTTGGTATAGGTATATTTCCGCCAACTTTGAATCTCTTACCAGTTGTGTTGGTTCCAAAGGGGTTGGAGGAAGTTGCCCCCACAATAAATTGTAAACCTTGTGTTATGTTGAAAGGGTTTGTGTTTACAATTGATGATGTTTGAGTTGGTATGCCAGTTGATATTGCTGTGGTAATCTGGGGAATAGAGATAGTTGATGTTGCAATTTGCGTTGGTTGAGTAGACTGTGTTTACAAAGCACGAATATCAAATCCTGGTGGTAGTTTGGCACCTTCTGCTAGCAACTTTGCTAGATAACGTTGGGATCATTTAGCAAACATTCATCCATAAAGGATGCAAATTCAAGATCTTGTACTGCTGCGTCTATGTCTTCTATGTATATATGCCCATGTGTGTCTCTAGTGACATGTTTTTCAAGCAAAGGTCTGTGTGGGCATTTACTTCCTGACAGTTGGTTTCTGAATGGATTTATGAATTCATTGGGGTCTTTCATTGCTTTGTGTTTCTTTTGAGACCTTGTTTCGACCATGAAAAGTTGCTCAAAATGGGGTAATGCAAACTATGTCTAAAAGCTGATATGACCTATGTCTATGTTTTTGGATTTTTTTGACACTAAATGACATTGCTAAAATGGTTTCTAAAAAGACATATTCTAAGGTGATGTATGATAGGATGGACAATATGCAAAATTCTGAGTGGACTA
Organism: Sequoiadendron giganteum; assembly: GCA_007115665.2. Taxonomy (NCBI): domain Eukaryota; kingdom Viridiplantae; phylum Streptophyta; class Pinopsida; order Cupressales; family Cupressaceae; genus Sequoiadendron; species Sequoiadendron giganteum. The sequence goes on along the minus strand of CM021106.1, from coordinate 471,532,620 downwards.
ATGACGATAAATGAGTTTAAGACAGTTATAACCTACCACCTATGGAATAAATGGATGCAAAGATTTGTTTTTGACCAAGGAACCTAATTGTATGACAAGGACACTTTGACAAGGTGAATTCTCCAAACTAGACTGTTGAGCTGAAAAGATTCACTAAGTGGGACCAAAGTGACTAGGTTCAATGACTATGACAAACCGGAACATGAACATTTCCAATGACGAGGAAAGTTATCTATTCTGCGATATGCAATTTCCTAGGGAGTATCTATATGCATGCAACTTAGGATGACTATGACTAAGACATATATGACGCCTAATGATGCAAGGTTTTTGAGTAAAATTTTAACAGTTTCTATCTAGGGCTGATCTTAAGAACCTAAAGCAAATAATGATAGTGATGTTTCAGACTTAGCTCGCAGTTTTTGATGTTTTCTGTTGACAAGAAAATGCGGTTCACCTAATAGTTGCAGTTCAAAATTTGATAGATGTGGTTTTTCTAACAGTTGTGATTTTTCCTTTGACAAATGTAGTTTACAAAGACACATGCAGTTTGAAAACTGACAGATGCGATTTGCATGCACCCATGTAGTTTGAAAACTGATAGATGCGGTTTTCCAAGACACATGCAGCTCAGAATGTGATAGTTGCGACTCATGATATGCAGACTGAAAAATGAAAATTTTGATAGAAACATGTGACCTTTCCCCTAACATATGCGATTCTTTATGACAAAGTAGCATTTAAACTGACAATTGCGAATCGGTTTTCTAACAGTTGAAATTTTCTCGAAAGTTGATTTTGATGACTTAGTTTGTTGATCAAGATTTTGACAAATACAACAGAGAACAAACACAACAATCAATGTATTTTCAGTTTTGTGATGGAAGGACTGTTAAGACTCGAAAAACATTCACAACCTAGGCTTTTAGGACAATACCTGTTGAATTCTTACATGGATTTCTCTAGCTACACATATTTATGGTGAATGACTAGTAGCTTGACCACACTAGCTCCCCTCCACAACACTCACTTATACGGGGTATCCAAGCTACTGTATCCATGAAACTTCCATGGCATACATTTCATTTCCACACATAAACTGTAAATATGTAAGACGGCTTCATAGGGCCGACCCTACTATGCCAACAAGTAGGTAGGATTTTGGTAACTCTACAACAAGGTGTTTAATAAGGGCATTCCATTCGTGGGACACTATCCAATGTCAACGAGAGTCCATTTCTGTCCATCTCATCAAAATAGTGTGTGTGATTCATGGGCTTTCCCCAAGAATCCACTTTTATATACCAGCTGGAAGTCACTTGGCTTTAGCGTGCTACCAGTCTGAGTCATCTTGGGGTGAGTACTTTTTCCCACCAAGACAGGCCCAAGTTCTAGAGTTAGTAACCGTTTCTCTTACACCTAGGATCACATGACTACGCAAGGGGAGAGGATACTTCGATTACTGAATCGTAAGGGTGACAAATATGTGCAAAGCACTAGACAAAGAAGACAGTTGTTCTTTTTAATCCAATTGTCTATCTATCAATCAGAAAAGTTCTTTTTAATCCACATGACAATTATCTATCTACCAAACAAAAGCTTGCTTAAATAAATAAATTAACACAAAGGCATTACGTCTTGCATGGAAATTTATCAGTAGTTCATTATTCTTCGGCTTTCATCCTGTAGAAAATTGTCTTAGGTTTTTAATGGTCTTCTATGCTTCATCCTACAAACACTATTTTATTCCACCTTAACACAACTAAAACAAACATTAGCAAAAATCAAAACAACCTAACAAGCAAAAATGAAAAGATGAATGTACGGAAATGACTAAAAAAAGTGAAAAAGATTTACCAGCCAGATGCGACTTTTGGAGCCATAGATGCGGTTCGAGAATAAAAGGTGGATGTGGTTCGCGAAATTTGTTGACAGGCGGATGTAGCTCATGACCTCGCGGATGCGGTTCATGATGACGGATGTGTCGCTATTTTTAGAAAATGTGGCTCACGGATACAAATGAGTCATTTTTCTAAATAGATGTAGTGCGCCATACAAAAAATCTGCAAAAAAGAACGAAAAATAGAAAAATGGAAAGATGAAAAGATGTATGAATTTTGAAGTGTGTTCACGTTGGGTTCACCAAATGTAGATGATAGATTTTTCTGCAAACTAGAATAACAATGTTAACACTAATCTAAATTCAAACAACAAAGAACGAATAAGTAAACTAAATAAACTAAACAATTTAATGGAAAGCTCTCACCGAATATGCGTTCACTCCTTCGAATTATCTTGATTGTCCTTCTCCATTTTTCCTTTTCTGTATTATTTTTGTGTTTGAATGCAAGCATAACTTCGTCAAGTGTCTAAGCAAAATATCGAAGATAAGTCTCTTCTCAAAAGTATATGATTTCGGGAGGAGGAATAATGATAATGACAGACCATTTTATAGATTTTGGGTTTTCGAATGATCGGCCCAGATTGAAAGAGAGATCGACAAATGAGATTGATGAATGCCATGTGATATGATTTCTGTCTCAAATAGAACATGAGTTAGAACATGAGTTGGAACATGAGTTCAGGAAAGACTGAAGATGAAGACTAATTTAGAACGTGAGTTAGAACACAAGTTCAAGATCTTAATCTTCAAAAATAGAAGAAACAGACTTTGTATGCAAAAGCCAAAGTTAGAAGTCGAATACTAATGCATTCGAATGCAAATAGGAGTTAGAACTAGTTAATCAACTAGTTGTGACGGAGAGTCTTCTCGCAGAGATAAACAGGTGTTGAATCTAGAGATAACTAGAGAATTAAAAATAGATCTCGAGTTAGAAGGTAAGTGAATGACTTAAATAACTGAATGATAGAGGAATGTGACATAATTAATTAATTATGAATTAAATATTAATTTAATTCATCATTCAAAAATGAATTGAATTTAATTAAATAAATAAAGTAATTTATTTAATTTGATTGTTTTGAAAAGGATAACATAAATAATTAAATAATAAATATTTAGTTATAGATAAAGGGGGTTAAATGAATAATTAAATAAGTAAATTTAATTATAGTTGGAAAAGTATGATAAAGGGGTAATTAAATAATAAATTATTTAATTGATAGATAAAGGGGGAAGAATTAATTAGTTAGAGACATAATTAAATAAATATGATTTATTTAATTAATCAGGTTGAATAAAGATTAACAATGAATTAATGAATTAATTAAAAAGGGGTATTTAATTAATAGAGGAAATATGTGTTAGAAAGGTTAATTAAATAATTAACATTATTTAATCAACACGACAGACTATAGAAAATTATGTCGAATGTGTACTCGTAGGCCTAGACCAATTTTTGGTATCTACAATAACTTATAAGAAATATAAGAGAGAAAGGATTGTACTGTATATGAGCTTGCCTAAGTCAAACTCCATTTTAGTGTTTCTACATCAACAAATGTCTATTATAATATTGGATAAAGTGTGCTCATCATAAGTTGAGTAACTTGGGAAAATGGATAAAATTGAATGATAAATCTTTACGTTGCAACTTACTATTCAAATATGTATTTCTCGATGGATTGAATTCATTTGGCACATCCCATACAAGGAGAACTTGATGGTTTCTTGAATATCCTACAAGTGTTATTACTCACAATGATAATAAACATAAAATATAAATGCCTTACTTATGCATGAACATGAATTTGATGATGCATTATAAATATGATCTTAAGTGATAAAAGTGTTGTAGAATGTTTCTTATGTTGCTCTTGAATTTCCTTGATTACCTTTTTGAATTGCTTGATTGATCAAAAGTTTCATTAGGTGTTCAAAAGACTTATATTTATGTGTTTCAATATTTCCCACATTAACTATTTTGACAAATCAACAAATTATTTTGAATTTGCAAATATATTGAGGTTGACAATAAAATATTAAATTATAGGCCAAAATAGGAAAAACAAGGGTGAGGGCACCCTAATCTAGGCCTATATGAATTTATGTCACTCATGAAATAAATAATTAATTTAATTTCCCAAAATTAATTTGATTTTTGAAAGATAAGAAAAAAAATTGTAATTCATAAGAATAATTAGGCCTAAGAACTCGAGGGAGAGCCAAAGATAGTGTGAAATTATTAAGGGTGACAATTTATTATGCTACAAATGTTATACACAAGATGTTTTGTATCTTAAATACTAATAAGGGAATATAGTTTAATGCATCAATATGTTAATTTACTTGGAAAGAATACAATGCATTTTCTTAATTAAACTTTCTAAAATATTTTCCTTCCTTTAATAACATATCTAGGTTCATTTTATTTTATACTTCTAACTTGAATATCACATAAAAATAAAATATGATTACATGTACTATCAACATTATATGAGATAATAATGATGTGATATAATTGATGCAATATGAAATACATACATCTCTAACATCCTAAAAGTATCTCATATCATCCTACTTATTGTATTACATTACAATAGCATAAGATATTAATTCAATTTCATATTTTACACCTTTGCTAACCCTAGAACACTAGAATACACACGAGATACAAATACATAGGTAAAATATTACTTAAAATTGAATATAAATAGATCATTCATAAGGAGTTTCTTCAATCAAGAGAATCATATTTTTATTTCAATAACCTTCAACTTCTTATATTTACTTCCTCTTACTTGACTCTAACCTTAAACTCTTACCTTCACATAATTCATCAATTCATTTTTTCCTAAGGTTTCATAGATGCTCACAATATAATAGGAGAATATACACCCACTTTCTAGAGTATAATTATTCTATTGGAACAAAAAAATCTACTAAGACGGGGGGTGAATCAGTAGATCACTTAAAAACTTAACCCCTAAGCTCTTTTGTGTAGACTAACTTCTTAAGCCCTTAATCAATACTGCAGATTAATTCCTTTTAACACTTTATGTAGATTTACTAAATATGTAGAGAGATAACCATAGAAACACACAAAATCCCATAACACATGATCTACATGGAAAACCAAAGATAGGAAAAACCATAGTGACAAATGATGCTTGAGTCTACTACTCAAATCTAGCATCACAAAGAAATCTTCTATTACAATGTTTAAGGGCACCAACCCTAAGGAGACACAAATCCCCTAATTTAAGAGAACCAACTCCAAGGAGACATCAATCCCCTAAATTGATCACCAACTCAGCTATCTAATGGCACCAACCAATCAGATTCACATTGACAAATACATTTTTTTTACAATTCAATGTTGTAACTTCCTTTTCAACTGCACAATACTTTGTTGCAATCTATGCAACTCACTCTTTCTTGCTGATACTGCAATCTCAGCAACACATCACCTTTTCTCTGTAATATCTCTCTTCTACACTTAGAACATTCTTTATTCTCTCTTATTGTACTAAACCTATGTACCTTGAATGCAAACACCTAGAGGTTATTTTGTATTATAGTCTAGGACTCTTCTTTACATGTGCATTCTCTATCTATTGCTCTACTCACACTTCTCTCTCCACACTCTACCTCTGCTGCATATTCAACAATACATGACTCTCTTCAACACTCTCTACCCTTATAGACTATTCTCTCTCAAGTCACATAGAACAAATACAAAACAGACAATATTCTGACTGTCTTCTTTCTTCACTGATCTGTAATCAATGCCTCAAGATTCTCACACCTATTTAGATCATCTCAAATCCTCTATTAGGGTTTCCTTCACTTGCTAACATATTCAACAAAATTTATGTTCACCTCAACCCTTGCACCACCATCCAACTCATCATTAAGACATCTGACAGGGTTTACCAGATATTTCCATACCTTACATCGAGCCTCACAATATTTATTTTTTTTACATAGAATTTTTCCAAATTATCTCTCTTTCAAACCCTAGAATCAAATATGCATTAAATGAATTTCCTTCTTTGATCAATCTAATTCTAATCTTCATCAACATGGCTATCTATGCTACCACTTGGCAGATCAAATCTTCATCAATATTGGTTGCAAGTGTTGTTGGACCAATTAATTGTTTTCCTCTATGTTAGTTACTTGTCGAAACCCCTATTTACATGGACCTAGCCATTGAAATATTCATCTTTGAACCTAGATCATTGATCTATAGCCTTCACACCATGATCAAGTGATTCTTTGTTAACCTTTGCAACTTTTAAACACCACCATCAGATTAAACCTCTTTAAACTAGCATCATCGATCTCCATCTCATGACTATTAATTTACACCATCGAAGATACTGTAACATGTTAGGTTGAGAAATTTTAGAGTCTCACTGATATTTTCCTTTCTCTTTGATATCATTGACAAGAGACATGGGCCCACATCATCACCATGAAATTCACAAGGATGTGATTTGGTCTACCAATCAATCATCCTTTGCCATTTTTCATTACACGTCACCATACTCCATCGTCACTCTGTCAAGTCCCACATTATCAACATGTCGAAGGTACCAATCATTTTTTCATATTCATATTCATCCTTCTCTCTAATGAGGTGCTATCAAGATGTCGAGGGAACTAGTCAGAAATTCCCACCAATATGTATCTATCTCCTTGATGAGTTGCCTTCACATTTGCACCATCTAATCAATCTTGTTCAATCTACACTGTTGACCTTCTTTCATCAGGCATTTTTGTAACACATGTACATTTATTTATTCTTTAGCAATGTGGTGATCATCATTGGATCAGTTTCCATGTAATCTACACCATCCCCCATGTCAATCATTTTTTAAGAACCAAACTTAATCTCAGCAATTAGTTATGAATTTTCTATAATTCAATGATCAACAATGGTGAGGATTGGCTAATGACTTGGTGAAATCTTGTTAGACTTTCCCTCTACACTTTAAGCTTTGCAAGACCCAAGAGGGTTATCCTTGTTGTGCCTATAGCACACACGCCCCGTTTGGAATGGGGACCCTCTCTTTTCTGCCTATGTTGGGTTGCTTTTGCTTTACCTTATTCTGCATCCCCCTTATTTTGAGTTCTAAGTGATTGAGGAGCCCTTAAAGAATCACCTTGATTCAATCACATTTTTCCCTCCCCTCAAATTTTCTAAGTCCTAAGTCCTTGCAGGGTCCTTATGGATGTTTTCCTTCAAAGGTTAAGGCCGACATCCTTGGACTAGTGTGGGTCTGCCCCTGCAGGCCACCGTATGTGGGATTCTCTGATACCTTCACCATTCTAGATGGTGGACACCAGGTGTCTTCCCACCTTGTGGGACCCACACTTTGGTTGGCCCTTTTTCATCGTTTGTCACTTCAAACAATAATCACCTAACTATAATTCACCCACCGGACTTCGCCAACCCAGATGCCATTTTGAAGTGACCGTTCAAAAACTACATCGACCACTGTATGAAAATTTATTATAGGAATTTAATGCTAAAACTCCCTATAAATATCATGCCCAACCTATCATTTTCACCAAATTATTTTTGCAGTACGACATCAGAGTTCAGCTATCATCATCGTCGCGCCCACAACTTACATTCGCCAAGTCTATCATCCTCTGAGGAGTTTCACCCTTGTTCTACGTGGGATTGTTAGGTGAGTCCACCATTTCCCATGCCATCTTTGTTTCTTCTAAATGGTGAAAATGATTAAGTGTCTTTTAAGAAAAGAAACATTAAAACTAGGTAAAGAAGTGTCCTCCCTATAAAACCCATAAGCCAAAACCTCAAAAAACCTCAAAAATAGTGATTTGAGGTCCTTCAGAACTTGGAGGATCTATTTCCATTCTTGTGCATGTCGTCCATAGCTCTCGGGCCTGCTCCACCCTCTCGGTCATTCCCCTTTCCCATGAAAATATAAAATTTTCAAAATGATCTGCTGACCCCGTCGGGCCCACCTTCGCGGAGTGATCTCCCCTCTCGGTCGTCCAAGCTTTCAAAATTTTCACAAGTCAAAGCAGACCATCCTTGAACCATCACAGATCCACCGACACAGACGTCCATGTGCATTTCGGTCTTTGAAATTTTTCATTTCAAATGACTATCTTATTGCGCCCTTCTGACCATTGGATCCCACCTAGGCGGTTGAAAAAATGCAAGCCTTAATTTTTTCAAAAGTTAAATAGCATGTCTATTGGCCTCATTAGGTCTGACTATGTAGGTGTCCGCCTGCTAAATTCTCTTAAGTTCCACCACTCCAAAACTGCTTCTCAAATCCACTGCTCTGCTTATTGGATCCTACCCTTGCATCATTTATTCAAAAATATTACAAAATCCACAAATGAAGAGAATGATCTATCATCCCTCTCGGGCCCGCTGATGTGGACCTCCTCACCATTTTGGATGGTCGCTTGGTATCATCCCTCTGACCATCGGACTCCACCCCCGAAAGTGTCATCTAGGTTTAAAAATGCGCAAAATAATTAAATCTTGAGCTTTGTGGACCAGGTCCTTCAAATTTCTATCAGTGGAACTCCATTTGGATTTTTTCGTTCCAAACGGCCTTCATCCCCCTATCTCCCTGTGTTTCAGAACCCAATGTTCTATTCACCAATAGATTATTTAAGAAAGATTAAGTGGAAGGTGGATTTCCATGGCCCTCCATGGACCTAATGTCGTGGGACTCCATTTACGGGCCGTCGTGCCCTCTTTTCTATTCGGGACAACCAACCCTTCACGTCCTTCCACATCCTTCAGTCCACGTATTCCATCATCCTCTAACCCCATGGATCCTGCAATGTAGGACTCTGTCTGTGGGATGTCATCTTGTCAGTGTTGTTTTAATGATAGAGACACTAAAATAGTTGTGATCCCAAGGAGGTCCACACCTCTGGGCTCGCCTTGCCCAATTTCCCCTGGACGAAAGATGAAGGTGATTTTCTAGAGGATTTATTTTATCTTTAAGGCATGAATTACTTGATCTAGCACTATTTTATAGGATTTTGGATAACATCCCTTATAATTTATACTTGAATCATTTACTACTCCCTTGGTTGTAGGATATATGGAACTAGCTACCGGATCCTCGGGGCGGCCCCAAAGAAAGATAAAGGGAAGAAAATCACAAACGCACCTCGTAGAAAGGAGGATGAAGACAAAATGAAGTACAATTTCTAGGGGAGCCCTTAATGCCAAGGTCCTCACAAAATGGAAGGATATCTTAGATACTAATCTGGGACACATAGACATTGATGAGTTCAAACAAAGGGTCAAGCTCAATCCCATGATGGAGAATGCCAGGAAAATCAGAAGTAGTGGATTGGCCAAGGCTGTACGATTCCCACCAGCCCTCATTTCTCCCGAACTTGTAATGGCCTATAGAGAGGCATACCAAGAAGACACCAGAACAATAGTGGATAGGGATGGAAATTTATTAGTTGACTTGTTTTCCAAGTCAATAGGAAAAGCCTTCTGCATTCCTACCTTCATCGAAATGGAGAAAACTTCCATGGAATATGGCAAGCAGATGTGGGATGAAGATCCCCTTAGGTGCAAGAAATTGATTAATCAAGATTGGTTGAAGGACAAGAGGGGAAGTGCTAATAAGGTGCCTTAGGAACTCTTCTGAAGTAAATTTTTTGAGGATTACCATGACTTGGTAACTCTTCTAAGTCGAGTTATGGGCCTTCTGACTATAGCTTTCATTCAGGACTGGATGTTTTATTTCAATGAGGAAATCATCCAAGGGGATACATGTTTCTATTGGGTAGGAATGATCAACGACTGCTTGCATGAGCAGTTTGTGGCCATGAAGAAAACATCAAAGTTCTACATGATGTCATATATTGTATACTTGCTTGTCGACCGTGCCCAATATAGGGGTCTATTTTTAGCACAAATCTAGATCCACAAATGATGCTAAAAGTGTATGATAGGTACCCTCAGCTTCAATACCTAAATTTCAAGAGGGATTACTGCAGGGTTAATGATGCCTTCATGGGCCACATCATCAGATTACTTTAAGGTGATCCTAAAAGGAGAATCTCATATAGTGCTAGTGCCTTCATCCGCTGATTTGGATTCCTATTTATACTATTTCCAGAATTCACCTACATCTGAGTGTAGGGATTCTCGGATAAACCGTACAAGCTGCCCTTTTATCCAAATGACTAGATAATATTACTGAAATTTTCATGATATTTGTAGTGATCACACACCCTTCTGAGTGACAAGCATAGGGCATCAGTCCCCTATCCCCTCTCCTTCAGATAGGGATAGTACGAGCTCCATACATCTCAATGTGCAAAAAACTCTAACAAGGAGCTAAGTGAATACAATCTGAAGTTCTATACTTCTCGGTTGTGGATGGATCTATATGTAAAGCTAAGGAAAATGGTTGGAGTACAGTATGCCCACCTACATAATGTCAGGGAATTTTGGGAAAATTGTAAGGATGACAAGGAGGTGCGTATGAGGAAATACATGCGCATGACGGCCTACTTCGTCAAAATGGTCAAGTTGTTTCCTATGCCAGAGAAAGTAGTTGAAGAAGAGAACATAGTGATGGGCTCGAGATATAATGTCGTCACCAAATTTCCATTACCAGCAATATATTGGAATGAAGAGGAGGTCTATGACCTCGATATTATCACAAATCCTATTGAAGCAAGAACTAAACAATGGATTGATGGGAAAATTGCTCAATTGAAGTGGCAAGGAGTAGAGCTAACATTTTTAGAACTCGATCATCCACACAAGGGTGGGGATGATAGTTCCAAAACTAATGACACCTCAACATCTCCCCCCTCACAAAATAAAAGAAGAGAAAGGAGGCTGTTGAAGATCAACCTAAATACAAGGGGTCTTCGGGGAAGGCTACAAAAACTAGGACTTCAAAGAAGTCAAACAAGTTTCACAAGGATGCCCACTATACAGGAGGACCCTCTCCATGAGGGAGAAGAAAAACTGAAGTCCCCACCTATTTCATTTTCTGCCCCTGTCACAGCCACTACCACTATTGTTACCACCCCACCCATCCCACAAGCAGCAGTTTCCACCTCTCCACCCGTAGTGGACATTTCTATCCACCTTGCCTCCACTTCTCTTGTGTCATCGATTATAACTATGGAATCCTCTTTGGCCACTACCTCCCCACTTTCCTCCTCATCTATGTCTCTTTTGACTACCACTACAATAACCATAATTCACACTCTTTTCCTTCCAGAATCTTTTACCAAATACATGCAAAATATGCCATCGAAGCTTTCTGGAATGTTTATGAACCCCACAGTGTAGGCCACCCTTTCCCATGCCATAATTGGTCTCCCAATCCCTCCTCCACCTACTGAGCTTCCCTCAATGGAGGCTACAATGCAAATTTCTAAAGAATTGGATAGGAAGCAGAGGGAAGAAGCCAAGAAATCAGAGGAAGAAGATGATGATTATCATGAGCATCCCATATTTGAGCATCTAGTAATTGAAAATGTTGTCTATGAATCCTTCGAGGAAGATGATGAGGATTCCAATGTGAAGATTATTGAGGAGACCTTTGATCCCAACCTTGAAGAGGAGTTGGCTCAGTAGCTCAAAGATGTTGAAGAGAAAGAGGCTACAAAACTATCTGCCATTGAAGAGAAGGGTGTTGACATCGAAATGAAGGACACTAGGTCTCCAATAGGGGAGTGTGATCAAAGCCCCAAACCCAATGAAGAGATGTCTCTTCTTGATGAATAGGAAGGAGAGAAGAAAGAGGAAGGTAAGCTTGAAGAAGAGGCTGAAATAAGAGAAGATCTGGGGTTAGAACATCATGACGAGCATGGACATGAGGAAGAAGAAGATGATTCTGAAAAATAAGCTAGTCCGAAGAAGCATGTAGCTTCTAGATCCCCAAGGAAAGTGATGGTAATCACCCAAGACTTAGATGAAGAGGAAGGGGAGAAGCAAGAACAAGAAGCCTCAGGTGAGAAGACATTGCAAATCCAACACACCCATGAAGAAGAGGGTGATCATGAATCACCAAAAGGGGAAACTCAAATACCCGAGTGACTCGGGAAGCAACTAGAAAATAAATCCCCAGCTCTAACAGATCTGAAGGCAAGGCTGGAGGCCATCTTGGCTTGAGCTCAAATCAATACAAAGAAAAATAAGAAGCTAAAGGTTAGATCTTAGTTGACTATGGATGCCTTGGGATCAAGAACTGTACAAATTGCCACCCCGGTAGTGGGTAGGAAGGGGTCAGTTATAATATCTCTACCATTGACCAAGGGACAACCATGAGAGAGAAAAATATCAATCATCTCCAGGGATATATCGCCACCATTTTGCACTAGATGAATACGGACAAGACCTCCAGGAAGGAGCTCAAGGCATAGGTGATAGATCTAATAGCTTACATTTAGCAATGGTCCTTGGTTGACAAGCTCCCTACAACATGAACAACTACCCTACTGTTGCTATTAGAAGAACATATCAACAAGGTGTAGAAAAGAAAGAACTGGACCAAGGCCACCGAAGATTGGTTCAAACAAGTCCTCTATAATAGGAACATGGGTATTTGACAGGTTGTTAGAATAGAAAACAAGTTCCTAGATGTGTGGAAGTATCTTTAGGATATAAGAAAAACCTACCTCGACTTCCCAGAGATATATAGGATTACATTTCCTAAAATTGAGGCAATCCTCAAGCTCCCTGAGAAAATGGTGAAGAAGGAGCTTGCAATGGCAGAGAGTGATTTTTGGCTTGTGGAGAATTGGAGACTGGGCCTCGCTCATAGAAAGGAAATCCTAGAGTAGGTGCTCCATGAGGTGGAGGAAGGTCTTGATTGGTTAAAGGAAATTAGAATGGCATGCGAGGAGTACCTCAAGATAATGACAGATTTTGATATGCCTACTGCCGAGATGGATCTAGAGAAGGTAAGGCCCTATTTCCATAAGAAGATGGAAGATGGAACCACGAGCGATCTCACAATGGATTTCATGGGTTTTGTTGCTCATGCCTTCACCCAGTCAGAACAGATGGTGTAGAATATGGTCAAGTATGATGAAAATTGGAATATGCTCACTCGCTAGTCCAAGAAGCTAAATTTTCAGGTGCTTCAATTTGACATCTTGGAGTGGGGTAAGCTTCATCCTTTGATCAACAGATTTGTGGAGTATGCCACACTGCAGAAAGAAGCTAGAAAGCCTATTATTGAGAATGATTTTCTCACTGTGTAACTACTGCTAAAGGAAAATTAGCAATCTCCTAAATGACAAAAGAGCTACAGTGTTGCCACAAAGGACAAAATAGGCTAAATGAAAAAGGATGTATTTTAAATTGAAAAATATTTGGGGGTAGGTGAAACCCTAGTGTAAAGTGAATCTTGGCCACACAATGAGATTAAATCTTGGCCACTCATTTTTCTTTTTGAAAACTATAAATAGGGGTCTCCTCCTCTCATTTTAAAAGAGAGTTGAGTTTTTGTAAAGGCATGGTGCAGAAATTTTAATAGAAGTTCATTGGCTTTTGGTGGAGTCTTGAGTTTCTATTGCATGTTACATAGTTCATCTCCCATAGTTAGCTGATTTAGAAATATTTAATTTGTTGTTTAGAATGTTTTAGTTTTCTTTGATAGAGTAGTTGATGTTGTTCAATGATTGTGTAGCGTAATTTTGTGTTGATGCCTTTCTTGTCCATACTTCCTTTTTTTTACTCATGGTAAATAGCTATGTAAAGTTAGTCTGAGCATAATCTAAAAGTTACTCCAAACTTCTATCTTTTTCTCATGCATGTTTATGGTGAATGAATGGTTGAATATTTGCAGTCCTTAGAAGCTTGCACAAGTTTCATAATATTGTGAGTTAGTCTGGGCATAATCTAAAAGCTGTTCCAAACTTCTATCTTTTTCTCATGCATGTTTATGGTGAATGAATGGTTGAATATTTGCAGTCCTTAGAAGCTTGCACAAGTTTCATAATACTGTGAGTTAATCTGGCTAAGTGAAATTATGTTTTAAGGAAGTTGTTCGCAGTAGAACCCTCCACGATCACTGTTCATTTCCAGTTGCACATCCTGGAAAATCTTCCCTTCCCTCCCCATTTTTCTTATTTTTTAATAAAAAACCTATGCTAAGGTTCATTCCACATTGTAAACCCAAATCTCAAGATAAGATAGGATTTTAAGATTGTTGTCCGAGCCTGCAGTAGATTGCACACTAACTTCCCATCTCATGAACTCCATTCTAAGATCCAACTTCTTTCCAGCCTAACTTCATAATTCTTCCCTATGATTACCAACATAATCACATCAAATAACAACTGAGGAATTCCATGCACATCATGACCCGACACCTGAGAGACCTTGGGGTAGTAATTTGTAACTTGCTTGCAGATTACTACCTTTCAAGAGAGGTAGTGCAATTAAGCATTACATGTTTTGAGAAAGTATATAAAACACCCATCAATAATCCCTATAATTTTTTAAATGATACTCTTGTGCCAAATTACCACAAAAATTATGAATAACAAATACATTTGTATAGACTACAAATTAGATGAAAATCCTAAGGAATCTGGCTAATTCCCTAATAGATAACCATCTAAAGCAAAGAATGGGTAATTTCTCATGAATCCTTAGAAAAATTATGGGTGTATGAATGATTTTCATTAAGGATTTTTTCTTTGAAAGGAATTACCAACTCAATTACATAAAAGATGACCAAATTAATAGATCAATGCTTTATCCATGGGAAACGAAATTAAATTTTCAAAAAACTATAATACATCAGTAATTAGACTTAGCATTCATAGACTATTGTGATATTTCCTTGAATTCATAGAATATTGTGATATTGTGATAGGAATTTATCTATTATTCATAATATTTATGGTAATTTGGCACAAGATTATCATTTAAAACATTGTAGGGATCACCCTCCTAGGTCTTGTAGACCCCAAAGTGCAGAGGGAAAGCCTAGCAAGCTTTCACTTAGTTGTTGGCTAATCCTCACCATTGCTGGTCATTGAATTATTGCAAATTCATAGGCAATTGTTGACATTAAGTTTGGTTCTTAAAAAATAACCAAAATATTGGTTACTCTATTGGGGACAATTCTAGTCCAATGTCTCTAGGTTTGATCTAGTACAGTTAGAGTCAACCATTTTCATTGTTCTTCACTACTTGGAGAACAATTCACACAAATTATCATCAATAGTTTAGATCCAATTTTATGCATCAAGTTATGGTTCCATTTTCTATTTTATGTTAGATTATGTTCGAATTTTTATTTGAGATTGTGAGTGCATCTCCAAAGTGTAATCAATTTCTATTTCCTAGTATATTGGGTGGCAACTCTGAAGTCTCTTGTGCCATTTCAAGGTTAAATCCTCAAAGAAGGAAGGAGATGGAGAACTCTAAGAGTAAATTTGACAACATGTGTAGAACTAGAAGTTACAAGAAGAAACACACTGAGCATAAACTAGATTCTGAGTTGTCAAAGGATAAACATCCAACCTAGAAAGCTAAGAATGTTGAATTGAGTAAGTGTACCAAAAATATTGCTACTGCTTCTCCTATTTTAAATGAAAATGTTCATAATGAAGTTGTTCATGAAGAAGAATTTTAATTTGGTATGCCTAATTCAAATTAGGAAGGTTTACCCACTAATGATATTCTTGATAATCACCTTAAAATGTCAAGGGAGGAAGAGAGGTGGGAATTCTGGGAAAAGGATAACAAATTTTGAGGTAGAAGGGTTACTCCTAGGGGTAAATCTATATTCAATGATGATAATTTTAAACCAAGGGGTAGATATTTTGAATAGAACAATTGGGAGGGGGGGTGAATCAGTTGTCCAAGAATTAAACCTTTAATCCAATTATAAGAACTAATCCTTAACACTGCTTAAATGATTAAACATTAAGTGCAAGTGCAAAAACTTAAAACCATCACACAAACACAAAACCAAATTTACGTGGAAAAAAAAATGAGCGAAACACCATGATGAGTATTAAATCATAATATCGATAATATCAAAAACAATTTACAAGGGGCTCACTTCCTAAGAAACAAGGCTCACTATCAAAACAAGGACTCATTGTCTAGAACAAGAATCACTGTCCAATAGGGCTAACAACTTGGAGGGCTCACTACGACAAAGATACAAAGAAGATACAAGAGATATGTTACAAAGAGATGAAAATCTCAATACATTAGAGAAATCCACCATGACCACTTGTAGACATGCATGAATGATAGAGTACACCTTCTACTCACTACATCCAAAAAATAAGCATTTAGGATTAGCCCTGATCTACCACACTCGCATCACACACACTCATTGAATAACATCAATCTTGCACCTATCTACATTTTTTATTTTCTCTTATATCTCTTCTTCGCTCTTGTGTCTCTTTATTTACCACTAACTCATATTTTTATTTATACCATCTTCAACTTTGAAACATATCTAAAGTCAACCATCCAACATTAAATTCAAATTAGGTTAGTGCAAAGACATCCTAGGGTGGAATTAGAATGAGTGTGACCTAAACACATGCTTCATTAACTCCAAAGATAATTTTTAACACAAGGTCAACCAAACCAGTGTAAAACACATAGAGCAATTAAGCACAAACATTCCAAATACCAAGATTATCATTATCACAATCATAACAACACAACTCTCGAACCAAAAGTCATAAGACTTCAAGAAAGAGAAATCTGGACTAGCAACATTTCTCTTGAACCTCAACCAAAACCTTAGAGAACCACAGTTCACAACTAGTGAATATAACTCACACTGAACAATGAATAAACAACCAAAAATATGGATATAGAAACTTCCAACAATCATGATCGACATATCTGAAACACACAAACATAGGATCAAAACTCAGAGCAACCACTGAACGCTTGCAATATTCCTTCAATACAATTTCCTCAATATCCTTGACATATACAGTCAACAACAACCAGTTGATAACCAATTGATTAGTTGACATCAATGACAACACCTTCATTCCTTCCATTCTTGCAACATTCTCCCCCTTTTTCATTGATGGAAACACATGATTTGAAAACCATCAGACAACATACTAGCTCTGAATACACTTCTCAAGATTTTTCTTTTTGTTTCTCCCCCTTAGTAGATAATCTCTTTTCACATTCTTCCTTTCCTCTCCCCTTTGACATCAATGGTAAAGGAAAAATATATTGAAATTGGTTTCTTCTTTGACAACAAAAAACTCACAATGACAACACATGACACTACCTGCTCCCCTAAGAGGTAGCCACCAGACATTAGTCTAGAAGAAAGATTGATCCATAGATCCACTGGATTGATGTATCTCCATATGCATCTAGTTCAATAAAGGAGGGGCAATGACCCGTAACTTCTCCTTGAAATACTAAAAAGTATCTTTAGGAATCTAGCCTTTGTAAATATATCAACAATTTGATCCTTTGTCAAAACATACTCATGCTTTACTTTATTCTCTACAACCTTCTCTCTCAAGAAATGATACCTGATAAATATATGCTTCATCCTCGAGTGCATCACAAAATGCTTTGAAATGTCAATTTCACTTGTGTTATCACAAAATATAGAGATAGGATCATCATACATCACTATGATATATTTCAATGTCTATTTCATCCATAGAACTTGTGTATAGAAAGATTTAATAGTAATATACTTAGCTTCAATAATAGACAAGGAAACTAAATCTTGATTTTTACTCAATCATGCCACCAATCTACAACCAAGAAAGAATGCACCACCACTTGTACTCTTTTTGTCATCTACACATCCATCCCAATCTACATTTGTATAAGCACTTAGTGAAATATTAGTATCTCTATGATGCCATAACCCATAATCTGGAGTGTCATTGAAATATCTAAAAATTATTTTAACAATAGAAACATGTGAACTTCCTTAGGATCTTCTTGAAATATAGCCACAAGATAGGCAACATGCATAATATATGGTCTAGTAGTAGTCAAATACAGTAGTCCACCAATCATAGATCTATACTTGCTCTAATCAGCCTTAGGTGAATCAACATCTATACCTAGTTTGCAACCAGTCACCATAGAAGTACATACCAGTTTGGAACCATCCATCCTAAACGTCTTCAACATCTCTTTCACATACATAGACTATAAAATAAAAGTCGCTTTCTTAGTTTGATTGATCTGTAGCCCAAGAAATAAATTCATCTCTCCGAATATAGACATTTTAAATTATTTATGCATCTCTTCTACAAACATCTTTCACATAGTTTCATTTCCTCAAAATATAATGTCATCAACATATACAAACACAATCAATATTTTATCATTTTCAATCTTATAATATAGATTACTATCTACCCTACCTTTGTTGAAACCTTTTTGAATCAAATACCCATCTAACATCAGATACCAAGCTCTAGGAGCTTGCTTCAATCTATATAAATTTTTCTTCAATATGCACACAATATCTGGTTGATCTAACAACTAAAATCTTTCTGTTTGTTCCATGTAGACTTCCTATTCTAGCTCACCATTCAAAAATGCTAACTTGACATCCATTTGATAGACCTTGAAATATTTATGAGTAGAAAATACTAAGAAAATTTTAATAGCTTCCATTCGTTCTATTGAAGCAAAGGTCTCCTAAAAATGTATGCCTTCTACTTGTGAGTAACATTTACACACAAGCCTTGCTTTGTTTCTAACCACTTCTCCATTCTCATTCAGCTTTTTTCTCAACACCCACTTTGATCCAATAATGATTTTGTCTATCAGTATTGGGACCAACTCCCAAATTTGATTCTTCTCAATCTGCATAAGTTATTCTTTCATATCTTTCATCCAATGCTCATATTTACATGCTTCACTTATAGTTTTCAGTTCAATCTCATAAATTAAACATGGGGTTACCTCAATAGAAACTCTACTTCTAGTCAATACTCCTTTTGTCATGTCGCCAATGATATGATTTTCTAAATGATTCTTTTGAACATACCTAGGTGTCTTAGGGGACACCATCAGAGAATCTTCTTCTCTTTCATTTTTTTCATCCTTCTTTTCTTGCTCATCCTTTTCTTATTCTTACACAATTAGGTTCATCAGATACATATCCATCAATATCAATACAATTATTCATTATTTCATCAATGTTGACATTATCACTCTCTACAATCTTTCACAGTCTTTTATTAAAAAAATTGTATGCTTTGATTTTATTATAATATCCAAGAAAAATGCCTTCATCACTTCTTGCATCAAACTTTCCCAAAGTCTCTTCATCTCTTCTGATATAACATTTACTTCCAAATACCTTGAAATACTTAATGGTATGGATTCTTCCATACCATAGCTCATAGGGAGTCTTTGTACTATTTTCTCTTTCTTGAACATGATTGAATACATAAACAACAGTATGAATATCTTCTTTCTAGTAAACTTCTGGTAAACTAGCCTTAGTAATGATTGATCTAGTAGCCACTTGAACTATTTTTTTTTCCTTTCAACAAATCGATTCTACTAAGGATTTCGTAGAGAAGATAATTGTCTCTTTATTCCATGCACTTCAAAAAACATATTAAACTCATGGGAGGTGAATTCTCCACCTTTTTTAGACCCTAAACATTTTATCCTTAAATTCACTTCATTCTTAACCATAGCTTTGAATGTATTTAATCTATCTAATGCATCTAATTTTTGTATAAGATATGTAACCCATGTATATCTAGAATAATCATCAATCAAAAGAATAAAGTACCTTTCACCTAGTAGACTATTCCTTTGATCTATAGTGACTTCTTGTTTTCTTTCCAAACTGACAATTTCTACAAATAGCATTATCAGGCTTTGTAATCCTTGGTAAATCTCTCATGACTTGAACAACACTAATCCTTTCCAAGTTATCAAAATTCATGTGACACATTCTCTAATTCCATGACCAACTATCATTAATTTGAGTCATAAAGCATCGTCCATCAACACCCTTAAGTTGGTAGATATTTCCTTCATATTTATTTCTACTAACAATCAATTTTTTGAGCCCTTTATGGATCTCACACCTCTCATACTTAAACACAAGATCATATTCATTACTCCACATCTATCCAACACTCAAAATATTATGCCTTAAACCCTTAACATAGTAGACATCATCAATATTATGCTTTCCTTAAAAACTTATTGAACCTATCCCACAAATTTTAGCACCAGTATCATCTCCAAACATAACCAAGACTCCATCATAATTTTCAAGCTTAAAAAACTTACTTTTATCACCATTCATGTGATCTGAACAAGCACTATCAACAACCCAATAGTTATTTTCCTGTTTAGTAAGTAGGGTAGAGATAATAGTACCTTCATTTTTCTCCTTCTTTGGAGGGATTTCATTTACCTATTTTTCAGAATTAGAAAAATTAGGTTCATTCATTATCATCAGGTTCCTCATAATCAGAATCCTCATCAGATATACTAACATTCTCATTCACATAATAAGCTATGTTAATTTTCTTTCCTTTCTTTTCTTTCTCATATCTTTGTTTATTCTTGTTATCTTTTTCTAGACAATTTGCAGCATAATGACCTATTTATCCACAACTAAATTATTTAAAGGGTAACTTGCCTTCATACTTACTGAAACCTTTCCTCATCCTTCTTACAAAGTTAGCCTCTATTTCATCAAGACTTTCTTCATCCAAATCTTTAGCTTTTGTAGCCTTAAAAGCAGTTTCTGATTTGCATCAATTCCTTATATTTGGCTTCCTCATATCATATGATGTCAGAAATCCCAACAAATCTTTAGTGTAGGTCTTATAATCTATACTCTATTCAGTAGCACACACCTTCTCATTTTAATCATTAGGGAGAGTTCCAAGAATCTTCTTTACAATCCTGATTTCATCTACAATAGTGCCAAGTCCTCACATTCTGGCCACTATCTCATCTAATCTTTGTACATAAGCTTTAACATTCTCATCTTCTCACATATGCAGAAGCTCAAACTATGTTTCCAAATTCTACAAATTTTCCTCTTTGAATCTTTCATCACCTTCATATGCCCTTTCCAAAGCATCCTAGAATTCCTTAGCATTCTCCAAATTCTAAACTTTAATCAACTCAGAATGTACCAGACTATTCTTCAAAATGTACTTCACCTTGTTGTTCACTTTATGTGCTTTGATATCATCAGCCATGCTTAGACCATTAGTAGGAGGAGTGTAAGGATTCTTGTAAGCTCTCTCCACATCATATCCACAATATTCTAGAAATTCTTCCATCAATATTTTCCAAATAGCATAATTAGTTCCATCGAGCCTCAAATAATCATAAATCATTTTTCCAACCATCCCAGACCTTCCTCAAGTGGTTAAGCTCTTCACCAATGAACCAGTCTCTAATACCAATTATTGAATAGGATAACTGAGAGGGGGGTGAATCAATTTTCATTGAATTAAAACTTTATTCCAATTACCAAAACTAATCCTTAACATTTCTTAAATGATTAAACATCAAGTGCAAGTGCAAAAACTAAAAACTATCACACAAACACAACACTAGATTTTTGTGGGAAACCCAATGAGGTAAAAATCATGGTGAGGATTAACTCACACTATAGATAATATCAAAATTGGTTACAAGAGGATCACTACCTAAGAAATAAGGCTCACTTCTAAAATGAGGACTCACTATCCGAAACAAGATTCACTATCCAACAGGGCTAACAACCCAAAGGGCTCACTGCCACAAAGATACAAAGAAGATACAAGAGATATGTTACATAGAAATGACAATATCGATGCAAGAGAGGAATCCATCACAACTACCTTTAGATATGCATGAATAATAGAGTACACCTTCTACTCACTACATCCAAAATCTCAACATTTAGGCTTAGCACTGATCTGGAACACTCACATCACACACACTCACTGAATAGCATCAATCTTGAATCTATATACACTTTTTCTTTCACTTATCTCTCTTATTCGCTCTTGTGTGTCTTTCTTCACCACTATCTCATCTTTTATTTATACCATCTTCAACTTTGAAACATATATAAATTCATCCATCCAACATTAAATTCAAATTAGGTCAGCACCAAAACATCCTAGGGTGGAATTAGAATGAGGGTGACCCAAAAACATGCTTCATTAACTCTAAAGATAGTGTTTAACACAAGGTCAACTAAACTAGTATAAAACACACAAAAAAATTAAGAACGAACCTTCAAGATACCAAGATTAGCTTTATGATGATCATTGCAACACAACTGTTGAACCACAAGTCATAAGAATTCAACAAAGAGAAATCTCGATCAACAAAATTTCTCTTAGACCTCAACCAAAACCTTAGAGAACCATAGTTCACAACAAGTGAAAATAACTCACACTAAACACTGAATCAACAACAAAAAGTTTGGATATAGCAACTTCCAACAATCACGATCAATATATTTGAACCATACATACATAGCAGCAAAACCCAAAGAAAAAATTGGAGCAGCCATTGAAGACTTGCAATCTTCCTTCAATACAATTTTCTCAATATCATTGACATATGTAGTCAACAAGAACTAGTTGATAACTAATTGACTAGTTGACATCAATGAAAACACCTTCATTCCTTCCATTCTTGCAACAAGATCCCATAGTATAGCCTCACATCATTCCCTTGAGAGATAGATAACCAGTCTCACCTTTTACTCTCCTCAACCTAATGATTTTGATGATATCCTAGAAGATGAAGAGGATTTATACAAGGATATGCAAGCCTTAGAAGAAGAAGAACTTAGACTCAAGTATTTGGAACAAAAACAAGTGAAGGAAAGAGGGGAGAGAATCAGGTAAAATATGTTAGAAAGAGATGCCTGGAGAAGAAGAATTGAGAAAATGAAAGAAGCATTAAAAGAAGAACCAATTCCTAAAGCTCCTCCCAAAACTATTGGTAAAGCAACCCTTGATCCTACCAAGGTGGCCAATCCTATGGTAAATTTTACTGCAAGTACTTACACTACCTCTATTACAACAACTAAAGTCGCATATCCTTTTGTTGTTGCTAAGAAGTCACAGCCTATAGATCATGGAAAGAAGCCTATAGGCTAGCCCAAGAAGACCCTCCCAAATACAGATACCAAAACCAATAAAAATACAAACACTTCATCTACCACCTTTTTCACCAAAGATTCTAAAACCGATTCTACTCCATCAAATGCATCTCTTGATCCTAAGATATTAAGACTACAATTAGCCAATGACCCGATGTAGAAAGAATTGAAGAAAACTGAAGTCGAGGTTGCAAATGTAGAACTAGTAAGTAATATCTCATTCCTCAAGATCTCTATACCTAATCAAGTAGCTTCAATCTCTTGACACACTAATTCTAATCCACATAATACCAAGTCAGATGGACACATTCCTTGTGGAAGTGGTGGTGGATATCAGGGTGGTGGAGGTGGAGGTGGAGGTAACCACAAAATTAAGAGTACTTATTTTGAAGATGGAGAAGGAAGTGGTGGTGGTGGAGATCAGAGTGGTGGAGGTGGAGGTAACCAAAAAATTAAGAGTACTTATTCCAAAGATGGAGAAGGAAGTGGTGGTGGTGGTGGTGACAATGGTGGGGTGGAAATGGTAAAGGTAGTAACAAATATGATGATCAAGAAGATAATGAGCCTTGAAAAAATTATAAAGATTGAGCTACCAAGAGGCCAATGCAGGTAGAAAGGTACCAACAAATGTTATTTATTGGGATCCTTGGATATCCAAATTAGTTCCCTGAAGATATTAGGCCTGCCTTGGTTAAATTCTTTGGTAACAATGTCATAAGTGGTGAGGATAACTTGAAGGAATTTGAAAATTTGATGGATGACTTTGAACTGGAGGCTTAGGATGTGATGATGAAACTCTTCATTCAATGAATCTCCAAAGATTCTAGAGAATGGTACAGAGGTCTACCTACTAAAATTATTATCTCTTGGGAAGAGTTCAAGAGGTTGTTTAGAGAACAATACAATCATAAGACTGATTTGATGTTCCACCTGAATTAATTTAACTACATCTCTATAAGTTGAAATGAGGCAGTTGCTAATTTAAATGTAAGGTTTCAAAAGGCCGTGAAAATATTACCTCCTCATTTGAGATTTAATGATAGAGTATGCATGGTAAACTATTGTAATGTGTTTGATGAAAAAATGAGTTATCTATTAATGGATAAAAATCCCCAAACATTAAGAGAAGCTTTCAAGATGGAAATCCACATTGAGAATATCAGAAGAGCAACTAGTAAAGTTAGGAGAACACATAATGTGAAAATATTGAAGAACCCTAGGAAAGAGGATAAGCATTTTTTAGAAAAATAATCTTCTCTTAAAAAAAAATTGATTGATAATGCTGAAAGCTCCATGAAGGATATCAGCTATAGACTTGCAAGGGTAGAGAACGGGCTTACTAATGAAAAGCCAAATTTCTAGAAAAATGAGAAACCTCCTTGATTGCTAGATCATCCTTATAACACTAATTGGTATAATGGGAAGCCAGTTCCAAACAATCAAAAAAATGTACACAACAACATTCCCCTTGATCCTTTACAAAAAAAATAGTAAATTTTGCTAATGAAGCACCTTGGTGTGTTGTTTGCTAGTTACCACATGCTTCTCAAAGAAGTTCAGTGGCAAGGAAATTTGAAGAAGAGAAAGCTCTATTAGATTATTATGAGTCAATGGAGGAGAATTATGTTGAAGTGCATGTGCTTATGCATATATTAGACTTTCTTGATGAGGAGTGTTCTTCAGAGGAAGAATCACATCAAGTTGATATTGGCTTCTAGAGGCATAAATCAGTTTCCTATCATCTTTAAATTTTCCTTGATGAAGATGTAGAGGTAGAGAACAACATGTGTGCTATGGAGATAAAATAAATGGGTGTGTCTTTGAGAAGACCTTCTAATGATGAGTATAAGTAGATGATGATGGGATTGGTTGAGCAAGTGAGGAATACTCACTTGAGAAGAAAAGTTGTTAATTGTGACCAAGGTAATTCTGGTATTATTTTCATGAAGGAGAAAAATACAGAGAAGAAAGGGACTAAAATAGAAGAACTAGCCAAATTTAAGAAAGGAGAGGTTAAAACTAAGGAAAATAAAGGACCTAAAATTTGGGCTAAGAAGGATACTACAACCAAGAAGCCCGATAAATTTATCTCAATTTTTAAAGTTAAGACTCAAAAATCAAGTGTTGATCAAGAAAAAAATAAGACAATAAAGAGACTAGAAAGAAGTCAGAGTAGCAGAAAGCTAAAAATCAAGAGAAAAATTTAGTCCCTTATGATTTACCAAAGTATAATCTAGTTGATATGTTTTAGATACTCTCCTAAGTTAAGGTTTATGTTCCATTAATATAAATGATGAGAATTGATGAACATAAGTATAAGGCAGTGACCCTTATTAATGGTTCCACTCAGGCTTGTGAAGATAAGAAGGTGACTACCCAGCCTAAATTGAGTGGAAATCAAGTGAGCGATGAGATGATGGAGGGATACAATAGTGAGATCCCTCATATTTATTTGGGAAATACTATCATAGCTTGTCTAGATAATATTGACCCATTTTATGTAACTCTGATTATTGATGGTAAGTTGCTAAATAATTTCTTGATTGATTCAAAAGCTTCATCTAAAATCATGCCAGTGGAGATAATGAAAGAAATGGGCCTAAAAATAAACTATTCCTATAGAAAATGGTATGCCATGGATTCAAGGGAAATCCTAGTTATTAGAGTCATCAAAGATGTTCCATACAGATTAGATCCTTTTCCTGACAAGGATTTTTTCATGAGCATGGTTGTGGAGGATATCCCACCAAACTATGGCATATTTTTGTCAAGAAAGTGGAGTGCCTCCATGGGGGGTAGCATGCAATGTGATATGTCCTTTTCAACATTTCCAATTGAAGGAAAGGACATCAAGCTTGTGAGAGAACCAAGAGCTCCACATATCATTGAATTTATGGGAGAAGGAAATAGAATCCATTTTTTAGACACCGGCTTGGAAAACTTCAATATTTTAGAGTTAAAAGATGACCAGGAAGAAAAACAACCGGTGCCTCTAGAGAAAGAAGTAACACATGAAGCTAACAATGATGATATGTGGAATATATCTTTTCATGGAGCTTGTTCCAAGGAGGGAGCTGGTGTAGGGGTCATACTTATTTCTGCCAATGGTAAGACCTTCAAGTTTTCATTTCAATTATTTTTTGCATGCACAAACAATGTAGTTGAGTATGAAGCCTTACTGGTTGGGTTAAATCTAGCTGAGAAGCATGGAATTAAGAAGTTAAGAGTCATTGGAGACTCAAAACTTGTTGTTTCTCAAGTTAGGGGAAAATATGCATCAAAGAATACTAGACTAAGGTAGTATAGGAATGTTGTTTGGGATTAAATTAAGTAGTTTGATGCATTTGGCATTGATTGGTTGGATAGGATAAATACTAGAGTGGCATATTTACTTTTCAATATTGCTCTCTTACCAAATGATATTACATTTTTTGGTAGATCAAAGGTTGAAGTGCAGGTTAGACCTTCAATTCCTAATAATATTAAGAACTGACAGGTTTTTAATGATTATGATGACATCTTGAGATTCATGTAGTATATAGATGAATATGAAGGTCAAGAAATTTATTTTGGAGCCTTTGTGGAGGAAGTGGATGGTAAGAGACTATATTTGGGAATGGAATTATTCAGTTAAAAACCAATAAAATTCCTAAAGGATTGGTAGCATTGGAAGGGGTTTTTGATGGCCCTAATAGGAGTAATGCTAAGAAAACATCCACACACAAAGATGATATTGAAGAAATAAATCTTGGAATTTTTCATGTTTTTTATTAGACTGTAGGAATTGGGTAGCATGACTCCCTATAAACTATAGTGCACCTGGTAAACTTTTTAATGTGACCGGCACCGAAATAAATCTTGGAATAGATAATGCTCCAAAAAAGGTTTATATTGGGAAGAAGATGAAACCACAAGTTAAATAAATGTTGATTGCTCTATTGAGAAAGTACAAACATGTATTTGCATGGTCTTATGATGACCTAAAGGCATATAGGGAAGAGATTTTTTAACATGAAATACCTTTGAAACTAGATGCCAAACCCTTCAGGAAAAAGCAAAGACCAATAAATCCCACACTAAAACTAAAGATGTAGGAAGAACTTGAGAAATTGAGGGATGATAGGATCATTAAGTCAATTAGGCATTCAACCTAGGTTTCTAATCTTGTTCTAATCAGAAAGAAAAAATGTGACATTAGGCAATGTGTTTACTTTAGAAATTTAAATGTTTCACCATTGAAGGATAACTATCCTTTTCCAAACATGGAAGCCATGTTAAAGAAGGTAACTGGCTATGAGATGTTATCCATGATGGATGGATTCTCAAGTTATAATCAAGTGGTATTCAAAGAATCTAAGCAATACAAAACAACTTTCACAACTCCATGGGGCACTTATGTCTATGTCAAGATGTCATTTGGATTGATAAATGTAGGGGCTATCTTTCAGAGAGCCATGGACATGGAATTTTCTGATTTTATAGAAATATTTTTATTTGTTTAGAAAGATTACTTGACCACATACAACAAAAGGGAAGAAGATCATTGTATGCATTTTGGAGAATGTTTTTAAGAAAGCACTAGAGTATGGGATTTCATTGAATAAAAATATGGTGTTTGGAGTAAAGGAAGGTAAGCTACTTAGGCATATTGTGTCTAAAGATGGAATCAAGATTTATCCTAGAAGAGTGGCATCCATCGAAAAAATGCCACAACCAAAGAATTCCAAAGGAATTCAATCATTCTTTGGTCAGATAAATTTCTTGAGGAGGTTTGTCAATAGCTTTTCTGAGATTACACGACCTATTTCTAAGATGTTAAAGAAGGGAGAGAAAGCAGTTTGGAGTGAGGAGCCTAGTTAAGCAAATAAATCAAAAGTCTAAAACAAGCCATCAAGGAGGCTCTAGTGCTGAAATATCTAGATTTTTCCAAGCCAATGCATATGTTTTCTTTTCCATCTTTTCATACTATTGTTGTTGTGTTACTATAGAAAAATGATGAGGGATTTGAACAACCCATTGTATTCTTTAGTAAGTATTTCCAAGATGAAGAAATTAAATATGACATGACTGAGAAGCAAGCATATGCTTTAGTCAAGGTTGTAAAGAATTTTAGAACATACCTAATGGGAGCCGTAGTCATAGCTTTTGTGCCAAGTGCTACAGTGAAGGATATCTTCACTCAACAAGAAAATATAGGCCGAAGTTGTAGATGGATTAACAAGATCCGAGAGTTTAACACTGATGCACATATTAACAAGTTGGTGAGAGAATAGGGACTAGCTAACTTAATGGTTGAAACCAATTTGGAGGAAAATAAAATAATTCAAGTCAAGTGTGTTGAGGTTGTACCAAATGTGACATGCATACTTGTGGGTGGTATAGAAGGATTGTTCAATATTTAAAAGCCATGCAATGTCTAGAATATATGGCTAAAAATGAGAGAAGAACTTTAAAGTTACATGCCATTAAGTATGTCATCATTGATAATGAACTTTGGTGGAGAATCCCAAATGGTGTATTGCTTAAGTGTGTTCATGGAAAGAAAGCATTAGAACTTTTACAAGAAATACACAATGGATTATGTGGTGCCACTACATGGCTAAAACAACCACTCATAAGATTTTGAGGGCATGTTTTTGGTGGCCTAAAATTTTAAAATATGCCCACAAGTTTGTTAAAAATTGTGATGCTTGCCAGAGATTTGCAAAAAATCTAAAATTTTCAAGTAGTTTACCACTTAGACCTATCTTAGTTCAGGCCTCTTTTCAGCAGTGGGGTATAGAATTCATTAGTTAAATATCAAAGAAGTCTAGTGGGGGGCATTCATGGATTATTTTTGCAATTGATTAATTTAAAAAGTGGGTGGAATAAATCCCCACCAAGAAGGAGACAAGAAAAGTGGTAATTGATTTCTATATGAATAATATTCTAATAAGATTTGGAGTCCCAAAAAATATTATCTTAGACAATGCCACGTGTTTTAGATCTGATGAGTTCATGGAATTTTTTGATAAGTATGGAATACATATTTCTTATTCTTCCCCTTACTATCCTCAAGGAAAGGGTCAAGTTGAATCTAGTAATAAGAGACTAATGAAAATCATCAAAAGGGTGATTGAGAAGAATAAGAAGGCATGTGACACAAAGTTAAACCTTGTACTATGGGATTATAGAGTTACTATCAAAAAGGCCACAAGACATTCACCTTTTGGTTTAGTGTATGGTTTGGATGCTAGATTACCTCAAAACAACTTGCTAAAGATGTACAAGTTCTTACAAGAGTATGATGATAACATATGTGATGAAATATAGCATAAAGTAGACAACTTGATATCATTGGATGAAACTAGAAGAGAAGCTCATGACAAGAACACCAAAATGTAGATGCAAGTCAAGAAGTTGTATGATAAAAGAGCTACTCCTAGAAAACTTGAGGTGGGGAGCATGGTATTTATGTGGAATGCAAGACCTAGGATAAGGGAAAACATGGGAAGTTTGAAGCATTATTTCTTGGCCCTTATCTGGTGTCCAATGCACATGGTGAACATTCATAGTTTCTCCAAAGCTTAACAAGTGAACTTCTTGAATTCCCAGTACATGGAAAGTTCTTGAAGCCATATTTCTTTTGAAATATGTTTTGCTCCATGTACATTGCATAGTCCTGTAAATTTTCTATATAGGTTTGGTGTGTTTTGGTATGGTCTCCTTGGTTTTTGGTACCCTTGTGCTTGTCCTTCTTCAACCATGAGATCTAAAATCTCACCATGCCTATGAGAGGCATGCATCCCCAGTCTTAGCCACTTGTGGAACTCTAAATTTTTCATGTTCCACTAATCCAAAAATGTCTTTATTTAGGTGGCATCTTTCTTTGAAATGAAAGAATGGTTTATGGTTTTATGTTGTGGGGTTGGATTACTCTGCATATTTTTCCCTTCTTCTAAATCCTTGTCTTTGGGTCTAATCCTTTGTTGGCTTGCTATAGTCAGTCTTCACTCAGATTAAAATAATTAAAATATGTTGTATTTATGTGTCAACTGACCCCTTGTGGTTAAGATTTTCCCTATTTACGCATTGTGTAATATTACCTTTTATTCCTTGGTCCAGGGTTAATATTTTATAAGGTTTAAAAATTGGCCATATTTGGCCTTTACATCCTTTGCTAAAATGGTCTTAAAGTCCTTTTAAGTCCTTGTGCACTTTTTTACCTATTTGGCCCCCCTTTTAAAACAACTTGCGAGAACATGCTAATTACCCTCACTTAAGTGCTCACTTACCACTTAGAGCATCGCTCATCATGGATTTTTTTTTTACTACTTTCCTTGAATTGATAGTGCACGATGGAAATTTCCATTTTTATCGCTCATCGCAAATAGCTTTTAAACCTTGAGTCTTGTATCAATGATGCATGATATCTAGGTTTTCTTTACTATCGTTGGTAGTGTTGATGGTGTTTTTATGCACTTCACAACACAGGTAATACGTAGGTGCATTACCTCTCTTGAAAGACAATCTTCCACAATCAAATTATAGAACACTATCCCAAGGTCTCTCGGATGTCAGGTCATGACGAAGCTTGGAATATATCAGTTGTTTGATGTGATTTTATTGGAATCACAAGGTGGTCTTACTTGGTCAAAGCTGTAGGAGAATTGGGTCAATGAATGGAGTTTTATGGATTTGGAATTACTATGCCTTGTTGCAGGTTCAGGTAGCATTCTTGGACTCCATTGTTTCATCAAATTTGGCTTTACAATGTGCAACAAACCTTAACACAAGCTATTTCTAAAAAAAAGGAAAAAAGGGCAAGGAAGGAGGATGGTTCGTGGACCTGCAACTATCGATGAATAGTGATCACAAAGGTTCCTACTATGGACAGTTTCCGTAAATAGAATTTCACTAAATCTGAATTCTCACAATATCATGAAATCTATGCTATCTTCTAAGGACTGCAGATATTCATCATTCATTCGCCATAGAAATGTGAATAAAAATAAATTTTAATGAGCAGCAATGAAATTAAAGTCCAGGCCAACTTTATACGGTCATCTACCAATAGCAAGTGACCAAAAGTACAGAAAAGGAAAGCATACACACAACAGTAATCTTCAAAACCAGAGACAACATACTAACTACCAAAGCTAATCTAACGATACTAAAGCAGAAAAGTAACTTGAAGAAAAGTTCTAACTAAAGGGAGAAGAATCATGAAACATATGGATAAACCCAAAAATACACCAGAAAATGACTTTATTTCTATTATATTTTTTGTAGCATGCCTTTACAACAACTCAACTCTCTTAAAATGAGAGGAGGAGAGCCCTATTTATAGTTTTCAAAAAACAAAATGAGTGGCCAAGATTCACTTTACAATAGGGTTTCACTTACCCCCAAATATATTACACTTCTAAATTCATTCTTGTCTTTTCCCTATTTTGTCCTCTAGTGAGCACTGTAGCAATTTAGTCCTTTAGCTATTTGCCCTTTGTTGTAGCTATTCTTTAAGGAACTCTTCATCGATGATAGGGTTGCCTTCACACCTCTTCAATGCTACATACTCTATGAAGTTCAAGATTAGTGGTTGGAGCTTATCCATCTCCATGATATCCGATCGCAACACTTGGTAGCTCCATTCCTGGGAATTGCTGACAAGTTTCTTCCAATCCTCTTCATATTTGGATGCACTATCCCTGAAAAGCTCTAACTGCATCCCATCTTCCATGATCTTCAAGAAGTGGGGCTTTATGTTCTCAGGATTGATCTCGACTACGGGTAGCTCATACACCATCATCCGTTTGAGGTACCGAGCACACTCGTCCCTAGTTTCCCCAGCCCACTCGATATCTAGTGCGATACGCTCTAGGATCTGCTCTAGCCTTCTCTTCCGGTGATCAAAATCTCGCTTCCACGTATCCACTAGTCAATGGTCATCATCCTTGAGGGTGAGGTCCTTCTCCCAGACCTCGCTTGGAAACATGAGTATGGCCTCAATCTTTGGATAGGCCACCCTATACTTTGTTGGGAAGTCTTCCCAGATTTGCCTCGTTCCCTCAAGGGTTCTTTGCACTTCGAGGAACTTGTTTGTTGTTTGAACTACCACGTTGATACCCGTGTTTCCCATGTCTAAGACTTGCCGGAACTAATTTTTCGTAGTCTTGTCTAAGTTCCTTCTCTTTTCTAACTTGTTGATCTATTCTTGGGATAACTACTGTGGCAGAGCTGATGATGTGGTGGGTTGTTCATCCTAGGATGACCACTGTTGAATGTAGGTCATTAGATCAGCCACTTGCTCCTTTAATTCTTCCTTTGAAATCTTATCCTATTGGATAAGGTGTACCACTGTGGCAACCGAATCCTAGAGGTGATCAACTTTCTGCTCCCTTGTGGCCACTCCCAAGTCAATGGTGGAGACGTTATAAATTATACCTTGCTCCCAAACCACCGATGTTGCTATCTGCACTTCCCTAGATCCCGAGGCATCCATGGTCACCCTTGATTTGATCTTCGGTTTCTTCTCTTTCCTAGTGCTTATTTGTGCTTTGGCCAGAATGGCTTCAAGGCTGGAGTCTTTTGCTTTGGCTGCCTTTGTAGCCAATCGAGTACTTGGGGCTCCTCGCTAGGTGGTTTACTTTGACTCCCATTGTCCCCTTTCTCAAGCTCAATAGTTCTAACAACAAGAGCCCTCTCCTTAGTCCCCGCATCTTCCTTCTCCTCTTTAGAGTCTTGTTAAAGGGTTTCATGTCTAGTGGGGGACTCAGTATGCAATTGCTCTTTGGGTGGATCTTCTTTTTCAGCATCCCCCCTTCTTCATTCTGATTATATTCATGCTCTTCAAGTCTCTCCCATTGCTCGTCCTCATGGGGGGATGCTTCCTTGTCGTGCTCTAGGATCTGGTGATGCCCTTCAGTAGGAGACTTTCTGCCCTTTATCTCTTGAGTGGTAATCTCTTCTTCTCTTACGAGTCAGTCCTCGGCTTCGCTATCTTCTATCTCCCTGAGCTGCTTGCCCCATTCTGCATTGAGTTCAAGGTCATTTGATTCTCTTATAAATTCAGTATCCAGTTCCTCACTACTCTCACTGGAGGACTCATAAGCTACCTTGTCTATCTCACAGCGTTCGAACAGTGGATGTTCATGATACTCAAATTCTTCATCTTTTAGTGCCTTTGTAGCCTCTAGCTGATGTCGCTTGAGCTCATCTGATATTTGCATTGTCACCTCCATCTTTGGTGGTTCAATTGAGGAGAGGGGAGCTAGAGCATGGACCATAGCCTGAGCTATTATAGTCTGAACCATTTGGGTTAGTGAGCATCCCCCAGAGCTCAGATGGCACATTTTGTATGTATTTCACCAAAGACTCCGGGAGACTAATGGTGGGCACCATAGTAGTGGAAATGGAGGTCAAGGAGGGAGACAGAGAAGACGAGGAGACTGGCGAGGTTGTCGCAGATGATGAATCCACTGGAATAATTTGCAAAATTGGAGAAGTGGAAGCAAGGTGGATGGAGATTTCCACCGCAGGCGGGGAGGACACGAAAATTGCAAGCAAAGCCTGTGGGGTAGGGGTTAGTAGGCAGAGACCTTGGTGATTTAGACCCTTCAACTCTGGTCCCAAGGGGCGGACCCTTGGTCATCATGGTCGTACCCATGCCCCCAATTTTTTTTCTCTTCTTCTTAGAAGGCTTAGGGTTGGAAGCCTTGCGGGCATAGACCTTTGGTTTGGGTAGCTATTCACTGGCCTCCTTCCTCCTCTTGGTCTTGACTGATGGTGGTGCATTAGATGTTTCCCCAATTGCAGTGGTAGATGCCCCTCCATCGGAGACACTTGGTTCACTTTCCAGTCCCTCTAATGTCAAGGCGACTCCTTCCTGCTTTAATCGGGCCACCTGTTGGTCGACCCATGCTTTCATTTGAATCTCGACAGGCCTAGTGAGTATGGCGATGTTGTCGAGCTCTGGTTCATTCCAGTCAATTGCTGGCAGAAGCAAATTGGCAATGGCATCGTACCCTGGATCGCTGTGTCCTCATCTTCTTTGAGTTGGTCAGGAACTGGGCACAGGTTTATCCTTCACACGTAGATGGCGGTCATGCGCATGTAGTGTCATAGCCACACCTCAAGGTCATCCTTGTAGCTGGCTCAAAAATCCTTGATGTTATGGAGGTGGGCATACTCTCATCCTAGTGCCTTCCTGATGTGCTCATATGGATCCATTCGAGGCCGGGCTGTGTACTGCCATAAGTGATACTCGGCCAACTCCCTTTCTGAATACCCCACACACTAGGAGGTATGAATCTTGTACATTCCTTGACCAAGCCCAATGGGGTAAGGCACACCCATCAGATACTTTTTACTCAAGATGGTATGGATGTGGCGTAGCTACCAGGTTAGCTCTAGCAATATGATCCGGTCGTTGGGGTACCGAGGTAGCTTGTTCGGTCTTTCCATGAATCCCTTAGTACGGATGTATGTGAACTTTGGGAATTGAATATAAAGTAAGGCATATTGCTTGAGGAGGGCTCTGGCACTATGAGAAACTCTACTTTGAAAGTCACCCTCGAGAGACCGATTGATGTGGGCGATGAATGCATCATTCACCCGATAGTAATCCTTCTTGAAATTCTAGAATTGTAGTTGAGTGTATTTATCATATGGTTTGAGTTCCACCCCTGATGGATCACTTGGTACCACCACCAATCCCTGATAATGTGGCCGATCAGCGAAGGAATACACTAAGAAGGAGGTCATGAAGAACTGGGAGGTCTTCTTTATAGTTGTTAACTGCTCGTGGAAGCGGTCACTGATTATCTCTCCCTAATAGAAGGCGACGCCATCACCTTGGAGAATCTGCTCTATGAAGTAGAACATCCACTCTTGTAAGAAGGTCACAGCAGGAAGGCCCATTATCTGGCTAAGCAAAGTTACGAGGTCATGGTAATCCTTGAAGAAATCACAGTGAAAAAGCTCCTCAGGAAGCTTGCCAGGACTACCCCACTTGTCCTTTAACCAATACTGATTGATAAGCTTCTTGCATCTCAATGGATCCTGCTCCCATAGTTCCTTGCATTCTTCCATGGTGGGGGTCTCCATGCTCTTGAAGGAAGGAATGTGGAAAGTTGTTGTTATACTCAACGGGGACATGTCTACAAGGATATTTCCGTCTCGGTCCACTATAGTCCGGGCCTCGTCTTGGTATGCTTCCACACATGCCATTACTAGTTTTGGGGCCACCAAGGCCAATGGGAAACCTACAGCCTTAGCAATTCCAATGCTCTTTATCAATTTTGCATTCTCTATCTTGGGGTTCATCTTGACCCTTTTTATGAATTCGTCAACATCAACCTGGCTGATGTTGGAATCTATGACATCTCTCCAGAGAGAGGTAACTCTAGATTGTATGGGGACCCCTTGGAATTTGTACTTCATCATGTCCTTGTCCTCCTTGCCTTGAGCTATCTTGGCTATTCCTTATCCTTTTTCCTTGGACGCACCAGAAGTTTCTGCACCAAATTCCATAAATCCTGCATAAAGGACATGAATTAGTAACAATAAACATGACAAAATAGTTTCGGACAAGTCCCTACACATCAAGATTAGCTCTGTAATCATTATTCATGTTCGATAAGCACATAACACTTGATACTTGATCATTAGAAAGTAAGGCAGACAAACTGGGTTCCTAGGGTCGGAATTCCTTTGGCAGAACACCTTTTGAAAGGGAAAATCGAGGAGAGAACCCCCAAAGGCATTTCCTGGAGTTGGATTTGGTCAATCAAAGGTTGGTGCGAAGGAAGACCTAATTTTAGCAAGTGGGTCAAAATCCATTTTGGATTTGGAGGTAATTTGATCCTTCATTTGGGAGTTCGGGCATCATTTGCAAGAAAGTCGTTGGGAACATTGCAGGGGAGACTAAACTCTGGGCTTTAGAATTTGGGTCTCAGATTGCCGTTGCCGAGAAGCAGTTACTAGTCAGTCATTTGAAATGGCGAAATGGAAGTGGAATCCTAGGAGGGGAATTCTGGAGGGCAATCTCTGGAGACAATTTAAGGACTCAGGAAACCAGATGGTGAATAAAGGATCAGGACCTGGAGGTCGGAAAGTTTTCCTGAATTCGTCGTTAGAATGGCGCAAGTGGAATGGAATCCAAAGCTGGGAATTTCGGTGGTTGGACTCCGAAACGGGCTCAAGAGTTTGCCTGAATTTTGGTTTTGGTGGGGAGCGGACCGAAGTCTGGGAGTCAGGAAGATGGCCTAGGATGGCCATTTGGAATAGCGGGAGTGACACGGAATTCCAAGGACGGAATTCCAGAAGTCGGGGTTTGGAAAGCACTTGGATGCCAGATCATTCATTAGGATTTTGAAACGGAAGGTGCGTAGTCGGAGCCCAGGAGTCGAGAAGTCACCAAGCCACTACCATTTCGATGGCAAAGTGAAAACGGATTCTCGAAGATGGATTCCTAGAAAGTGAAAGTCAGATAGATTTCGGACATTGGTTTCTTATCCATTTTGGATTTGGACTTCATGTGGTCGGGGTCCAAGGTCTAGGAAGCTGCTCAGGCGAGGCTGTATAAAATGGTGACGATGCAATGGAATCCCGCGAGGGGAAGTTCAGAGGTCAGAGTCTGAGGTGGGTTCAACAGCGTGAATTTTGAAGTTTGTTTGAGTTTGCAGATGGCCGCGAGAAACTCTAGGTCCGGGAGATGTCGGCAATTGTTCCGAAGAACGACCACGGAGAGGTGAAGTTCTGGTTTCGAATTTGAGGCCCCAAATGATTGTTTTCCACATTTTAACTTGTGGGTTTTTTAGTAGAGGGCATATTCCTACCCTATTTTAGCCTAGTTTTGCATTTTACATTCTCTTAAGGCTATGAATTTCACAAAAGAGGGCAAGTTGCGTGGGCGGCATGCATACCTCAAGATTCCAAAGATGGTTGTTGTTGATCGCGCAAAGGATGCCGAAAAAGGAATTCGAACTGTGGGGCTAAAAATGTTGGGCACTTGGAGCTCTCCAAAATTTGCTATCACTCGGTCAGTTGACAATGACAGTCGAAAAATCTGAATTTAGAGCCATACTTGCCATTAATGTAGCATTCAATTCCTTCGTATGGTGGCAGGGATAGTTGGTGGGTTTCAATTCACAAACAACAGTAGGAGGACCGGAGTTCGGTGGCTGGGAAGCTATCCAGCCGCGGCCGTTGGAAACAGAAAAGCTCGAGTGGAAATCCAGAGGGGGAAACCCGACTTCCAGGGTCAGAGGTCCGAAAAGACGTCGAACGCCGGGCACTGGAAACAACAAACTCGGAATGGAAACCCAGAAGGGGAAGCTCGGGGGTCCGAGCCCCAAAGGGAATTCCATTAGGGAAAACCCGAATTGACCCTAGATATAGTATTTTTTCAGAGGGGCGGTTTTGGTCAAGATGAAAATATGGCTTTGGGGAACGTGCTGACCCTTTTAGGACACAAAATTGGGCACATAAATTGAGGCAAAGCAAAAAGGGCCCGACAATCCAAAGAGGGAAG
Source organism: Sequoiadendron giganteum (assembly GCA_007115665.2). Taxonomy (NCBI): domain Eukaryota; kingdom Viridiplantae; phylum Streptophyta; class Pinopsida; order Cupressales; family Cupressaceae; genus Sequoiadendron; species Sequoiadendron giganteum. The sequence continues at coordinate 471,495,071 of CM021106.1, read as the reverse complement.
AGAGGGTCTCCGTTTTGAATGGGGCATGTGTGCAAAAGGCACAATAGCTAGTTATCGTATTATTGATTGCCCATGTGATTTGAGTTCTAAATCAATGATGTGTGATAACACTATAGCCTTTGCATTTACTATCTCATCGCTTATTGTGGATTTATGCTTTCCTACCCTTTTCAAATCAGTGATGAGCAATGAAGTCTTTTGTTCCAATGTTTAATTGCTAATTTGAAGTTCTACTAAGGGTGATGCCTGCATTGCCATTGATCTTGTCATGTGGACATGTGGCCAAATCTTGATTCATCACCACTTTTCTCTCATTGTTGATGTGATTCAGCTATTGAGATATAAATCAGCAATGAGCGATGGGTGAAGAATAAAGTCAAAGGGGACCCAAATCTAATGGCTAAGATTCTATCACATATATGGTTCATATCACTAATAGGATACATAAAGGAAAAGGAATATTAGTGATGAGTGATAGACTATTAAGTCTTATTCCCATCACACCACCTAAATCTATTGTGGTTACAAATGGAGATCTAAGGAACATATCAATGACTGAGAGATGGCATATTCAATGGAATATTATCCTCATCATCAAGTACTTTAGCATCATGGATTTGTTCAAAGAAGTAGAGATTGAAGTAGCGATGCACAATGGATTTCAATTATAGGATGACTAAAGAAAATATGGGTGACATGGAAATATCTAAAGGAATCACTGAAAGTGAAAAAAAAAAGGAACGAGGATAAAGGAGAGCCACTAATGATGTTTTAAATCAAAAGATCAACAACTAGAATTTGAACTTAAATGGCTAAGTGTCAGTTTTCTTGTGCGAGCTTTCTTTTAGGTATTTATGGTGAATATTCTCCATTCCTTTACCATAAATATGGATTTTGGTCCATTTTTCCTCACAATTGCAACCATTCAAGCATAAGAATTGGTCAAGTTTAGAAGAGAAGGATGTGAGGAGCTCATGTGAATAATTGTAGAGGCATTGAAGAAAAAATTTCTCCTAGGTAAGCAAGCAATTATACCTCTCTACATAAATTTTGTTTGAATTAAGTTGGTTTAGGGGGTTAGCGAAATATTATAAAAGCTTTAGGCTCTTGGGGTTTGCAAGGGTTTGGATATTGTGCAAGTTCAATTGGATTGGTGAGAATTGTGTGAGGACTAGGAGGGCTTTTGTTTTGCAAATTTTTTTCTTGAGAACATAAACTAGTAGGCCCCTTCCATAAGTTAAATATTTATAAACCCTAGTTCTATTACACTGTAAAATGAGTGAACCCAATGAGTCTAGTGATAGGCCTAAGAGAAAACTCTTGTGCAATTTCGGCACAAATGCCTCGCTGAAAGTAGGGACCTTCTTTTCTCACTTTGCTTTCTTGTGTGTTTGTCATAGGGTCCTGACTTTGTCCCCTTAAGGGATAGGACTTTTGGTATTGGTCTTGTTTTTCCCATGTGCTTAACGTTCAATTTGCATTTGTGATGCTCTTTGCAACATTTCAATGATGGCTTTGCTCTTGGGAAATGGATCCACACTTGTAATTTTGAAATTGAGGTAAAATTGACTAAGTTCTGGAAAAAATTGGTAATTCTGAGGTAGCTCAGATTACCCAAACCTCAATCTAGCCAGATAATCTGAGGTCCCTTGGATTACCTGAATCCAACCACCCATCACATTTTTGAGCTTTCCTTAAGCATACGTATCGGCATTAATTGCTCGCACTTGTATGTTCCAATGACCAATTTGGAAATAAATACAATATTGAAAGGTCCTTTTGTCATTCTATGTTTGTGCAAGTTTCAAATTAGGAAAGTTTCCTTCATCTTGCACTCGGCTTGAGATCTAACATCGGATTTGTCTTCTTCGAACAATCATTCTAGGGTTTGAAGGCATGCATTATCGGTTTGTCCCTCCATTTTTCCTCCTTGCACACATTTCAAAGGTAGGGATTCTTTTTCATTACTATCATTTGAGCTTACTTTGTATCAATTTGACTTGATTTCAATAAATCTCATAAGGTATTTGAATATTGAATTCTTTTTGGAGGTGATTATTGAGTGCATCATTTGTATTTTCTGTATTTTCCCACACACATTCGAGGTTTGGTTATGCTTAATGTTGTTTTGAATGGGGTTTTAACAATATGCTTTCAATCTCATTTTCTTTGGTATTGTGCTCTGTTTCGTCTAACTCGGGTTTTTTTTCTTGGTGATTCATTTGAAATTTGAATGTGGGTGTCACTTTGAAAGGATGGGGCACCTTGTTTTGTTCAATAAACCTTGAGACGTACCCTATAATCTATGTGATGTTAGGATTTTATGGTGTCACCTTTGTTTGTTGAACCTATCTTTGAAACCCTAAATCTGTTGAATATAATTTTGGTAAAAATTGAATGATGTTTGGAATTGAATAAATTGTTTAGCAAGGATTTTTATCATGAGGCATCAACTATTTAATCTTAAAATGGAGGTGAAAGTATTATCCTCTATCATTTTGACTGGGTAAGGATTCAAAACTTAGTTAAATTTTGATGATTGGGTAAACCTCAGAAAATTCGAGGAAGCTCAGATTGTCTGAGCTCTAATCCACTCAAAAAATTTGAGCCTCCTTAGATTAGCCAAGTGCCCCAAGTATCTTAGAACCCGGGTTTATGAGGGAAAACACTTGCAAATCTTGGCCCCATGATGAATTTTGGTAAATACAAGCCTACTTGGATTAGTCAAACCAAGCATAAGGTCGAGTAATCTAAGGTCTCAAGAAATACCTGAACCTAGTGGATAGCAAATGTTGAGTGTATGCAATGAATCGAGGAAAGTGGTGAATTATATTTGAGGGTATTAGTGATTAGTATGCTTGGATATGGTAATGAGCTAGGGATTGTGGAGAATATTAAGGCAAAAGAGAAAACAAAGTGCGATGTCCAGGAAATTCGAGCTAGCTCGGATTACCCGAACCCTAATCTGGTTGGAGAATCCGAGCTTTCTTGGATTATCTGAGACTTCTCTGATCTCATGTATTTTGATGAATAAACTTGCATTATGGTGATTTTTTGACATTCATGGTTGGATACACATTAATTTGAGCATGAAACATTATGGGACTACCATTTAGAGCTTATGTTGATATTATGATTTGCACTTAATCATGGCACCAAACTTGTGATAGTGAATCTTATTGAATGAATGACATGGTGTATTGAATCTTGCCGAATGGAATGTATGGTATGATGAGTTATTTTAATTTGAGTAATTATCACTTTTCCTCTAACAGATGCAGGCTCAGTTGAACCTTGATAAGATTGCCAAAATGGAAGTTGCTTCGGTACAAGAGGAAGTTAAAAGGAGAGTTGAAAGGATGAAGTATGATTTCAAAGGTATCTGGTCAGAGTCCAAGATTGTTTCTTCTTGGGACAAGATTGGAGAAACAAAATTTGGGCATATGGACTATAATTTTTTTCATCAAAGAATGTATTGAAATACACCTACTCAGATAGCACAAGTGATCACTCACACTAGCTTGGCATAGGCAACCTAATTCCCTCCAACATAACTATTCCTAGAGTTGGTTCTAGAATGTGCAAAACACTATGAATCCAAAACAAGGATCATAATTGGGCCACAAGTAAGGGTTATGGAAAACCTCACTGAGGAGTCCATTGCAGAGGTTTTTAACATTGCTTCATATCACCACCTAATCGAGGAGATGAACATTAGGGAAGCAATTAAGTTTTATGATGAAGATCCTAATAGAGATTTGGAGATCATGAGAAATTCCTCGATATTGAAGCCAAAGCCTCATTATTCTAAGTTTCCCAAGAAATTGCACAGGAATAATTTTAAGATGGATTACCATGACAGTATAACCCTCTCGGGCAGGGAAATGGGGGTAGAAGAAGCTCACATATTTCAATCTTGGATGTTCTTCCCCATCATACAAATTGTGGCAAACAAACATTATCATTGGGCTAGAATCATAAGAAACAACCTAGATGCCCAATTGAGAAGTGTGTAGGAAATAGATAAATTCACCATGACATCATATTTGGTATACATGTTAGCAAGAAAAACTAAATAAAAGGGCTTGAGTTGCAAGGGAACATTGGGAAAGGACATAATTTGGGATGTATACCCTCAATTACAGTACAATACATCCAATTACAGAAGGGAAAATGATGCTTTCTTCATGTTTATTCCAAGGTTTCTACAAAATTCCCTTCATGTCTGAATAAATGCTTATGCCATGGATTTAACTAGACCATATGGGCAATGGTTCATCCAATTTCCAAAGTTCAGATACATTCGGGTGCAAGGATCTCCCGTTGTCCCACTCAGATTACCATGATATCCAACAAACAAACTTCTAATGCTGGAATTGACAAGGAAGATGATGACCTTTGAGGAAATTCTACAACAAATTATGAAAAAGAAGGGATTGGGAGCATAATTTCTATTAAGGATTCAGACTCTAGAATAATGACCTTCCATTAAAAGTGCTCAACACTCTGAGAAGGAGATGACACAATTTGAGTTGTATTCTCATGCCAACAAGAATAGGTTTGACCCCTATGGCATGGCCATGAAGCAGGCCAATAGAACATTCAGGCATAAGGACCACATAAAAGACTATTGGGAAAATTGCAGAGATGACTTTGAAGTTCTCAGTAGAAGGTTCTCCCGAACGCCTCTCAAAATGATAAGGCTATACAAAATAATAGAAGTGCCAGATTAAGTACAGGATGATGAAGTGGACTTGGTACAACAACAAGATTATGAACCATATAGGAACAAACCTCTTTCATAGATAAACTGGTTAGAGAGAGAAATAACAAATTTTGATCAAATAACTGATCCATTCAAGAGATATTCAATGCAATGGGTGAAGCAAAAGATGCAGGAGCTGGAAGCTAATGACACAAAGTTCATGTATGACTTGATGGGAGACATGGAACCTCATTCTGAAGAAAGAGTGGAAGATAAAAAGGATGAAGTCTTCGAGTCTTATGGTGGTAAAGAGTGGGAAGGTGATAAACCAATACCAACCAAGAGGAGAACTAGGATCCAAGAACAAGAAAAAAAGGAGAGAAACCATCTCCTAAAATGAAGAAGACTCCTAAAGTTGACACTATTGTTGTAGAAGGTGAGACATCTCAACCAGTGAGGAAAATGAGGTTGGTTATAGAAAGAAAAAAGGCAACAAAATACAAAAAAGGAAATGCAGATACTAATGCTCCTTCCTCAGCTAAAGTCATAGAGATACATAGTTATGGGGAAAAACCCCAAGTATATGTAAGGAAAAGTCCTCCCAAGCATAAGGAAACTCTGAAAAATTAAGTAAGAGAGAAGGTGCAGGATGAAGAGGTACCTACCACTGACAATCAGGAAGAAGAAGTGAATACAGGAACTGATTATCTTCCTCAAAATGTACAAGCATCAAATGAGGCTATCCAGGAGAAGGGTAATATATCTAATGACCCTGAATAACATGAATAAGAGGATGATGAAGTCTCTACCCCTACTAATGAGGAATGTAAGTAGATGATGCAAGAATGGGAACACCTTGACCCTGGTGCACTTGGAAAAAATATAGAATATGAGGTCATTCAAGAAGAAAAAACTAAATCCCTAGAGAAAGAAGTGATTATTGAGCAAGAAGGTCACGCTGAAATGGAGAAGAATGTGGAAGAGGTAGTTGATAGTCCACAACAAGATATGGGTGATCAAGAAGCTCCTTCTTTGGAGGTGAATGCAAAACAACCGATTATTCCAAAATGGCTTGAGAAAAGAGTAAGTAAGAAACCAATAATTTTACAAGAAGAGACCCCAAGTTGCGATAGATTATTGCAACAATGGGGCCAGCCTAAGAAAAGGAAAAGAGCACAAATGGTTTCAAAGATTGCACAAGATAAATTTGATAAAAAATTTATCCATGTAGTTGTGCCTGTAGTTGGTAAGTTCAAAGATGAGGTTAGGCCATCTGATTACAGGGTGCAAACTATAAGTTTGGGGCCAACCACTAGAAAACAAGAAAAGGAAGAGTTTCAAGAGTCTTCTCAAGAAATCTTGAGAAGATTGGATAAAGAAGAAAAGGAAAAGGAGACGTGGAAGAAGTAGCTAAATGATGTTTATAAATATATTAAATATTTAATGAAGCCATCACAGGTTGTTGGAAGTGAAAGTATAATTCCAAAGGAATTGTTTCGTAAGGAAGCAATTTCTAAAATTGACAGACTAAAATGCTCCATTCATAATACTCAAGGGTGGCTTCAGGATGTCAGTAAAAGAGGAGATGAAGCAATTGAACAAATTCTCAGAGTTCAGACCAATGCTTTTTATTTTCTTGAGCATACTTCACAATTTTCTGCAAACTACAAGAAGGATGATGAATCTACTGCTCAAGAATTGAAGAAAATTCTACAAATACCTAGGGACCAATTGGCTAAGTTAATGTTGGAATCAAGGAACACTGAGAGGGGGGATGAATAAGTGTTCTTCACTTTTTCACTTTATTAATTTGATCGCTAAAGCACTTATAACATTCAACCAAAAGAAATATGCATGAATATAAGAAAAACAATCATACCACCATAACACAAGGATTTTTACATGGAAATCTTGTTAGGGGAAAAAACACGGTGGAAGGCCAATCCATAATATGAGTATACTCATAAATAAGTGTTTACATAATGGGAATGCACTTGTATTTAGGCACACAACCTAGAGCTCACTTCTCAAAATATAAAGTCTCACTGCCTTACAAAACATTCAAATTAAATCCATTTAAAGAATTGAACTGAGAAAGTAGCATCTTCTAATGCTTGATTACAGTTCTAGTTAGGCTCAACAATTGAATTCTTGACCTTCTGTCTGATTCTACTCTTATGCTCTACTTTGCTTCAATTTACATCACAAATCCTTTTATGCACAAGTGAAACTGTGAATAATCGCTCTATAACCCTTCTGATATTCACAGCTTGCATCAACACACTTTGCCTCTATATAAAAATTATATAATCGATCACTTATATATATCCACAATTAAAGATTTAATCACTATAAGTCGACTCCAAAAAAATATATAAAATATTTACAAACTGTCAGCTCAATCCATGATCAATTCTTAATGCCCACAAACCAAATTTGGCCACAACATAGTGATAATAAAAAACAATATGTTCAAACATGAAAACACAAACAATTATTCTTCAAACATCTACAAGGGTTATATCCACCAAGTCAGCCTTTATGCATTGTAAAACAAAAAATTAATCAACTGAATCCTCTAACTCGCACACAAATTGATATGAGGCTCTAAGATTCAAGAGTAACATAGATCATATACCAAACAACCTTCCCTAAGATCCACAACTAAAAATAATAACAGAAAATTAAATGTGAATTGATGAACACAATTGTGTCAGATGCTTTGTTCTATCTTGACAGTTAATCACAAAAAAATGATCTAACTTTTGGTATGATCAAATGATGATGTGTGGATCAAATCATTAACTAGGGTTGCCATCAATGACAACACCAAATGAAATTTGTAGTGTCTATTTCCAACAATCTCCCCCTTTGGCATTGATGGCAACACTTAGTGAAAAATGACTAAGTGTCAGATTAGTACCAACATGAATTACACTGCCAACCTTCAAAATTTCAAAAACATAGCTCCTCTTGAGATGATTAAGGAATTTTTCACTCTCAAATTCTCCCCCTTTGACATCAATGGAAAAGGCAGGAATCCGCATACCAAAAATCAAACAAAAATTCCTATGAACAAACTGTATGTGTACAAACAAGTTTCTACAACTTACATAAGCTTGAATAGATCTGAAAAATTGTTCTTCAACAAGCTCAAACTTGTGTCCCAATCCTTCTTGAGACTCTCCAAGATATTCATGTCCCCATAGAATAAGTAAGATTACATTTCTACAGATTCAAGGTTTGTCAGACCACCGACTACCATAGAATATTGTGATTCTTTCAATGAATTCAACATTATTTCCATCTTAGTACCAATGAGTCCTCTAAGCTCACAAAATATTTCAACCATTTTAACTTCTTCATGCTTCAAAATTTTTATCTTGTCAAGCAAGGATATAACTTGACCTTCTTTCTTTCCAACAAAGACGGTTAGAGGATCAAATGTTTGAGTGATATCTGCTAACTGTTTCTCACATTCTTTCATTTTCTTTTTCAAAATCCTTGGTGAACTTAGATAAAGATAGACATGATTTATAAATGTTACCACCTTTAGACAAAGCACTTTGAATATTCTTTACACAAGTAGCTAACAAAGATTTATCATTAGCTTTCATCCCTTTCAACCTACTGAACCTTTTATCATCAAACTCCTTATGTACCTTATCCTTAGCTAACTTCTCAAGGGACTCAAAATGAGTACTTATAAAATTAATAAGCTTCTTTAGCTCACCGAAGGGAGAACCGGATGGATCCTTAATATGAGAAGGCATGATCTTCTCCAGAATATCAGATGCAAGATTCAACAACTTACTGTCTTCAATATGTGATTTTAGAATTTATTCCCTTGCTTTGTTCTAAGTGAATGAAGCTACCTTTAGCTTCTGAATGGGAGATAAAGTGTCCAAGTTGATAGGACCTTTTACTAGTTCACAAATCAAATTCTTCCTAGTGTTCTTCCTAAAACTCCTTCATTTCCTTAGCAGTGTCTCTTGCTTTCATAGGAATCACCTTCACTTCATCCTTCTTCTCTTCAGTTACAGATTCTTGCATGACTTCAGGAATCTCTTTTTCTTCAACTGACATGACTTTAGGAGCTTTAGTCTCCATAGGAATTTTAGCATCATGCATGTCAAGAGGATTTAGCTTGTTCTTCAAATGTATCTATAGATATACCCATGATTTTTGCAAAAACTTCCACTTCTCTTCTTACTCTCCTAACTATTACAGGCTTCCTTAGCTGATTATGTACTTGTATATCCTTTTATGAAAAAGTAAGAAACCTTTCTTCAATCGGATCTCAAGGTTTGCTCAACAAATGTTCAACATACATTTCCAAAATATGTTCTTCAACCTTATAGCCCATAGGCATAATCCATACTATTCTAGGATCTGTAGCTTCCATCAAGCATTGATCAATGTCAACCATAAAATAGATAATATCTTTGTACTTCTCCATAATACACATAGGAATTCTTTCCCTTGCTTGCATCCCAATCTGAAATTTCTTGAAATAACCCCAGATTGTAGTATTCCTTGTCTTTCTATCACCAAATCTATGCAAGATATCTCTAATTTGAGAAGCTACAGGTTTATTACCTTGCCATTGCACTTTTCCAAATCCTGAAACTTCATTCATAAAGTAACAAAAAAAACACAACAAAAAATTACCATATTTGAAGGAATTCTTCTCATCCTTCTTGATTTTACCAAGATTTTCCATCAACTGGCTTCTATGTAACTCACATAGATCATACTCTGCATTCTCCTTCACCATTTAAGATGTTGCATAGATAGTTATGCTAGATACAAAATTATCTTGGCTGGAATGATACATTTTGTAACCAATGACCATCGATGCAAATCTGACATCCACTTCAATAATATCATTAATTGTCATAGCTCTTCTATCATACATTGAACCAGTTGCATCAATAACTACCTGATTCTTCATGGACTTCAAGATTGGTAACTCACCAGAGCAATTTAAACCAGTAACAGTTCTTATGTCTTCTTTTGTAATCTTAAAGGGTTGATTCAACCACATAAATTCAGCATGAACTTGGCTCAAAATATACCAGACCCACTCGCTTTCTTCAAACATGGAAAATTTTACAATCTATGTGAATTTATTCTCCTCTAGGGTTTTGAATTCAAGTTTAATGCAAAAATCCTCTCCTATAATGTGATTATTGTAAAAATTCAATAACTGCGAGCTCCCTAACTCCTGAATGTTTGCATGAATGTATTCCCTAATATCTTCAATATGCAACGCGACATATAGATAGAACAAAAGTGCACCTAAGGGCTCTATCTCAATAGATTTGAAAGGATGCCACTTGAATTTCATACGAGGTCTATCCTTCACATCAACTACCAATGAATTAGCCATTTTTACAGATTCACAAGTTCACAAGTTTTCCCGATAAATACCTTTTCACCGGTTTGGAGTTTGATCGCCAAATTCCCTTCACACTTGAATCTTCACCAGATTTTGCCAAAGTTCACTTTATAGCTCTCCAAAATTCTTCTTCTTATAGTGAAAAGTGACAAATGAAGAATACTAATGACCTTTTATCATTCACACACTTAAATTTTTTCTCGCACTAAATGCTTTTTCCCTAACTTTTATAGATACCTTGTTTCCATACACTGTGAAAGATAACTCTTCTACGAACCTTCAATTTTGTATAAATACTTTCTCCAACTATCTCAGCAACATTTTTAGATCATTAATTCACTCATCCATATCTTGGTACCAACTATAGATAAGGGGTTTGATGGATTTTCTTGAGAACTCCCCCTAGGTCAAAGACCATGAACTAATTCTTGGATGAATTACCAGAACCAGATTCTCATGTTGGCTCATTTTATGCAATAGAAGGACTCTTCTTCACCCATGTATTCTTCATTTTCTTCCTTATCTCACTTATATTGACTTTCACTTTTCCCTTTTAATTCTTCTGCATGTTTCTTCTTTGATTTACCAGACCCTTTTTGTTTCTACAAAATCTAGCAATGTGACTAGATTTGTTGCAATTATAGCACACCACATTTATTTGTCTAGAACAGTTGTTCCATTGATTTTCTCTTTATCTGCACTGGTTAGCATATGGCCAAATCTATTGCACGCATAACATCTGACATCTTTATTGAAAAATTTGTTTGACATTTTTCTACATTCAACTAACTTATGACCATACTTATTGTAATTGAAACACTGATAAAAAAATGATGGACCACTTGAGTTCATTCTACTTCCACATTGAGTAGCCATGTGACCAAATTTATTGCAAACAAAATAATAACCATTGAACCTTTGAGCATTAGGTTGTCTTATTGGATACCTTCCAGATCTGTTCATCTAATTTCCTTGCCTAAATCTCCTTTGTCCATATCTTGAACTTTCTCCTTCCTCATATCCAAGACCTCGCTTGTCACCTTCAGTCCTCTAAATTTTAATCAGTTCATCAAGCTTAGCTGAGCTAATCTTTAACTTCTCCTTGAATTCATTTGCAGTAGTAAGTTCATCTGTAAGGGTAATAACCTATCTTTCAAGTTCTTCTTCATTGTTTCTGGATTGCTGCAATTCAAGTGCCAGATTAATGAATCCATCATTAATTATGTTGCATTCTTTAGATTTCTCTTTCAAGGATTGAGCAAGGTTCTCTTCATTCTTATTTTTTTCTTCAATATCCTTGGTCATCCTCATCATAATAGATTCCATCTCATGCTTTAGGAATGTATTATCTCTAGTAAGCTTTTCACATTCTTCTGTCTTTTGTTTCAGGGCTTGACTCAGTTGTTCATCTTCCATACTTTCACCATCATTCTACTTAATCTGATCACAGAGTTCCCTTCTCTTCTCCCTAGACTTATTGATTTTATCTTTCAAACACTCAATGAATTTCTAAGCATCCATGAGGTTTTCTTGAAATTTCTGAACTTCATATTTTGAATGATCATGATCATCTAGGGCCACCAAAAGTTGTCCATTGAATTACTTTCTTGGATCTTCCCCAAGTTTTTAAAATTCTTTCGAGGAACTAGGCTCTGATACCAATTGTTGGAATCAAGGAACACTAAGAGGGGGGGGTGAATCAGTGTTCTATACTTTTTCACTTTAATAATCCGATCATTAAAGCACTTATAATATTCAACCAAAATAAATATGCATGAATATAAGACAAACAACCATAACACCATAACACAAGGATTTTTACATGGGAACCCTATTAGGGGAAAAACCATGATGGAAGGCCAATCCACAATATGAGTAAACTTAGAAATAAGTGTTTACAGAATGGGAATGTACTTGCATTTAGGCACATTGCCTAGAACTCACTGCTCAAAAAAGAAAGGCTCGCTGCCTTACAAAACATTCAAATTAAATTCATCTAAAGAATTAAACTGAGAAAGTAGCATATGCTAATGCCTAATTACAGTTCCATTTAGGCTCAACAATTGAATTCTTGAGCTTATGTTTGATTCTTCTCTTCTACTCTTCTCTGCTTGAATTCATACCAAAAATCCTTTTATGCACAAGTGAAACTGTGCATAATCGCTCTATAATCCTTCTCATATTTATAGCTCGCATCAACAAAGTTCACCTCTATATCAAAATGATATAATAGATCACTTATATATATCCACAATTAAAGATTTAATCACTATAAGTCAACTCCAAAAAATATGAAAAATATTTACAAACTTTTGGCTCAATCCATGATCAATATTTAATGCACACCAACCAAAGTCAGCCACAACATAGTTATAACCAAAAAAATATGTTCGAACATGAAAACAATTAAACAATTATTTTTCAAACATGTGTAATGGCTATATCCACCAAGTCAACCTTTATGCACTGTAAAATAGAAAATTAATCAACCAAATCTTCTAACTCACAAATAGATCAATACGAGGCTCTAAGATTCAAGAGTAACATAGATCATATACCAAACAACCTTCCCTGAGATCCACAACTAAAAATATTAACAGAAAATTACATGTGAATCGATGAACACAATTTTTTCGGATGCTCTATTCTAGCTTGACAGTTAGTCACAAAACTTTATTCTGACTTTCAGTATGATCAAATGATGACGAGTGGATCAAATCACTGACTAGGGTTTCCATCAATGATAACACCAAATGAAATTTGTAGTGTCTCTTGCTAGCAGTTAAATGTCTTCTCTCCAGATGAAATTAGAAAAGTCTAGGAGTGGATAGAAGTTTGGAATTACAAGAAAGAACTCCTCAATAAAGTTTTGAAAAAGATAATGAAATCACAGGGAAAGATGAAATATATATACAAAAATTGGTTATTTTTCTAGAGATAATGACTAGAAGAAATAATTTTCTCCAAAAGAACATGAACTTTAATAGGTTACAAGTTTGGTGGCATGAAATTTATGCCCCTTTTGATAATGCTTCAATAGAAAAGGACCACCTGGAAGATGCAGCCATTTACATTTCCAAGATGGATAAATATCATGAATTGTAAATTGAATGGGATAAGGTGATTCCACAATATTTGGAAGAACTTAAAGGTCATTAGATAAAAATTAAATTTATTCCAGTCCCAGACCCAACAAATGTGAAGGAAATATTGGAAAAGGTTAAAGAACTAACCAATAAATTAGAAGCTAACAAGGAGGGAGATGATATCTAGGTCGTTGCCACCTAAGATTCACATTAGATTATGTAGAAGGGGGAGAATTTCAGTTACAAGCTAAGAATGGAGCATGTAATAGGATCTTAAAGTCGCCTGGGAGCCCCACTGACAGGTTTTGGGATGTAAATTTGTCTTTATTCAAAAAACTCTTTTAGTTAGCCTTGCATGGGTGACTAAATATAGAAAAGTTTGGATGCATGGCTGACTTTTCTTTGTGGATCCTAATTTGGGGTTGCCCTTGGCAGTCTTGTCTATAATTTGAGGCTTTGGCTTCATTTTTGGGGGCTAGAAATTGTTGCAATAGATGCAGTAGGGGTAGAAGTTAGAATTTTCTGAGAGAAAGTGTTGAAATATTGAGAATACTGAATTGTTGCAGATTTAGGTTATTCAATATAAGAAAAGACATTGTGCTTTGGTGTTTTTTCTTGCGTTGTTTCACTTTGCATGGATTTGGTTACTACATATCTTTAAAATTTCTTTAAAAGTTATTAGTTGCATGTTAGATTTTAGAGTTCGATGTGATGGAATGATGTTTGTGGTTTAATACTTGAAGTGTTAGAGTGATCTTGGGTCCATAATTTTAGTAGCTTGCTGATGGTAGTTTGTTGTGTAAAGTTAGCATGGGCCTTGATTCTATATGCTAATTTTGGTTGTGGGTGTTTATTCATTTCAATCATTGGATAAGGTTGATTTTTATGAATGCTTATGATTTGAAAATCATTTCATTCCTTAGATGATTGCACTACTTTTGTGATATTGTAGGTTTAATCTAGGTTTAATAGAATTTAGTTTTGAAGGATTAGTCCACTTCAAGTGTCGAATCATTTGCATTATTGGTCTTAGGCTTAGCTTACCTTTTCAAAACATCTCTCTCTCTCTCTCTCACCCTTTATCTTTTGTTATTTCTTTAAATCTAGGTTAGTTTTAGGATTTAAAGCATCAAAATACTGCAAAATATGATGAGTTAGGAACTTCCAACTATTTTTTGTAAGGCCCCTTTGTGATTACCAACATTTTTACATTTAATATTGAGTTGTTTTGCATTGTCAAGACCTGACATTAGAGACCTTGGGGTTATCTCTTGAGGCTTGTTGATAGATATTTACCTTTCAAGAGAGATAGGATGTTATATTTTGTTCGAGTTGTTGCTGTGCAGAAAAAACCATCATTAGATTGGTGCTAGAACAAAAGCCCCAATAAGAAAAGCTAGAGCATTTCCTATATGCAATTTCTCCTGAGAGATTTTGAAGAAGAACCAGATCTACACTAGGAGAAGAAGATTTGTAGGAGTTAAAAGCCCCTACAAGATCAAGAAGGACCAGAAATGGGGAGGAATCCTCATTCACTTAGCCCTTTCCATCTTCCACACTATTCTCACCTAGATCCAACCATTCATCATCTGATTCTGACACAGTTCCTACTTAGTAGCCTCAACCAATCATCAATCAACCACAACCACCTCCACTGCAGCAACTGATGTCTTTCTTGGAGAATAACCCCTCACCCCTATCCTTTAATAACAAATGTCATGCCAAAGAGTTCTGAGCATTTTTTCTCTAAGTTCCACACCAATGACCCTAACAAGATAGCTGAGGAGCACATTAGGATTTTCTAGACTTGCCTTAGGGATAGGGGTATCAATCATGAAGATGTTGCATGTAGAATTTTCCCATATTCCCTAGGAGAAGATGCTTTTGATTGGTATAATCATTTGCCTGCAAGGTCTATACACAACTAGACTTAGCTGGGAACTACCTTTCTACATAAATTCAAAATCCCCATTAGTTCCAATGAGTTATATCTACAATTTACTAGCATGAAAAGGGAGATTAATGAGCCCATAAGATCATTCAATAATAGATTCCACCACGCATACACTAGATTACAAGCTCCCTACATTGTGGATGATGCTACTGCTTTGGAAGTTTACTATGAAGCCCTTGATAGTCTTACAACCACCTTCCTTAAATGGAGACTAAACCCTCCCAATTCTTTACTTACCACTTATATAGAGGCAATCAAAGTTAGTATTGATTTGAAGCAATATTTGTCAAGACCCATGCCATCCTTAGGGCTTGTTTCTCACCCAAGACAAATCAATGTAGTTAATCAAGCTCTATCCAATCATACACCTATCATGAATCTAGTACCTCAGTTACCAATAGTCCCACACCCAAGTCCCCCAATAAATTAGTTCCACTAATGATCGATTATCCTCAACAAAGTGTTAATCAGCCCCTCAACTCACAATAGTAGTCCAATTTCCCATCCTATGTAAAAATTTATGAAGTATTTAACCAATCCTCAATTTTAGGGGTACCACCAGGATTTCATCAGAATAATTCAGGACATGCACCATACAACAATCCTGACAAAGAGAGGCTGGATGGATTGACTGAATAGGTGAAGAAGTTGAATATGGAGGTAACTTATCTAAGGAACCAAAATAGCCAACTCCAAACTACTTAGAGGAATATGTAGTCCAATTATAAAAAGGAAAATAGAGATTCTACACAAGGATACAAAAAAAAAATTGACAGAGGGCAACAGTCTGGGAAAAATTTGGACAAAGGACAAAAATATGGAAAGTGCTTTGATAGGGGACATTCAGGCATACTGGGATTCGATAGGGGGAAACCCCCAGGTAGAATAGAACATGGAATACCAGGCCCAACAATGGAGGTGTTCCCACCCCATTAGATCAACCTAATAATCAAGGAAAACCTTCAAGTGGTGTGTATTTAGTAGAGGAAAAATTGTCGGGATGGTGTAGGCTTCACAAGACAAGTCAACACTCTAAGCTCAACTGCCCTGAGTTCCAAAATACTCCATCTATTTTCTAGTATGAATTCAAAAACAATTCCAGCAATCAAGAGTTGGTACCATCAGGTTCTTATGATTCCCTAGTGTCTGTGTTGAATCATTCTACTTTCTCATGAAGTGAAGAAAATGAACCAGAGCTAGAGGTGGTTAAATTAGATGGTAAATCAGAACAAGTATGCAATGGAGATGAAATTTCATAGTTATTTCAAGAAGGTACTGAGAATGATAATGTTCCTTTGGATGAACAAGACATAGGTGTTGAAGAATTTTAGACATTCCAGCAACCCACAAGAGAATATGATCTGAGGAACAAGTCGAGTAGAAGTTTGTAGGCTGGAGGACCATTTACTACTTCATTTCCTCCAAACAATTTCACTACACTTCCTGATCCTCACACTAGTAATAACCCATCTTATCCTCATGGACCAACCCAATATTTTATGAAAGGAGGAAAATATGACCCTTTAAAAGGGAGGAATATTAAGGAAGTAAAAGAAACATAGATGGATCATTCTAAGGAAACCCTTGGTGACATGAGCATGAAGCAACTAGGAGATTATGTAGCTGAAGAACTCAAGAAAATGAAGGTAAGCCTCTCATCTTTTGAATTATTAAAGGCTACCTCTATTAGGAATTCTTTCCTAGGAGCTTTTGAAACCAAAGAAGTCCACCAAGGTAGGGTAGCTAGTGAAGCATCTGTATGGAATTCTAGTTTGCAGCCACCAAGAGATCAAGGTCAAGGACAATTTAAGGACAAAGGGAGGAAAAAAAATAAAGGCCAATTTGCACAAGTTGATACACCTATGAGTTTATTTCAAGGAAAGATGGAGACACCTCCTTTTCTGATTTATATTCGCATCTTCAAGAAACACTTGCACAACTATCTCCTAAATTCAGGAGCCTTCACAAATGTCATGCCTTTTTTCATCTGTCAAGCTTTAGGAATTACACGTATTGCTTCTCAATGAAAGGTTACCCAGTTAGATAATACATAAGTGAATTTGGTGGGAGAATTGAATATGATTCCTATGCAAGTTGCATCTGATCCCAGGGTTCAATAGGTTATTAACATTCAGGTGGCAGATATTCTTGATACATATGGTCTGATATTAGGCAAGGATTTTACTAAGGAACTGAATGGATATGTGACAACTAATCACTCTCACATGTGGCTTCCCTAGAATGGATTGCCAAATTAGATCAAGATTGAAAGGGAACCAAGGATGAAGTATCTGATCATTGAATATTAGAATACTTCGAATTAGGTGTTAGTTTCAGAAGTTGGTTTAGGGAATTATGTACTGGTAACTCCTCCTATAGAACCAGACACAACTGAAATATTTATGCTGCATAGTGTACCTAAGGAGCTCACTTAGGAGTCCAATAGTACCAAAGCATTGGTAGAGTCAATAGAAGAAGGTGAAGACCAAGAGGATAGTCAACTCAGTTTGTTGGAAAAATTCTAGGAGTTCATTCAAAAGTGTATAGAGGATCAAATTCAGCTTAATAGGAATATGAATTTTGAAGAGTTGCTTCTGCCAACCCGGTGCAGGGTTCACAACACATCCCATCCTGAGCTAGAATGTTGTTTATTCCAAACAATAGTGGATTAAATAAAGAGTTGCATTAATCCACCTCTCACTATTAGGATTGATGTGCATAGCATTCAGGATGATTTCAAAGGTAAACAACCAATGCGAGACCAATTCCCTATCTATAGTAGGAGTAGTGCAGATAAATCAAGGATTCTAGCTATTGTTGGTTGTTGGACACTTAGATTTGATGGATTGAAGTCAAACATGGAGCTGGAGTTGGGTTCGAGCTAATCATTCCTAAAGGTAAAACTTTCTTCACTACTCATAGGCTTCAATTCCATTGCACTAATAATGTTTTTGAGTATGAAGCCTTAATTCATGGACTACTGATGGAACTAGGGAAGAATGTCAAGATTCTGCAAGTTTTTGAAGATTTTGAGTTTGTGGTTAGGAAGGTCAAAAAATAGTATTCCTACCATGACCGAAGAATGGCTAATTACAAACACATGGTTTGGAATCTTATAGAGGGGTTCAATGCCTTTAACATAGAACTGATACCCTAGAGTAAGAATCAAACTGTTGAAGCCTTGGCATAGGTAGCTAGCACTTTGTAGCCCCTATCACTTTTGGGTTTGAAGAACTTCACTGTGGAAATTACACAAGTCCTTTCGGTGCTTGATAATGTAACCAATTTTTAGGTGTTTGAGGATGATAAGCACATTCTTGATTTTATCAAAAGTTCTGATGTTTTCATTACTCAGATAATTGATGAAGTAGAACCTCAAGAAATAGAAATGGACCTTGAAGGAGCCATTAAATTGAAAACCAATACAATCCTAAGAGGGATGGTCCAGTTGGAAAGGATATTTGATCTAGATAGGATAAAGGATCAAGAACCATAGAGTAAGAAGGATTCAATCAGTAGTCAATGTAAATACGTATAACATGGGAACCCCAAACAACGTCAAGAATGTTTTCATTGGAAAGGTGTGTACTCCAATAGAAAATAGGGGAATGTTAGATATGCTTCATACATACCAAGATGTTATAGCGTGGAGTTATGAAGACCTAAAGACATATGATACTTCGATCATACCCACACTATTCCTCTCAAACCAGATGCTAAGCCTTTTAGACAGAGACAAAGATCGATTAATGCTTTGCTAGAACCGATCATTCAGAAGGAGGTAGAAAGTTTATTATCTTCTTGCATTATATTTCTAGTTAGGAATTCTACCTGGGTTGCTAACTTGGTTCTAGTAAGGAAAAAAAATGGAGAGATTAGACTTTGTGTTGATTTCATAAATCTCAATTGTGCCTCTGACAAGGATAACTACATGGTCCCATCATTGGATGAAGTACTGCAAATTGTTAATGGATCTCAAATGATGTATTTCCTCAATGGTTACTCAGGATATAACTAGGTTTTGGTACAATACACAGATAGACACAAAATTGCTTTCACCATAAAGTGGGACTTTTTTCTTACAGAAGGATGCCTTTCGGGTTGATCAATGCTAGAGAAACCTTCCAGAGGGCCATGGAAATTTCCTTCAAATAAATCATTGGTAATTGTATCATTATGTATATGGATGATTTAACTATTTTCTCGAAGAAATGTGGTGATCATATTTCATACTTGTGTAAAGTATTCCAAAGATGCAAAGAATTTGGTAGCTCTCTCAACCCTAACAAGTGCATCTTTGGAGTGACTGAGGGAAAATTGCTTGGTCATTTTATTTCAGAGGAAGGTATATCTATTAATCTAGAGCGAATAGAAACTATATTGAAAATTCAACCTCCAGCAAGCAAGAAAGAGATGAAATACTTCTTCAAAAAGATTAATTTTGTTAGGAAGTTCATTACTAGCTTCATAGAAATAGTCAAACCTTTGAATGCCATGTTAAAGCAAGATGTGAAAGTTGAATGGAGTACTGAAGCAAAGGAGGCTTTTGTAGATATAAAGAGGGCAATAGTTGAAGCCCCAGTATTGGTGAGTCTTGACTATTCTAAACCTTTCTACATATATTCATTCGCATCCGATCATTCTTGTTCAAGTATGTTGACTTAGAAATATGACCAAGGAAGTGAGCATCCTGTAGCTTTCATGAGTGATCCACTAAAAGGTGTAGAATTGAAATATCCTAGTGCAGAAAAGAAAGCTTATGCTTTGGTCAGATGTGTGAAGAAGTTCAAACATTATATCCTAAGGAATAAAGTCTATGCCATAGTGCCCAACCCCATAGTCAAGCTCTTACTCATGCATAATGAACTAGAAGAATGAAGAGAAAAATGGTTTACAATGTTGTAGGAGTATGCCTTTGAGATACAACCCATGAAACTTGTAAGAGAGAAAGGATTGACAAAGACTATGGTTGAGATTGGTCCTGACATTACATCCAAGAAATATCACCTATAGGATGTTTCCCTAGATGAATGGTATGATGACATTGTCTATTATTTTTGAATAAAAAATGTCCTGATCACCTAAACTCATTGTAAAGGAGGGTCTTACGCTTAAAGAGTGATAGTTACATGCCGAAAGGGGCTTTATTGTATAAGAAGAACCTCAAATGCATTTATCTCCGTTGTCCGGGGAAAGAAGATTTTTTTTGAGTTATGATATAATTCCTTGATAAATATGGCATGGGGCATGGCTCTGGACCCACTACGACAAAAAAAATCTTGAGAGCATGATACTACTAGCCAAATTTGTTTAATGACTCGCACAACCATGTAATAACTTGCCATGTATGCCAAACTACAACAAGCAAGGAGAAGCATGCAACACTTCCACTTCAGCTGGTAATTGAGGTAAAACAATTCATGCAGTTGGGGTTGGATTTTATTGGTCCAATTAACCCACCTTCCTTAGCAGGCCACAGGTATATCTTTACTGTAACTGATTATTTAACTAGGTGGACTAAAGCACTGGCTTGTAAGTAATGCACTTCTAAAGTGGTAATAGATTCTCTTGAATCAGGTATTATCAATCGCTTTGGTTGTCCTGTTGCTTTAGTTTGTGATAATGGTCCTACATTTTCTTTGTGGAAGTTTTTTGGGTGGGATTTTGATCATGGAATTATCGTTAAGTTTTCTTCTAATTACTACCCACAAGGAAACAGTTTGGCTGAATCCACAAACAAGAACCTTTTGACAGTCAGTTGCAAAGTGTTAGAGAGGAATCCTAAAGATTGGCATACCCAATTAAGATTTTCTCTCTGGGTAGACCATACTCAACACAAAGCTTCCATAGGAACCTCTCCTTATCACCTTGTGTATGGTTTCAAATCCATGTTCCCCATCTAGCTAAAAATACCCACCTTACAATTCATTAATGATTGCTATGATGAAGGGGATAAGTGTGAGGTTCACCTAGCTGAATTGTTGCACCTTAAGGAAAAGAGAGATGAAGCTTTAGAGAAATTTTCCAAACACCAGGTTGTTTTTAAGAGATGGTTTGATTGAGAAGATAGAGTTAAAGCTTTTAGAATCTTTCATCTAGTTTTATAATAGGACAAGTCACATGATAAAAAGGGTGAACACAAAAAATCTAATAAACTTTTGCTTGGCCCTTTTCAAATTTTAGAGATATTGGGAGAGAATGATTTCCATCTAAAAACTCTCACCATGGAGGATGTCTCATTTCCTATCAATGGGGAATGTCTAAAGCATTACTTCATGTCTTGAGCTGCTTGTAACTCTTCCCCTATAAATAGTTAGTTTAGGTGTTGGCTTCCTTTGTTTTGCTTTGTTCGTTTCCCAGTTTTGGTTTTCGTGTGGGTTTGCTTCGGTTTTGGTTTTGGTTTGTTCTTCTTTTGTTTTGGGGGGATTTCCATGTCCTCCTTTGGGAATATTGCACTTGCACAATGATTAGTATGTTATCTGGGATTGTTTCAAGTATTTCCTTTGCAAACTATAATCATCTTTCTAGGACGATCTAGTAGAAACTCTTTATTGAATGTTGTATATGTTGAATGCTAAAGTGAATGAGCCCTTGTACTAAGTAGTTCTGGAATGTGCTTGGATCTGACATCTATATACACATCTTAAAAGTCCTAAAGTTTTTGTAGGATCCTTGCAAGGCCTAGTTAAGTGAAAAATATTATTTTTGCTTCAGCGCCACTGTGGTTCTTAGCCCTGAGTGTGAACTTCATTGTTCACGGATTGAAATGAAAAAATAAAAGAAAATCAAAAGAAAAAGAAAAGTAAAGAAACAATTGAATATAAAAAGAATCAAATTCAACCTATCAGGAGTATCCAAATATCTCTACTGGGGCTATCAATGCCTAGCTGGTAGTAGATCTATGTTTGGGAGAATCATAGGGATGACCTCATCGGGGCTTTGGATGCCTGACTGGCAGTGAGGGTCCATACAAGTTGCTTTTGGAGTTAGAATCTTTATGTAGCTTAACCTTGTTGACCTTGGTTCCTTGCAACAACTAAGGGAGGGGAATGAATACATATGCACACACTAGGATTCTAGCACAAGAAGGTTTTGCTTGTCGATTTGCTAAGAAGCTTTGTCTATTAAATGACTTGATGTGAGGATCGAAACAAGAGTTTTGGGTTCTTCATTCCAGTTTTTCATCAAAATTCTCTAGAGAATTTCCCCACTGGAGTCGACATTTGTTGTGAAATTTCAACACAAATGCCCTGCTGAAGGTAGGGACCCTCTTTTCTCGCTTTGCTTTCTTGTGTGTTTATCGTAGGGTCTTGAATTTTTCCCCTTAAGGGATAGGTCTTCTAGTTTTGGTCTTGATTGCCCATGTGCTTAACGTTCAATTTTCATTTGTGATTCTCTTTGCAATATTTCAATGATGGCTTTTCTCTTGGGAAATGGATCCACGCTTGAAATCTCGAAATTGATGCAAAATTGACTAAGTTCTCAAAAAATTCGGTAATTCTGAGGTAGCTCAAATTACCCAAACCTTAGTCCGGTTGGATAATCAGAGGTCCCTTGGATTACCCGAGTCTGACCACCTTGTTAGGTCTCAAAAATGTTGGTTTGAATGAACCACGAGAGGTTTCCACACTCTCACTACGTTAATGGCCAACTAACAAGGCCAAACAATATGGTTGAACCCTCTACTCGTAAGGCTCTGCTAAACCTAGGCGGGTGCACCTATATGAATGAAACATATTTTGAATTATGTTTCCTACTTGACCTAACTATCCACAAATGGTAATTTGATAGTGGAAAGATATGATCCTAATTTGGTATAAATTGTATATGCAATATCAAAGTGAAAGTTTATATGTTCAATTAAGAGATGTAAATGAAAAGGATGGAACCTATAAGAATAAATAAGACCAGTGCCTTGTTGGGTAAAATAGAGTCAAGTGAAAGCTTTAAATAAATGACTTCTATTTGGAAAAGATTCTAATTATTTGGCATATGATATTAGTCTATAACTTGTATAACATGCAGGAATGTGATTACCAAGATCTTCTTAATGATCCAAATGATACTTCCATATTACTATGAATGACTTGAAGGATTTAATCTTTACTTGAAAGAACCAACCAATCACACTACACAAATACAACAAATCTGTAGTGATAAACTGAGAATATACTTGATATGTCAATTTAAATAACAAAGAAATATCAACCTTGGAGACAACTTGATAATATTTTTAGTTAACTTAACAAATAATTGATACCAGAAGGGCACAACAATATCATATTTCTTTCATTGATCCTTCAAAATTTATACATGCATCATAGTCTTCTTGAATGCCATCATTCTGAAAATATTGTGCTTACAACAATCTATCCTATTCTAATTCTACATCCCCTCTACTACCATAAACAATGGACATTTATACATTTAGTTGGTGGAAAGACGTGCCCTTTCAAAAAAGTTTTAAGCATAAAATGCTAACAAGATTAGCATTAACTAAGTTTTGTTAAGCCATAAGTGAACTTTAGACATGCGCTTTGTGTAATCTTGGAGCTTACGTGTATTTGCATCTCCTAACACATCACATATCACGATCTCCATCATCATCATTCATTCATTCTACTCACATGCTTCTTCCAACGTTATATCTTTCGCAGTGGTTATCTTCAATATCTCTTGGAGTATTAATTCACATTCCCTCTTCCATATAGTCATTTCTTCAATTCTCTTTCATCATCACAAAACTTAGTCAATTTGTCATCGACGACTTCTATCAATTTTCTGCACATCCCCTTATAATTCCTCAAAGAATTCCCTATGCTTATCCATGATACGATTAGCATTTTCAATCCTTGCAGTATTAGGAGTATCCTTTTTTATCTCCTCAGTTCTCTCTTGGATTCTACCATCCACTCTTTTATGTTATTTTATTGCATCCACGTATTGTGAATGTTTTCCCCAAAGTTTATTTAACCAAGTGGTTAAAACAACCTGCCTCCTTTTGATTATTGCAATAAGTGTGTCCATTTTCCCTTGAGAGTATGCACTTGACCCTTCCCAATGGTCCTTCACCTATGAAATTTCACCTTGGGTGAGCATCTTTGTTAGCCCCGTTACAGCACCTACCAAGTCCTTTAAATGTTCATTTTCCCTCAGTATTCTCTTATTATTGGTTTTGTACATTTCTCTCTCTCTGATCAATGCTTGTATCTGGGGTTTATTTAATTTTGGTATATTGTTCCCAATTTCTGCAGTTGCAACTGGATCAGCCTCTCCAGCCTTCAAATTCATGACATGTCCATATTCCTTCACAGTATCAATGACAACTGGCTTCTTGTGAGGGGGATATAAAGCCCAGATCATCAGGATTGTATCTTGATCCTGTCTATACTTCAGTCACCTTTTCTATGTTGAGCTTGTGTAGCATTGTTTCCCTTCAGGAAACTGTCAAAAACCAATGCAGAATTGAGATCTAGCCCTGGGAAAATCATGACACCATCCTTTTCTAACATCTCTGTCCCTTTCTCACTGTTCATGCTTGTCATCTCTTTCTCCACATCATCCCTCAAGTTTTTTAACAATTGCTTCTCATTTCCTGGTGTGACATTGTCAACCAATCCTCTTATTTCTTTTCCCTTTTGTTTGTATAAAAACGTTTTGAATTCTGAGGTTTTCACAAATTCATCATCTGTTATAAAAGATCTATATTCTTCATGTCTTGTATCCATATGGATAGTTTCCTTAATATTTATCTCTCTGGCAGAATAGGTGTAATCCTAAGTTCTTGTCCTCGATACCTTCCTAGATGGGCCTTGTGGCCTATCAGCCTCTAATAATTCTTTACTGGAAGACAATAGCTCAGCATCGATCAATTCTTGATCATGCTTCCCAATCACCATTTTTGCTTCTTTTGCTTCCAAGTTTCTAATTGTGTCATCAGATTGATATGGCACATGCTGATACCCTCCAAAATTTATCCTCTGTTTGGCAGAATGAATATATCCCTCTGAATCAAAGTTTTTCCTTGATGGCACTTTTCTCGTGTTATAATGCAATAACTTATCCAAAATTAAGTTGTATCCCTCCTTTGCTAACATAGTAAAATCACAAAAAAATAGCATACTTGGCATAAAATCTTGCTTTCCATAAGAGCTGAAGTTCATGACATTGGAGAAATCCATTTGCCTAACAATTTCCAAGTATAAAATTCTATCTAGAACTGTCCTAGGAAAAATAAATGGAGTACCTTAAAAAACATAAACCCTAATCATAGCGGCATTTTCTAAACAATACCAATCCACCCAGTTATGCTAATTGGTCCATTATAATACTTAGGCCTGAGAAACCTCTCTATTTCATCAGACAAGGAAAAGCCACAAGGATGATTGTAAAACCTATACAAAGGCTTTACAAAGTACTCTTCAAAATGAAAAAATTTAGAATTAGCAAACCTGTTGTCCCAAACAGAGGTCCGCAACTGAATAGGCAATCGCTTGCCTTCCTTATCAAATTGTGAAATCCTCAGCTCCTGGGGCCATAATCCTAAATCCTATCCAAAATATAGCACCAAGTGCATCAACAATGAATAATTCCTGAGGTGCAGGATAGAGGCTCCGTTCTTTATTGCCATCAACCCTGCATCCAGCTCTTTAAACACATGTGAAGCATAATAAAAAAACCTAAAATTATGATATTGAACATCCGCAACAATCACCATAGGTACAACTGTCATATGATCTAGGACCTCCATCCCCAATACCTGTCCCACAAGAAAATAAGTGTACTTTATGTCGAAGAGATCCACATGAAATAGTGGTCCCTCACTATCTTCCATCAGAATCGGTTTGCCATGACACCTAATTCTATGTAGGGGTAAACTCTAGCCCTTGTAAATGGTATCCATTCTTTTGAATTCACTCTTGAGCTCCTCACTTATAATCTTCTCATTACACATTCCTTCTAACTTGAAAACCTTGCTTATTGCATTCTCAGACACATGTATCACCGGGTTCCCAGATAAATCACATATGGCCCTATTCTTCAGACTATAATGACTAGCCATTAATTTCACCAATTCGACATCAACAAAAACATTAGGGAACACCTGTTTTCCCAAATTGAGCCTCCACAGGTTACATACTAGCTTGAAGCGATTTCTTCTATGGTAGTGGAAACTGAACAATTTTTATCCTCTAATTGGGGTCCAAACATCTCCTATGAACTTACATTTGTCATCCAATTTATCTACTTCTGCCTTAAGCTAAGTAGAACGCCTAGCTTTAGGTCCTGCACTAGGTAGCTGGTCTATGAGATCTTGGTTTAATTTTCTCTTGGTGTCCTCTGGTTGTAGTTCAGTTTTTTGCTTTTTTCCCTTTGGTTGACTACCCTCCCCATGTTTGCTTCCTTTCATCTTTTCTGAACTAGTGCCTTCCATTCTTCAAAATTTACAATTTTCAGAGGATGAGGAACTTATTATATTTCGCATGCAAATCCAAGTTGGATGAACACTCTGATTGTTTTGCACATTCCTCTACTCTCCTTTGCTGCCAATTCTACGAAAAAATTATTTCAATTGAGCTCAGCCTGATTTGCAAAATCTTTTATGATTCGTGGTGCCATTAATGTCTTCACTGAGACATGAATGAAGCAAGTTTTTTGAAATTCTCGTTGTCATATTAGGGATCATATCGGCAAGACATTTCAAATCTCTGGCCGATCCGTCTATTCAACGTTCACACATCTGCTAAGACATCTTGTAGTTCCCCTGACATCACAAGTCTCCCCGATATTTTTCCTTTTTAGTTTTTTATGTCGCCATGACCTTCACCGAAGCAAACTATCACCCAGACTTAACGAATTGGGCCAACAATTCTTCACTTCACTCTAAAAGCTCTTTGTCTCATCGAGATATTCACTTTGTCAACTTAAGTTGGCGAGACCAAGTAATTGTCCTGTCGATAGAATGATATTCGATGTGACCTCTCTTAGATCTCCCCACTGAGACTTATCTCACTGATACAATTTTACTTCAGTGAGACCACACACATTTTCTTCTCAACAAATTTTATCTCTATACGCTCAGTTCTATTGGTACAACATGAGGGGTCAGTAAGACTCCTCGAACTCTCCCCGACATCATTGTCTTACCGAATGAGTCTTCTTTTTTCATTAGTGGCAAGACCAGTGAACACTTCAAGCAGTCCTTTAAAATATCATTCCGATGACTATAGTCTGGTTGATACACTTTTTCATATTCCAATCGGTAAAAAGCAATTTAGCTTGATATGAACTCACATCGTCACACCAATACCTTTTGTCTTGCCAATAGGAAATGTAGACCTGCATTCTCTTGGTATATATCCTCATCAGTATGACACTTCTGATGTCTTGCCAATATATTGAAGAAATGTATATTATTATTGGTGAGACCTACATCAACTTATGCCGATATTTTCAAATGTTAAAGATTTAATGTCAGATGATTTTTATGGGGCTATATGACAAAATTTAACCTAGACCTTGGTGAAAAAGTGTTATGTGAGGAAATTTTCTGTCTGTAACATGAAATTCTTGGGAAACTAATAAGCATGAAGGGTTAATGAGGTTATGAAAATTTTACAGTTCCAACAATGGCTCTATCTAGGGATGAATGATTGTGAGATCATTGCAAGGATCCAGATCTTTGGCTGAGTAGACCAAAAATTATGGATGAAAGCAAGTGGAGATGAACATGATCCTAAACTACTGTACATGGAGAAAAGATCAAATAAGGGATTCTAGGATTGTCCATGTACTAGAAATTTCATGTATCCTTTACTTCCTATACTATTGTGCATGGAAAGTTTATGAGAAGCTTTCTCAAGAGTTGTCCATGCATTGGCAACCCCTGATCCTCTGTAATTTTCAAGAGAAAAAGTTCTTTAGAAATTTCCCATGTACAAGAAACTCTTGTTCTTCACCACTCATATTTTGCAAGTAATATGAATCCTCTCCTCACTTGCCAACAACAAAAAAAGGTCCTAACCACAAAGCCTCAAATTTTCCATGTTTTCCTTTCTCCTGGCACCTAGCGTTCCACATCAATACCAGATCATCCTCTTCAAATTTTCTATTTTTTTCCTTTTTGTCAAACAAATACTTCATTTGTGTTTGCAACTTCATGTTCTGGTTTTGGGCTAATCTTCTCATTTCATCAAGTTCTACTAATTGTTCCATTCTCTCTTCCATTGGTTCAGGAACCTCCATGTCTTCTTAAAGATAAATTTATAAACTGGCAATAGATTTTGTAAAGGAATTATGGCTTGTGTTCCATATACCAATTCATACGGGGATTTTCCAATTGCTTTTTTGATAGTGATCCTATCAACCTATATAGCTAATTTTATTTTTGAATCCCATATCTTTTTGTTTCCACCCAACATTCTCCTAATGATCTTTAGAAGGCTTTTGTTGCTAGATTATGCCTAACCATTAGCTTGTGGGTGGTAAGGAGCATAATAAGAGATAGAAATACCATGCATACTGCAAAAGGCTTTAAAATCATCTAATTTGAAACACATCCCATTGTCTATGATCAATCTTAGTGGCGTACCAAACCTGGTAATAATGTTGTCCATCAAAAAATTTATCACAACTTTACTTGTCACCTGTTTGGTTGGGATTGCTTCTACCCTTTTGGTAAAGTAATCAGTGGCTACCAGTATCCATCTGTGTCCTCCACTTGATCTCTCTTGTATCTCCCCAATAAATTCAATCCCCCATTGATGAAAAGGGGCTTCAACTTGTATAGGTCTAAGTGGTAAAGCTCCCTTATATTTCATTTTGCCTGAAAAATTTTGACATGCTTCACATTTCCTTACATATGAAAATGAATCATTAAATTTTTTTGGCAAGTAATAACCTGCCCTGAGGATTTTATGTGCAGTTGTCTTTGTGGAATAATGGCCTCCATAGACCCCTTCATGCATTTCTTTCAGAACATGATTAGCTTGTGACTCATCTAAACATAACAACAGTATTCCATCTCTGTTTTTCCAAAATAAAACACCTTCTATGAACACATACTTAGAGGCCTATAGTTTCAAGGTTCTTTTCTAGTTATCATTAAATCCTTCAGGGCACTTCGTGTTTCTGAGGTAATACATGATGTCTGTATACCAAGGTGTATGCTCAATACTTGCAATTGCATTTCCTTTTCCTTCTATATTGTAAATTTGATTTTCCTCAATACTTGCTTCTACCATTAACTTGGCCAATCCTTGGCCTCTTATCAATTTAGTAATCTATATTTCCATATCAAATTTCTGAATTTTATTAATCCACTTGCACCTCTTCCCTATTACTTTTGACTATATCAAAATGTCTTTGACAGCTACATGAGGGACATAAGAAATCACTTTGGCTCCAACAAGATATGGTCTAAAGGATTTTGTGGCTTTTACCAGTGCAAAGGCTTCTTTTTCCATTATTTCATACTTCAATTCTGATCCCTGCAAAGATTTACTAAAAAAGGACATAGGTTGCTCATGACCATCCTCATTTTTTTGTAACATAACAGCAGCTATAGTGTGCAAGGAAGTGAATGAAAAGGTTTGAAAAGGTTTTGTGAAATCAAGATATTTGAGGATAGGAGCTTCCTTAGTGGCTTTTAATGGATACAAAGGCTTCTAATGCTTCTGGGGTCCATTCAATTTTTTGTCCTTTCCTTAGCATCTTTGATATGGGCTTGACAATTTCAGCAAAGTTGGACACAAACCTCCTAACAAAATTAATCTGCCCAAAAAATGATTGGATGGATTTTACAGTTTTAGGGATAGGGACCTTATCTATAGCCTCAACTCTCTCAGGATCTATCCTAACTCCCTCTTTTGACAATATGTGTCCTAAGAGTTTTCCCTCTATAACAGAAAAATGACATTTCTTAGGGTTCAAACTAATTCCATATTCCAAAGCTTTAATGAATATTTTTTCAAGATGTTCTACATGATCTTCAACTCTTTTTGAGTAAGCAGTAAGGTCATCTTGATATACCACCATTATAGCATTAATCAAGTCTGCAAATGCTAAGTCCATAGCTCTTTGGAAGGTCGCTCCCACATTTGTGAGACCAAAAGGCATTCTCACATATACATATGTTCCCCATGGAGTTGTGAAAGTTGTTTTGTACTGCTCAGATTCCCTAACTTTAACTTGATTATAACCAGAAAAAACCATCCATCATAGACAACAGCTCACACTCGGTTACTTTATGTAGTATAGCTTCCATGTTAGGTAGAGGGTAGTTATCTTTGAGCAATGCCACATTCAGATTTCTGAAATCCACACACAGTATGATATCTCCATTTTTCTTTTTAACAGGAACAAGGTTTGACACCCATGTTGAATGCCTGACAAGTTTAATGATACCTCCATCTCTAAGTTTGGCCAATTCCTCCTGCATTTTTGGTTCCAATGTGGGGTTAATAGGCCTTTATTTCTATCTAAATGGCTTTGCATCTAATTTCAATGGAATTTCATGTTGAAATAAATCCTCCCTATACGCCTTGAGGTCCTCATAAGACCATGCGAACACATGTTTATATTTTCTTAACAATGAAATCAGCATTCTTTAGACAGTCGGACTTATTTTCTTCCCAATATATACTTTCCTTAGTGCCAGTTCAGTCCCTAAGTTTATTTCTTTAATATCTTCCTTTTTGACTAGTGTCTGTTTCATAAGGGATTGATCACTTCCATCATATACTCTTTTCAATGCTACCAGCCCCTTGGGAAGTTTATTAGTCTTAAGTTGTAAGACTTTCTTTCTGAATACTATCTGTTCTCCATCTATTTCTTCTACAAAGGCATTGAAATCAACTTATTGAGCCTCATATTGGTCTATGCATTGAAGGAACTTTAAGAGATCAGTATCATCATTAAAAACCTGCCAACTATATATATTGTCAGGTAGAGTGGACCTTGTTTTGAACTCAATTTGGGATATTCCTGCTAGTGTGATGTCATATGTTTTCAATGCCACATTGGCCAGGAAGTCTACCATTATGTTTTTTGATCTATCCACCCAATCTATGGAGAAAGTATCAAATAGATCGATTGTATCCCATATAGAATTTATGTATTTTTTCATCCTCTTGTTCTTTGCAACATATTTAGATCTGACCTGTGACACAACTAGCTTTGAATCTCCAAAAATAGTTAACAGTTTAATTTTATGCTTGACTGCCATGTTTAAACTAGTTAACAAGGCTTCATATTCCGCCACATTGTTTGTACATTCAAATGCCAACAAGAATGAATATTTTAAAGTTGAACCATTAGGTGATATGAAAACTATCCCAGATCCATTACCTTCTTGGCTGTAGGCCCCATCAAAGTACATTTTCCATACCCCTTGCTGATTTTCAAAAATATTTTTATCAATTGGATCTTTGTTTACCAACTTTGGTTGAGATAATTCTACCCTAAAACTCCCCAAATCTACATCATAAAAACAATTAAGTTTCTCTTGAGGAATATATTCAACAATTTGATTCATTCTAGGTTCCCTATATAACTTGACCTCTTCTCCATTCACTAGTATGGTGGCATATGATAAATAAAACTATACATTGCCTCCTACTGCTATAGTCCACTATCTTGATAGAAGTATTCCAAACTGGGGAGGTGTGTCAATTATGGTTATGTCAATATTGTAGGCAGCTTATGGATAAGTTGCTAATCTTACTTCCACATTCTTCATTATTCCCATAACTGGAACATGCCTGCTATCCATGGTGTAGCATTTACCTCCTTCCACATCTATCCACATACCAAGTTGTTTCATCACTCCTACTGGCATGATATTCATGGAGGCACCTAAGTCTATGATGCAATTTCTTACTATTTTTCCGCTTATGAGTGAAGTGGTGAAGAATGGGTCAATCTAGGGTGTGTTCATTAGGCAGGCCTCTAGAATTTTTACCTCCTTCCTTTTATTATTTATTTCAAAAACTTCTTTATTTTCAGGGTTCATATTTTGATTCCCATTAGACATTAATTGTATGGAACCTTCCCTATATTCCTTGATCTTCATCATTTCAATTAATGGGATAGACATCTTCAATTGAGATAAGGCTTGTATGAAATTAAAGGATGTACCTTCAGTTCTGATTACCTTTTTAGGTTCTATCAATTCTCCTTTGTTCTCTTCTTTTTCCCTTTTGGATGTTTGATCTAGATTTTGATTCTCAATGGGAATTTCTTTACTTTCCTCCTTAGGAGATCCCTTATGTTCCCTTTTGTCTGGTTGTTTATCATTTGTCCCTTTTGATGTCTCATTTGATACTTTTTTATTTTTTACAAATATTCCCCTTGGGACACCCTCATCTCTATTCACTGTTTTGTTTCTCAAACGATATTTGTTTCTAGCTTCCTCCATTGCTGCAATTGTCAATATTTTAATCTCTTCTTCACTCGGTCTCCTTATATTGCATCTATTAGTTTGACTTGATGCAACAAGGGTATTTTTCTCATTATCACTTTCTTCATGATAAAAAAAAACATGTTGCTCTACCATGTGAATATTTTATTTTTGGTGATCAACATTATACTCATATCCTTCCTCCTCTGAAGATGCATATTCCCGCTCCAAAGAGTTAAGAGTGGGAAGTTTAATAGACATTTTGGGCTTCACCACCATCATTTTCTAGTGTGTCTTCTTCCAGTATTGACTAAGCTATTACACAATGCTTTGGGGAATGTGGTGCGTAACAAACTGAGCACCAGGGACTCTTATCTACCATATATGCTCCCTTCCTTTTTAATGGATCCAATGTTTCTTTATTTCTTTGTCTATCATTTACCAGCTTCCCATCCTTCCAGTTTGTATTACAAGGCATGTCATGTAGCCTTGGTCTTTCATTCCTATATGTGTTCTCTTTTCTGTTTGGGGGAACATATTGGTGAACCCTAGGGTTTTCCCTTTTAGAAAAAATTTATGCAGCTTTCCTATTAATTTTAATAGTTAATGCTATCATTTGGGCCTCAGCCAAATTCCTAGGACCTCTATTTCTCAATTCATATCCTGTCTTGGGATAAAAGGCTTTCAAATAGATACTCAACACAAGAGGATCAGCCAACTTGGATCCTTGAGGTATTTTATTATGTAATTTAGCAAACCTTTGGTTAAAATCAAAGGCTGACTCATTTTGATGCTTTTTGATAGTCACTAACTCATGCAAAGAAAAATTTGATGCACAATAATTCCCATACTGCTGAAGAAACTGTTCATGAAATACATGAATGGAATAAATGGATGTTGTTGGTAGACTATTAAACTAGTCCTTGGTATCCTCAATCAGTGACATTATAAATAATCTCATCTGTACATCCTCATACTACATATCCAGGTCTTGAATGACTGCTTGAAAGTTTCTCAGATACTCCTCAGCTGTAACTGCATTACTTCTTGTGAACTTAGGGACTAGGTTCCTCTAGTTGTTGTCCAGAGGGTACGGGTATATCTGAAATCTAGCAAGATCAAATTGTCTAATCATGGTTGTGTATTGTGGAGGGGGATTTTGGAAATGTTGATGCTGGTATAGTGGGTTAGTATTTTCCACATATTGTGGACCTTGTGGGGGTACATACTACAGATGAGGAGGTGGCTGAATATTTTGGTGTTGTGGTGGAGCATTTGTGTTTCTATATTGATTCCTTGCCTGATTTCAGTGGGCTTGTGGGGAATTTTATGGCTTCATATTGTTCTTCTTATGAGGGGGCATATATTTGGGTGAATTAGCCATTGATGTTTTAACTTGAGCCTTCTGTAACTTCAATTTTTCAAATTCCTTCATGGCCTGAAGCCTTTGCTCATATTCTATCCTTGACTTTTCTGTTTCTTGCCTCATACATTCCCACTGTGCATC
This sequence comes from Sequoiadendron giganteum, assembly GCA_007115665.2. NCBI lineage: Eukaryota > Viridiplantae > Streptophyta > Pinopsida > Cupressales > Cupressaceae > Sequoiadendron > Sequoiadendron giganteum. The sequence goes on along the minus strand of CM021106.1, from coordinate 471,461,020 downwards.
TATCTCATCTTGGGTCATGAGTTCATGGTTTTCTTTAGATGTTGCCTCATATTCAAGTCCTTCCTCAAAAAGTACAGCTCTCTGATCACATTCAAATTCTCTCCTCTTCTCAGCTTCAAATTCAGCCATGGACTCTTCATCTTTATCATGGCTCATTCGATGGAAAGGATTTCTCTTCTCTTCAAGAGTGTGAAGCTCTTTAGATGGGCTATTTTCATTTTTTAATGCCTCATATGAGTTGTGTGTTTCCATCGGTGGTTTTGATATTTTGTCTTTTATGGTTGGATCTAGGTCATTGAATACCTTTTTGCCCTAATCATTTTTATAAGCTCTCTTACCTTTTTCATTAGGACCATCGCCCTCCTTGTACAAAGATCTCCTTCCTTGCATGTTGTGAGAAACTGTGATGGTCTGAACTCTAGGTCGATTCCTTTCTGATTTGTATCTTATTGTATTAGTCTCAATGCTTTTGTTCATTAAGAGTCCCCACCCACTTTTTCTCAAAGTGAGAAAAGATGTTATTATTTCACCCAGCGGAGTAAATTTTCAGATTTTTAATTATGGCTTTCTTTTAATGACTCTATATGGAAAGACAATCTACCACCAGATTTCTCTCAAGTTTCCCCAATAGAGTCACCAATTTGTTAGGTCTCAAATACACTGGTTTGAATGAACCACGAGAGGTTGCCACACTCTCACTACGTTAATGGCCAACTAACAAGGCCAACCAATATGGTTGAACCCTCTACTCTTAAGGCTCTGCTAAACCTAGGCGAGTGCACCTATATGAATGACATAGATTTTGAATTATGTTTCCTACTTGACCTAACTATCCACAAATAGTAATTTGAAAGTGGAAAGATATGATCGTAATTTGGTATAAATTGTATATACAATATCAAAGTGAAAGTTTATATGTTCAATTAAGAGATGTAAATGAAAAGGATGGAACCTATAAGGATAAATAAGACCAGTGCCTTGTTGGGTAAAACAGATTCAAGTGAAAGCTTTAAATAAATGACTTCTATCTGGTAGAGATTCTAATTATTTGGCATATAATATTAGTCTATAACTTGTATAAACATGCAGGAATGTAATTAACAAGCTCTTCTTATTTAGTTGGTGGAAAGACGTGTCCTTTCAAAAAAAATTTTAAGCATAAAATGCTAACAAGATTAGCATTAACTAAGTTTTGTTAAGCCATAAGTGAACTTTAGACATGTGCTCTATGTAATCTTGGTGCTTATGTGTATTTGCATCTCTTAAGACATCACAGATCACGATGTCCATCATCATCATTTGTTCATTCTTCTCACATGCTTCTTCCAACATTATATCTTTCACAGTGGTTATCTTCAATATCTCTTGGAGTATTAATTCACATTCGCTCTTCCATGTAGTCATTTCTTTCAATTCTCCTTCATCATCACAGAACTTAGTCAGTCCGTCCTTGGTGGCTTCTATCAATCCCTGTGCATCCCCTTGTAATTCCTCAAAGAATTCTCTATGCTTATCCATGATACGATTAGAATTTTCAATCCCTGCAGTATTAGGAGTATCCTTTTTTATCTCCTCAATTTTCTCTTGGAATCTACCATCCACTCTTCTATGTTCTTTTATTGCATCCACGTATTGTGAATGTTTTCCCCAAAGTTTATTTAACCAAGTGGTTAAAACAACCTGCCTCCTTTTCATTATTGCAATAAGTGTGTCCATTTTCCCTTGAGAGTATGCACTTGACCCTTCCCAATGGTCCTTCACTTGTGAAATTTCACCTTGGGTGAGCATCTCTGTTGGCCCCATTACAACACCTACCAAGTCCTTTAAACGTTCATTTTCCCTCATTATTCTCTCATTATTGGTTTTGTACATTTCTCTGTCTCTGATCAATGCTTATATCTGGGCTTTATTTAATTTTACTATATTGATCCCAATTTCTGCAGTTGCAACTGGATCAGCCTCTCCAGCCTTCAAAGTTATGACATGTCCAAATGCCTTCTCAGTATCAATGACAACTGGCTTCCTATGAGGGGGATGTAAAGCCCAGATCATCAATGTCTCTTCATTAGGATTGTATCTTGATCCTATATATACTTCTATCACCATTTCTATGTTGAGCTTGTGTGTAGCATTGTTGCCCTTCAGGAAACTATCAAAAACCAATGCAGAATTGAGATCTAGCCCTAGGAAAATCATGACACCAGCCTTTTCTAACATCTCTCTCCCTTTCTCAGGGGTCATGCCTATCATCTCTTTCTCCACATCATCCCTCAAGTTTTTTAACAACTGCTCCTCATTTCCTGGTGTTATGTTGTCAACCAGTCCTCTTATTTATTTTCCCTTTTGTTTGTATAAAAACATTTTGAATTATGAGGTTTTCACAAATTCATCACCTTCTATAAAAGATCTATATTCTTCATGTCTTGTATCCATATCCACAGTTTACTCAATATTTATCTCTCTAGCAGAATAGGTGTAATCCTGAGTTCTTGTCCTTGATACCTTCCTAGATGGGCCTTGTGGCCTATCAGCCTCTAATACTTCTTTTCTAGAAGACAACAACTCAACATCAATCAATTCTTGATCATGCTTCTCAATCACCATTTATGCTTCTTCTACTTCCAAGTTTCTAATTATGTCATCAGATTGATAGGGCACATGCTGATACCCTCCAAAATTTATCCTTTGTCCGCTAGAATGAATATATCCCTCTGGATAAATTTTTTTCCTTGATGGCACTTTTCTCATGTTATAATGCAATAACTTATCCATAATTAAGTTGTATCCCTCCTTTGCTAACATATTAAAATCACAAAAAATATAGCATACTTGGCATAAAAGCTTTCTTCCCATAAGAGCTTAAGTTCACGACACTGGAGAAATCCATTTGCCTAAAAATCTCCAAGTATGAAATTCTATCTGGAACTGTCTTAGGCAAAATAAATGGAGTACCTTCAAAACCATAAACCCTAATCATAGTGGCATTTTCTAAACAATACCAATCCCCCCAATTGTGGCTGATTGGTCCATTTTAATACTTAGGCCTGAGAAACCTCTTTATTTCATCAGACAAGGAATAGTCACAAGGATGATTATAAACCTATACAAAGGCTTTACAAAGTACTCTTCAAAATGCAAAATATTATAATTAGCATACCTTTTGTCCCAAATAGCGGTCCACAACTGAATAGGCAATGGCTTGCCTTCCTTATCAAATTGCAAAATCCTCAGCTCTTGGGGCCACAATCCTAACTCATGTCCAAAATATAGCACCAAGTGCATCAACAATGAATAATTATTGAGGTGTAGGACAAAGGCTCCATTCTTTATTTCCATCAACCCTGCATCTAGCTCTTTAAACACATGTGAAGCATAATCAAAAGACCTGGAATTATGATATTGAACATCTACAAAAATCACCATAGGTACAACTGTCATATGCTCTAGGACCTCCATCCCCAATACTTGCCCCACTGAAAAATAAGTGTACTTTATGTAGGGTTCGAAGAGATCCACATGAAATGGTGGTCCCTCACTATCTTCCATCGGAGTCAGTTTGCCATGACACCTAATTCTATGCAGGGGTAACCTCCAACCCTTGTAAATGGTATCCATTCTTCTGAATTCACTCTCGAGCTCCTCACTTATGATCTTCTCATTACACATTCCCTCTAACTTGGAAACCTCGCTTATTGCATTCTCAGACACATGTATCACCGGGTTCCCAGATAAATCACATATGGCCCTATTCTTCGGATTATAATGACCAGCCAATAATTTCACCAATTCGACATCAACAAAAACATTAGGGCACATGAATTTTTCGAAATTGAGCCTCCACAGGTTACATACTGGCTCGAAGCGATTTATTCTATGGTAGTGGAAACTGAGCAATTTGTATCCTCTAATTGGGGTCCAAACAGCTCCTATGAACTTACATTTGTCATCCAATTTATCTACTTCTGCCTTAAGCTAAGTAGAACGCCTAGCTTTAGGTCCTGCACCAGGTATCTGGTCTATGAGATCTTGGTTTTATTTTCTGTCAATGCCCTCTAGTTGTAGTTCAGTTTTTTGCTTTTTTCCCTTTGGTTGACTACCCTCCCCATGTTTTCTTCCTTTCATCTTTTCTAAACTAGTGCCTTTCATTCTTCAAAATTTATAATTTTCAGAGGATGAGGAACTTATTGTATTTCACTTGAAAATCCAAGTTGGATGAACGCTCCAATTGTTTCAATTGTTCCTCTGCTCTCCTTCGCTGCCAATTCTATGAAAAAATGATTTCAATTGAGCTCACCTTGATTTGTAAAATCTTTTATGCTTCATGGCACCATTCATGTCTTCATTGAGACATGAATGAAGCAAGTTTTTTGAAATTCTCATTGTCACATCAAGGATCATATCGGCAAGACATTTCAAATCTCTTTGGCCAATCCGTCTGTTCAACATTCACACATCCACTAAGACATCTTGTAGTTCCCCCAACATCACAAGTCTCCCCTATAGTTTTCCTTTTTAGTTTTTTTAATGTCGCCATGACCTTCACTGAAGCAAACTATCACCCAGAATTAATGAATTGGGCCAACGATTCTTCACTTCACTCTGAAAGCTCTTTGTCTCACCGAGATATTCACTTTGTCAACTTAAGTCATCGAGACCAAGTAATTGTCCTGCCGACATAATGATATTCGCCATGACCTCTCTTAGATCTCCCCTGTGAGACTTATCTCACCGATACACTTTTTCTTTGGTGAGACCATGCACATTGTCTTCTTGACAAATTTTATCTCTATATGCTCAGTTCTATCGGTACAACATGAGGGGTCGATAAGACTCCTCAAAATCTACTCGACATCATTGTATTACCGAATGAGTCTTCTTTTTGCTTTATCAGCAAGACCAGTGAACACTTTGGGTAGTCCTTTGAAATCTCATTCCGATGACTATAGTCTGGCTGATACACTTTTTCATATTCCAATCGTAAAAAGCAATTTAGCTCGATATGACCTTACATCGTCATGCCGATACCTTTTGTCTTGCCAATAGGAAATGTAAACCTGCATTCTCTTGGTATATATCCTCATTAGTATGGCACTTCTGATGTCTTGACAATATATTGAAGAAATGTATACTATTATCAGTGGGACTTGCATCAACTTATGCCGATATTTTCAAATATGAAAGATTTAATGTCAGATGAGTTTTATGGGGCTGTATGACAAAATTTAACCTAGACCTTGGTGAAAAAATGCTATGTGAGGAAATTTTATGTCTATAATATGAACATCTTGGGAAACTAATAAGCATGAAGGGTTAATGAGGCTATCAAAATTTTACAGTTCCAACACACCCATCACATTTATGAGCTTTCCTTAAATGTAAGTATCAACATTAATTTCTCACACTCATGTGTTCTGGTGACCAATTTGGAAATAAATGCAATATTGAAAGGTACTTTTGTCATTTTGTGTTTGTTTGAGTTTCAAATTAGGAAATTTGCCTTCATCTTGCACTGTGCTTGAGCTCTAATGTCAGATATGTCTTCTTCAAATGATTATTCTAGGGTTTGAAGGTATCCATTGTCGGTTTGTCCCTGCATTTTTTCTCCTTGCGCACCTTTCAAAGGTAGAGATTCTTTTCATTATTGTTGTTTGAGCTTACTCTGTATCAATTTGACTTGATTTTGGTGAATCTCATAAGGTATTTGAATATTGAATGCTTTGGGGAGGTGATTATTGAGTGCATCATTTGTAATTTTTGTATTTTCCTACACACATTCAAGGTTTGGTTATGCTTAACATTTTTTTGAATGGGGTTTTGACAATATGCTTTCAATCTCATTTTCTTTGGTATTGTACTCTGTTTTGCCTAACTCGGGTTTTCGTTCTTGGTGATTCATTTGAAATTTGAATGTGGGTGTTGGTTTGAAAGGATGGGGTGCCTTGTATTATTCAATAAACCTTGAGACCTGCCCTATACTCTGTGCGATGTTGGGATTTTATGGTGTCGCCTTTCTTTGTTGAACCTATATTTGAAACCCTAGTTCTGTTGGATCCAATTCTGGTGAAAATTGAATGATGTTTGGAATTGAATAAATTGTTTAGTGAGGACTTTTATCATGAGGCGTCAACTATCTAATCTTAAAAGGGAAGCGAAAGGATTATCCTCTATCATTTTGATTGGGTAAGGATTTAACACTTAGTGAAATTTTGATGATTGGGTAAACCTCAAAAAATTTGAGGAAGCTCAGATTTTATGAACTCTAATATGCTCGAAAAATCCGAGCCTCCTTGGATTAGCCAAGTGCCCCAAGTATCTTAGAACCTCGAGTTATGAGGTTAAACACATGAAAATATTGTCTCCACCATGAATTTTAGTAAATTCAAGCCTACTTGGATTATTCAAACCCTAATCCAATTGGGTAATCTGAGGTCTCAGGAAATACCCAAACCCAATGGATAACAAATGTTGAGTGCATGCAATGACTCAAGGAAAGTGGTGAACTATTTTCGAGGGTATCAGTGATTAGTATGCTTGGATATGGTAATGAGTTTCATCCATTAGGGATTGTGGAGAATCTTAAGCCAGAAGGGCAAACAAATTTTGAGGTTTGGGAAATTTGAGCTAGCTCAAATTACCCGAACTCTAATTCGGCTAGAGAATCCGAGATTGCTCGGATTATCCGAGACTTCTCCCATCTCATGTATTTTGATGAATAAGCTTGCATTATGGTGATTTTTTGACATTCATGGTTGGATAGACATTAATTTGAGCATGAAACATTATGGGACTACCATTTAGAGCTTATGTTGATATTATGATTTGCACTTAATAATTTCATTAAAATTATGATAGTGAATCTTATTGAATGAATGAAATGGTGTAATGAATCTTGCCAAATGGATTGTATGATATGATGAGTTATTTGTATTTGATTAATTATGAATTTTCCTCTAACAGATGTAGGCCAAGTTGTTCCCTGATAAGACTACCAAAATGAAAGTTGCTTTGGTATAGGAGGAAGTTAAAAGGAGAGCTGAAAGGATGAAGTATGATTTCAAAGGTATCTGGCCGGAGTCCAAGATTGCTTTTTCTTGGGACAAGATTGGAGAGAAAAATTTTGGGCACATGGACTATAATTATTTTCATCAAATAATGTATGGAAATGCACCTACTCAGCTAGCATAAGTGATCACTCACATTGACTTGGCACAGGCAGCCGAATTCCCTCCAACACAACTATGCCCAGAGCTGGTTCTAGAATGTGAAAAACACTATGACTCCAAAACAAGGATCATAATTTGGCCACAAGGAAGGGTTATGACAAACCTCACCGAGGATTCCATTGCAGAGGTTTTTAACATTGCTTCACATCACCACTTGATCGAGGAGATAAACATCAGGGAAGCAATTAAGTTTTATGATGAAGATCCTAATAGGGCTTTGGAGATCATGAACAATTCTTGGATACTGAAGCCGAAGCCTCATTATTCTAAGTTTCCCAAGAAACTACATAGGAGTGATTTTAGGATGGATTACCATGACATTATACCCCTCTTGGGTGGGGTAATCGGGGTAGAAGAAGCTCACATCTTTCAATCTTGGATGTTCTTCCCCATTACAAAAATTGTGGCAAACAAATATTATCATTGGGCTAGAATCATAAGCAACAACCTAGATGCCCAATTGAGAAGTGTGAGGAAACAAATAAATTCACCATGACATTGTATTTGGTATACATGTTAGCAAGAAAAAACAAATACAAGGGCTTGAGTTACAGAGGAACGTTTGAAAAGTATAGAATTTGGGATGTACCCTCAATTATAGTGAAAGACATCTAATTATAGAAGGGAAAATGATGCTTTCTTCATGTTTATTCCAAGGTTTCCACAAAATTCCCTTCATGTTAGAATAACTGTTGATACCATGGATTTAACTAGACAATATGGGCAATGGTTCATCCAATTTCCAAAATTCACATGCATCCAGGTGCAAGGATCTCACGATGTCCACTCAGATTACCATGGTATCCAACAAACAAACTTCTAATACTAGAATTGGCAAGGCAGATGATGGCCTTTGAGGAAATTCTACAACAAATTATGAAAATTAAGGGATTGGGAGAAGAATTTACATTAAGGATTGGGACTCTAGAATCATGCCCTTCCATTTAAAGTGCACAACACTCTAAGAAGGATATGATGCAATTTGAGTTTTATTCTCATAACAGAAGGTATAGGTTTGACCCCTATGGCAAGGCCATGAAGCAGGGCAATAAAACATTTAGGCATAAGGAGCACATAGAAGACTATTGGGAAAATTACAGAGATGAATTTGAAGTTCTCAGGAGAAGGTTCTCCTAGATGATTCTCAAAATGATAAGGATGTACAAAATGAAAGAAGTGTTAGATCAAGTGTAGGATGATGAGGTGGACCTCATACAACAACATGATTATGAACCATACAGGAACAAAAATTTGCCATAGATAAACTAGTCAGAGGAAGAACTAATAGATCTTGATCAGATAACTAAGCCAGTCAAGAGATATTCAAGGCAATGGGTGAAGCAAAAGATGTAGGAGCTAGAAGCTGACAGCACCAAGTTCACATATGACTTGATGGGAGACATGGAATCTCATTTTGAAGGAGTGGAAGATGAAAAGGCTGATGTCTTTGAGTCTTATGGTAGTGAAGAGTGGGAAGGTGATAAACCAGTACCAACCAAGAGGAGAACTAGGAGCCAAGAATAATAAAAACAAGGAGAGAAACCATCTCCTAAAACCAAGAAGACTCCTCAAGTTGAAACTATTTCTACAGAATGTCAGACATCTCAACCAATGAGGAAAAGGAGGTTGGTTATAGAAAGACAAAATGTAGCAAAAGTGGGAAAAGGAAATGCAGATACTGATGCTCCTTCCTCAGCTAAAGTCGTAGACATAGACAGTTATAGGGGAAAATCCCAAGTATATGTAAGGAAAATTCCTCCCAAGAATAAGGCATCTCTAACAAAGGAAGTAAGAGAGAAGGTGCAAGATGAAGAGGTACCTACCACTTACAATCAGGAAGAAGAAGTGAATACAGGGACTGATTATCTTCCTTAGAATGTACAAGCATCACATGAGGCTATCTAGGAGGAGGGTAATATATCTAATGACCCTGAACAACTTGAATCAGAGGATGATGAAGTCTCTACCCCTACTAATGAGGAAGGTAAGCAGATGATGCAAGAATGCGAACAATTTGACCCTGGTGCACATGGAAAAAATATAGAATCTGAGGTCATTCGAGAAGAGAAAACTAAATCCCTAAAGAAATAAGTGATTATTGAGCATGAAGATCAACTTAAAAAGAAGAAGAATGTGGAAGTGGTAGTTGATAGTCCACAACAAGATAGGGGTGAACAAGAAGCTCCTTCTTTGGAGGTGAATGCAGAGCAACCAATTGTTCTAGAATGGCTTGAGAAAAGAGTAAGTAAGAAACCAATAATTGTATAAGAAGAGACCCCAAGTTGGGATAAATTATTACAACAATGGGGGCAGTATAAGAAAAGGAAAAGACCACAAACGGTTTCAAAGATTACATGAGATGAATTTGATAACAAAGTTGTCCATGTAGAAGTGCCTATTGCTAGTAAGTTCAAAGATGAGGTTAGGCCATCTGATTACAGGGTGCAAACTATAAATTTGGGGTTGACCACTAGAGAACAAGAAAAAGGAAGAGTTTCAAGAGTCTTCTTAGGAAATCTTGAGAAGATTGGACAGAGAAATAGAGGAAAAGGAGATACAAAAGAAGCGGCTGAATGATGTTTATAAATATATTTAGCATTTAATGAAGCCATTACAATCTGTTGGAAGTGAAAGTATAATTCCCGAGGGATTGTTGCCTAAGGATGCAGTTTCAGATATTGTGAGACTAAAATGCTCCATTCATAATACTCAACGGTGGCTTCAGGATGTTAGTAAAAGAGGAGATGTAGCAATTGAACAAATTCTCAGAATTCACACCAATTCTTCTGATTTTCTTGAGCATACTTCACAATTTTCTACAGACTGCAAGAAGGATGACAAATCTACTGTTGAAGAATTGAAAAAAATATGCAAATACCTAGGGATCAATTGGCCAAGTTAAATGTCTTCTCTATAGATGAAATTGTAAAAGTGTAGGAGTGGATAGAAGTTTGGATATAAAGGAAAGAACTCCTCACTAAAATTTTGAAAAAGATAATGAAATTACAGGGAAAGATGAAAGAGATATACAACAACTATGTTAGTTTTTAGGAGATAATGATTGGAAGAAAGAAGTTTCTCCAAAAGAAAATGAACATTAACAGGTTACAGGTTTGGTGGGATGAAATTTATGCCCCTTTTGATAATGCTCCAATAGAAAAGGACCACCTAGAAGATGCATCCATTTACATTTCCACGCTAGATAAATATCATGAATGGGATAAGGTGATGCCACAGTATTTAGAAGAACTTAAAGGTCATAAGATACAAATTAAATTTATTCTAGTCCTAGACCTAGCAGATGTGAAGGAAATGATAGCCAGGTCCTTTCCACCTAATATTCACATCAGATTATGCAGGAGGGGGTGAATTTCAGCTACAAGGTAAGAATGGAGCATGTCAGAGGTTCTTAAAGTCGCATGGGGGCCCCACTGACAGGTTTTGGGATGTAAATTTGTCTTTATTCAAAAAACTCTTTAAGTCGGCCTTGCATGACCGACTAAATATAGAAAAATTTGGATTCATGGCCAACTTTTCTTTGTGGGTCCTAATTATGGGTCTCCCTTGGCAGTCTTGTTTGTAATTTGAGGCTCTGGCTTCATTTTTAGGGGTTAGACATTGTTGCAATAGATGCATTAGGGGTAGAAGTTAGCATTTTCTAAGAGAAAGTGTTGAAACATTGAGAATACCGAATTGTTGCAGATTTGGGTGATTCAATATAAGAAAAGATATTGTGATTTGGTGCTTTTTCTTGTGTTGTTTCACTTTGCATGGTTCTGGTTACTCCATATCTTTACAATTTCTTTAAAATTTATTAGTTGCATGTTAGATTTTAGAGTTAGATGTGATGCAATGATGTTTTTGGTTTAATATTTAAAGTGTTAGAGTGATCTTTGGTCCATACTTTTAGCAACTTGTTGATGGTAGGTTGTAGTGTAAAGTTAGCCTGGGCCTTGATTCTATATGCTAAGTTTGGATGTGGGTGTTTATTCATTTCAATCATTGGATAAGGTTGATTTGTATGAATGCTTTTGATTTGAAAATATTTTCATTCATTAGATGATTGCACTACATCTTTGACACTCCATGTTTAAACTAGGTTTAGAAGAATCTAGTTTTGAAGGATTGGTCCACTTCAAGTGTCGAATCATTTGCATTATTGGTCTTAGGCTTAGCTTACCTTTTTAGAAAGTCTCTCTCTCTCTCTTGAACCCTTTATATTTTATTATTTCTTTAAATCTAGGTTAGTTTTAGGATTAAAACAATCAAAATACTACAAAGTATGATGAGTTAGGAACTTCTAGTTATTCTTTTGTAAGGCCCCTTTGTGATTACTAGCATTTTCACATTTATCACTGAGTTGTTTTGCATTGTCAAGACCTGACATTAGAGACCTTGGGGTTATCTCTTGAGGCTTGCTGATAGAGATTTTCCTTTCAAGAGAGATAGGATGTTATATTTTGTCTAAGTTTTTGCTATGCAGAAAACACCATCAATAGATTGGCGCTAGAAGGAGGGCCTAGATAAGCAAAGTTGGAGTATTTCCTATCTACAATTTCTCCTGAGAGATTTCAAAGAAGAACTAGATCTACACTAGGAGAAGAATATTTTTAGGAGTTACAAGCTCCTACAAGGTCAAGAAGGACCAGAAATAGGGAGGAATCCTCATCCATTTAGCCCTTTCCATCTTCCCCACTATTCTCACCTACATCTAGCCATTCATCACTTGATTCTAAGGCAGTTCCTACTTAGCAGCCTCAACTAGACATCAATCAACCACTACCACCTCCACCCCAACAACCAATGGATTTCTTGGAAAATAAACCCTCACCCTTGTCCTTTAATAACTACAATGTCATACCAAAGAATCCTGAGCATTTTTTCTCTAAGTTCCATACCAATGAAGATGTTGCATGCAAGATTTTCCCATATTACCTGGCAGAAGATTATTTTTAATGGTATGATAATTTACCTGTCAGTTACCATTGGTCCCACACCCAGGTCCCCCAATAAACTAGGTCCCACCGATGACCGGTTATCCTCAACAAAGTGTCAATTAGCCCCTCAACTCACAACAATAGTCCAATTTCCCATCCTATCTACAAAATTTTAAAGTATTAAACCAATCCTCAAGTTCAGGGGTACAACCAAGATTTCATTAGAATAATGCAAGACATGCACCATACAGAATCCTGACAAAGAGAGGTTGGATGAATTGACTGAACGGGTGAAGAAGCTGAATATTGAGGTAAATTATCTAAGGAACCAAAATAGACAACTCCAAGCTACTCAAAGGAATATGCAATCCAATTATAATAGGGAAAATCAATATTTTGCACAAGGATACAAACATAACTTTGAAAGAGGGCAGCAGTCTGGGTGAAATCTGGACAGAGGACAACAATATGGACATCGCTTTGATAGGGAAGATTTGGGCATACCGGGATTTGATAGGGGGAATCCCCCCAAGAAAAATCAAACATGGAATACCAGGCCCAACAATGGAGGTGTTCCTACCCTATTAGATCAACTCGCTAATTAAGAAAAAACTTCAAGTGGTGTGTATTTAGCATAGGAAACATTGTCGGGATGGTGTAGGCTTCACAAGACAAGTCAACACTGTGAGATCGATTTCCCTGAGTTCCAAACTGCTATGTCTATTTTCCAGTATGAAGTCAAAAAAAATTCCAGCAATCAAGAGTTGGTACCGTTTGGTCCTTATGATTCCCTGATGTTGGTGCTAAATCATGCTCCTTTCCCATGAAGTGAAGAAAATGAACCAGAGCCAAAGATGGTTCAATCAAATGGTAAATTAGAACAAGCATGTAATGGAGACAAAATTTCACAGTTATTTCAAGAAGGTAATGAGAAGGATAATGGTCCTTTGGATGGAAAAGAGATAGGTGTTGAAGAAGTTCAGATGTTCTAGCAACCCATAAGAAAATATGATCTGAGGAACAGGCTGAATAGAATTTCGTAGGCAGGAGGACCATTTACTACTTCAATTCCTCCAAACAATTTTACTACACTACGTGATCCTCATGTTAATAATAACCCATCTTCTCCTCATGTAGCAACCCAATATTTTCTGAAACGAGGACAATCTAACCCGTCAAAAGGGAGGAATACTAAGGCAGGAAAAGAAAAATAGATGGATAATTCTAAGGAAACCCTTGGTGGCATGAGCATGAAGCAATTGGGAGATTATGTAACTGAAGAACTCAAGAAAATGAAGGTAAGCCTCTTAGATTTCGAACTATTAAGGTTTCATGCTATTAGGAATTCTATCCTAGAAGCTTTTAAAACCAAAGAAGTCCACCAGGGTAGGGTAGCTAGTGAAGTAGTCATAAGGAATTTTGGTTTGCAACCACCAAGAGATCAAGGTCAAGGACAATTTAAGGACAAAGGGAGGGAGAAAGATAAAGGTCAAGTTGCACAGGTTGATACCCCTATGAGTCTAATTCAAGGAAATATGGAGACACCTCCTTTTTTTATTTGTATTCGCGTCTTCAAGAAACACTTGCACAAATATCTCCTAGATTCAAGAGCCTTTACAAATAAAATGCATTTTTCCATTTGTCAAACTTTAGGAATTACGCATGTTTCTTCTCAAGGAAAGGTTACCCAGTTGGATAAGACATACATGAATGTGGTGGGAGAATTGAATATGATTCCTATGCAAGTTGCATCTGACCTAGGGTTCAATAGGTTATTAACATTCAATTGGAAAAAAGAGAAATCTTGCTAAATTTATGGAAGGTGAAGCCAAAGATGTCATTAAGGGAGGAACAAAAATTGGTAAAAGACCTACACGGAAGGTTGTTATGACCAACAGATTGATTTATCTTGCTTCTAGAATTGGAGAGGTTCCTCAACCATAGAGTGGGTGGGAGTTATTCTTATATGCCTTCAATGGAATATATGCCAAACATCCATCCCGTCAACTATGGGGTTTCAATCTTGGAAGGCTAGTGGTATTGAATGTGTTTGTTGAAGTAGATTTGATGTTGGAATTGGCAAGGAATTATGATGCTAAGGATCAAAAAATAAAAAGTGAGAATGGGACCTTACTCCTTGACATAACAAGAGATAAGATTGTGGAAGTGTTTAAGTTGAACTCTAATTACACAGTCAACATCATTTTTTTTGAACTATGCAATGAGTATGAAAAAAATAGGTATGGATATAGAAAAAATGTGCTTTCCAGACACATGAAGGATGATAAAGGAAATATTGGTCCCAAGGACTTGGAACCTTTTGAGTGTGAATATTTTTCCAAATATTTCAAGAACACATATTACTACTTGAATTAGGTACTGGCTTGTAGGTTTGATGCAAGGATACCAGCTACTTTGTTGTTATTGATCATTGATATTTAGAATTGGAATTCTAATCAGGGATTTGTTTATGCAGCGTATATTGTAGAACAGATGCATAAGGGGTTAATTGAATTGAAGGATGGAAGTGCCCCATTGTATTTCCCACACTATTCTTTATTGAAGCACATGATTATTTATGTTGGATAGGAGAAATGAAAGAAGGAGATAAAGCTAAGGAAAAAAGGATGAGGAAGGAAATGATCTACCCATCCAAATGTGAACTCAAATTAAGTACCAAAACTATCCACACTCAAATTATCTTACTTTTTGCAATGTTGTGAGGTACAATATTTTGGAGAGTATGGGTGTGGAGCCTCTTTACATACTTTTAAAAGTCATCAAAGAGATTATGCACCCCAAAGAGGTACAAGGAACATCATAAAATCACAACTAGGGTGACTGGTTTTTGCATTCATAGTAAACTTTGATCAAAGCCTATGGATCCAAGGTAGCACATCACTATTTACCACAGTATGTTTTTGATAGGTTGGAATTCATGGAGCTTATGTGAGAGTTGGATTTCATGGATAAGGAATATTTCAGAATTCCTAGAAAAGGTTCAATGGTGACACCATAATATACTTTTGCTTATTTCAAGGCTACTACCAAAGAAGGCTATGAAAAGTTTGGAATAATGGTAAACAATCTTAGGATGCCACTTGATGAGGCATAAATTATGACCTTGAGGGTTTTATAAATTAGATGAGAAAAAATAAAGGTTTGTCTAGGTTTTCTCATCAATTCTTGTATACTGATGATGTGATAATGAATTTTACAGTTGATTGTGTGGTTACATCAAGGAAGAAAGAGTGGACTACTGTTTGTGACATTGAAGAAGATATAATGAGGAGGAATGCATTTTATGTCAATCTATATGATGAGGTTCAAAACCCTTTTGAAAGGGCTATGATAAAACTGAAAGATTACCAGAGTGGTGAGCTCAAGGTAAAGGTTAAAGAGGTTATTGAAAAGGCACAAGCCCTCTTGGAGTAGCAACATGAAGCTATGGACATCCCAAAGTAGCCTTTGGAGGTTTAAGGAGGAGATACTAAAATAATTAGGGAAGAGCAACATGCAGAGAATGTGCCTGATGATGAGGAGGTGGAAATGAGATTCCCTTTTCCTAAAATAAATGATACTCTTGACTCATTTGTCCCTCAAGATAGAGTTTTCAAGTGGGAGTACAATCAAGAAACTGATGATGATCCTTAGATCAATGCATGTGATGAATTTCTTGTTGATGATGCTTTTGTGTAGACCAAGGAGTTTAAAGAGTTCATCATCCAACAATGAAGCTAGTACATAAATAAGAGAATTGAAAAGGCTAAGGTCGGTGTAGATTCTTCACAGCAAAAGGAAGCAAAGAAAGAAGAAGAGGAGAAGATAATGGTTGAGATAGTAGCCATTACCCCTATTGAGGCTAGTAAAATTGTTGCAGAAAAATGAATAATTTTGCTTCCAGGATGCATTCTAACAACTGCTATTGCACTTGATGCAATAAGGAAGGACCCTCAAGCTTCTATATCTGAAGAACATTTTGATAACCATGTCTTTGGCTATGGATTTAGTCCAAAATTTTACTCTTGTAATTTGGTCGATGGCACCAAGCACTAGAAAACCTGAGTTTTCAAGTAAATTGAGTACGTTATTGGTTCCATTATGGTAAATAAGGCCATAGACATAACCCCAATCTAGGCTAAAAAGTTGACTATGCATGCTGCCATGCTAAGTGTTGACACTGCACAAATATCCCAAAAGGAATATGATGCATTGTTAAATGATTACAACAATATTTTGGATGAATGTAACAAAATGAGGGCCACAACTCAAGCTAGTCAATCAATAAGAGCCTTGCCTTCACCCTCCTCATCTTCTTCAAATTTATCAATTCAAGATAGGGAGACCTTGGCATTAAGAATTTAGAATTTGACAAAGGAAGTGCAAATAGAAAAGGATAATGTCAAGAGGGCTTAGGAAGAGATTGCCAAGGTGGTAGATGATATTTTTGATGATGTTCTAAAGCACAGGGTTGCTAAGTTAGTGAGCAAAGATGAAAATGTTTGAGGAGCATAGAAAATCATTCATGAGCCTCACGAAAAGTATGTGCAAGTTCAAAATGCTTTCCAGAATGAATGGAGAAAATGGAGTGCTAGGTCTGGGGCCCTCAAAGAGATTATGCCCTACATGAAAGATGATCTTGAGGCCCCTATTAGGACTAAAAATTCTATTCACTATTTATTACATTTGGTTTCATGGCCTTTGGAATATAAGTGTTTCCTTGATCATAGTTGAGCAAAAAATTTAAAAGCAATTGATCCTTATCAGGAAGATTGTGTGCATGTCTTTCCGATCAATAGGTCATAGCCCTTTATTGAATATCTTATGTATATCAAGAAGAGATGAATAAAGTTATGGTGATCAAATATCCCAAAGATAACGGGTGTGCATAATCGGGAAGACAATACATAACATTTCACCGATGAAAAACTTATCGACAAAAGTAGGCTAGTCAGAGGGAAATTTTCAAATCACACCGAGCTCATGTGTCACACTGATGGAGACCTTATCAGGGAGAAACATACATACTTTCATCAATAAAACAATAGAACAATTATGTTGTGTAGTTTTTGCACACACGCCCCACTGAAAGTAGAGACCCTCTCTTGGTCTAGTCACTCTAGTCTTTGATGCTTGGATCCTTTGATTGCTGAATTTGATTTCTTTCAGGTGTCCTTGGATGTTCATCTTGCTTGTGCAAATGATCCCCTTAGGTTATTCATTGAAAATCTCAAGTTTCAATATATTTCCAGGTTTTCCTCTGATTTCAGGAATTTCCTCCTTAGGCGAAATTCCCCAGTTTCCTTTAAAACCTGATGAGGAGGAGTTTACATTGTGATCCAGAGATTTTGGTCCTTCATGGAATTCTATGTCAATCAATTTTTTCTGAAATTCCTGCACCTCATCGAATTCCTGGATTGCATCTTGGGTTGTCTTGTCAATGGCATTAATGCTTGGTTGTACGATTTCTACGATATGTATTTGGTCAAATTTTGAGGGATTCTTGTTCCATTGAGGTGTTATCATTTGTCTTGTGTTGATCTGAGGAGCTTGATCTTAGGTGTTTGGCTTGATTTGGCAATTAGACTTGTGGATTCTTGGATTTGGCGGTGATTTTCCTAGAGTCATCATTGTTGATTGCATGTTAGAGTGTCAAAGTTCACCACCAGTCGTTGTTGTTACTATGTTCATTTCATCAATGGTATGTATTCACTACTTTTCTTTTTTATGGATGAATGTGAATGGTTCTTTGATGTCTTGAGTATGCTTGGAGTTTGGATTTAGTGTGTTTGGCATAATGCATTTTAAAATCTAGGGTTGTCCATGAGGTTTTCACGTTTTTTTTTGGAGTCAAAATGGTACTCTTCCCCTTGGTTTATCAATTGGTCTGGTAATGCCAAACACTCTCAGACCTTACCTTCGAATTTGTCCCTACATGTGTTAGTGTTTCATCTTGGTGTGATCTAGGGTTATTCAAGTTCTTTAGGTTGATGATCCTAAGTGAGCTGAATTCAAGCTAGTTTTATGCATCCATGGTGGAATTTTGAGGTTTCAAGTTTAGGGCATCACCCAATACCCATTGATTGGCCCTGAGTGAGTTAGGAATTTGAGGATGATCCATGATAGATGCAAGGTGAACTAGATCCAAGCTTGAGTCCCCCAAATTTGTGATCTCTCGATCAATTTGGGGTAATGTCACAAAAATGGTAAATTTCGGGATTTCGAAGCCTTCACAGAATTCCTTCACCTCAAAAATTCCCTAATTTCCATCTCCCAATATTTCTCCAAAGGTGTGCAAAAACCCAAAGTCACGCTAGTTTCATGGATTTCCTTCCCTGATGGATTTCCCCAAAGAATTCCACAACATGAAGAATTGGAGAAATAAATGAGTTGAGTGTCACATATTTTAGTGTCTCATGGATGATTTGAATGGTTAGAGATATTTTTGATGCTTTTTCTTCATTTGTGATCATAAATTTGTTGTATTTGTGATTTAATCACTAAAATCCTTCTAGCCTGGATTCTCTCAAAATTCCTTTCTGGCCCAAAATCCGCGAAGGGGTGAAAATCCTGAACTTCAAGAAAGAGAGCCTTAATGATATTTTAAGGGGATTTTGATTGTTGTTTGGGTTTATTTGATGATGAACATGTTATTTATGATGGACTAACCTTGATTCTATTGTTGTAATGAAATTCATTATGATCTTTTGTTGGGTGCAGGTGGAATCAAGTAAGGCAGTGGTTGGCAAGACCAAGAACAAATAGATAGATCCTAGTACAGACAGATCTTCTATCTCAGAGGTAGAAAGGATCAAACTGGATATTAAAATCAAGGTTCTAGAGAGTAATTTGACCTCCATTTGGTCAAAAATCACTGATACCAATATTGGTAAATGGGAATATGAAGAATTTAAGGCAAGAATGGTAGTGTAGGATCCTCCTTTGTTGGCCAGAAGATTGGTGGATTCAAGATTGGCTCATGTAGTGGGGTTTACTCCCATGGTATAGTGTTATGAATTGGTTTTAGAGTATTCCAGACACTATGACAAGGGCACACAAAGAGTGATTGGTCCATAAGGTAGGGTGTTGGCTAATTTCTCTCCTCATTCGGTGGCACAAAACTTTGACATGCCTAATAGATCCCATGTGGTAGGCCTAGATTTGGATGTAGCTAAGAAATACTTCGAAGAGGATACCATCAAGTCACTACACATCATTAACTCTTGGTTTGAGAAATCTAAGCCCCACATTTCTAAGTTTTGAAAACAGCTATTTAGGGAAAATTTCAAGTTAGAGTACTATGATGCAATCACTCTCCTTAGTAGAGTGGTAGGATTGAAGAGTGCAGGGGTCTTTGAAAATTGGATGTTTTATGTTATAGTGAGGATGGAATAGAACACTGATTATCACTGGGTGGGAATCATTAGTGCAATGATACATGAGCAACTTTGTAATGTGTTGCGGACAAAGAGCTTAACCATGACCTCCTACTTGGTCTATGCCTTGGCCATATTTCATCCATACAAGGGTTGGGGATAAGAGGTTTCTTTGGGAAGGATGTGATCTATGAAGTTTATCCACAATTGCATTTGGACAGCTCAAACTATAGGAGAGTGAATGATGCATTCACTATGTACATCACTAGATTGCTCCAAGCTGCAAAGCATATAATAATTTTGGATGCTGCAAAAGAGTTGATAAAGAGATTTGGAGCCTGGTTCATACAGTTCCCCATGTTCTCCTACATCAAGATACATGGTTGCCAAAGGGCTCCTTACAGGCTGCCCAGGTATCCAATAAATCATCTCATACTCTTGTAGGTCACTAGGTAGATATGTGACTTTGATGCTATTGTGAAGAAGGATAAACACAAGACCAGATTTGTTAATGAATTCCCTCTCAGGATAGGTAGAAATGAGGCATTTCCTTCCATCATTTCAGCACATTCTTCTAAGGAAGAAATGGGTGACTTGGGCTTATCATTTCACTCTAAAAGGCCTAGATTTGACATGACTAGTGAAGCACAAAAGAAGGCCCGTAGAGAGTTCTGCCACAAGGATGATATTAAAGATTATTGGCCCAAATGCAAGGATGAGTTTGAGGTTAGAAAGAATAAGTTCTCAAGGCTACCAGTCAACTTGATTAGATTGTACAATGTGAAGGACATCCCTGATCAAATTGATGATGATGGGGATGTAATCCAGAATCATGATTATGAGCCCATCAAGGAAAAATCAATAGGAGAGATTGATTGGTTGGAAGAAGAGAAAAAAAAGTTGGCAAAAATCATAGCTCCCATCCTCAAGTACACTAGATTGTGGATCAAACACAAAATTTGGGAGTTGGATAGTAAATGCATGCAGTATACCTGTGACTTGATGGGGGATTTAGAATCCCATTCTACCTCTGAAGAAGCTAAACAAGATTCAAAAGGAAAAGGTAAGGTGGATTCTCCCTTCAAGATCAAAATTAAAGGTGCTCAGGCAGAGATGGAGGAAGAAAAGAAGAGGAAACCAATTGCCAAAAAGAGGAAGAATTTTCCCAAGAAAGACAAGTCTACTGTAGAGGAGGAACCAGATGAAGAAGGTGAGGAGGATAGTGCTATTGTGCTTAAAATGAGAAAGGTGACAAGAAATTCAAAGAAAAAGAATGAGCCCTCCAAGGAAAAAGAAGGGGAAACATGTCCTCCAGTGGTGAATGTGGAGAAATCTGGAGAAAGGACACAAGTCTATACTAGAAGATCAAGGACTCCTTCTCCAAAGGGTTGTGCATTGAAAGAAGATGTTACCATAACTGTTTCTATTGTAGAGAAATAGAAGGATGCCTCTCTCCCTAAATCACATGATGTGCAACAAGAGTCCTAGGATGCAGAGATTAGTGATCACCAGGATGTAGATGGAGAAGGGTTCAAAGAGGGAGAACTCCATAGCACCGAGGCAGAGATAGAAAGAATCCTACAATCTCCTTTGGTAAGTTATGAGGATTCTCCTATTGAGGATAGGGGAGATAAGTCCCTAGGAAAAGAATAAATGCCTACAAGGACTCCTCCATCAATACACAAGGAGGATGAACATAACATGGAAAATTTTGAGAATCCAGAGCAGGATAAAGAAGATAAGGAGGAAGATAAAGGAAGAGACAAAATTAAGGAGGTCCCCTCAGAGCATAATGTAAGTGTTGATCCCCCCATGCATCAAAATGAAAAGGGAACACAAAATAAATAACAACCTGATCCTTCTTCCCCTAGCTAGCTCAGTGAAAGATTGAAGAATAAACACATTCTTGTAGATGATACCCCTCCAAAATGGGATGATCACTAGCCAACATAGGAAAGGGAAAGGAAAATAAAAAGGCTAGGGTTATTTCTAGGATTGATAGAGATGAGGAAAATAAACGGGTGATCCACATTGCTACTCATGCACCTGATAAGAACAAAGATGAGGTTACTAGCCAGGACTACAATATTTAGACAATTAATCTCTGGCCCACCTCCATGATGCAATAATTTGAGGAATTCGAAGGCTCCAGTGCTGCAATTTTAGGCAGATTAAACAAAGAGGTGCAAGCTAAGCAAGAATTGAAGAAGGAGAATGATAGATTGAAAATATATTTGCAAGATCTTATGAAACCTTTGCAATCTATGTATTCATCATTTGTAGAAGGCCTTCTACCTAAGGACACCATCACTGAATTGGAAAAGATGAAAACCACCACACAGGTCACACATGGCTGGTTGTAGGGAGTAGAAGCTAGAGGAGATGATGCAATCAAGGATATATTTTCCACTGGTGGACATGCCCACAGCTTAGTAGAATGGTTGATAAATGTGTTAGCTCAAGATAAGGAGGATGTTGACCTCTTGCTTCAGAAAACCAAGGTTATCATGGAGTATATTGAGGAGAAGCTTGTAGTTGAGGGAATTTTATCTTGCTCAAAGGTTGTCAAACCCTGGGAATAGTATGCGGCTCTGTAGATAAGGAAAAGGTTATTGAAGAAGGTACAAAAGTAGGGGAAAAAAATAGAGGGAACCCTGAATGATATATATAATAAGTGCATTTCATTCTTTGAGATCATGACAGGAAGAAAAAAAGTTTCCATCAAAACACTTAACTTTGGAGTAGCTGAGGAAATGGTGGCATGAGGTTTATGCTTCGGTTGATGATGGTCCAATTACTATGCACCAACTTGATGATGCAGCCACATACATTGCAGTCATGGAGAAGTATCAAACCTTGAAGGTGGAGTGGGATGAGGTTGTCAGGAAATTAAGGAAAGAAATTAAATCCCTTGATAGAAGATTCAAAGTATTAAATATTCCACCTTTGGTCGACCTAGAGGAGATTTTCCTTAAGGTGTAAGATAAAATGGGTCAAGGTAAAGATGAAGGGCCAGTCAATGAGTGACTACCTTGAAATTTGTGGTTCCCATTATTTCTTCTTCATCCTTCACATGTATTGGACTGAGGTATATTCGAGATTCTAGACCGACTTGGAAAAGAGTCTCAAGCAGTTAATACAATATTATATTTTATTTTAGGGGCTCTTTTTTAGTTGGACGACCTGTTTTGTGGTCAACCTTCCTTGTAACCCTAATTGGGATGAAATTCTCTATAAGTATGGAATTTGGCCTCATTTTGTATAGTTATTTAGAGGATTAGACTTTGAAGCAAGCAATGTGGTCAAGTAGGAGCTAGAATTAGGAGTTAGTTTTTTAGAGAAAATATTGTAACACCAAATGCTAGAATTGTTGCTATTGTTGGATGAACTCAATACAATTGAAGATATTGTGCTTTGATGGCCTCTCTTGGATTGATTTATCTTGCATGGTTCTTGTTATTCTATCTTTCCAAATTTATTTTGAAAATATTGAATGAATGCTAGATTTAGGATTAGATGATTCAGTAATATTCATGGTTAGATGCTTGAAGTGTTGTAGTAATCCTTGGTCCATACTTTTGGAAACTTTTTGATTGTGGGTTGCTATGTAAAGTTATCCTGGACCTTATATTTATGTGCTTAGTTAAATTGTGAGTGTTTATTCATTTCAATTAAAAAATAAGGTTGGTGTGGATGAATGTTCATGATCTGAAAATCTTTAATTCCTTAGAAGATTGCATTGTTTTTGTGAGATTGCAGGATAAATCTAGATCAAGCATAAATTATTTTTAAGGGATTGGTCCATTTCAAGTATCTTATCATTTGTATTGTTGATGTTAGGAGCGATTTTACCTTAGGATTTCTATAAACCCTCCCTTTTTTATATTTCTTTGGATTCAGGTTAGATTTAGGAATTTTAAGTATCAACACATTGCAAAATCTGATAAGTTTGAAGATCCAGTATTTGTTTGTAAGGCCCCTTGTGATTACCAACATTTTCACATTTATCACTCAACTGTTTTATTGCATTTTAAAGACCTAACGTTAGAGACCTTGGGGTTATCTCTTTGCCGATAGAGATTTACCTTTCAAGAGAGGTGGGATATCATATTTTGTCTGAGTTGTTGTTGTGTACAAAATACCATCAAAAAATTCTATTAGAGAGACATGTATGATTGGAGTGGGTTCCTCAGATCTCTCCGACTATGTGGGTTACTCCAATAAGGGAAACTAAATTTCCTTTTGAGGAAAGTCCCATCAAATTATCCCAATGAACAAAGCGGTGGAGGAAAAATATCGGGGAGACCAAGTATATCAGAAAGGCATCCTATTCAATTAGTGATGATACATGTCAGCCTGATGATAATATGGAATGACCACTATTTTTTGGAAAGACACCAAGTGATGCTTAAACGGATTTCTAATGGTGTAGACCACCCTGATATCGAGTAGACTTCATAATGTTCTCTCTAAAACATTAGGAATTGAAAAGCAATAAAAAAGGCAGTTGCACAATATTGGTGAGAGTATTAAGTTGTCTTCCTGACTAAAGAAGAGAACCAAAGGGGCACTTCATATCAAAAGGGGCATTAAGTTAGTCTTGGTGATTAGTTATGAATGTATAAACAAAGATGACACCAAATAAAGCACAAAGATTGGTCTGAGACTAGAGGGGCTCCATCGATGCAATATTGTTGTATCACTCTCACATTTTGAAATTTGAAAAACCCGTTGCAATCATTTCCAGTGGCAGACATTAATGACTGCACAAACGAATCTTATATGAAAATTTTTGATTGAAAAGAGATTGAACCAAAAGAATTTTCAGAAGTTGTAGCAAAGAAGGATGGGAGATTGAGCAGAAGTTGAGGAATTTAGTGTGCCCAAAACATACAAGTAAGAATACAAAATATCCCTGCAATTGGTAGATTGCAATTCAATTTTTTCATCTTGTAGAGAAATAAGATGGAAGGTGTATACACCTAAAAATGGTCACATTATAATAAGTCTAGTAATTAATTAAATACAAGTTATTTAATTAAATCACTAATTCAATCTACATATGAATGAATTTAAATAATTTATTTATATTGTTCATTTTCTACATTGTTCTATCTTAATTAAATAAGTTTAGTTACTTATTTAATTTAATCACTTTTCCATTTCTTCTTAACTAATTAAATAAGTTTTACAATTTATTTAATTTAATTATCACATTGCTTTATTTTGAATAAAGTAAATATTCTTCTTTTCCAAAATCATAAAATCACTCTTAATCTTCTAAAAGCCATCTCACTTATAATTAAATATTTTAATATTTAATTAGAATCTTCTTATCCACATTTCACACATAATTAAATATTTTAATATTTAATTAGAAGTTTCCAAAAACCACATATCACATGAAATTAAATAATTTTATTATTTAATTCTTTAATTATCTTCAACCACCAAACTAACTCATAACTAAAGATGACAAATGGCAAGTTGTTTTCATTTTTGAGTGAAATGGTTTTGTGGGAAGGAAACATCTCCCTGCTTTCTCTCTAGCCTCCATCTTTCTCTCCAACTTCTCCATCTCTCACCGTTCATCTTACCAGATTGAATCTCAACCATTCATCTTTGCTAACTAATATTTTGCCTCCAAAAATCTATAAATAGGACCTCTTGGCTCTTTGAAAATATAGAACTATTTGCATAATGTGAGAACTATAGTCAAGTATTCAATCAATCAAGTATCTTAGCAGCATTGCATTCTAGTTTCATTATCTTAGCATTATCATATCCATTAGTTGCATATCTACTATCTCATTTCACAATAATTTAGCATAGGAGCTTAGTTTCTTGCACTTTTGCATTTTTACTCATTCTCTAGGTTGTCATTCTGTTGGGATTTTTCTTACACAATCTAAGAGCAAGTAGCTTTAAGCGAATACATGGAGATAGAGGACAATGAGATGGTTTTGAAGAATCTTTTCGGTTTGAAGTATTTTAATATTTTAGATTCTTTGATATAATGTTTCATTGGTGTGTTATTGAGTTTAATAGTTGACATTATTTCACACACATTTTTGGCACCCACCATGGGGCCTTGCCCCATTTTTAATATTTTATTGTAGGTTTTATAGTAGGTCATCACTGGAGACACGGATTAGCACATATGACACCCATTTTAGCACATTTGAAGACTATTTTTGTGCATTTGATAGTTCTTCTAGCACATTTGAAGACTGTTTTGGCGCATATGATAATTATTCTAGCACATTTGAAGACTATTTTGGTGCATATGATTGTTCCTTTAGCGCATCCAAGAACTATTTTAGCACATATGGCTGATCTTGTAGTGCATATGACTAATCTTGTAGTGTATATGACTGTTCCTATAGCACATATGACCTATGTTCTATCGCATGTATAATTTGTTTGGATTTGAAGCAACCGTGGCCAGTGGTTTTATTGTTGTATTTGAATTAAAATGAAGCAATCCTAGGGTAGCCATTTTAATTAAAATAAACCAATCCTAGGGTAGTCACCATACATTGCTATCTCGATTAAAATGAACATCATGTCTTTTTTGAAGCAATATCTTCACCTAGAATAAGTAATTATCATTTGGGCTTTAAAATTGAATACTGTTTATTGTGATTGTATGGTGATAGGCCTATGCTCTCCCCTTTACTAGGTGATCAGAATGCCAGACTGATTTTTTCATTTCACACAATTTCTTGTTTTATTAAATCTTTTTTTATAAGGCCTGCCATAGTGGCAAAAAGTACTCACCCTACAAGAATGACCTAAGTGGGAACAACTAAAGCCAAGCATTCCAACCCACTATAATCAAAATCGAGTTGTTGATGAAAATCCACTCGATAGTAATGTGTATATGATAGTCATCCCAAAAGCCTTTGTTCTAAATGTAGGGAGACCTCTCGAGGGAGTTTATCATTTCCACATCGAATAAAAACCATTATTAAACACCTTAAGCATAGTGGCCAACTTGTCAGTTTTTGAACATCCTAACATTCACAATGCAAGGGGAGGGAAGAATCTACCCCCAAGACACTCACCATATAACTAGCAAGGATCCTTGGCTATTGCATTCCACTTTGGTTAAGACCTGGAAAAGAAAAAAACATGAGAACCCTCTAGGGGGTGACAAGGCTGTGTGAGTTGACGTAGTTCTAAGATGTGGGATATGGTGTTAATGATGACCTTTTGACCTTAAGAGTGAGTCTTCTTTAAGTGTCTTATTATTCAAATACCAGCAAAAATAAAAAAGGATCATGCTCGATCCTTGAACATACACTCAATGTTGTAGATTCTAGGACTTAAAAACAACTATTTTACAACTACTTGTTGTGTTTTCCAAACATTAATTCAAATAAGATCATCTAGAAAACAAAAGAATTTGAAAAATCAAACTGTGACATTTATACTGATCATTTTATGTTGAGGGATTGGAAATCAACAACATTTGTCAAGAAATCCCTTACAAAAAGAATCAAGAAGCAAAAGAAGCAACTTAGCTACAAGAAACTTTTGAAAAGGAGACGCTTCTTGTACCAAAGTAGGAAGCTCTTGCTTGAATATCTAACTTTCATCCATAGATATCATGACTTTGATAGAGGATATACTGATGATTTTTCTTTAGAGCCGTTATATTCACAAGCTTATTATCAACGAAGAGCTCTTTCACAAAGGAATAATCATAGTCAACCCATTCGTCATTCTTACATTCCCCAACCAGCAATACAATATTCCAACTATCCAAATCAGTTGCTACAATAGAGAAAAACTTGGAAATAATAGGCTTTTTTTGCAAAATCATCATTTTTCAAACTAAGATCAAAACATCTTAAAGTGCATCAATTTCAAGTCAATTTCTGATTTTCAATTTAACTTCCATAATAGGATCTATCATCGTTCATTGAAGGAAACAAATCTAAAAATTGGAAATTCCTTAGTCATATCAATAGGATCCATCATCCTATTTGGCTAAGGCATCAATTATCCAAAAAATTGCACTCCCATTTGTGATCTAAGTTTAGTAAAATTTTGATACAAACATATGCCTGTTTTCACAAGGTCTCAAAAACAAAGAGAAAAATATGAAAGAGGAAACCCACTTTACAACATGGGTGATAGGGAATAAAATCCTTTTCATAGGATTTGTACACATGGAAATAGTTCAAATGATGAAATAATTGATGAAATGCTTAAAGAAGTTGAACAAGATCCATAGTTTCACATAGCTATGGAAAAGATCTTTGAGCGAAATAAAGAAAGATACTTTCTTTTATTGGAAAACCAAGGTGCCAAATTTCCCTCTGACTATGATACAAAGAACATTAAAGAAGATCGTGACAAGACTGAAACTCCCTTAAATGGTCTTAGTACTCTTACCCAACAAATAAGAGCACTACAAGGGAAAATCAAGGAAAGACAAGGGGGCACAACTAAGAATTATTCTTTGGAGGATATTTTCCCATATCCTTTTGATAGACACCTCAACATGATCCCATTTCCAAAACACTATGAAATTCCAAAATTTGATAGATACAATGGGAAAATAGATCCTATTGACCACGTGAGGGAATTTAGAAACATGATCCTTGAATTTGTGCATGAGGACACATACTTGATGAGATTATTCCCACGAAGTTTGGGTGAGCAATCCATGGAATGGTTTTCAAAAATCACTCCACCCATCAAGACATTTGCTGAGTTGATCAACAAATTTATATCCCAATACTCCTACAACATTCAACATCAAATAACTATGTTTGATCTATGCAAAGCAAAGAAAAATACCAGAGAACCCTTCATCACATTCCTACAAAGATGGAGAAGATTATTCACACGATATTCCCATCTAGTTCCTAGAAAGAAAAAGATGGATATCTTTATTAGCAATCTTGATCAAGAAATGAGTTGTAGGCTTAACCTTAATTTTCCTCCACATTTTGAGAAGTTTATTGAGAATTCAATCACTATTGAAGGATCCTTAGTCGAGAGAGGAGTGATAAAACTTGACAAAGATAGTCCAAACTCGTCCAATCATAACAACAATAATGAAAAAATGAGATTTTGGACTAGAAACAAGAATGTTGTCAATGATTGTGTGGTAAATGCAAATAATGTGACAACAAAATAATCCATCTTCAATCTATCAAGTACCCCACACAATAACACCAATCATGGAAATCCAACCAATCAAGGCAATAT
This sequence comes from Sequoiadendron giganteum, assembly GCA_007115665.2. Taxonomy (NCBI): domain Eukaryota; kingdom Viridiplantae; phylum Streptophyta; class Pinopsida; order Cupressales; family Cupressaceae; genus Sequoiadendron; species Sequoiadendron giganteum. The sequence continues at coordinate 471,432,259 of CM021106.1, read as the reverse complement.
CAAGACCAATCAAGGAACCAACACCAATCAAGGAAATTTGACCAATCATAACAATAGCAATAATCATGGTAACTTCAACAATAATCTTGTCAGCACTCAAAATGAAAATCCACCCAAGTCACAATTTGTTTCAAATCGATAGAGTTTCATTCCTTTGGGCCAATCTCTTGAGTCATCTTTCAATGAGCTTCTGGATAAAAATTACATCACTTTACCACCTCAGAGAGATTATGAGCCATGAGTCAAATCACCATCATGGAATGAGTTGTATTACTGTGACTACCATAGATGCAAGGGACATAGGACAAATCATTGTCAAGGATTGAAAAATTTAGCCCAATATTTGATAGAAAATGGCACAGTAACAATCGAGGGACAACCTACCAATGAATATCAACAAGCATTTAAGGACCCTCTTCCAAACTATCAGAAAGGAGAATCTTCAAATGACAAAGGAAAAAGTGTAAACCATGTATATGATAACATAATCAACCACATTTACATAGATGACCAATAGGTTAATGTTATCAAGGTTAAGGAAAAGAAGGAATACCAATAAGCAAATGTGACAATGAGGAGACAAGCTAAAGTTGTCTTAAAAGGGAGCTCATCCAAAACAACTATCCCTCCTCCAATTCAATATAATTTAGCTGATCAATTGCAGAAAACATCACCCCAAATCTCTATCTTAGAGCTTCTCAAGATATCCCTAGCACATAAAAAACATTTTAGAGAAGGCTCTCATCGACACAACTATATCCACCGATTTGGGTATTAAGAAGTTTCAAGCCATGGTGGGACACTTGTCCTCATCAACTTGCCCATCATTTTACAAAAAGGATGATGCCTCCATGTCTCATCCACACAACTCCTTGCTTTATCTAGAAGTCATGATCCATAAAACTCGAATTAGGAGTGTCTTAATAGATGGAGGAGCCAGATTGAATATTTGTACTTTAAAGTTGGTCTATGCCTTAGGATTTTCTGAAGATTCTATTGATCCAAGAAGGAAGATAACAATTAAAGGATATGATGATGAAGAGCGAGCTTCCAAGGGTCTTATCATGTTTCCTATCAAAGTGGGACCTGATCTAAAAAATACTTTCTACCAAGTTTTGGATCGAGACCTTTCTTACAACATACTTTTGGGTCTTCCTTGGATCCATGAGATGCAGGAAGTACCATCAACATACCATCAATGTCTCAAATTTCCCTATGATAGATAGGAGATAACTATACTGGTAGAACACAACAACAGCCAAATTTGTTATAATCCTGAAGCAACCCAGGACACTTGTGTACCACATAATAGAGAGGCTCTTATTGTTTCCCCTTCAAATCATAATGACCAATCAAAATATTTGGTACAGAACTTTGGCACAAAATTGTAATTGAAGGATAAAGGGGTGGGAGAATATTCATTATGTCTCTCTAACTTACCTATCTCTCCAAGATCATATGGCTAGCCCACAATATCAAAACAACAAGTTTCAGTAGCCTCCACATCAAGATCACAATCTTCATTACCCATCACAATGTTTGATGAAAAATTTATCAAAGCTAATACTTAAGAAAATGAAGCCGAAGATGGAGACATTCTCAAGTGGCTATATAAGGATGAAGATGAATTCATTCTACATATCAAATTGCCTACATAAAAATATGGTAAAGGCTATACTATAATGCAAAGGATGGGCTATGAAGGAACTAGTCCCATAGGTAAAAGAAAGGAAGGAATTATAGAGACCCTTCAGCCTATAGTAACACATCCATAGGATAAAATAGGACTTGGGTATAGTGAAGATACAAACAAGCAGCTTTAAAGAAAACCCATGAAGAAATAACTTTAACAATTCTTAGATTACAAAATAACTCCGATAGTGATTCAAAAGAATATGAATGGGATACAATTTATGACAATGAATTTTGGAGAGATAAAAAGGTTGATGTAATACAAAAATATACACCCATACTTCCACAAGGAGAAAGTTCAAGGACTCAACCACTTGAATCTAAACCTCAATATGATGATGACTTGAAAGAGGATGATTTAGTTCAAAATGAGATTGATAATTGACAGGAGGATACCATCATAGAACCTCCCTTTAGTGATAATGTTAACCATTTCTATGTCATGACCTAAACAACCCTTGACCTTAGTCAACCAAATGATCCTTTTCCTTTAATCCATCCTAATCTTATTGATTGGGATCAAACTAAAACTATTGATATCCCTATATTCCAAGATGATCAAGCCATTGTAAATTTACTTTTCTCTTCCAAACCTGAAACAGGTTCCACTAGTGAATCTCATGGTCAAGTTTTCAATTAGGAGAGTTCCAAGTTTCTTAGCTGCAAAATCAATAATATAAAAGATCGGTCTAATGGTGAAAACTGAAAAATGGTAGAGTTAGATCATGGAAAAGGAAAAAGAAAGAGTGTATCCAATGGTGAAAAAATTTTGAAGGCAATGAAGGATGAGAAACTTGACACTCTCCCAGAACACTACCAAGAGAGATCTTCTATTTTGATCGAGCCAACAGAAGCTATCAACATAGACACTACAGAACAACCAAATCCTACAACTTGTTGCTTCATTAACAAAGGAAGAGATACCCAAGTTCACAAAATTCTTGAAAGCCAATCAAATCAACTTTGCTTGGTCATATGTGGATATTCCTAGACTAGATACTAATCTCATCATGCATCATTTGTTTATAATGTCGGGGGAAAAACCAATAAAGCAAAAACTTAGAAAGATGCATCCACATGTCGCGTTGTTGGTATAAGAGGAATTGAAGAAACTATTAGATGTAGGGTTCATTCGGTCCATTGACTATGCAGAATGAATCTCTAACATTGTACCAGCATCAAAACCAGATGGGCATATCATAATTTGTTCAGTTTTTGGGATCTGAATAAATCATGTCTGAAAGATGATTTTCCTCTACCTAACATTGACACAATTGTGGACCTGATAGCTGGACATGCCATGTATTCACTTATGGATGGATTCTCAGGATATAATCAGATCAAGATCACACCTAAGGATCAAGACAAGACTACTTTTACATGTCCCTGGGGTACCTATTATTGGAATGTGATGCCATTTGGACTAAAAAATGTAGGTGCAACCTATCAACAAGATATGACAACTATTTTTCATGACATGATGCACACTTTCATGTAAGATTATGTGGATTATTTCTTAGAAAAATCTTACACAAGAGAGGGACATCTTAAAATCCTATCTAAAATCTTTGTCAGAATGGAGAAATTCAAGGTTAGAATCAATCCAAAGAAGTGTGACTTTGGGGTCAAATCTGGAAAGTTTTTAGGACACATTGTTTGGGAAAAGGGAATATAGGTAGATCCAGAAAAATTCCAATCCATCATGGAGATGCCACCACCAAGAAATATCATTCAAATTCAATCCCTACAAGGAAAATTACAAGCTATCAGGAGGTTAATTGTGCAACTAGCAGACAAGATTTTTCCTTTCACACATCTCTTGCACAAAAATGGTCCTTTTAAATGGGAAGAAAAGTGTGAAGTGGCATTCAATAAAATAAAGAAATATCTAATGATTCCACCAATCTTGGTTCCACCAGTACTAAGAGAGCCGCTCATACTTTACATTTCAGCCACAAAGGTATCCTTGGGGGCATTGTTGGCACAAGAGGATAAAACAAGAAAAGAACGATCTATATATTACATTAGTAGGACCTTGACAAGTCATGAGCTCAACTACACTTTTATTGAAAAGGCTTGTTTAGAAGTAGTGTTTTCTCCCCAAAATTTTCGGCACTATATGTTAGCCCACACAGTTAAAATTATGGACAAAATTGATCCATTAAAGTACCTCTTGAACAAAGCTACCTTAATAGGTAGGCTAGCCAAATGGTTAATGATCTTGAGTGAGTTTGATATCCACTATGTAGATCGAAATCATCAAAGGACAAGTTATAGCATATCAGCTGGTTGAAGTACCCTTACAAGTAGATCATCTGATGCACATTGAATTTCTTGATGCAGATGTTTTCACAGCAACAACAAAGCAGTCATGGATACTATATTTTGATGGATCCTATACACAACATGGCTCAGGGGCTGGAATTCTATTTGTCACACCTTAGGGGCATATTATTCCACAATCCTATTGGTTAATGTTTCCTTGCACCAATAACATAGCCAAATATGAAGCATTGATTACTAGAATGAGAGTAGCATTGGAGTGGAGGATCACAAAGCTGCATGTCTATGGTGATTTGCAACTTGTCCTTAACCAAATCAATGATGATTATTAGACCAAGGATGACAAGCTAATACCTTATAAGAGCATGGTTGATTATTTTAAGAAATATTTTTCTAAAATCAAGTTCACACAGATTCTGAGAATTGAAAACAAAGTTGTAGATGCCATGGCTACAATTTCTTTGCTACTACAACTATGAGAAAATCAAAATCGATATGAATTCCTGGTGGAAAAATTGTTTACCCCTACATATGATAATCCCGTGACCCAAATCATCTATCATCTGGTTGGTTCTAATTCCCCTTTATATGGAAATATCTATACCTACTTGAAAGATAATATCTTACCCTTAGATTTGTCTCAGAATCAAAAGAGAAACTTTATACACCAATCTTCTCAATATGCCTTAATCAGTGACACCCTTTACCAACGTGGTCTTGATGGTACACTTCTTAGATGTCTTGAACGTGATGAATCCAAAAAATCCTTACAAGAAGTTCATGGAGGTATCTGTGGAACTCATTCAAGTGGATTGACCTTAGCTAAGAAACTTGTCAGAATGGGTTATTATTGGCCAACTATGGAAAGAGAATCTTTTACCTTTGTAATGAAATGTCCAAAGTGTCAGATCCATGGGAACCTTATACATGCACATGCACAAGAGTTGCATTCTTTCACTACAACATGGCATTTTTCTCAGTGGGGACTTGATCTTGTTGGAAAAATTCATCCCTCTTCATCCAATGGACACAAGTTTATAATCATGGCTACAAAATATTTTACCAATTGGATTGAAGTTTCCCCTTTGAAAATAGTAACTAGTAAGAAAATTTCATCCTTTATCTTGAATTACATCATATGTCGATATGGCATTCCTAGCTCCATTATCACTGATAATGGGAGACCTTTTAAGAATTAGGATGTCGAAGAACTTTGTGAAAGATTCCATATCCAACATAGGCTCTCTACACCCTATTATCCATAGGGAAATGGCCAAGTAGAGGCTTCAAATAAAACAATCTTGAAACTCTTAAAGAAGACATTAAATGATGTCGACCGTGATTGTCATGTTTAGTTGAATTTAGCTTTGTGGGCCTATAGAACTAGCATTCACACACCAAAAGGAGCCACCCCATATGCCTTGGTGTATTGAGCTAAAGCTATCTTGCCATTAGAAGTTGAAATACCCTCCCTCAAAGTCTCACTAAAGGGACTCATAATTGATGAAGACTACAGAGTTTCTCGACTGCAAGAACTGGAACTGGTAGATGAGAGATAACGACGTGCAGCTGATCACTTGAAGGGTTATCAACAACTCATGTCCTGTCAATCACAGAGTCAAACCATGAACATTTTAAGTGGGTGACCTGGTCTTGAAGGAAAACCCCCATAGTCAACAAGATAGGGAGAAGAAAGGAAAGTTTGAACCAAATTGGCTTGGTCCATTTGTCATTGTTGCAGTATATGGTTTTGGAGCTTATCAATTGTCTACACCTGAAGGGGACCTATTTGAAGAACCAATCAATAGAATTCATCTTAATAAGTTCTGTGTTTAACTAAAACAACATAAAAAGCCCTGAAAAAATCTAAAAATGACATCAAAAGTCCCAAAAAAATCTCAAAGAATAAAAAGTCCAAAAAAAGTCCAAAAAAATAAAAAAAATGAGTGGTGAAAACCTGACAATTAGATGCTATTTGTGAACAAGTTGGCTCTTCCATCTATTAGGTTATGTCCTCCATCATATCAACATAACCATCATATTAGCATCATATCTATCCATAATTTGCACATCATGGAGGCAATCATGTTTCATCATGGTTTGGTGAACATTGTACATATCCATAATAATCGGTTGTGTCTAATTAGGAGGAAAATACATACTCAACAGGGGCAACTGAATTTTGAGCTATCACAATAGACAAATGACAGTACAAAAAATGCATAAAACAAAAAAAAACACAATGACAAGACAACATTTGGCAATCAATCATACATGATCAAAACACTGATCATAAATCATAACATTAGGTTTTCAAATCAAAATGGATGGTCTAATCTGAATAATGATTGAAATAATTTAAGCAAAGGTTGAATTGTTGTTTTATGGATTTTTTTTATCATACCTCTGGAGCAACTTGATGATTTCCTACACTAGAGAATCAAGGAAGGAGTATGCTTTTCTTTGTCTTATGTCTGTGAGTTGATCATTATTACTATGCAAATTTGTCATGGGATGTGCTCTACAATGTATCATTGATGAAATTTCAGAAATTGCATAGGAAAAGGGTTAACTTTTGTATGTTTATGCAAGTTATACTCAAGTCATCTTGGTTCAATTATACCTAGATGCTTGTATTACCTTGCTATATCAAAAATCATGAAATTTGTACTCAGGTCATCATCGGTGTGGATATCCCCTTTGATGCTTGTACTAACCTCCAACATTTCAAAAGTTCAATGATGATAAACAAGCATAAAATATCTCTCAAAATGACAATTTTGCATGGCTAATATATATTGCATTCAAGTTAGTTATGCATCTGCATTATATATTTTCCAACATTGGAAAAACATCAAAGACAACATATCTCTCTAACAAAGGATTGAGTACATTTGACATTACAAAAAAACAACATCTGTTTCAGGTGCATTATCATTTTCATATCATTCATTGACTTAAGTTGCATTATCATTTTCATATCATTCAATTCACTTAAGTTGCATTCTAATTTTTTATATCATTTAAAGTGTGTTATTATATCACGTCATTATTAAGATTGCATTTTCATATCATCCATACATTTAGAGACATAATCATTTTCCATCACATTGTCATTTTCACATCATGTATACATCCATTTAAAAATAATTTAGAAAGAATTATCACATCATATCATCATCATACATCCATGCATTAGATTATATATGTAAGCATAAAAAGGATACAAAAAGATACATAGCATTGCATATCATTTGCATCCATCTCATATAGCATTAAAACATCATTCACATGACATAATCAAATCATAAACATTACATAACACATCATAGTAGAAAGTAAATGCATACATCATAGGAATTCATCATATAAACATCAATCATACATACTTCCATCATAAATGCATCCATCATAGAGAAACATGTAGACAATGCATAGATCAACAATATCCACTACATCTCATAATATCAAAACTCAATGTCAAATGTATAAGGATATCGAAACAAGCAGAGACGCAACATCATAATGTGACATGAAATATCATAAAAGTGTATACATCAAGGAATTTTACATCAACAAAACCTAGCTCATTCTCCCCCTTGACATTGTCGGTCTCACACCACCTACAACTCCTACACCAAATGTACCTACCCTTGGGGCTTCGCTTGGTGGTCCTCTTGGAGGTGGCTGCATAACACCCCTGCTAGTAGTCCAAGAGTAGCTCCAACCAGATCATGACTATGCATAACTGGCCCTCCGCTTAGTAGGCACTACAACATAATATCGGCCCCTATAGTACTTAGCCTCTCGAGTGACTCTGGTAACCTCTCGCATCATCTCACCAACAGTGGTCCCCTCTGATACTCTTTGTAACCTGTCAGCTAGGGTCATGGCCTGCAAACCCTGCTATCTCATAGCATCCCTCTCAGCTATCAGGGTGGTCACCTGTCCCTATAACTGTGCTATCAAAGCCTGAGCCTATACTAGTTGACCCTGTAAGCTCTATAGAGTAGTCTGTAGGGTGGCTATTTGTCCCTAATTTTATGGACCTCATATGTCAGTCCCACTACCTATGATGGAGTGTCTCCTTCATGGTCTCCTCATCACTGTTGGGACAGATCTATCATCTCCACCTCCATCATCATCGTCATCATCTTCATCAGTCTCCTCCTTACTCCTACCTCCTCCATCTCCTCTCTCCTTTTCCTTTGCCTGGGTCTCTGTGCTTTTCCCCATATAGTGGTATAGAAGGATCCTCAAGACTAGATAGCTATGGTGCTAGATGTGTCGTAATATAATGTGTATAGTCTACAGTCATACCACCATCAAGAATTCCTACTAGGTAATCCCATGCCTGTGCACCTAAACCCTTGAGCTCGATAGCAAATGCATCAAAAGAAATCTGGGGCCCCCATACTGAAATCTCATGTTGGCTACGAGCATAAATGGAAAAACCCTGGGGCATCCCCTGCATCCGGCTATACTATCTATATACTCTACCTAATAGAAATCTCTCGATGATATATGGAGTTCGGCCAATCAAATATCACGACATAAATACATAAGTAATCTCTTTGGCATCCTCTGACCACTGCTCACAATCTAAGTAAGGGCTCCATGTAAATGTATCTTGTTCATCAAGTATTCTCTGCCAATAGTCTAATTTTCCCAGCCTCGACTAGACAATAGTACCTACATATGCAAAAATATATGGTCATCCAGATAGATGTTGTCTATCCCCCATGGGCCGTGTAACTTCTATATGTTCCCATGCCCAGACCTGGCACAGAGAACATCCAAAGACCATGCTCCTCCCTCCATAGTAAACTATCTGATGTAGCTCATGGTATAAATGGATGAGCATGCATGATCCCCAAGCATATTGTGTACCATGCATGAGCATTCCCTCAAGCACTCAAACCCATCCAAATATTAGTCCCTTTGACCTACAGTCGAGACATAAGAAACCACCAATGAATCCTACTAGTACATAAGGAAATGACACATACATCTCAGCCATCTTAGCCCATGGAATCTCATATCTAGCAATATGATTATCTGCAAAAACTCTCCTCAAGGAATTGGTTCCCCTTTTCTCTCTAGTGTCATATGTCATGATCTCTCCCATCACTGGAATCCATAGAATCCAATAGGCATCCTCGGGAGTAATCTTCATCTCCCCTATAGCTAAGTGGAAGGTGTTTGTATCACTGTGCCACCTCTCGGAAAGCATAGTCAACAAACCCCTATTGAGCCTCATCTCTGAAATCTCTAGCAATGAAGTCAACCCACATGCATCAATGACATCTCTGTCTGCCTGAACAAGAAGTGGAATCAAGTTCCAGGTCTTTGGGAATCGCTCCTACACCTGAAGAATCCCTAATATCTCCTATCAATTTGAAACATATCAAATGAGTTTTTGTGATCAAATCAAATCAAAGAAATAAATCAAAGTAATCAATCAAATCAAATCAATCAATCTTACTATTTGTTTTTCAATCATGAAAGAAAATTTATCAATCTTACTATTTGTTTTTCAATCATGAGGACAAATTTATCAGGTATCCTATCAGTGAGGCTCTTTCATCATGAGGTCACTTTATCAATCATCCTATCAGTCCTATTAGTTATCATCAATCAAAAATAAAAAATTCACTATTACATGCTGAATTAATCGAAAAACATCATCAATCGAGGAGAAAATCATGCAAGTTGGCTTAAATTCAGGAATATGTGCTACAAAAATGTTTATATGCACTATGAAACTGATATGCGCTACAAAAATTTTCATATTCTCTATGGAACTCAATGCACTACTTAAATGTTCAAATGTGCTACTTAAAGTTTTATATGTGCTACAAAATTATATGTGCTATAGTTTTTATCATATGCACAATGAAATTTGTCATATGCGCTACTCTACACAAAATGTGTGGATAACAAAGAAAAAACATGCCAAAATGATTTCAAATTTTGACGAATCATATCAAAAGGAGGTTTACGCAATACGTATTGGGGGTCCATAATGTGTCAGGCATTGGTGTCGTTGAATCCACTCAAATTTGTGCTGGTGGATGGGAAGTTCCATGTTTTAACCCCTCTATAGCTCAAAATTCACTAAGGTAACAATGCACAAATGATTTGAAAAAGTTACTTTTTACCTCAATTTAAGGGCAAATTGGAGGGTAATTTTATGACATTGTTTTATCCATAGTTACGAGACTTAGGGACTCGAGACTCAAACTCGACGCTAACTCAGAAAAATGTTTTTTTTTTTTAAAAAACCCTAGAAATTTAGATATTTTTAAGGATTTAAAACTTGTTTCAAGCACCCTTTATTGAATACAACACAAATAAAAGAAAATTTGATCACATACACAAGTATACAATGATCACATAAGTATAAAGTACACAAATTGTAGTTGCGTTGTTGAAGGAAATAACATACTTAGATATATAAAATTAGTCAAATGTATACGAAACTCATAGAATATGAAATCCATAACATCAAATGTTTCGTACAAATATGAAATATCAAAAAAATAGCTATAAGTCTATGACTCTATGGCATAGTGGAGCCAACATCCTTCCTATGAAGGCATCTAAGGGTCCTGGATGATGTTGTAGCTGCAACCATAGTCTTTGCCTGTGTCTGACTCTCCATGCCACTCTCACCAACAACATCTATATCTCCTCATGCTCTAGCCTCCTCCTTAGCCATGACTACAACCTCAGCCTCTCTCTTTGCCTAGTCCACCCAATCAAGGTCCTCATCACTAAAGACTGTATCTGTAGCCTCAGTGATCCACTCAGACTATGGATCAACCTCCTCTAGATTGATCGGGGTGTTGTTGTGGTAAAAAAGAATCTTGTATCTAAGATGAAGGTTGTAATGAACATATACCAAGTCATTCATCCTATCCACTATCAATCTATTGTGCTTCTTGGAGTGTATGTGCTAAAAAATACTCCAATTGCACTCACAACTAGATGAACTGCATGGTTGGCTTAATATACAAATGGAAATACTTTTTAGGTTCAGTGTATCAGAACCAAACAACTCCCACCATCTATCTAAAATGAGAAAAAGAAACAAAATCAATCTCATTTCAAGTTTCAAGTTCAAGTTCAACATTTAATAATAAATTATAATATAAAAAGATAAAAATTATGCCCTTAAATATATTTTTACTTGGCAGAAATGTTGTCCTTCTGTCTTTGCACATTTGAGATGAAAATAAGTCTCCTTGTGCCTTAGTGATGGAATCTATCTCATGCACTATCTATGTAGTAATAGCGGGCAACATTCACTCTATCATCGAGTAGAGCCCACTAAGAATTTCTCTATCTACATGGAAATCACTATGGAATTGGAAGGTCAGATTTAGAAAATATGCGACTGCATGGATGGGCCTATGAAGTTGGTTTTTCCATCTCCTATCAATGATATCCCAAATGGGATGATACTTCTCCTCAACTCCACCATAGATTGATCTAATGGCCTCTTTGGCCCTATCCATGCCCTCATACATGTAGCCCATTGTGGGCTTCTCCCCATCTGCAACTCGTAGGAGAACTAGCAAGGTCTCAATAAAGTACAAAGTGCAAACATGTTTCAAAAATAAGTGTGAATGAAAATAAACAAATAAAAGTAAGATATGATTAAAAATTAAAACATAATAAAGAATTAAATTTTTCCTTCACAATCTCCTTCGCTGGTGTCCAAAACCCTTGCTCATCAAAAATGCAATCAACCACAACAATCCCTGTAGTGCTTGTAGAAAAGGATGAGGAAGACCACTCCTCACCAACAAACATGTGCCTTAAAGTTGCCTTTGACTGAATCAAGGATTGCAACATGATAAAATTTGTTGCAAACCTAGTGATGCCAGGATGAGACAACTCCCTCAACCCTGTGTATTGCCTCATAAGGTTAAGCACCCATGTGTGATTGTATATAAATTTGCAAATGTTTTTTGCTGCATCCACAGATGTTTTGATCCATGGGAGCTTTCCAAGATCCTCCATCATGAGGTCAATGCAATGGGCGACACGTGGAGTCCAAAATAGAGTAGGGTGCCTCTCCATCAATAATCTACCAGCAGCAACATAATTTGCTGCATTATCTGTCACCACTTGCACTACATTCTCTTCCCCCACATCAACTATCACCTCCTCTATAGCCTCACATAGGTATGTGGCATTTTTGAATTGGGAAAAAGCATCAATGGACTTCATGAAGATGGTGTCACCTGAAAAAATAAGAAAAACCAATTATTCAATAAATTAAAAAACATAAATCAGCCATATTAAATTATTAATCACTAAATCAAATTCAAATTTCAATGCGTTGAGGGAAGTACAATTACCTCCAAAGGAAACTAGAAAATTAAGCAACGTCCTATTTCTCCCATCAGTCCAACCATCAATCATGATGCTGCAACCAATCCTCCTCCATTGCACGCATTGCTCCTCTAATTGTGCTTTCACATCTGCCACCTTTTGAGTCAAAAGTGGGCCCTTTAATTCATCTTTAGTATGGGCTTTGAACCCCGCCCCACATATGGTTATGGCATCAACCATGTTTTTCCAAAAAGGTGACCTAAAACATGTCATAAATAAATTAATAAGTTACTTACATAAGTATTGTAAAATGAAAAATTTTAAGATTTTAACTTTAAATTTGAATTCGATAATGAGAAAAATCTAGATTCTAAAATAATAAAATTTAAATATAAATTTAAAAAAAATTAAATGAAAGAGAATTACCTGGGTACATGGAAACGAATGGTGCAGTAGTACCAAAAGTCTGTAATTATCTTTTTTGCTGCATCATGTGCATCATTGTTCCAATCCATGCTCTCAAGCGATGGTTGGGAACCAAGAGTAGTGTGTGGTACAAAATATGAGTCCACCCTAGATTTACAAACTCTAGGGCCAATGCTAATACTGCCACTACCACTAGCAGTAGTAGTGCCACCAGCACTAGGAGTATGTATAGGAATAGTTGGTGTAGAAGTAGTAGCACTAGCACAAGAACTAGCACTAGGATGGTATGGAGGCATGGAAGAAGCATCTCCAATAGCACCAAGTCCATGTCCAACTCCTGCTTCTGTCTCTTTTTCATTTCTTTTTGCATTTCAAAACATTCTAATTGCATCTGCACTTCACGAACAACCTCAAGAGGTGCTATAGGGCAGCCCACTGCATCATGGATGGGTATGCATGCAATATAGTATTTTAATCTATTTATGCCTCCATGATATATTGTTTTCCAGTATTTACATTTTTCTTCTCCTTTTCTCATTTCGGGAAAGATTTCAGCATGTCTCCATGCAGGGTCTTTTCTACCTGGGGTTTGAGACATTGTGAAAATAATAATATGATTTGATTTGCAAATGAATGTGGCTGCAATAACAAGTAGGGTTTGTAAAAAAAATGCAAACTAAAAAAAACAATGATTTTACAAATTATAATGAATTTTTTGTTAAAAAAACACAAAAAAAACCAATTAAAATCAAACTTACATCTTACATTTGGCTTGGAATGCAATGCAAACTCCTCCCAATCACTGGTAATGAGTTCTTAATGCACCTCCTTGCTTGTATGAAGCTTCCCAAATGATATATGGCCCTATATTTGTCTTCAACAACTTGTTGGTTGCCCTTGTATCAATGGGTTATTTTTTCAGGTAAAGGTTTTAGCGGATTAGATTAAATAAACAAAAACCCAAAGAAACTATGAAGCACAAAAAAAGCTTAAAACATAAACGATTATACTAGATATTCATTGAAGCTTCCACGATTCACCTCCATAGCACTTTCTATCTTGCAGTGTATGATTGTTGCCCTCATATTTGTGTGTGTGAGCAAACGATTGTGACCAAGCCCTCTGCAAGTTTTGAAGGATTTGATGACAAAATGCCTATGACCAATGACTATGCCTATGAGAAAATAATTAAATTAAATAAGCTAAATGCAAAGTAAATTCTAAGCATAAAATGTTTATAATTATGAAGTGGTCCTCTAATAATGAAGTGGTCCTATAATAATGAAGTGGTCCCTAAATTGTGAGCAAAATTGACATTTTATAGAAAATACAATTTTGGATGGACGAACGAGATTAAAAGCTGACAAAGCCTAAAATTAGTGAATGAGATTTCATGTGACAATCCCTAATTAGGGTTAGGGAAAGATTGTTAAATGAGTGGCCAAGAGGCCATTTGATAAAATCAAATCGACGGTCGAGAATAAATGTGATAATTAGTCAAAAAGATAAAGATTTTCAAAAATCAAGAAGATAAAGACAGCTTGATTTGTAAGATTCGAAAAATCAGTAAGATAAGAGTTGAATTGAAAAGTAGATTTCGAAAATCAAGAATTTGCTCAATTACTTGATTTTTGGAAGAAGATTACCATTTTGAATTAAATTAACTCAAAATAAGGATTTTATGTGACAATAAATAATCTTTCTCAGATTATTTACTAAAATGAAGTGATAGTTAATAAAACAAAATCATTTTAAATAATTTGATTTATTTAAAATGAGACAAATGTTAAATTAGGTAATTAAATAATTAAACATAATTATTTAATTTAGAGGATTATGACCGATAATTAAATAAATTAATAAATTCATTTAATTATGAGAATTAGTGACATATTAACTAAACAAATGAAATTCATTTATTTAATAATGAGGAAGAATAAATGAATAAAGGTAATTAAATAAATTAATAAATTTATTTAATTGTAAGAAGACAATATACAATTAATGACGTATTGAATAAATAAATATAATTTATTTATTTAATAATAATGAAGAATACAATAGACATGAATTAATTAAATAATAATGAATTACTTAATCAATAGTCGAATGTGGACCAAGGACATAATTAAATGTCATAATTATGCTAGGATGAAAGTGGTAAAATAAAGCTTGCAGGCCTAGGTCATTTTTAAGTGTCTACATTTTTCCCCTCTTTGTCATAATATAGCATGTCACATTGTGACAAAGAAAATAAGTCAAAAATGTGCCCGAGTGCAAAATAAGATGAGGAGGGTAGCGGTATGCCCCCTCGAGAGAACATACGGGTTCCAAGAACACGGGTGTGCTCTCAAAATTGATGAGAAGACTAGAATATGAAGAGACAAAGAAATCTTAGTGTAAAAGATATGGATAATGATATGGATGCAATGCCTATATGAGATGAGCGAGAGAAGATGACAAGACAAAAGGAGATGCACGTTAGTTCCTAGACCAAATCCTTCAACATATTACTATAGGACTTTAATATTTATTGTTCTTAATCATCATTGGGAAAATTATTGTAATGGCCAACAAACACCATGATATGACATAAACCAAGGTGTGCAAGGTCGTACCATCACATAAGACAAGCAATCACAAACAAGGATGATCATGATTCATACTAAGAGCGCAATTGCCTCAGTCTTTTTGTCATAACCAACCGCAAGCAGAAAAAGACAAGAAGGACAAGCCATGAAACGTCATTGCTTCTCTAAATCTTGTTTCCAGGGCATCCTCAAGAAACTAGCAACATGATTGCCAAAAGAACAAAATAAAGCCATTATCATGATACGTCATTTTTTTTCTAAATCCCGTAGTCAGGACATCATTGAGAAACTAGTAACATGAGTGTCAAAAGACAAGACAAATATCATGAGACGTCGTTGTTTCTCTAAATCCTGTTGTTGAGATCTCGCTGAAAAACTAGTAACATGAGTGTCAAAAGACAAGACAAATGTCATGAGACGTCGCTGTTTTTCTAAATCCTGTTGTCAGGATCTCACTAAAAAAATTGTAACATGAGTGTCAAAAGACAAGACAAACGTCATGAGACGTCATTGTTTCTCTAAATCCTGTTGTCGAGATCTCACTGAAAAACTAGTAACATGATGAAAAAGCCAAAGACAAGTCCCAAGTGTTTTAATGTCAAGATGTCTAGGTTTGATGATGTCGAGATGCCAGGGTGTCAAGGTTTTGATGATGCCAAGATAATGAGTGTCAAAGATTGCCAAATTCAGGAAGGACACATCTTGAATAACATTGATGTCAAGAGGATTGATCCCTAAATGCCAAAAGGAATCCCTCAAAATGTCAGGTGATAGTGAAAATTCCTAGGAAGGACACATCCTAAGGCATAAATGATAGAGGTTGTTCTTCAGAAGGACACATTTGAAAGAACATTGATGTTGAGAGGATCTCTCAAATTTTCAAATGACGATGATGATGCCTAGGAAGGACACATCCTAAGGCATAAATGATAGAGGCTATTCTTCAGAAGAACACATCTGAAAGATGGCCAAGAATTAATAGTTTGACCAGTTGTGACAATTTGACTTGTTTCGACTAAGTTTGACTGAAGTTGACCTGTGTTGACTAGATGTCGCTGTTGATGTGCTCGTGTGATTTTCATGTTAAATAAGTGTGCCATAATTCATTTTAGGAGTTTTCCTATTTGGAAATGACTTGTCCTTACTTTAAGACTTGTGACATGTGTGCTAGTGTAGTACCATGAACCCTAATGGACTGACCTAGTGCAGCCTCGAGGGCTCATCGATTGATGGCCTTGCCTATGTTGTGCACTCAGAGACCTCGTAGTTCGATATGACCAATGACCTTGTCCAAAGGACAAAATTTTGAATCATGATTTTATTTTGACAAACCTAGAAAGATTAACCTAAAGTTTCGAGGATTCAAAGATGAATCTTGCCTATGTAGCAAATGTGCAGAGACAACGTAGTGCAGACATGGGAAAAATATTGATTGACGTGACTAATTGGATTGACAAGAAAGACATTGAATTTGACTCTATTTTGGGATTTTGACATTGATTTGGATGTTTTTGTAATTTCTCAGGACATTTTTTAATTTTTAGGTCTTTTTTTAGGACTTTTTAAGATTTTTAGGACTTTTTCAGATTTTTAGGACTTTTTCATATTTTTATGACTTTTTTTAGGACTTTTTCATATTTTTATGACTTTTTTCAAGACTTTTTCAGATTTTTATGATTATTTTCAAGACTTTTTAACATTTTTATGAATTTTTTCAAGACTTTTTAAGATTTTTATGACTTATTTAAGGACTTTTTCAAGACTTTTTATGAATGCAGGATCATGTGTGACACCCATGCAGTTACACGATAAAGGTCCTGCCCCCAGATAGATCGGGGACTACCTGGGCTAAATAATATGGAAATATGGGGCAAATGGCAAGGATATGCAAGGGGTGATGTCAACCAAATGCTAACCATGGCCAGAATCGACACAACTTAGGACAAATGACATAAGTGTGTCAGTCTGTTGTGATTATGGAAAGTGGATAAGGGTCGATTAGAGTAACAGTAGATGGTGAAGCAACGATCGACTACGCATGGCGCTTTTTTGCTAGGTTTTCACCATGGTACTTATCCAAAGTGCCTGTTTGCCAGGTTTTCACTATTGTACGAATTTATTTCCTTTTTACTATTTTTGTCATTTTTTTATTTTTTTGGTGTCACCAAGATGCCTGTTTTCCAGGTTTTCATCAAGGGACGATTTTTTTTTTTTTTTCAAGAATTTTTCCTAGCTCTCTGAAGTTAGGTATAGAGTTCATAGATTCTAGATCCATAGATTGCCTTGGCGATCCCTCGATCCTATGTGGATGATCATGTTGGATGAAAGTACCTGACCTAGATGAGTAGTATGAGTGGAAAATATGAAGGATGGTAGATGTGGTAGATGAAAGAGACTATGGTAGGATCCTTAATGTGCACACCACATGGGCCATCAGGCATCAACCAAAAAGGAGCTTGGGCAACCGACGAGCTAGAATATGTGAAGGGGTTATCATCAAAGGTACATTGAAAGACATCACCAATGGTGTGGTATGATGGATATGTGAGTATGGATGGATTGAACGAAATATATGGTATGAGTGAGAGTGATGTGGATGGAGACCTTGGATCAACAAGCTCTATTTTTGACATTTTTCCTTGATGCTTTCTTTTGATTTCAGATCTCCATTTGAAAAGGGCACTTTTACCTTTGATTCTTGAATTGTATCCTTTTTATTTTCTTTAGGTAATACTTGTTGATCCATCTCTACAAGGTGGATGGAGTGATAGGAATGTTTAGTGCACAACTGGGAGTGGTGATGCCATCAACGGAGTATGTGGGACTATCCTTTTTGGTACTACTAATGTAAAAGGAAGCTTGCACATCCTTAATGACTTGGAAAGATGTCTTAGTAGATGTGACAAGAGGAGATTCATATCCTAGCCCAGGGTAGGTGGGATGGAAGGATGATGATTGGGTATCCTTGGTAGGGTCATGATCAAAGAGTGGGTTATCGTAGACATCTTGGTTAAACATGGGGTTATCATAAATATGAAAAGATTGAGTGGAAGAAAATTTGGTAAATGCAGGTGTATCATCAGGATCCCAAAAGGTTTCAATCCAAACATGGTCATATTTTTGTGTTCCTTCTGCAGTTGTCTTGATATCATTATTGGAATTTTGACCCTCCTCAATGACATTAGCAATTTCTTTTGCTGGTAAATTATCCATATGATATTCTCCACATATCATATCATGGATTTGGACTTTGGGGCTTGATGCAATAAATGAAGTGGATTCTTTTAAGGACGTAGGATCAACATATGCTTGAGCAGGAGGTGCTTCATAATTGCTTGGGATTGTGATTTCAGTTTTAGGGCTTAGATTATGGCAATACATGAAAGGGTTGGGATCTCCTTGTATTGTGATGTCAACACCATTATGTGGGAATTTAATACACTAGTAGTATGTAGAAGGAATGGCCTTTAGGGCATGAATCCATGGGCAACCAAGTAAGATATTGTAGTGTATGCACGATCCAAGATTTGGCATGTTGTATCTATAATAATGGGTCCCACATGAATTGGAATTGTGATGACGCCTTTAGAAGCATGTTCTTCATCATCATACACCTTGATGACAATTCTCTTGGTAGCATCCATGCATGCATCAGAGAAGCCAAGAGCTTTAACCAATTTTAAAGAGAAGATGTTCAATCTTGCTCCACCATCTACTAAGACTCGTCTAACCCTATGTTTGTGGACAAGAACCTCGATATGAAGGGCATCATTATGAGATGGTTTGGGTGAGGAATATTCACTTTCTAAAAAGGTAATGTGGTGAGGTGAAGTCAGATATCGAACCATGGTTTCAAACTAATTGACATCAATGTTGTTTGGGATGGAAGACTCTTGTAGAACCTTATCCAAGATGGCCTTATGTGTGGGTGAAATGTGGAGCAATTCAAGGATGGAGATTTGGGTGGGATTTTTGTTCAATTTCTCAATAAGGTTGAACTATGTCTTAGATTTTCACTGCCTAGTAGATAGACGAGGTATGGTAACTTTAGGCTGATGTGCAGAGGGACCTGGGATGGTGACATTGCATTCTGGAGCCTTTTTAATGGTAATGGTAATATTATTGACACACTTATCTTCATCAGCAACATGAAGATTGTTAATGATGGTACCACCAAAATAATTGAAGGTAGGACGAACATGATTGGATTGATTATTGTTATGCTTTGTGCCAGATGAGGAGGGGTTACCAGAACCATCATCCTATAGTGGGTTCTTGTGGATTGTATGATCTGCATTAGACGCAAATGGTTGACCTCCTAACTCAATGGTATGGTTTTCAATAAAGTCTTGCACAAGATTTTGCAACTGGCAGAAAGAGGAAGTTTTGTGCCCTTTGACATGGTGGTAATCACAAAATACAGTATCATCCCACCATGATGGCTTGAACTAACCAGGGTCATATAGTTTAGGTTCTTCCAAAGTTATGACACTATTTTGGATTAGTTTCTTTAATACATATTTGATAGGCTTGCCTAAGGGAGTGTATGTTGGTTTTCAAAATTGTCATGGTTGACGCGGTTGCCTTTGATTAAATTGAGCAGGATTATTTTGAATAGCATTGGAAGTTGGTGTGGGTGTGGTCACAAGTGCATTTTGATTTTAAACTCCCTTGATGGTGAGTACATGAATTGTTGCATTAATAGTTTTTGCATCAACCACACCATCATTTGTGATGTGTTTATTCTTGACCCAATACTTAATTTTGTCTGTGGGGGGATTTGTGTTTTTTTTTTTTAGGACCGTATTTTAGCTCTCCCTTTGCAATAAGGGCTTTCTCAATATAGACACATTTTTCAACTAGGTCTGTGAGATTTGTGTAACAATGCACCTGTACTGTATATTTTAGGGGACCTAGAAATGTTTGTATGAACATATCAACCTTTTCCTTTTCGAGTATGTCAATGTGACAACAACTGGATAAACTTCTCCATTTTTGGAAGAATGGGATGAACATCTCACCAGCATCCTCTTGCATGAGATTTCATAAGCTAGTAATAGAGGTGTTCATGTCAATGTTGTATGTGTAATTTTTTATGAATTTGCATTTAAGTTCATCCCATGTTTGGATATCCTTTTGAGTGGAGAACCATTCAAGGGTGGGACCTGCAAGACTTTTAGAAAAGAGTCTCATCAAGTATGTTTGTTCATAGGTGACATCCATACAGTTGGTCGCAAATTCTCAAATATGTTCGATAGGGTTTGTCTTTCCTGTGTATTTGGTAAAATTGGGTGACACATATCCCAGAGGAAATGGTCGCATGTATAAGTTCATGTCAAAGGGATATATGGATAAATCATGACACTTCTGATTTCTTGCCGGATATTTGTATGTTTTCTATGGTCTTCTCTAGACCCATTAGCCTAGCTTGCAAGGCATCGATTATAGGGTCATTTGTGGCCCCATACAAAGGATTGATTGGTACACCCTGGGTCCCCATTTGTTGTAAGTGGATGTTGGTGTGTTGTTGAGGGATATGTTGTTATGACATGTATGATGTGTTTTGTTTTGTGTGTTGGTACTAAAATTTTGCATTGGGGACGTGTAGATGGGTATGAATATGGGATGAATATGTCAGAATGTGTCCCCAGCCATTTGGGCTGATATTTGGAGAATATGGTGACCAAGAATATTTTGGTGTCTGATAGATGCCATAGGTTGTGTGTTTTGATTGCCTTGTCGGGGTTGTTGGAACTATCCCAGAGGGATATTCCCATTTTGTCCTTGAGAGGGGTTGGTATTAAACTGTGTTGATGTGTTAAAATCTGGTTGTGGTCCTTGAATAAAGAGACGCTGTTTACCTCCACCCAAAGGATTTAGTGAGGTACCAATGAGAGGATATGATGAGGATGCACTCATGGTACTAGATGTAGTCATCAATGGAGGATTTTTATGGCTTGATGTTTCCCCCAAGGCATTTATCGAAGTGGTAAATAGAGGATTGGAATAACTTGCCCACATTTCATAGGACCCAAAGGTGACTCCAGCTAATTATGATGATGTTGTGGATAGTGTAGGCAATGCGATAGATTGTGTTACTCCAATGGATGTAGCATTGATTGAATTAGAATTTTTTGGAATGTTGGAGGTAGCACTCATGTTCATTGTGATAGTTTTCGAGGTAGCATCAAAAAAGGTATTGTTTGTGTTGTTTGGAGGCTGACCACTATTGGACATGTTATTCATTTTGTTGACATTATGGTCAGGAGATGACGGTCTCAAAGTATTAATGTCTAACCCATGAGGTAATTTAGCTGCTTGACTTACAAGTATGGCTAAACATCTCTCTCTATCATATAAGACCATTTGTTCTATGAAGTAGCTGGCCTCAGGATCTTGTGCTTCTACCTCTAGGTTTTCCTCAAGTATTTTTCCATGATCCTCCTTACGTAAGAATGGTTCAAAAGGGTTTTCGATGAGGATGGTATGGTCATAAGAGGTTGAGTAGTTTTGTCAATAAATGGGTTGTCAAAAGTCCAATTTGGGTCATAAGTGTGATTGGTGACATTGAAATTAGAATCTTGTCCAAAGTTTACCATTTGTCTTTTCTTTCTTTCGAGTCTAGTTTTCACCATAAAAGGGAATTGCTCAAATGAGAGTGATGAAAATGGAAACTAAATGAAAGGATGACACTAGCCTATGTTTTTGTATTTTTGGATAAAGGATGACAATGCAAGACTATGTTTTTGGATTTTCGATAAATGATGCTAATGCAAGAATTTTTTCTAAGAAACTGATTGATGCAAGATGACAAGGTTGTCAAATCCAAAATGTCAAATGAGGACTAAGATGATAATGTTGATGAAGGAATAAGATGATTAATGCTAAGTCTAGGTTCAAAATGAGGACTAGAGATGGACAATGCAAAGTCTAAGTTTAAAATGAGAACTAAATTTGGACAAAATTTGGAGAAAGGTTTTCCTAACCACTCTAAGCTTGACTTATGTCTCAATTTTGGTTATCAAAAGGGACTTGCTAAAGGGACTAAATGAAAAGGTCAAAATGACAAGTGAGCCTACCTAACTAGACTATTGAGTTGGAGGTTCTCACAAAAAGGACAATGATCAAAAAGAGGAACAATAACCAAGTCCCAAGATAACCTGGTTTTGAAAACAATGGTTTTTGCAAAGTGTGGAGAGTTGGCCTAATCCAAAGTTTGCCAAGATGAAACCTAAGGACAAATTTATGAAAAAATGATGATTATGATGCCTAGGGAATGCAACTAAAATTGGGAAATTTTAAACCTATGGTTAAAATGCAAGCTAATGAATGTAAATGATGGATGTTTCGAGAAATTTCAATTCTGGCTTTTGACAGAGACTTTCTGAAAAAGATGTTTGACAGTAGGCTAAGATGTTTGAACTTGAATTCTGGTCTGAGAAAGTGTATGGTTTTCTGTCAGGTGATTGCGTCGTTATAGGAAGCAAATGCATCATAGTCATCAAATGCGGCTTTGGAAATGTCAAATGCGGTGCAGTTTTGCAAATGCGACTTGACAAATGGAAAATGTTGTTTAGTATTGCAGATATGGCTTTACAAAAGGAAAATGCGGTTCAGTATTGTAGATGCGGCTTTACAAAAGGAAAATGCATTTCAAGACAAGCGAATGTGGTGTTTGGAGCAACAAATATGTTTTAAAAGAGTAGATGCGTTGCAAAGTCTTGCAAATGTGGTGCGACAAAGTGATTGCGGTTTAACATATGTGTTGCAGGATGTAAAAAAAGTCAAATTTTTGATATTTGTTGTCAAAAGCCCAAATTGTTTAAAGTTTGACTGTTTGTTTCAAGATGTTTGAGTGTTGTTTGTTTTGTTTTAGTATCTAGCAAAAACTTAGCAAGCACGATATTTTGAAAATTAATCAAGCACATAAGAGAACAAGTACAATCCTTTGGTTAAGCCAGGACAGTATTTGCTAGACTCCACATGGGTTTTCCTAGCTGCATATTAGTAGCCTGTGAATCCAGAAACTTAGTTGCATGGGATCCCCCTTATAGTGCACTCTCTTCTTAGGCCAACCAAGCTTCCAACCCCCATGAAACTCCCATGATAGATTGATCGCCTCTACTAAAGACTGCGTAGACGTGGAAGGTTTCACACCAACCATTTTTTTACTAGCAAATAGAAGGTTTTGGGATTACTACACAAGAGTTTTTAATTCGGGACCCCCATTCGAGAGGCCATAGATGGGGCGCAATATTAATCTCCATTTAGGAGGCACTCTAGCCTAAAGAGGTTAAGCTCAATAGGGTTTTTGGGAGTACTACTTGGTCTGTATGACACATTCGCACTCGTAATCTTAGGTTTTTCCTTAAGATTTCCATTTCTATACCGGTCAGGGGTAGCTTGGTTTTAGCTCCTTTGTCGGTTTGAGTCATGTTGGGGTGATGAAATCCCCAGGCAGGATCAATTTCTAGAGGCAATTATTGTTTCTCTTACACCCAAGATCGCATGACTATGCAACGGGAAAGGATACGTCAGTTATTGCATCAGGTTTACATAGAAACGAAGTGAGTTTGGCTTTCTAATCACCTAGTTTGCATAGGGTGAGAGCATATTCACCTACCACTTTCAAACACAATCAAAGAATATGGAAGACATTTTAATTTTAAGTGCACCAAATGAAATATTTTCTATTCTAAAAAAGACAAGTACACTGTTTTAAATTTGGATTTCTTGGACAAATGAATCTGCAAAACCACAAATTAGTAGTTTGAACAAATTGTCGTGGACTCTCGAAATGTAAATGCCACATGCTGCGAACAAGGATTAGTAACCAAAAATCTCTAATCTAAAACATGCAATCTGTTAAAATCCTAAACTAAATTACAAATTAGAAATAAAATAAGATTAGAAATTAAAAATCTAAACTAAATTAGAATCTATATCTAAAATTAAAAATCTAAATGAAATTAGAATCTATCTATAAAATCTAATAAAATCTAATTTAAAAATCTAATTAAAATATCATCTAAAATCAAAAATCTAATTAAAAATCTAATCTAAAAAGCTAACACAAAGTTAAAATCTAATTTAAATCTAAAAGATTAATTCAAATCCATAATCTAAATTAGAATTTACTTTAAAATCTAAATTCTAGTTTCTAAATTAAACTCTAAACTAAATTAGAATCTATCTAATGCTGAAAAATACAAATTAGAAACCTTTTACAAATCTGAAATTGAAAATTTGTTGTGAATTGACCCCCTATTTAAGCTATGTGAGATTGCATTGATTGATTTTTTTTTATAGTTTTTCTGTTTTTACAATAGTAGAATTGAAAATGGCATAACTTTTTATGTTTTTATTGAAATTCTAATCATAAGATAATTGTGGAACGGTGATACCGAGATCTAAAGAACCCAAAAATAATTTTTATTAATCTTATATGTGAAATTTTTCGTGATCAAATGATTGAGACGGTTTTAATAACTTGCAGCTGCTTCACCAAAAATCCGCAATTTCACAAAAAACTCACAAATTGATTAGATAATGCAATTTTTTGTAACAAAAACCTGCAAAAACTAATGATCATAACAAGAGATGTCGGGTTCACCAATGTATCAATAGGTTATTTTTCAGGTAAAATTTTTAGCAAATTAGATTAAATAAACAAAAACCCAAAGAAACTATGAAGCACAAAGAAAGCTTAAAACATAAATGATTATACCAAATATTCGTTGAAGCTTTCATGATTCACCTCCATAGCACCTTCTAGCTTGTAGCGTATGATTGTTGCCCTCAGATTTGTGTGTGTGAGCAAACGATTGTGACCAAGCCCTATGCAAGTTTTGAAGGATTTGATGATAAAATGCATATGACCAATGACTATGCCTATGAGAAAACAATCAAATTAAATAAGCTAAATGCAAAGTAAATTCTAAGCATATAATGTCGATAATAATGAAGTGGTCCCTAAATTGTGAGAAAAATTGACATTTTATAGAAAATGCAATTTTGGATGGACAAACGAGATTTCATGTGACAATCCCTAATTAGGGTTAGGGAAAGATTGTTAAATGAGTGGCCAAGATGCCATTTGATAAAATCAAATCAACGGTCGAGAATAAATGTGATAATTAGTCAAGAAGATAAAAAAAATTAAAAATCAAGAAAATAAAGACTGCTTGATTTGTAAGATTCAAAAAATCAATAAGATAAGAGTTGAACTGAAAAGTAGATTTGGAAAATCAAGAATTTGCTCAATTACTTGATTTTTGGAAGAAGATTACCATTTTGAATTAAATTAATTCAAAATAAGGATTTTATGTGACAATAAATAATCTTTCTCAGATTATTTACTAAAATGAAGTGACAGTTAATAAAACAAAATCATTTTAAATAATTTCATTTATTTAAAATGAGAAAAATGTTAAATTAGGTAATTAAATAATTAAACCTAATTATTTAATTTAGAGGATTATGACCAATAATTAAATAAATTAATAAATTAATTTAATTGTAAGAAGACAATAGACAATTAATGATGTATTGAATAAATAAATATAATTTATATATTTAATAATCATGAAGAATACAATAGACATGAATTAATTAAATAATAATGAATTACTTAATTAATAGTCAAATGTGGACCAAGGACATAATTAAATGTCATAATTATGCTAGGACGAAAGTGGTAAAATAGAGCTTGCAGGCTTAGGCCATTTTTGAGTGTCTACAACCCTCTCTTCTCCTCCTATTTTTTCTTCACAACTCTCTCTTCTCCTCCTATTTTTCCAAATGAATGAAATGAGGTTGCTTTTAGGGTTGGGGAGATAATATAAGACAAAAAAAAAAAAAAAACTTAAAAATAAGTTTTATATTTTTTTATTGACTTTTTAAGTTGTTGTCGTCGGCTGTGTCTAGGGTTCGGGACTCGCCAAGAAGCGGAAAGTTCGACGCATCCGGCCAGTCTGGTGAGTTCGGCCAGGACACGGTTGGACTCAGCCGTGTCTGAGTTTGGGCTCCCAGGACTGGGCTAGGGGTGCTCAACTCGGGACTCGCCAAGTTCTAGTGAGTCCGGACGAGTCCCGTTACAATGGTTTTATCCATGGAGCAAAATAAAATTTATTCATCTTCATATCAATCTTTCAATAGCGATTTCCATTAAATCATCTTTATCGACCGATGAGTTGGATAACAAATCAATAACAATTTTCAAAAGTCATCAAAAATTTCCAAAAAATCTAAAAAATCTAAAAGATTCAAAATTTTATCTGATTCATCACCCGAGGGGGCATGCAGGCATTAGTTTTCAAAAATTCACATTTGGAGATTTTTTTTTAATTCTTTGAAGCAATGCATAAAACACATCACTTCAAAGAGGGGCAAAATGTATACACCTAAAAATAGTCACATTATAATAAGTCTGGTAATTAATTAAATACAATTTATTTAATTCAATCTACATATGAATGAATTTAAATAATTTATTTATATTGCTCATTTTCTACATTGTTCTATCTTAATTAAAAAAGTTTAGTTACTTATTTAATTTAATCACTTTTTCATTTCTTATTAATTAATTAAATAAGGTTTACAATTTATTTAATTTAATTATCACATTGCTTTATTTTGAATAAAGTAAATATTCTTCTTTTCCAAAATCATAAAATCACTCTTAATCTTCTAAAAGCCATCTCACTTATAATTAAATATTTTAATATTTAATTAGAATCTTCTTATCCACATTTCACACATAATTAAATATTTTAATATTTAATTAGAAGTTTTCAAAAACCACATGTCACATGAAATTAAATAATTTTATTATTTAATTGTTGAATTATCTTCAACCACCAAACTAACTCATAACTAAAGATGAAAAATGGCAAGTTGTCTTCATTTTTGAGTGAAATGGTTTTGTGGTAAGGAAACATCTTCCTTCTTTCTCTCTAGCCTCCATTGTTCTCTCTAACTTTTCCATCTCTCACCATTCATCCTACCAAACTGAATCTTAACTATTGATCTTTGCCAACTAAGCTTTTGCTTCCAAAACTCTATAAATAGGACCTCTTGACTCTTTAAAAATCCATAACTATTTGCATAACATGAGAGCTATAGTCAAGTATTCAAGCGATCAAGTATCTTAGCATAGAATTCTAGTTTCATTATCTTAGCATTATCATATCCATTAGTTGCATATCTACTATCTCATTTCACAATCATTTAGCATAGGAGCTTAGTTTCTTCCACTTTTGCATATTTAGTCTTTCTCTAGGTTTTCATTTTGGTTGGGCTTTTTCTTACACAATCTAAGAGCAAGTAGCTTTAAACGAATCCTTGGAGATAGAGGATGATGAGATAGTTTTGAAGAATCTATTTGGTTTGAAGTGTTTTACAATTTTAGATTTTTTGATATAATTTTTCATTGGTGTGTTATTGAGTTTAAATAGTTGACATTATTTCACACACACAAAAAGTTCTACAAAAACAAAAAACAAGAAGAAACAAGGTGAAAGTAACCAGTCTAAAAATAAGAAGCAAAAAACCGAAACGGGGTAGGAATTGAAAACAAATGAAAGGAAACTAAACCAAGATCTCATTGATCAATTGCCTGGTTCAAGGCCAAAAGCTAGAAGGTTTACACAATTGAGGGCTGATGTAGAGAGATTAGAAGATGAAAGAAAACATGTAGGAGATGTGTGGACCCCCATTAGGGGATACAAATTGTTTGTGTTTCATTATTGTTGGAGAAGTAGATTGGAACCAATTTGTAACCCTTGGAATTTAAATTTGGGAAAGATGGTTGTTCCCAATGTCTTTGTGAATATAGACCTTATAAAAATTTTGGCCAACTATTATAACCCAGACCTGAAAGTCATTTTCAACCCACAAGGAGAACCTTTCATACATGTATCCAAAACTGCACTTTGTGAAGTTTTCAACCTAGATGACACATGTGATCAGCCTATAGTGCATGAGGATTTAGAAAAGTAATACTAGAGGATGGACACTAACTACAAAGGATGGAGGTTACTGTTACACATGCCTAGAAAATATGGAAACTTAGTACCACTTTAGGAGGGTGATGAACCTCCCTTCCATGTTGATTTGTTCGAGCCCTATTTAAAATATACTTACTTCTCAGTGGGTCAAGTAATGGAAAAAATGATCTTTGAATTTATTTCTATAAGGCCAATGATGATCGCTACAGACATACAATTTCACAACACAAAACCTTTTCATTATGTTTCACACATTGCCAGAGGGATTGACTTAGGGCTAAAAATCATCAAGAATGGTTTTCCAATAATGTACTTCAAACATTATTCACCTCTCATGCACATGATACTGTACTATGGACAAGAGTTAGGAATATGCCCATAGGAATTAAGAATCACACAGTTGAATAAAGAGGGTCAGCCATTACCAATACAATTATGGAACTCCATTTGGGACAACAGATTTATCAATTCTAATTATGTTTATTTTGAGGAAAACTTTGTCAAGACATTGTACAAGTTTTATGGTCACCCTTGTAATTATTCTTTTTCTAATGAGATCAAAATGTTCTTAAGGCCTAAGGATTTCAATGGACCACCAACTGTAAGTCATAATTGGGGTGATTGGTATTGCTTTGTTGATTCCACTATGATAAGGGTTTATGGTTTTGAAGATACACCTCTCATATTACCCAAGACTATGCCAAATAGAATTTCATATCTAGATATTTTCAGGCAATTGGATTATTCCAATGTCATGAACTTGAATGCATATGAAAAATAGTCATTCATGCCTAGTACATTATGTTTTGGGGATTTTACCATAGTATCAAAAGAAGGATATGATCTCATTTTGGATAAATTGTCACATTTGAATATGAAGAAGGTTGGACCAAGGAAAGGATTTGATCCTGAAGGCTTTATTGATTTTTCTAGGAAAAAATAGAATTTAAGTGGATATGTTCATATACCATATCCTCATGATGATATTATTAGAAACATGGAAGAAATAGAGGCCAAATTGGTAATTGATAATTACAATAGAGAAATTGAACAGAAGATGAAAGAGATACAAGAAGTATAAATATTGTCCTCTGGTAGTGAGGAATCTTTTGAAGAAAATGAACCCCAAATCGAACCTAATAAGATCCCCAAGCTAAGGGTTAAAGAGTATTGACCTCCAAACAAAGAACAGGAAGTTGGGGAACCATCTGACATAGATGCTAGGCAATTGGCCTATAAATATTTTGTCTCAGATGACAAGTTTATTAAATCTTCTACATTTGAATATTTCTTGTACAAACAAAAGGGAAAAACAATAAGGGAGTCAGTTGCAGACTTCACACCCAACAATGAAATCTATTTGTTGAACACATTGAAAATGGATGTGGAGAATGAAATGAATAACATGACTCTAGAGAAGGGAAGAAAATTATTAGAGCAGTCTGGTATGATGATCTTTACTGGTTTAGACTTAAGCTTTGCTTTAGTTTTTTATAGCTTTTTGCACAATAATGATGTCAAACACAAGCTTAGTCCAAAAGGGGTAACAAAGGTATACATCGGGTCAAGATATAATCCTGATGAGAGTTCTCTTATGATATGGGCTCTATACCCCCCACATAAGAAGCTTGTAATTATTGATATAGAGAAGGAATTTGGTCATGTGATGACATTAAAACTGGGTGAAACTAATCCTATGGTCACAACTGATATTGGCATAAATGTAGCCAAATTGAACAAGGCATAGATTCAAATTTTTATTAAAGAAGGGGATATGTATAAACTAAATAGTGAAAGGATGCTTAAAGAAAATGATTTTCTAAGAGACACAGTCATGGATACATTCAAAGAATCTACTAAAATGTTGACTCAAGGAGAAGGCTCCCAATTAGAGGACAAGTGTGAGAAATTACAAATGAATAATCAACAAATGCATGCTCAAGTGATCAAGGTCAAGTTTGATACTCTTTCTACAATACTCCAAAAGAGGTACACTAGTATGATGATCTAGATGGAAAAGTTCTGGGTAACTCACTCTAAGTGTCACACTGCCATTCAAGAACATAAAAGGATAAATGATAGGGTGCAGGAAAAGCTCCAAGAGATACAAAAAAAAAATAGTTTCGATACTTGGGCCATTACAACTGTTGAAGACCTAATAAGGAAGCATAAAGACTATTATGAGGAACTTCAAGCAAATGCCAAAGATTTTATCGATGCTTCAAAAGAAGGTGTGCCTGCATTGTTCAGTGATAATGGAGAACTGAAAAGTTAGAATGAATGGATGAAATAATGTCGACTAATACTATAGGGAGCCTTGGAAGCAACTAAGGATGGAGATCTAGCTTAGAAGAGGCCTGCGAGCGTTTAGAAAAGATTATTACTATGGAGATTGTAACAAGGAATTTTGTGCAAGATGATGATATGTACTTGATTCAAGAGTACCTAAATCATGTTACACAAGTTCATATGTGTCTCATTAGAGCTTAATGTTAATATTTTACGTGTTGTTATATTCCCAAAAGACACTTACAAAGAGGTATACCCTCTTCAAGATATTGCTATATAAGTTGAACATGTCATGATTGAAAGATAAGAGAAAAAAAAGAGAGAAGAGAGAGATATACAAAAGAAGAGACTATCAGAATATATATCATGTAGATTATATTGCAAAGGACCATGATGCATGCATAAATTTTGGTAGAAATCAATAGAAGATCTTTAATTATGTGTGACTTCAAATTGGTGTCTATTGTTTGTTGATTTGAACAATTATCTGGTTGTCTCCACATTGTTATTTCTCTATTATTTAAACCCGTGTATCCAAGTTGATATTTAGTTTCATCAGACACATTTGTTGTTATTGTGTAATCAAGTTAATTGGTTTCTATCAAAGAATTAAAATCCTTTTAATTGATTTTAGTATTTTGGAAGTAATGTTTGGATCAGTAAGAAGATACTTGTAATTGATAAGATTGGCATACTATCTCCAACCCGATATTATCTTGTTATTAAAATTAAGGATATACTTCATTTGTCAATACATATTTTTTGTCATTGTGTGATTCTTTTTAATTGGTTTCTTCAAAGAAGGATTAAAATCCTTTTAAATAAGCCACAGTAACTTGATAGGATTGATTGGATCAATAAGTAGAGTCTATCAGTCACATTCTTGCATGTTTATATAAGGTATAAATAAACATAAGTTCCAAACAATTAGAACTATAACCAATACTAGTCACTTATCATAAACCTTCATTGACTCCGCTTACCCAATAAGGCACTGGTCCACTTCATATTTCATTATATGTTACTTATACACTTTCTTGTTCTAAATTTATAATTATCACATCAGGAGTAGGATTAGTTAACAAGCCTTTTTGAGATCCAACAACCCCCACAAATATACTAGATGTATTGAAGGAAATGGACTTGCTAGTATGAATTTTAGCATTTCATGGAAATTTAGGAGTAGGATTAGTTAACAAGCCTTTTTGAGATCCAACAACCCCCACAAATATACTAGATGTATTGAAGGAAGTGGACTTGTTAGTATGAATTTTAGCATTTCATGGAAATTTAGGAGTGCAACTATAGAATAAAGTTAAAATGTTTAGGGACATGGAGGGGAATGGTATACCCAGGATATTAACTAATGAAGGTGGACTGAAGGTTTTTTATATATGGAAGGATGAGATAGGAGGTTTACTCCCACATTTTAAGCAAACAATTAGCCTTACATATTACACCATGTTGAACCCTGTAGTTGATAACATGACTAGAATTGAGGTAAGGATGGATGCATTTGTTAAAGAGTCTTGTATTTTGATTGATGCCTGGTACAACCAACACAATACTAAGGTGCAAGAGTTGATACATATCCAATGGCCCACTAAGGAGGATTACAACACGGCTCAAAAAATTGACAAATTAAGCCTTAAATGAAGTATTGCAAAATGTTGTATCCTCTCAACCATGAAGGTTAATGACAAAATGTTGACTTGGACATGGTTTCTACTATTATTTGTTTATTACTTTATGTTCTAGTTTCTATTGACTTGGTGCATACATGGAAGAAATTTTTTCTTGTGAAGAAGATGTTTTGGAGTGACTTCAATGATGAACGATTCCTTTTGGAAGGCGAGCAGATCTTCTTTAGCAAATGGAAATAAGTTTTGTCTTATATGTTTTCCCCTCATCAAAATTCAAATATAACTAAATGGGCATGTTTTGAAATTGAAATTCAAATGTACATGTCAAATGTAAAATGTGAATGTGTAATTTGGACTAAAGCTTGTTGCTCCCTTCTTCTTATAAAAGGGAATTCAAGGCCATTTGTAGGGGTCTTTGGTTGGAAAAGGTTTTGAACTCATGTAATGAGAATTTTGTAAATCAAGCACAAAGGAATATAATAGTATTGATTCTTAGCTATGAATTCAAGTTTGTAATAGGCATAATAGTTTTATAGCAGTAATAATGTTTGAATGATAAACAAAATTTTGGGAACAATTTCTCTCTTGTATTTTGTTACTCAAATTATGAATAAAATGATAAAGGATATTTTGTTGGTCTTCAATCATTTTGGTTGAATGTATGGTTTTATCTTTTCTTTAATTCAAGGAATTGATTAAATTCTTTGATGAAATCATAGGTTTGTGTGATGAAGTACAATGATTAATAAGTAGTTTCTATTCTGGGAGATCTTGAGTTGTTTTATTGCAAGGAAATATCACAATAGTCTATGAATGCTAAGTCTAATTACTGATGTATTACAGTTTGTTGAAAATTTAAATTCTTTTCCCATGGATAAAGAATTGATCTACTAATTTGGCTATCTTTGATGTAATTGAGTTGGTCATGTCTTTCAAAGAAAAAATCCTTAATGAAAATAATTCATACACCTGTAATTGTTCTAATTTTTCATGAGAAATTACCCATTCTTTGATTTAGATGGTTATCTATTAGGGAATTAGCCAGATTATTTAGGATTTTCATCTAATTTGCAGTCTATAGGAAAGTATATGTTATTCATAATGTTTTTGGTAATTTGGCACAAGAGTATCATTTAAAACATTATAGGGATCACCCTCTTGGGTCTTGTAGAGCCTGAAGTGCAAAGGGAAATCCTAGCAAGCTTTCACCTAGTAGTTGGCCAATCCTCACCATTGTTGATCATTGAATTATGGAAAATTCATAGGAAATTACTAAGATTGAGTCTGGTTCTTAAAATAAACTAACACCCTGCTATACTGTTGGCTAAAGGCATGGGTCCACAAAATCTTAGCAAGCTAGTAGGAAACTTCATCTATCCATCTTAATGTCATCCTTCATCGTCATTTGGTCACACCTTATCAACATGTCAAAGAGACTAATCATTTCATCTTGTTGATATCCATATATCATCTTGATGAACCTTAGTTATGTCATTCTCCACTAACTCTTTCCATCATTGTTATTTCAAAGAGACTCTTGAGACTGTCTCACAAAGATTCCATTGTCACCTCGATGCAGCTTCATTATTCCTATCTATTGATCAAATTCAATTTGATCTCCACCATAGCTTGACTTGTCATCGCCAATTCAAAGGGACTCTAAAAATTCTTACTCTGATATCTAGAGTCTCCTTGATATGGGTTAACACCACTTGTGAACATGTCATCTTTAGGACCCTCCAAGTACTTTGTCCTCCATCAAATCAAAACATTTTTTGATCTCCACCATTCCCTGTTGTCTTGTGGGACTTAGCCAGGACCCACCAAAAACTCAATGGGCTTGCGGGCACCATCTAATCTCCAAGGCTTCATCTCCAAATTTGATCAAGTTGTCATTGCTATGTTGAGGGGACTTATAAAACTATCTCTTTGAAAACCCATTGTCACTTCGACACATCATTATCTCTCTCTTTATTGCTTCATCGAAGGGACTCAAAAGTGACTCCTCCTGACATGTTGCCATATCTTCAATATGAACACATGGACATATATTTCATTTATGAATTAGGAAATATTACAATAGTTGAATATTTTTCAAGCCAAAAATGGCTAGGTGAAGGGGCCAGTTCCCCACATGATATAATAGGCTTAAGTTATGACTTAGGTGACCTATAACCTCCATCAAGTAGTCAACATCAAAATAGAAAATTTGTTAAGTTGCCATGACTCCAAAAACCTTAGGGTTTATTTGCAAACCCTAGTTCTAACTGAGAGTAGAAATAAATCCATTTTTAGCATCCAACACATCATCTAAATCTACAAATTATATACCCAAAATGCACTCAATAAACCCACATCAAATCTATTATCTATTTTCACCTGTCTTTTGGAAGAACCTTCTACAATAACACATCAATTATGGATGACAACAATGCAACATTAAAAACAATTTTTACAACATGCACCACATCTTCCTAAACCAGATCCACATCCTTTGATCTTCATAATATCTAGGCACACCACTATTCTACCTATTCACATCAATGACACCTTCTATCGATATGCCAACATCTTCACTTGTAGGATCAGTTCCATCTCACCTCTGATCGCTCTTTTTGACATCAGTTAATTTCTACTTTTGACATCAATGACAAAAATATCCCAACAATCTCCCCCTTTTTCATTGATAGTAAAACTAAATGCTCAGTGTACAACCAATGGTGGATAACATTTGAGCTCAATTCTCCTTTGCTCACCCTTATGAGAATTTTCATACTTTTTTCCCCATGCTCAATTGCTTGAGAATTTTTAATACTGTCTCCCCATTTGACATCAATGGAAAATAATTACACACTTGAACATCTTGTCTTAGGTCACCATGCAACTGACACCTTCACTTCTCTTTAGCAATGGAAAAAGGGACTTTTTTGCCCTCTTTGATTGATACCAACTGATACCAATTTATGCTTTCATACAAAAAAATTCTCCCAGTCTTTGACCATGATTGCAAAACCATATGCTCCAACCACTCTACACCAATTAAAATATCTAATGCCAATTGAGTGCCATTACATTATCTGAACCAATCATGTCTAATACTAATTATAGATGTTTTCCGTTTATGTTTAGTACCAATTGATATTCTAGACTACAATGTATCATGTATAACACTGATTTGATACCAATAGCAACTCCCCATTAGACCTTTCTTCATTCTCTCTTCCTATATACTTGAGCATTTTCTTCACTTCAGGCTTTGTACTAACTAAACTTCTTTGTACCAATTCACAATGGTCTGAGACCAATTGGAACCACTCTATACCAATTATAATAAAATAAATTTTGAGTGTATTTATAGAAAAAATCCCCCTATGGGCATATCTCCACTTCTTGCACTCAAAGAGAATTTCTCTTAATAGAGAACTTACATAACTTCCTTCTCCTTCAGCTACAAATGTTCTTCCCCCTTGTCAAGCATTTCAAAGAGACATATTGTGACTATAAGTCTACAACCATCAAGTCCTTAAAAATTTGTAAAACTTATTTTATCATACTTGATCTATCTTTTCATTTCCATAGATGAATAGGATACCAATTAAGCTCCCTCTGGACTCATGCCCTATCACTAAAATTATAGTTATGTAAGGCAGGGGCAGCCACATTGAGTGTTTCCTGCTCACCTTTAACTCTCCACACCATCTTGGGCTTCTTATCTATCTTATCTGCCTTCTTCTTAGGAATATGTGAACCATTTTTCACTTTGGGGGACACATTCCTTTTCTTACTATGTTCTTTTGGTCTTACATGACTTGTTCTACAATATTTAGCTATGCAACCAAAATTATTGTAGTTAAAGCACATTGCATTCATGTCTACAACAAGAGCAACTAATTTTTCATTCATTTAATTTGTACTCCTAGGTGCAGCTCTACATTCACACACCCTATGATCAAATTGATTACATGAGTAATATTAACCATAGAAAAACAATGAATACCTAATCATATCTTTCAGTTATGTAGGAGGAGGGGGTCGTCTTTGATTTGACATCTTGGCATGTCTCATCCTTGTGAATCTTTCTACATCAGCTCCCTTTGCATGTTGCTTTCTCTTCAATCTTTTAGGGATTGAATTCTCCACCTTATTATCTGCTACAAGCTTCTTCTCCTCTTTTTCCTTCTTCACTTCACCAGTTCCTTTTTTTATTTTTCATTTCTAGAGGCATTTTCCTTGGAACAACTTGTACAAGCTTTCTCTTTCTTTG
The DNA here is from genome assembly GCA_007115665.2 of Sequoiadendron giganteum. Lineage (NCBI taxonomy): Eukaryota > Viridiplantae > Streptophyta > Pinopsida > Cupressales > Cupressaceae > Sequoiadendron > Sequoiadendron giganteum. Next base: position 471,395,721 of record CM021106.1, on the reverse strand, counting down.
TGTAGCATTTTTCTTCTTCTCTAAATATGTCATATAATTTTGTAGAAGTACTAGTTGAGGAAATATTTCCTTTCTCACACCCAAGTTCAATCTTCACCCTTGGTCTTGATCTTGGTCTTGGTGGCTTTTGTGATCTGATCAACTCATTTAACATCTTACAGCCACCTTTTAACTTCAAGCCTTTATCAATCTACTCTTTAGAATATCGTAACTCCTCTCTTAAATAAACTATCTCTTCTTCCAATTTCATGCATTCATTTGATTTGGACTTTAGTTTAGATTTAACTACATATTCTATCCTTTTACCTTCCTCAAATCGTGTTTTCAAACTGACTATCATTTGATTAGAATCTTCAAGGTTTTTAATTAGTCTCTTTATCTCCTTTTGAGCATGCAACTTTTGTCCTTCATTCTCCTTCTTCAAAATTTTAATCTCATCTAGAGGATAGATGAGTTTACTATTGTGTGGTCTCACAATGCACCCCAACATTGTAAGGATTGGGGACCCAACAAATTTTTTTAACTCTTATGGTATGAGCTAGCTAGTTGGAAGATCATCGAGAGAAGAAAAGGGTAAAATAAATCTTTGATGTAAAGAATGCTTCGTAGTAAAGTGTTTTAGGTATTATATACCGGGAATTGAGAATGTTTGAAAGGAAAAAAGGTAATGAGTATATAAGCCAAGTGTTCTGGTGTGATATTGGAATCCTGAGATAGAAGGAAGTCTGGTAAAACCGAAGTCCAGGGAAAGTTTATGGGTAAAGTTGAATACCGGGTATCGGGTACTGGGTTGTGATATAAAGTGAGGTTTTGAAATTTTGTTATTATCTAATGAGTCTGATAGTCCGATGATTTGATATATGTAAGGGATAATCATACAAGAATTTATGATGTACTTTGGAAATCATGTTATTTATGGAATTTTGTATTATAATATTTGAATAATGGTTTTGTTTACATGAGATGTTTATAACTATTTTTTTAAGGGATTTAATGTGTAGAATTTGTGATTGCGGGAAATACAGATTGTGATGCAAAGTTCAGGTATGGATGGTCAAGCAAATCAAATTTGCAAATGAATCTGATGGTGTTACCAGGTTCAATAATACACTTTAGAGGCTCATGCTCAAATAAAGTTTGTTGCAAGGAAGTGCTAGATACCGGGAGCCCGAGACTCTGGATTCCAAGCATGTAGTAGATGAGTGTACTCATTTTGGGAGTTACCTATTCCTGGAATGTTCAAATTGACGATGAACGTAGAGTGTAGGAATTGAATTTCCACTAGATCAACCTAAATATATGTGGGAATTTCTTACACTCACATGAGCGGATTGGTTTGGCTCCATAAAGGAACCTTGAAATAAAAGATTAAAACCTGAAGAGATTCAATGAGAAATTGAACTCAATCTTCAAGGACTTCAATTGTAATTTCCTAGTCAATCACTATCTTCCATGTGCCTTGATATGATTCATCCCTTTGATTTTCTCTCATGTATTTTCCTTATCATGTATGTGCTTTGTGTTCTATAAAAGGCTAGAGGATATTTTTTTAAGTTAAGTTCAAAATTTGTGGATGTCAGAAGAGCCAAAACTTCTTTAAGTTTTGTTCTTTTTTTCCTATTTTCTCGATCATTCTAGTCTAAAAACTTATATGCACATAGACATTGATTAATATCAGAGCCAATTTGATAGCTACCTATCTCATGAATCTTTTTTAGCTAGTTTCGGTTAGTTCGACTGAACAAGCCTATGTACTGCACCATTTAAGGGTGTATACAAAAACTACTCAGTCTCCAAACTAAAACCATCTCTTTAAAAGCTCACACTATTTTGTATGTAGCTATGAAGCAATCTGGTGAAGTATAAAGTGGTTTTCTTTGATTCAATTAATTATTTGGAGCATGCATGGAGAATAACTAGGAGAAAATTTAATTTCAATATTTTTATGCTTTATTTTAGAATAGATGTTTAAATTCTTTGAAAATGTTCAAAAAAATAGATGAATGGATGGAAATTTATTGAAAATATTTTGTTTTAATACATAATTGTTGAATGATTAAAGCTAAATCTACTTAAGTGATAGAAAATGAAATTGTTAATGTTCATGAAATATTATTTCGAATCTTTCAGTTTCATGATATTTACTCTTGAGATCCAAATGTAAAACTCAGTGTCTAGTATAAGTATGATTTCTAAAGAACATAGTCCCTTTGATATTAACAACAAATTCACATCATACCCTGAAGCGAACCTAGTACGATCATGACCTGATTACCAGAGACTTGGGATTGAACTGAGTCAATCCTTTTTTTTTGTTTAGGAAGGTTTCCCCTTTGATATTGTCTAGAAGGAGGGCCATCTTTTTCCTTTGAAATTTTATCTAGTCCCAAGTTTTAAAAGCTTGTAAAGTAAGGTTAAAGACAAGCTAGTATTTCAGTATGGAAGTTGAGAAACTTGTGAAAAAATTTAACCAAAAATTATATCCTTTAAGTTTGCTCACTTTTGGTAGGGTCCCCAAATGTAGAATTCATGATACAACCAATCACAATGAACTTGATTGTGAAATTTTCTTAACTAGGGTAAGCTTAGCCATGTGTAAAGTGCTTTCATTAAAATACAAATTTTTAACCGCTAGAAGGAAAGATCCATTAGAAAAACTTGGGTGCAACCCTAGTAAATCCAAAAATGTTAAAAAATAAACTAATACATCAAAACAGTTGGTTAACTGCAATCGTTACAATGAAAATCATAACACATTGCAGGGAAATAAACAAGAATGTCAAGATTTCATAATATTGCATCAGAACTGAGGAAACAACATTGATGAGTCATCATTCTCCTTATACTTGGAAAATACAAATGAAGAAAAGGAGCAGGAAAATTGAGCGAGAGACACGTATATTTTACCCCAAACAAAAAATCTACAAGACAAAAAGGGAAATTTCCCTAATTTTATGCAAAATACAAAATATCATTATTTTACTTTTTCTCTCTGATGATAATATAAATTATGATATATCTTGGTCTAACAAAGTGCAAAGTGAAGACAGGATCTAAGACATGAAAATTCTCGAAGGAGAAAGTCAAAAAATGGATGCAACCATTCATGGAAATAAACAAAGTATAGAAACAAGCTATGAACCAGGGTTGGAAGAAGGTAGAGTATGGTCGCATCAGACAAAGTGTGTGAAATCAACCTTTAAAGTGGTCATTTTAATACATATGAGCCAATTCATTGGTAAGTACTCTGAATTTATGATCGCCAAACATAAAAAGTTTAGAATAATTCATTGTTGCAGTAGGATTGTTGAAATTTTTTTGAATTAATTTAAAGATAAGCCTATTGTAACTCATACCAAAATGATAATGGAAATAATTATAGAAATTAGAATTAGTTGTTTTGTTAGGGTTAATTTTTTGCTAGATTAAATGTCTAGTTAGTTAGGGTTAGTTTCATTTTCTTTGCTTTTATCTTGTTTTTTCTTTTTCTTTTGTCTGGCCCCTAAATTTGCAACTTCTACTTAACTTTCCTTGCATATATGAGAGTTAATCCAAAAATTTGTAGAGATACAATGAAATTCAAAAAATGATAAAAGCATACATAGTAAATCCATGCTTTGAAATTATTGAAATATATATATATGTGTGTGTGTATATCACATATATACATCATTATCAAAATTCTTGTTTCAAAACATCAAAAAGATAAAATAAGGAGCCTAGTTGCAAGTGGTGGTGGTAGTCATTTAGTCGATATGGGATGCCTCATCTATTAGAGCTAAATAACCTATATAGGTGAGTTCTCGCTGAGTTTCAAAGTGCTAAATATGGAGGTCTGAGAGAAAAGGCCGAAGAGGAACTATTTCCCCATGCTACAAGAATGGAGGAATCTCATCCATTGAGGGGATTCCAATGGTCGGGGGCGCTACAAGTAAAATAGTGTCTAGATTCTCTAAGTATTCAGGTCTCACTATCAGGTTGGAAGTTGAGCAAAAATCTTCCACAAAAAAGACCTATATCGAGAAGAGATGCTATAAAATGAGAAGCCACGTCAAAGTAAAAGAGAAAGTAGCGACTACATGCTACATACTTTTCCTCGATGACTAAGCACAAATTTGGTATAGTAGAATTGGAAGCACTAATGAAGAAAACCTTTTCAAGCCTTGGAGTTGTGATACTTCCTAAGAAAACATTCTTCTGATGAGAGCAGCTTAAATAAATTGGAGTATCCATGGCCTAGAAGGAAATGAAAATAAAAAGAGCAAGAAAATGAAAAATCAGAGAAGAAAGCTAAGAAAGAATATGAAGAATTCAGAAGGAAACAATGCAGAATTTATAGAAAGATGTGAGAGAGGTGCGGTACATATTTCCTTGAGAGAAGTCTCATAAACCATAAGCAAGGTGGCAACTGGATATTTATTTCTAGAACAGAAGGTTAAATCAAATTAATTCTTTGCACATTGCTAATAAATTGCTTCAAAGTTGAGTAGTATGAAGATTGCAAATCAAGCAAGTTGAAGATTTCAAATTTAATAGTGGTCTTTTCAAACTATTTTTTGACATATTATTTATGAAGGTGATGGTATGTGCGGAACAAACAAAAAAAGGAAATTAAGCTGGTAAGGCAATACACATCATCACCTACATAAGTGGAGAGAAATGATTTGTGCAAAGTCAAGCATGTGCAATAAATGAAGAACAATGTGATCCTATTCTTATATAATCATGATAATCTTGATCCATTAATGAGGTGCAACACTGTTAAATTGGAAGTGCTAGCTGAAATTTTAGCGGTTGTCATAAGAATTTCTTGAAAGGGTGGTAACTAATGTTTCTAAATTTAAATTTAATTTGGTGATTAAATTGTTTTCTACTAAATTTGAATTTATGCATATCTTTTAACATATAATGGTCTACAGTTAGCTAGGATTTTGCATAAGGTGGTAAAATTTAGCCGGAAATACACACCAACAGGGAATATTTTAAGTGATTTTTTGGGAAATGGTGAATTGATGAGGGGATTTGCATTGAATGAAAAATAAAAAACGTAACCTTCGCTACCACTATAATTCCCAACCTAATAGCGGGCTTTGTTACTTGTAAGTTGAAAATGAGCTATTATTGAAATATCAAAAGTGAAAATGCGCTATAATTGCTATATCTAAAAAAAAGGATCAACTCTTTAGGCTATCCAAATAAGTCTACCGGGGCTATGGACGCCTGACTGGCAGTAGAGCTATGTTTGGGGGAATTACAAATATAACCTCTTCGGGGTTATGGACGCTTGACTGGAAGTAAGGCTCTATCCCTCATTGGCTTTGGAGGATTACCATATTATGTAGTTCAATGCAATGAACTGATTATTTTTACTGAGTTCCAAAAATTGGAATTAATCAGAGCACACACGAATGTTCTTGGGGATTTCTATTTATTTTTATGCTAGAATCTAGGTAAAGGTAAAGGGTATTGTTCTAAAATATGTATAAATTATAATTTATAATTGGTAATTTAATTTTCAAATTTTATTTAAATTTGGATTTATTGGTTGCAATTTGTTGTGTGGTCTCACAATGCACCCCAAGATTGTAAGGCTTGGGGACCCAACAATTTTTTTTAACTCTTATGGTATGAGCTAGCTAGTTGGAAGATCATCGAGAGAAGAAAAAGGTAAAAGAAATCTTTGATGTAAAGAATGCTTCGTAGTAAAGTGTTCCAAGTATTATATACCAAGAACCAAGAATGTTTGAAATGAGGAAAAGGTAATGATGATATAAGCCAAGCATTCCGGTCTGATATTGGAAGCCCGAGATAGAAGGAAGTCCGGTAAAACCGAAGTTTGGGGAAATTTTATGGGTAAAGTTGAATACCAAGTACTGGGTACCGGGTTGTGATATAAAGTGAGGTTTTGAATTTTTGTGATTATCTAATGAGTGTGATAGTCCAGTGATCCATTATATGTAAGGGATAATCATACAAGAATTTATGATGTGCTTTGGAAAGCATGTTATTTATAGAATTTTGTATTATAATATTTGAATAATGGTTTTATTTACATGAGATGTTTATAAATATTTTTTTAAGGGATTTAATGTGTGGAATTTGTGATTGCAGGAAATACAGATTGTGATGCAAATTTTGGGTATGGACGGTCAAGAAAATCAAATTTGCAAACAAATCCGATGGTGTTACCAGGTTTTGTAATACACTTTAGAGGCTCATGCTCAAATAAATTTTGTTGCAAAGAAGTGTTAGATACCGGGAGCTCAGAACTCTGGAGTCCAAGCATGTAGCGAAGGAGTGTAGTCATTCCCCTATTCCTGGAATGTTCAAATTGAGGATGAACCTGAAGGGTAGGAATAGAATTTCCACTAGATCAGCCTAAATATATGTGGGAATTTATTACACTCAAATCAATATATTGGTTTCGTTCCATAAAGGAACCCTTAAATAAAAGATTAAGACCCGAAGAGCTTCAATAAGCAATTGAAGTCAATCTTCAAGGACTTCAATTATAATTTCCTGGTCAATCACCATCTTCCACATTCCTTGATATGATTCATCCCTTGGATTTTATCTCATGTATTTGTCTTAACCTATCTGTGCTTTGTGTTCTATAAAAGGCCAGAGGATATTTTTTTCAGTTAAGTTTAGAATTTGTGGATGTCGAAAGAGCCAAAACTTCTTTAAGTTTTGTTCTTTTTTCCTACTTTCCTGGATCATTTCTGTTTGAAAACTTGTATGCACATAGACATTGAATAATATCATAGCTAATTTGATAGCTACCTATCTAATGAATATTGTGTAGCTAGTTTCAGTTAGTTCGGTTGAACAAGCCTGTGTACTATGTCATTTAAGGGTGTATGCAGAAACTACTCGGTGTCCAAACTGAAACCCTTTCTTTAAAAGTTGACATTATTTTGTATGTAGTTATGAAGCAATTTGGTGAAGTATAAAGCAGTTTTCTTTGATTTAATTAATTCTTTGGGACATGCATGGAGAATAACCAGGAGAAAATTTAATTTCATTATTTTTATGCTTTACTTTAGAATATATGTTTAAATTCTTTGAAAATGTTCCAAAAAATAGATGAATGGATGAAAATTTATTGAAAAATTTTCGTTTTAATACATAATTGTTGAATTCTTAAAGCTAAATCTACTTAAGTGATAGCAAATAAAATTGTTAATGTTCATGAAATATTATTTCAAATCTTTTGGTTTCATGATATTTACTCTTGAGATCCAAATTTAAAACTCAGTGTCTAGTATAAGTATTATTTCTAAAGAACGCATTCCCTTTGAGATTAACAACAAATTCACATCATACCTTGAAGCAAACCTAGTATGATCATGAACTAATTACTGGAGACTTGGGATTGAACTGATTCAATCATTTTGTTTTGTTTAGGTAGATTTCCCCTTTGAGATTGGCTTGTTCCATATCTCTCAAGAAGAATAGGCTTCTTCGTTGTCTATCTATGGAGTTTTTTATTCCACAATGTTGATGTGAGTGAAATCGTTGTCAAAATTTACCTTCTAGGTCTAATTCTTCCTCTTCACCAGACCTCTCAACTTCTTCATCAAAATTTGTACAAAATTCCATGGAAAGGGATTCTTTCCCACCAATCTCATAGATACTATCATATTCATCATTTGATCCACCAAAAACATTTGATAACCTATTTTCACCTTTTGTGTGTAGATCCTTCTCATTTTTCTCTTTATTGCCCTCTTATTTCTTAGAGATCATTTTCAACAAGAGAACATTTAGCATCAACAAGACCTAATCTACCAGAGTTTAAAATTTTAAGGGATAGCTTACCTCTATGTTTTCTGGAGCCATTCCTTAGTCTTCAAATGAAGTCAAATTCCTCTTCATAAAAATTCTGAGATCTATATGTAGATGCTTCTATCATCTCCCTTCTATCTACAATATCTCTAATGGATTTGTTTACAATCTTCTTATCTTTACTTGTCTCCAAATTTTCAGACTCATCTCCATGTGTCTGAATCTTGGCTTGTACCTTTCCATCATCACCTTCATACACTCTCTTTAACCCATTCCAAACTTCTTGTGTTGTTTCACAGTGTATAACCTTGGTAGGAATTGATCTTGGCATCCTTTTTAGAATATAAATTTTTTCCTTAGCATTGTCTTTATATACCTTCCTTCCACTAGTATCAATGGGAAGAGTGGCAAGATCCTTCTATCCCTTCTTAATTGACATCCACACATCAAAACCTAATGATTCTAAATATTCCTTCATTTTGCTACTCCAAACCATATATTTTGATCCCTCAAAGAGAGGTACTTCTTCTGTAGATGAGCCTTCTTGATTAGCAATTATTGTGACCACTCACCAAGATCTACCTGAGCTGATTAAGCTTCTCCTAGGGAACCTAGGGATCTAATACCAATTGTTGGAACACAACAATCTACTGAGAGGGGGGATGAATCAGTAGATCACATAAAAACTTAACCCCTAATCTCTTTTGTGTAGAATAACTTCTTAAGCCCTTAATCAATATTATAGATTAATTCCTTTTAGAACTTTGTGTAGATTTAATAAATATGAAGATAGATAACCGTACACACAAAAAATCCCATAACACATGATGTATGTGGAAAACCCAAGATGGAGAAAATAATGATGAAAAATGTTGATTGAGTCTACTACTCAAATCCAGTGTCACAAAGAAATCTCTTGTTACAATGTTTAAGGGCACCAACCATAAGGAGACACCAATCCCCTGATTTAGGAGAATCAAATCCAAGAAGACGCCAATCAGATGCACATTGAAAAATACATTTTTGTTTACAATTTAATGTTGCAACCTCCTTTGCAATTATATAATAATTTGTTGCAATCTATACAACTCACTCTCTGCTGCCGATGCTACAATATCAGCAACACATCACCTCTATTTTGTGCCCTCTCTCTTTTTCACTTAGAACATTTTTTGTTCTATCTTTCTGCATTACACCTTTGCACCTTGAATGAAAACTCCTAGAGGATATTTTGTATTACATTCTAGGACTCTTCTTTACATGTGCATTCTCTATCTACTTCTCTACTCACACTTCTCTCTCCACACTCTACCTCTATTGCATATTCAACAATACATGACTCTCTTTAGCATTATCTACCCTTACATATTATTCTCTCTCAAATCACATACAATAGATACAACACATAGAGACTATTTTGATTGTATTATTTCTTCATCGATATGGAATCAATGCCTCAAGATTATCACACCTATTCAGATCATTTTTAATCCTCTATTAGGGTTTCCTTCACCTACTAATGTCTTCAACAAGGATTTTGTTCATCTTGATCCTTGCACCACCACCCAACTCATAATTAATACATTTGATAAGGTTTACTAGATATCACCATAGTTTGCATCGAGCCTAACAAAATTTAATTCTATTATAGAGAATTTGTCCAAATTAGCTCTTTATCATACTCTAGAATTAGATATGCATTAAATTAAATTCCTTCTTTGATCAATCTAATTTTGATTTTCATTGACATGGCTATATGTGTTGCTGCTTAGTAGATGAAATCTTCACTGACATTAGTCGTAGGTGCAGTTGAACCAATTATTTATTTTCCTCTATGTCGGTTACCAATCAAAACCCTTGTTTATATAGACCTAGTCATTGAAATATTCATCTTTGAACCTAGACTATCGATCTACAAAATTTGCACCATGATCTAATGATTCTCCATTAACCTTGGCAAATTTAAAACATAATCGTTGAATTAAACCTCTTTAAACTAGCATAGTCAATCTCCATCTCATGACTATCACTTTACACCATCGAAGACACTTTAACATACTAGACTGAGACATTTTAGGGTCTCACCAATATCTTCCTTTCTCTCCAATAGCACTAACGAGATACATGGGCCCACATAATCACCATGTAATTCACAACAAATATTTTAACTGATCTATCAATCAATCATACTTCACCATGTTTCGTCACATGTCACCTTACTCCATCATCACTCTATCGAGTTTCACATTATCGGCATATCAAAGGGACCAATCAATTTTTCCTATTGATATTCATCCTTCTCTCCGATGAGGTGCTATTGGGATGTTGAGGGGACTATTCACAAAGTCCCATAGATATGTATATATCTCCCTGATGAGGTATCTTCACATCTACACCATCCGATCAACCTTGTTCAATCTACACCATTGATCTTCATTCATCAGGAATTTTTATAATACATGTGCCTTTATTTCTTCTTTAGCAATGTGGTGATCACCATTGGATTAGTCACCATCCAATCTATACTGTCCCCCACTATACTTCTAGTTAAAAGCATGGGTCCATTAAATCTTATCCAACTGGTGGAAAACTTCCACCTATCCATCTTAACATCATCCTTCACTATAATTTGGTCCCACATTATTGGCATGTCGAAGAGACTAAGCATTTTATCTTGTTGATATCCATATGTCTTCCTGATAAACCTTAGTGATGTCATTCTCTACTAACTCTTTCCACCATCATTATGTCAAAGAGGATCTTGAGACTCTCTCTCTGAGATTCCACTATCACCTCGATGCAACTTCATCTTTTTTGTTCATTGATCAAATTTAGTTTGATCTCCATCATAGCTTGACCTATCATCACCAAGTCAAAGGGACTTTAAACCTCTTACTCTGATATCCAAAGGTCTCCTCAATATGGGTTAACACCATCTATGCACATGAAATCTTCAAGACCCTCCAAGTAATTTTTCCTTTGTTAGATCAAAACACTATTTGATCTCGACCATTCCCTACTATCTCATGGGACTTAGTTGGGACCCACCAAAAAATCAACAGGTTGGCGGGCATCGTTTGATCTCCACCATTGATCAAGTTGTCATCGCTATGTTGAGGGGACTTAAAAAAATGTCTCCTCAAAAACCTATGGTCACTTTGATGCATCATTATCTCTCTCTTTATTGCTTCATCGAAGGGACTCTAAAGTGACTAATCCTAACATGTTGACATCTCTTCGATATGAACACAAGGACAAATATTTTGTTTGCGAATTAGGAAATATTACAGTAGCTAAATATTTGTCGAGCCAATAATAGCTAGGTGAAGGGGCTAGTTCCCCACATGATATAATAGGCTTAAGTTATGACTTAAGTGACCTGCAATCTCCAACAATAATTCAATGTCAAAATATAAAAAAATTGAAGGCGCCATGACTGCAACAACCTTAGGGTTTATTTGCAAACCCTAGTTCTGACTGAGAGCAAAAATAAATCCATTCTAAGGATCCATCACATCATCTAAATCTATAAATTATATATCTAGAATGCACTTAGAAAACTTGATGGCACCTTCAAAAAATTTAAATTTTGAGTGCCCATGTTGAAAAAATTGATTTGCACACGCAGAAGAGCACCTGAAAAAATCTTCCCAAGTTACCTACTTTGGAAGGTCATATTTCAGAGCTAGTTAATTTTCATGCCAAACCCCTTGGTGAGCAAATTTATTTGACATATTTGAACATGCATGTCATTTTTAAGCTTCCCAAGATGAGTTTTCATAAGGTTTTGAAGTGCAAAGATGGAGGGTTTTGGGATTGTTTTGGTGTTTATCAACTCTCAATTCTATGAAGTGGCCTCTTGTTCAGGCTGATATTTCATAGTTGGATTATCATCATGACAAATTTATTGGTTCCTTGCATTCCCCCCACATTCATATACTCCTTGGTCTAGTTTCAAAGCCTTATGATCTAATTCGATATTTTTTCAAGATCAAAAGCAAATGTAGTTTGTCCTGATTTTTCATTTGCATTTTCAAAAATGTTTCAGGGAGGTCAACTTTGACCCTTAATATATTTTGAAGAATTTTGATTCAAGGAAATCCATCTTACACACGTACTCAATGGACTTAAATGATCTAATGTTTTTAGAAGGTAATTTGGTATTTTTTCAAAGTGGTGACTTTGTGAGCCTTGATTGGTTTTGAACAACTATAGTTGCAGAAGTGTTTTACTGAGCAACTTTGACATTGAATATCTTGCACCTCAAAATATCTTCTTCCAAACCATTTATTGTACTACATTCTTAGGTTAAATTTCTGCATTCTTGTGTATTTTCATCACTCCTAGAGGTCGTTTTGACTAGTTTTCTAGGGCAATTCTAGAGCCCACTGGACTAGTTTTCACCATTATGCAAATATGCTTGAAAGAAAATGTTAATGACAACCCAATTCATAGTTTCACACTTGATGCATTCAGAGGTAGCCTTAGATCAATTCAAGGTTAAAACTTGTTTCAAAATGATATATTTTTTTAGTTGGGCCCATATGGGGACTCGACTTGTGTCACACAAGTGTCATTGGTGAGGTCTATAAACAAAATTCAAAAGAAAGTTTCTCATTCTGATTCTCCTCTTGTGATAAATAAAGTGGATCAAACGTTAAAAGTATTTTCAATGAAATTGTAGAATTTGAAGGTTTGATAGATATTGCAATGAAAACATTAGAAATATAGTACATATAGTGTTGATTGGTCAAGGCTATGGAGAAAATGAAACATTATCTTAGAAATGCAATGATTAAAAACCTGAAAGACATGGGAACATTTTAGAGAAGGTGTTAAAAATTTACTATTCCTTCCAGTAAGTTAAAAGAATCATGCAATAAACTCTCTCATTGCACACTATTTTTTATCAAAGATGGAATATACAAGAGTGCATACATAACTTTCAAAGGTAGTAAAAATCTATAGCCTCGACCTATTATTGTCCCTAAAGATCATAGGCATAGTGTGAAAGGACATATGACTCTTCCATACACATGACGAAGGTGGTTTTTCACTCAAGATACCATGCAATAAAGTCACAACACTACTTAATCTAGTTTGGTTGTCTGAGCAGCCACATGATGCTGAAAAATAATTTTTTTTATGCAAGATAATATTCTTTAGATTTTCTCCACTAAACCTTGCTTTTCAATAGACTTAAAATCTGAGTAAAGATGACATGAAACACCTTGATTAGCCAATGACAATTGACCTGGTGGGTGATAGTGATGAAAAGTTTGTTGCAAGTATGGATGTGTTTGGTGGTGTTGGAATTAATGTTGTCATTGATGTCAACACAATTTAGAGTGATTGCAGATGGTACAAGTATAATTGAGATACAAAAAAAGTGTTGAGAGTACATGGAGCTATACTTATGAAGTTGCAATGTGTTGAAGCCAAGTTCTTTTGAGAAAATTAAGAAATAATGAGGACAGTGTTAAGTGTGTGTTTTGAGTGTGCTCTAGTAATGTGATCAACATTTCTTCTATGTTCATCCTATGCTTGTGCGGATATATAGTTGTGTTCATGAGCTTCAATGGATAATATATCCTAAGTTTTAACTTTTGGATCGATGGAGAGTGAAAGTTGTGTTCACTAGTGTGTGAAACCATTTGATAGAACTATTTATTTTCTCTGTTGTCTTCTGGTGGTTCGTTTCAGATCTTGCAAATCTGGAAGAGGGTTAATCTTGATTTTTTCTATGTTTTGGAAAATGTTCTTGTGGTTTAGTGCTCCAGAAGGCTTGTTCTAGAGCTATGGTATGTTTCTGCTCAGTCTAGTTGGACTGTTGAAGTGAGTTCAATGTATGGAAGTTACTGTAGTTGTTGTGGATGTTCCTGAAGGTTTCTAAGAAGTGTTATTGGATTTGATGAAGCATGTTGGGTGATCCATGTGTGATCATCTTGCAGGAGATGTGCGTACTATAAAGATCATTGGTGTTTTCATTAGGTTTGGCCAACCTGGTGTCTGCACGTTACATGAAGATTAAGCATCATTTAAGGAAGTGTGTGATTGATCCAAGATGTTGTTTTGGGTCCTAATTAAGTTTGTGTTTGGTCCTCTCTCATTCTTATCCACCATGGGAATGTTGAGAAGCCGACCTAATTTGAATTTGTAAAAGAAGGAATATGTAGAGGACCTTAAGAATGTTTCTAAGGTTGAAGATGGTATAAAATCAAGTCAAAGATCTTGTGAATTGCAAGGAAAAGAAAAAGAAAGAAAGTGAAGTGTGCAAACATGTGTGAAAATAAGCGTGTGTAAGAGAGAATCAAGGTAGCAGTACTTTGATGTGTTAGATTCCTGAAAGTAGTGAGCTGATGATGTCTACAATTCTTTGATCAAGTTGGGGATGTGTGGAACCTATTGTGGTGGATCCTCTTTTGTATTTCTTTGTTTGTAGGCAGTGAGCCTCTTTCTAGATAGTGAGTCCTATTTGTAGGTAGTGAGCCTTTGTATTTGAGAAGTGAGCCTTTATTGCATTACTATTATATTGTGATTTAATCCTCACCATGGTTTTTCCCTCATTGGGTTCTCCATGTAATTATGGTTTCTCTAGTGTTTTATTTTTGCTATCTACATTTCATGTTTATACTTAATAATAAATTAAAGTTAAAGTGAAATTGATTAAGGTTAGAATTAAAAGAACTTGGTACAACTGATTCACCCGCCCTCTCAGTTTTCTTGTGCATTTCAAAAATTTGTATCAAAACTTTGGTTCCTTAGAGAAGAGCTTAATCACTTGAGGTAGATATGATGGCACACAAGTTGCAAATCCCTATTTTTGAAGGAGCTGACTACAGTGATTGGAAGGAGCAGATGAGAGAATAATTATTCTCTCTTGGTTTCAATACTTGCAAAGCTATGGAGACAAAGTATGTTCCACCGGCTAGTGGTCCTTCTACTGGTGAGTTTTTTGACTATGAGGATAATGAAAAAGAAAGGTATGCTATCTTTAGTGCCTTATCTAGAACTGAACGGACAAAAGTTATCTCTTTGGGCACTACTTATGAAGTATGAAAAAAAATGAAAGATATCTATGAAGGGAATGCTAGAGTGAAATTGTCAAGGAAGCTAACAACTAAGTGCAAATTTGAGAATTTGAAAATGGAAGAAGGTGAAGATATTGCAAGCTACTATCTAAGAGTTGAACTTACAAAAAATGAAATCAAAAATCAAGGTGGTACCATGGCAGATGAAGATGTAATAGAGAAGATCTTGATGACCCTACTAGAGAATTATAGTGACAAGGTCTCTGTTATTGAAGAATCATATGATCCAAAGAAATTTACTAAAGAACAGTTATTTGGCACCTTGACTGCATTTGAGATGAGGAAATTTGGAAGAAAAAAGGAGAAAAATGAATCAACCTTTAAAGCAATGAAGATACTGGATGATTCAGATAGTGATGGTTCATAAGAGTTGGAAGAAAAAATTACAAGGAAATTAAAGAAAGGTACCGGTAAATACAAAGGTATGTTACCTTTTAAATGTTTTAGTTATGAAAATATTGGCTACTATGCATCAAGATGTCCAAATAGAGCTGCACAAAAGAAGAAAAAAGATAATAACTATAAAAACAAAAAGGACAGGAACTTCAAGAAATTGTATTATGTTAGAGAAGATGTCAAATTTTTTTATGATGAGTCTGATGTTGAGGATGATAAAGATGAATTCTTATTCTTATCCTTGGAGAATAAATCAGTGTCTGCTAACCATCGAAGATGTGCAAGGGAATATGGTCTAGAGGATAAGAAAGATGAAATGGAAGGTACTCTGATTACTACATTTCGTGCTAGACAGGATGAGTACTATTGGGTGATTGACAGTGGATGTTCAAATCACATGACCACAGATAAGAGTAAGTTTACTAAACTTGAAAAATATGATGGAGGATTAGTTATGTTTGGAGATGATTCTGGTGCTAAGATTGTTGGAAAAGGTACAATTAGTCTTGATGGAAAACATAGTACTGATGATGTTTATTATGTTAAGGGCTCAAGGCATAATATTCTGAGTGTTGGAAAAATGTGTAGCAAAGGTTTTAAGCTTGTGTTTCAGGATAACACCTGTGAGATCAAAAAAGAGTCTGGAACTGTGGTGGTTGTAGGAAAAATAACTCATGGAAACATCTATCATCTTTAAAGTGGTGATGGTCAGTAATTTGTTTCTCAAGTTAATGAAAGTTGGTTGTGGCACTGGAGGATGGGACATGAAAACTTTGATAATATGATTAGGATCAGTTCAAGAGAAGTTGTTAGAGATCTTCCTAGAATCACAAAGCCTAGAAATTATATTTGTAGAAGTTGTTAGATGGAAAAAAAAACAAGAAGTAGTTTTAAAGGAAAGGAACAATCATCTACCAAAATGCTGGAGTTGATTCATACATACATCTATGGTCCTACAAGAACAAGAATCCTGAATGGGGATAGGTATTTTATGCTTTTGATTGATGATTACTGTGTATGTTAGAATGTGTAAATCAAAATGAATCTAATCTAATACACCAATGAAACATTAGATTAAAGAAACTAAATTAAAGAAAGAAAAACACAAACTCTAAACATAGGAAACTTCTTCAAATTCGTCCCATTGTCCTCTATCTCCAAGGATTCATTTCAAGATGCTGGCTCTTAGTTGTTTTAAACAATAGCTTGTAGAATGGTAGCTTGAGAGAATGAGATTAATGAAAATGCATGTGCATTGCTGATATGCTTTAAGCTATGAAATTGAAATGCTAAAATGCTGATTATGCTAATATGTTGGTTTGAATGTCACTATAGTGATTGTTTATGAAAGCTAGGATCCTCAATCTACTTACCAAATGGTTGTATTTATAGATTTTTGGGAGGCAAACAAACCCATTTGGCGAAGATCAACGGTTGTAATTCAAACTTGCCAGAATGAATGGTGTGAGATCGAGAGGTTGAGAGGAATATGGAAGGTTGAGAAGAAAATGGAAGAATGCCTTCAACCCACAAAACCTTCCTCATTAAAAAATGGAAATAAACATGGCATTTATTTCTTTATTTATGAAAATTGGTTGAAGTTGAGTATAAATGCTAATTAAATAAATAAATTTATTTAATTATGTGTGACATGTGCAAATGGAAGTTTCCATAAATTAAATAATTACTATTTAATTATGTGTGAGAAGTGAAAGAAAAATGAGTTAATTAAATACTTACCATATTTAATTAAGTGAGAAGTGAAAGAAAAAGATTTAATTAAATACTTACCTTATTTAATTAAGTGAGAAGTGAAAGTAATTAAATATTTATCATATTTAATCAAATGAGAAGTGAGATGGATTAGAAGAATATTCCATAATTCAAATTCAAATATTCAAACTATTAGAAATGGAGTGATAATCAAATAACTAAATATTAAATTTATTTAGTTTAATTTAAGAGGAAAGTGGCAATAATTAAATAGACTTATTTAATTAATTTAAATTAGAAGAATTGGGAGAATGAACAATATAAATAAATAATTAAATTTATTTATATGTAGATGACTTTAGAAAATTAATTAAATAATTCATATTTAATTAATTAACAAGTTTGAATAACCGTGACCATATTTAGATGTGTACAATTACACTAGAATGACATGGGTTACTTTTCTTAGAGAGAAAACTCAAGCCCTAGATAGATTCAAAGTTTTCAAATCAATACTAGAGATTGAAGTGAACTTGAGAATAAAATGTTTAAGATATAATAGAGGTGGATAATTCACTTCTAGTGAGTTTAATGCATTTTGTGAAGAACATGGGATAAAGAGACATTCTCTGTCCCTAGAAACCCTTAGCAGAATGGAGTTGTTGAAAGGAAGAACCAAAATTTTCAAGAGGCTGCAAAGACAATGATGAAAGAAGCAAATGTTCTTGACATATATTGGAGAGAAGCAATTCACATACATTCTTAACAAAGTTAAAATCAGAGGTAACAACACAAAGACTCCTACTGTTAAATACTTTAAAGTGTTTGGAAGTAGATGTTACATTAAAAGAGATAATGTGAATCCTAGAAAGTTTGATTCAAGATATGATGAAGGAATTTTCCTTGGATATTCAACTAACAACAAAGCATATAGATGCTTCAATAAAAGATTGAGGAAAATAGTTGAAAGTGCAAATGTAAAGGTTGATGAAGCTATGCATAAACCAATTGAGATAACTAAAGTTTAAATAGATGATCCTATTTGTGGACAAGTACAAGAATAAAAAAAGGAAGAGGAAGAATAGAGTGAAGAAGAGGAGATTCTGGAACCTACTAAGACTCCCAAGTATGTACAGAAGAACCGTCCAGAGGAATAGATAATTGGAGACATAAGTGAAGGTGTGAAGACAAGAAGAAAAGTGGTTGAGGTAAATTTGTGTTTACTTTCTAAGATAGAACCTAATACTTTGAGTGAGGCATGCAAAGATGAGAGTTGGATGAGAGAAATGAAAGAGGAATTATGGTAGATAGAAAATAATGAAACATGGGAATTGGTTCCTAGAGCTATAAACAAGAATGTAATTGGTTCAAAATGGGTGTTCAGGAATAAGCTAAATGAAGATGGTGAAGTAGTAAGGAATAAGGCAAGACTTGTATGTAAAGGGTATTCACAAGTTGAAGGAATAGACTTTGAAGAAAAAATTTCCTCGGTGGAAAGAATGGAGGCCATTCGGATGTTTTTGGAATTTTTTACCTGTAAAGATTTCAAAGTGTATCAGATGGATGTTAAGCCTACATTTTTGAATGGAGAATTGGAAGAAGTGTATATGGAGTAACCAAAAGGATTTCAGCTTTCAGACAAACCAGACATGGTCTACAAATTGAAAAAGGCATTGTATGGACTTAAATAGGATCCTAGAGCTTGGTATGCAAGGTTGGATAGATATTTGACACAAAAAGGATTCAAAAAAGTCTCCATGGATAGCAATATCTATTTCAAAGTTGAAGGTAAAATAATGTTGATAGTTGTAGTATATGTTGATGATAATATTTTTGGAGGAAATGAAGGTATGTGCAAGAAATTTGTAGATGAGATGCAAAAAGAGTTTGAGATGTCTATGATTGGTGAGTTGAATTTATTTCTTAGACTACAAGTGAATCAGACTAATAAGGGGATATTCATTTCACAATATAAGTATTTTAAAGAGTTGTTGAAGAAGTTTGGAATGGATGATTCCAACCTGGTCTGTACCCTTATGGTAATCGAATGCAAGCTAAGTAAGGATGATGAATATTCTAAAGTTGATCAGAGCATGTACACATCTATGATTGGTGGACTACTATATCTTATTGCTAGTAGACTAGATATCATGCATGCAGTATGTTTGTTTGTAATATTTCAAGCAAAACCTAAGGAGACACATGTTACAACTATAAAGAGGATATTCATATATCTAAAGGGGACTTCAGATTATGGCTTATGGTATCCTAGGAATACTGATTTCACCTTGAATTCCTACACTGATGCCGATTGGGCTAGCTATGTAGATGACCAGAAGAGTACAAGTGGTGGTGCATTCTTCCTTGGAGGAAGATTGGTTTCATGGTTCAGCAAGAAACAAGATTCAATTTCTTTATCCACTGCATAAACTAAATATATTACATCAAAATCTTGTTGTACACAGTTAATTTGGATGAAGCAAACTTTGAAGAACATTGGTGTGATATGTGATGAGCCTATCCCTATTTTTTGTGACAATACAAGTGCAATAAATATTTCAAAGAATCCGGTGATGCATTCTAGGACAAAGCATATATCTATCAAGTATCATTTCTTTAGGGAGAAAGTGTTGCAGAATGAAGCTAGACTTGAATATGTTCCTACCAAGGAAAAAATTGCTGACATATTCACTAAGGCCCTTCAAAATGATACTTTTGAGTATCTCAGGGGGAAGTTAGGGGTTACTATCCCTCCTTCCTTAAATTAGGTGCACATGGAGCTGAATCAGTCCAGTGGATTCATAAATTTTTTTTGGTTTGGATTCATGATTGTGGTCTACTCCTTAGGGGGAGTAGAGAGTTTCATTATTGTAGTATGAGATTTTGGTGGACTCCTAAGGGGGAGTGATCAAAGTGTTTTATGGCTGAACTTTTCTTTTCCATTGATGTCAAAGGGGGAGAGAAAGTCATGTGAAAAGGGTGAAAGGGAGAGAAAATCTTGTAAGGAGAAGAGAGTGCTGAAATGTTGTGCAGGTTGTCTAATCTAAAAAAAGAAAGGAGAAGAAGAAGCGCAAGAGTGTGTATTCTATCCTTGATGGTTTTTTACATCATGTGTTATCATTAATGACAAAGGGGGAGATTATTGCAAGTATGGATGTTTTTGGTATTGTTGTCATTAATTTTGTCATTGATGTCAACACAGTTCAAAGTGATTGCAAATGGTATAAGTATAGTTGAGATACTATGGAAGTGTTGAGATTATATGGAGCTATATTTATGAAGTTTCAATGTGTTGATACCAAGTTATTTTGAGAAAATTAATAAATAATGAAGATAATGTTAAGTGTGTGTTCTAAGTGTGCTTCGACAATGTGCTCTACATTTCTTCTATGTTGATCCTATGTCTGTACGGATCTATAGTTGTGTTCATGAGCTTCAATGGATAAATATCATGAGTTTCAACTTTTGGATCGATGGAGAGTGAAAGATGTGTTCACCGGTGTGTGAACCCATTTGAAAATACTATTTATCTATGGAGTGGGAGAGATGTTCTTGCTCTATAGTCTTTTGGTGGTTCGTTTCAGATCTTGCGGATCTAGAAGAAGGTTAATATTGATGTTTTCTATGTTCTAGAAAATGTGATTTTGGTTGGGTGCTCTGGAAGGTTTGTTCTAGAGCTACGGTGTGTTTCTATTCGCTTTGATTGGACTATTGAAGTGAGTTCAATGTATGGAAGTTGTTGAAGTTGGTGTGGATGTTTCTGAAGGTTTCTAATAAGTGTTCTATTATCTAGTGAAGCATGTTGGGTGATCCATGTGTGATCATCTCACTAGAGATGCACGTAGTTCAAAGATAATTGGTGTTTTTATTAGGTTTGGTTGACCTGGTGTCTACACATTACATGAATATTAAGCATCATTTAAGGAAGCATGTGATTGATTCAAGATGTTGTTTTGGGTCCTAATTAAATTTGTTCATCTCTCATTCTTATCCACCATGAGAATATTGAGAAGTCGACCTAATTTGAATTTGTAAAATAAGGAATATGTAGCCAACCTTAAGAATGTTTCTAAGGTTGAAGACGGTATAAAAGTGAGTCAAATATCTTGCGAATTGCAAGGAAAAGAAAATAAAGAAAGTGAAGTGTGCAAACAAGCAAAAACATTAGAGTGTGTAAGAGCGAATCAAGTAAGTAGTACCTTGATGTGTTAGATTCTTGAAAGTAGTGAGCTGACGGTGTCTACAATCCTTTGATCAAGCTGCAGATGTGTGGAACCTATTGTGCTGGATTCTCTTTTCAATTTCTTTATTTATAGGTCGTGAGCCTCCTTCTAGATATTGATTCCTATATGTAGACAGTGAGTCTTTATTGCATTACTATTATATTATGAGTTAATCCTCACCATAGTTTTTACCTCATTGGTTTTTCCATGTAAATCTAGTGTCTTTGGTGTTTTCTTTCCATTATCTGCATTTTATGTTTATACTTAATAATAGATTAAAGTTAAAGTGAAATTAATTAAGGTCTGAAGTAAAAGAATTTGGTACAACTGATTCACCCCCCCTCTTAGTTGTCTTGTGCATTTCAACAAAGTTGGCAGGAGGAATTAAACTTTATGTAGTTGCAATAACCATCACCTCTAAGTGATCCACTCTAGGGGACCTCATTATGGCTTATGCAAAACACAAAAAAGGAATAAAAGTGCTAGATAATTGTTTGTGAAAACCACTCTAATAGCTGGGGGGAGTCATTTAGATGCTAAAGAAAAATAGAAGACAAGAAGGTTAAGAAATTTTGCATGCAATAAACTCTAATATATCCTATGCTAACAACAAAGAACAATGGAAACTAAAAATAATATATAAAAAACAACAATCTCACCTAACATTTATATAATTCCTTGAATAACCTCAATTGCACTTCTCCATTTTTCCGTTGTAATATAATTTCCTGCATATTTTAACAAGTATGCAAGTATGGCCTATTCATTAATGATTTAGCAAAATATCAGAGATTCTTAAATAAGCTTCCTAAAAGTATAAAGATTTTGGGAGGAGGAATAATGACGAAGTTCAAGCCAATTTATAGAAAATTGGTTTTTGAATGATCGATTCATATTCAAAAGATAGATTTATTACAAAGATGGTTGTTGTTGCACCAAAAGATTGACCTGTTAATGACCGATACAACCGTTAAATTTATAAAAGATCCAAGATCCATAGGAGGTGGTTAAACCATGTCACGAAGCCCAAGCGTCACACTAGGCCACACCGAGGAGACCAAGGGTGACACCTTGCAACAATCCCCCCCAGCGCAAGTGAGGGGTTCGAACTTGTGACCTTGGCCCTGATACCAATTGTTGGAAAAATAAGGATAGACAACTAAGAGGGGGGATGAATCAATTGTTATAGAATTTAAACTTATTCAACCTTAAACAACCTTTAATCTTAGATCTGATAATTAATAGTGAAAGCATAAATCAACAACACATCAGAGACACATAAACACCAATATTTTTATACGTGGAAACCCTATTAGGGGAAAAAACACGGTGGATGTTAGTCCACAAGATTATACCCTATTAGAAGTATAGTGAAATAAATTAATGGGGAATGCACTTGAATTTAGGCACACTACCTGTTGATGGTGAAAATGACACGTCAACAAAATATTTCTACTCTATTTCTCCTAAAAAAGAAAGACAACATGTAGTGGCCTAACTCCCAAGGTTCTGGTAGTTGGTTCTCAATTGTCTAGTGTCACTCAATCGGTCCATGAAACTATAATGTTCAAGGGGCCTATGCTGGTAACAAAAGAATACAAGAAATAACTCATTCACTGAATTGTTCTAGTAAATAAAAAGAGGGTCTCAAACAAAAGAAAAATATAGTTCAGAGGGTAAATCACTAAACATGAACCAAACTTATCTAGCATTTGGACATATATCTTCAACAATGAATTTTTTCTAACAGATCACAAAAACCAAAGCATGACACAATTTATAGAATAAACTACACCATTGCATGCATCTAAGGTGCTTAATTTAATACCATTATTTGCATATCACAACTATCTCAAAGATTTCAAAAGAACACACATCCATTCATTGCCAAGATCATAGATCAACAAACTTCAATAACTTCAATTCATTGATAATATAACAAGATAATCCTTAAATCCGGTTTCTTCTAATTACTTTCATCACATAAGAAACAAATCATGCTTCAACACAATCACTGGCATACAGATAGATTATAACTCATTAACCTTATCAAGTAAAAACATAATTCTAACACCATATTGCGTAAACCTATAATTTTATTCAACTGTAAAATTTAAGTAACAATGTATCTCTATAACAATTATAAAAATTCTATCTCCTACTCTTAGGTGGCCAATTCTATTCTCTATATCAGCCAACCCTTACAATATGATACCCCAAGGGTATTTATAGATATCCAAAATTTTGAAACCCTTTCAATTTTAAGCTTGATCCGCCCTTTTAGGAACTAAAGCTCTCTTGGAAACTTAGATCAATTTGATCTTAAGTTCTTACATTAGCACATTCAGTTAAACTAGAGATCAAAAAATAGAAGAGAAAAAAGGAAGTCATGCACTTTAAGAACTGCCAGTGCTACATGCAACATGCAAAGAAGAAGAAATCCATGCATGCATGAGATTTAGGCATGTGAAGTTGGTTCTACAATAAAATCATCATAGCTAGCGAAGACTTGTTGTAATACATCTAATTCTGGCCCATCAACCCAGCTGTCTTCAAACTTAATTCTTTCCAACTCTATTGCAGCAAACCCTCTCATATCCTTCAGCTTCATCAATTCTC
Source organism: Sequoiadendron giganteum (assembly GCA_007115665.2). Lineage (NCBI taxonomy): Eukaryota > Viridiplantae > Streptophyta > Pinopsida > Cupressales > Cupressaceae > Sequoiadendron > Sequoiadendron giganteum. Next base: position 471,371,891 of record CM021106.1, on the reverse strand, counting down.
TTTTAGCAGCCTTTATCTCTTCTTTGATGTCCATCAATTGATCTATCAGCAGATCTTCCCCGTCATCTCCTTTCTGCATGAGTCCTTTAAACCTTTCACCCCATTTCTCCTTTATCTGGCTCAAAGGCAGGCCTTCCTTTGTTAATATATTAACATCTACTATGATAGTGATGACTGCCTCCAACTCCTCAAAATTTTTAGTTAGATTCTTAGCAGCATCTTGGACTTCATTTCTATGTTTGCACAAGAAATATGTTTTGAATCAGAGTATACGAGAGGTCTTTTCCACAAAATCTATATTATCCTCCTCAAGTATTGACTATTCAAGAAGAGTAGTCAAAGGCAATGTACTAATCTTCTTCAATTTCTGACTATATTCTTTATATTCCTCTTCCTGCTTCTCCAATGCTTCAATATATTGATGCATTTCCCCTATCAACTCTTGTGTCCCTTTGTGAACCTCAAAAATTTTGACCAAAATTTCACCTATTTCTTGATTTAACTTGTTAACCCACCTATCTAACATCTCCGCTTTGCCCCTTACTTGTACTAAATCATCTACCTCCTTTTTTCTCAGGAAAAATTGGAGTCTCAATAGTAGCTACCTGTTGTGATCTTGGAGAAAAGACACTTTTTAAAAAGGAATGCAATTGATCTAATGCAATTAAGCTCATCTTTCTTCTGCTTATCCTTTAACATCCTTCACTTGGTTGTCGAAGCTACCACATCAATTAGATTCATTTGTTGATCTCTGGTAGGCCTTCCCAAGTTAACAATACTTAATTGATAATCCGTTAACTACATGTCTCATACCTCCTTTTCTGTCATCGGTATGGCACACTCAACAACAATTTCTCCCTTATTTGTGAGACTGGTGGAGTGTAGGATCTTAGCCTTCTTTTTAGGCCTTTCTTGTTCAATCTCCTTCATCATGTCCTCCCAATTGAGAGGTTGTGAAGGTGTTACTGTTCTTTTCTGTAGGTCCAATTTCAACCAAGTGGGAACATGTGGAGCAGTATTCATCATATTGGAAGAAGAAGCAATAGTAGTAGTAGAGGGTGGTTGCATATTTACTTGGGTTTGCAAATCAACCCTTGGTTCCTCTTGTGGTTCTTGCACCACATGCATCTTTACAAGCTTTTCAGCTTCCTCTCTTTCCTTTTGTTCTTGTACTCTTTTATCTTCTTCCTCCTTCTTCAACCTTTCCTCTTATAATCTTTCTCTCTCCACTTTTTCCTTTTCCAGTCTCTCCTTTTCTAATCTCTCCTTCTCTAATCTTTCCAGTTTTTCTTTCTCTAAAGTTTCTTTCTCCAATTTTTCTTTCTCTAATCTCTCTGTCTCTAAAGCTTTATTCTTTTCTTCCTTTTCCTTTTCTTCTTGTTGCTTCTGGATCAGTTCTGCAACATCTTTATCTTTTTGTAATTGTTCTACTTCTTCTTCCTTTCAGTGAGCTTCCTCATCTAGCTTCAACTTAGCCATCAGAATTTCCTTCTCCCTTCGATGTCTAGCCTTTTCTTCCTCAAGGTCATGAATCTTCTGTATCAACTCTAATTTGTCATTCTCTTCCTTGACCTTGAGCTCATGCTCTCTTTGCCTATGTTTTTTCTCTATTTCATCTACTCTTTGTTTAGCTTTTACCTGTTGTTGTTGTAGTATAGCATCAGCTTGTGTCTTGGCATCAATTACCGTTTGTTTCTCTATTGCAACAGCTTTTGCATCAACATCATTTTTGGCTTCTTCATATAGTGCACACTGATCCTCTGGTGTCAATATTTGTTCAGCATCCTCCTCTAGAGGCATATTCTCTTGCACATCCTTCTCTAGCATAGTCTCATCTGAGTCTGTTCCAACATCATGAACCTCTACCCCTTTTCCCTTCATGGATTCAGCTATGCCCTAAAGAGTTTCCTTGAGCATCTCTTCACTTTGCTTCTTTGCAAGTGGGACTTGAGTAGAAGATTCACCTAAGGTAGGTGTTGAAACAACTGATCCCATTTGAGCATCTCCTTCTGGTGTCTCTTGTTCATCAACAACTACTTCAAGCTCTATTTCTTCAATGTCTTGAGGAAGGAACTCCAAAGGCTCTTTAGGAGGTATCTTTCTTTTGAGCCTTTTATATCCTTTCCCCTTTTTAGGAGTTGGTCCTTGAGGAGCTCTGGTTCTTAGAACCAACCATTGAAAACTTCTATCCAAGACTACTCTTGCTATCTGTTTAATGTCAATAGTTTCCTCACTATCCCAATCAATTGGGTCCAGACTTTTAGTTCCAATGCTTAATGCTTCATAAGATGGATCCAATACAACTCCATCATCCACCAATGTGTCAGGAATGTCATTTTTGACTCCAAACTTTGACCTGAGTGAGATAGGTAATATTTCATAATTCTTCTTCCTCAAATCATACTCATCCTATCAATCACTCTAGAAATCTTCTAATAAATTGAAATGTTTATCAAACACAGAAGGCAACAAGGCATTCATCTTACCCTTCGGGTCAAGGTACTTATGAGTTGTGTATAAACCTAGCTTTAACTGTATCATCTCACTACAGACCACCTTTGCTCCTACCAAATGTTGACAACTATACTCACCCAACTTCATGGGGACCTTGTGACATCCTGTCTTATGTTTTAATCCAAACCGAGCATTAACTCCAAGAGCCTGATATACAAATTCCATCAACACTATCCTGTTATTGCAACACCTTGGCAGCAAATGTGGATGGCCTTCAAAACCAACTAGCCTAAAGTATGTATACCTGGGGTATTGAATGTACCAACATCCCCATTCAGCAATAAATGCTATGGCCTCTTGACTCAGTTTGTACCTTGCATCTCCATTGAGTTGGTTAATGACCACATATATGAATGCATCATTAACCCTTCTGAATTGAGTCTCAGCAACCTGTAGAGATAGTTGGTTATAATTCTCCCACACCTGCTTCTATCCATCTAACACTCTCATTATCCCTACTCTGTTCAAACTTGGGAAGATTCCCAATCTTGATGCTGCATACATAATGTAAGAAGTCATGAAAAAGCATTTAGTCTCCCTAATGCTAGTTAGTTGATCATGAATAGCATCTGATACAATCATCATCCAATCAAACTGATGGGTGCCATTTAAAATTTTCTAGATGAAGGGAAACATCCACTCATTGAAATGAAAGGCATCTCTCTTCCCAAAGGATCTCTTTGGTTGGTCTGCAAGCTTAGTTAGAGACTTCTTCTCTACTTTTAACCAAATTTTTTTCAAGTGGGACTTGTTGGATTCTTTCTATTTTCCATATTTATCTAGGGCCTCTGCCTCATCCAACTACACCAAGTTCTTGGGATCAAAGACATTAAATATACTTTGTAACATATGAGGAGTAAGATCAATAATTATATTATCTTGGGAATCCATGCATTGCCTTGTAGCAGGATTGTAGGCACTGGCTACTGTCATGATTAACTCTAGGCATTGGATTGACAAAGGAAATAGAGTGATATGGGCCAAGCTAAAATCAACAATTCTTTGTGTCCTCCCTATTACATCTTCAGCAAAAGTTTATAAATACAGCTCCTCAAAATTGTATTGGCCCAAATTTGTATCGATGATGTCTAACCAATCTGATTCTACTTTGCTTACTCTGACAATAGGACTCTTGTGATTATACCTCAAGGTATAAGGTAACTATTCTAGCTTGATCTTCTTTGGTTTAGCTATTGCCTTTGATGTTCCTATAGGCTGGTTCCTTTGGGAAGCCTCTACTGATGTACCCGACATCCTCTTAGCTTTCCTGCAACAAAACCTCTAGTTAGATCCTTGAATAAAACATCTCAAAAATGTTTCTTTAAAATCATACCTTTCAAACATACATCGAAGGCGAAACCAAATAGAAAACACCTTAAACAATCCTCTTTTAACATACTATCGGGCTCGGAGCAAAAACTGTTATCAACATTCTACTAACAAGAAGCGGGCTCAGAGTCAGAAGTGAAATAGTGACCAGAACCGGAACCGGAATGGAAACTGATTCGGTTTCCTTCAGATTTTTTGTTTTCATATTTTGTTTCAGTTCCACTTCCGCTTCCGACAAGGTTAACATTTTCATGAAATAAAGCTTCTTTACTATAAGCGGAGTCGGACACAAGATGGAAAATGGAATTGACACTAATCATAAAACATATCAAAAACTCTAAATCAATTCCGATCCCGCTTCCAGCTATGTTGACCACGACGACATCAATGATTTTAACAATTTAACACATAACTCCATGACTTAAAGACTAAGGTCATATTAAACGAAATGAGGCTTAAAATATAGCATGAAAGGACCATGCCCATATGACCGTGGGGACGACTGTATATTTAGTGCATCATATTTAATCATTTTATAAAGCGATCACAAAAATGCATAAAACCCTAATCTAGAAAACGCGATATAAAACTAGGGCAAAGATTTAACCCCTCCTAATTTAACCAAATCGAATGTGCAAAAGATTCTAAGTAAAAACTACCATTTTACTAAACCCTAACTCACTGCAAAACACTAATTTAATCTATCTTACTGTAGAACCCTAATTTTAATCTACCTTACTATAAAATAGAATTTAATCTACATTACTGGCAAACCCTAATTAAATCTGTGTTTAAAACCTAACACAACATGACATGATCATGACAAAACATGAAAATGACCGTGCCCTAACACAAAGAAATAGGATATAAAAGAAAACGAACACAAAAACAACAAACAAACAAACAAAGAACAAAACATGCAAACCCTATTGAGAAACATGAACCTGCCTAAAGCAAAATGACCGAACATGAACAAAAATGAGAAAACACAAAATTAAATAAAAGAAAAATGAGAATAGGAAACCTACCTCGAATGAAAAACTTGGCAAACCTTCTAAAGAAATTCGCAAGCAACTATCTCCTCTTCCTTTAATTGATTCACTTAGATGAAATCCATAGTTGCTCTATTTCGCTCTTTGATTTCTTAACAATGATAATAATAACCCGTTTAATCCCTAATCAAGGTAAAAATCAAAATTTCTATCTACACACGATAACTGTCATTAATGCATTAAATGCAGTTAAGCAGAGTCAAAACTGGAGAAGAACAAACACTTCACTACAGTGTGACTTCAATAAAAAGTCAACGACCAAGAAACGGTGGGAGCAGAATCGGAATGGAAACTGATTCAGAAACTTAAGGAATTTCCCAATGTCATTCCCATTCCGGGTTCGGGTCCGCCAACAAAGTACAAAACGAAACCAAACACAAAAGTAAAATAAAAAAACTGAAATAATAAAACTTAACATAAGGACTTAAACTAAAACCAAAAGTTCAAAAAGTGGAGGCGGAGACGGGATGGATTTTGATTTTACAATTTTGAATAAATACTGACTTAACATCCACACTGGCTCCGGCTCCAACAAGGACAAAACAAAAAAGGTCAAAAAGAAAGACTGTCAGGATGGGAATCGAAACGAGTTTTGAAAGAACTTTCAGAACCCGATTTGGTTTCGGTTTCGATTCCGAAAAACTAAACAAAGAAAAACAAAGTGTTTGAAACAAACTTTGTTTGAAAATCAACAGAGGATAAAATAACAAAGGGGGACCCATTTTGACCAAGGCAAAAGATGGGGTGGTTATGCAAGGCATATCACTACCTAGAGCTCACTACTCAAAGGGAAGGCTCACTCCCTTACATAAAAAAATCAAATTAAATCCATCTGATGAGGTTGAACTGAGGAATTAGCTTCTATAAAAGCTTGATGATAGTTCCAATTAGGCACAAGAACACTTCTTCACACTCTACTCTATATTCGGATGATCTAGTCTTTATTCGCACATTTTGTATACACACTCACACTTTTTCACGTACAAAATGAGGAAACAATCGTTCTTATATATCCACTACAGGAATTTACATCAACAACTTTGTCGGCCATAAATAAAGAACAAATTACAACTCTCGGTTCAATACATGAACAAATATCAATGCACACCAACCTAAGTCGGTCACAACATAGTGAGGACCTAAATCAACATCCTCGAACATGCCAAATAGTAAAATATTAACCCATAAGGATCCACAACATGCTACCACCATCATGTTGGTCAAGAACATGAAACCCTCGAACACACAAAGAAAAATCTTCGATCACGAACACACCAATCAACGCGGATGTACCACACTAATAGATCATGATCTAGAAACATCACTGAACATCTCAAGAATGTACGCAACAACTCAATTCATCAGAATTGCAATCTCATCTTCCAGAAACACCTACTACAGTAACTGAATAATTGTAGGAACACAAAACTTCATAACTTTCTCAATTCTTGATGTGCACCTCTGAAAATTTTAGACAACATACTAGATAGGCTCAGAAACAAAACCTTCAATGCATGCCTTCTGACCATCAATGTACAAAAATTTCCACCCTTCTGACCTTCTCAGCTTCACAGACTGTCTGTAATATATTTATTACAATTTTCTCAATTTCCTTGACTTTTACAGCCTTCAAAATCACCAATGCTAATAGTGTTGACATCAATGGCAACCACATATCAACAACACAACCACAACATCCAACAATCTCCCCCTTTAGCATTGATGGCAACACATGATGTGAAAAATAGCATCAACACAACCATCTCTTCACACAATACTCTTCTCCTCCTTTGTTCTATACTTCTCCTTACACTTCTCTCCCTTACAGTACAATATTTTTCACATTACACTTCTCCACCTTTGACATCAATGGAAAAGTTACACAAGCTCTCATACCAATTTTTGCAAAGACGATTGTCGCTGCACCAAAAGATTGACATGTTAATGCCCGATACAACCGTTGGATTTATACAAGATCCAAGATCCATAGGAGGTGGTTAAACCATGTCATGAAGCCCAAGCACCATGCTGGCCCACACCGAGGAGACAAAGGGTGACACCTTGCAACAAGATCGACGATTGAGATTAATGAATGCCATGCAATAAATATTCAATGTCAATAATAACGTGAGTGAAAAAGAATAATTGATGGAGATTAAATTAAATAAATAATTTAATATTTAGTCGAGACTATTTGAAATTTAGAAGAATAATGATTACATGTAAAATATAAAGAAGAAATGTTATGTTCGAACACACAAATGAATGGATTAATTAATTAAAGTTATTTAATTAATAATAGTTTTCACGTAGAAGAATAAGAATGACATTAAATCAGAAGCTTTGTTCGTCAGAAATAAGTAGATATTAAATCAGAAGATAACTGACTGATTTAATTAAATCTCAACTTAAGTGGTAAATGATTAATTAGATAATTAAGTGATTATCTAATTATAGAGGAATATGCCAGGAATAATTATTTTTATGAATTAAATAGTTTATTTAATTCAACATTTGAAATTCACGGATTAAATTAAATAAATACATATTTATTTAATTGACTTGAGAAAAAGTTAAAGAATAATTAAATAATTTGAAATGATTATTTAATTATAGTCAGAAATGTGATGAGGGTAAATCAAATAATAATTTATTTAATTTTAGAAAGATGATTAATTAATTAGCGAGGTAATTAGATAAATGAAATTTATTTAATTAATCAGGATTGAATAAAGATGATAATGAATTAATTAAATAATTAAAGTTATTTAATTAATATAAGATAGGTGACTTTAGAAAATAATTAAATAATTATCATTATTTAATCATGACCATGAACAATATGTCGAAAACGGTGTCACAGGCCTAGACCAATTTTCGGTGTCTACAGTTTTCCCCTCTTTCATACAATATCATTTTGGCTTTGTGTCAAAGAAAATAAGTTGAAGCATGCCCCAGTCATGCCCTAGTGTGAAATAGGTTAGGGTACACACCCTCGGAAAAATTGAAAATTTTTGAAAAAAATTTGAAAATTCTGGAAATTATCCCAATTAGGTAATTTAATAGTCAAAAATTTGATGGTGGTGAAAGAAATTGATTTTGAAGTGATTTGGTATGTGAAATGGATGTCAGAAGTTGGAAAATAGTGCATCCAGTACAAAGGGTCGGAGAAAAACCCTCCAAAACTCTAGGTATAAATATAATTTGGGTGGAAAAACAAATCATTTGCACCCCTAGACTTTGAGAAAATCTCGATCTTGCCCAAGAGCTCATAGAGAAGATGTCTTTAGTTCCATACACAGAGCATCATGGTTACCGCATTCAAAACTTTAGATGCCCGGCTGACGCAGGACCCCCGGTATGTACCCCTGAACTGCCTTTTAAATTTGTAATTTTCACACATTTTTAGGCACTTAAAGTTTAATTTGCATATGCATCACTTTAGAATCAACACATATGCATTCGTATGTGATGCATGTGCTCGTGAAATAATGCATATGTGCTAACATGTCCAGGTCCATTTAGGTCAATTAGGTTAATCAACACATTTGAATTTTTGTGCACCACATATGTTTGAATACATCGCATTTGCATGATAGGTATGCCAGTAATAATGCAACACACTTTTAAAGTATGACACATTTGTATGATAGGTAGGTGTGATTGGCTATGTAACACATGTGTGTTTAAACAACACATTTGTATGTTTAAATGACGCATTTGAGTTTGTGCAATGCATGTGCAAATTAGAATGACACGTGTGAAAAATTGCACCGCATTTGAGATTAAAACGATGCATTTTCCTAACAATTTTTTGAATTTTTTGTGATGTAGAATTGAATGATCTGTATTTTTGACACAGTATTTTGATGCATTTATAGACTGTATTGGATTTTGTTTAAACCTGGGAGTTGAGGCTGGCCACTTATGAGCTGCGAGACCAGTTGGTGAGTGCAAAGACATGGTTGATTTGGAGTCTAGGGTTACATCATGTTCGCACTATGCCCACTATTCGGGCTAACAAAGGTATGCTGACTGCTCTCTGTGAGCAATGGAATTCAAAGACCTATTTTCACCTGCCTACTGGAGGGGCTATAGTTACTTTAGAGGATGTTTATAGGATTTTAAGATTTCCTATTAGGGGTGAGAGAGTGATGTATGATACCTAGAGAGGTTATAGTGAGATCACTCAATTTTACGTATATGATGATATTAGACAGCTTGGTATTGAGCACTATGAGATTAGATGGCATGTACTTGTAGAGAGATATGAGAGGATTGATTTTATGTTGTGTACATTGATTTATGATATTGTTCTTCTTGACCGTCGAGGTCATGTTTTTCCTGTTGGATGGGGGGAGATGCTCATTGGGATGTTAGAGAGACGTGTATTATATGCATGGGGACCATGTTTGTTAGTCGTGTTCTATTTTCATTTAAATGACATAGCATATAGAGATACATAGTCGATGAGTTGTGGTACTACCTTACTGATGATCTGGGCATGGGAACACATTGTTGTGTTTCATCCCCCAGTGACATCGGATCTAGATGCTAGATCCCCATATGTCTTCCTTTATGCAAGGACCATTACCCAAAGCCATGTTGGTGACATAGGTTACTAGAGACATGCCATAGACACAATTGTTAATTTTATTTAGAGACCTTATATGGATTGTGCTTGGTGGAGACATGAGGATATAGGAATTTACCATTTTGCAGATAGGCACAGTATCTAAATGGGAGGATTGTATCTAGTGTTCATATCATTGAGAGAAATTTGCCAGATTGAGTATTGGGATAGTTTGGGGAGGTTCAGGATGAGGCTCAGGGGTGAGCTGAGTTCACTTAGTCTTTGAGAGAGGTGCCATTATGGGGGCCTATGATTCCTATGGTGATAACAGAGGTAGACATTCAGGATTTATGACCTATACAGTGGGGTTGGAGGGGTGGTATAGCAGATTTAGGCACTATTGTAGCATATAATTCTTGGTGGGCAGAGCATAGGCCCATCCCGTATATAGATCCAGATCAACTGGCTCTTTTAGAGAGATAGGGTACAAGACCTAGAGGGTGGTGTGGTGATAGGGTTGGGGATAGAGGTGGAAGAGGTGGAAAAGGTGGGGGTGATGATGGTAGAGGTGAAGGTGGGAGAGGTGGTCAATGGGGTCGATGAGGGAGGAGAGGTGGGAGAGGACATAGGTTATCACCCATCCATGAGGAGGAGGGTGAGGGAGAGGATGTGCCTATGTTGGAATTTGGTGGAGGAGGGGAGGTGGAGATAGAGGTTGAGAATGCAGCTGAGGAGGCTTTAGGGGAGGAGTATGCAAAGGAGGTGATGGGGGAGTAGGAGAGGGAGCTCTGAGATAGGATAAGGGAGGATTGGGATGTCGAGGTGGGCGAGAGACCATGGTGGGAGGAGGGTCCTATTGATCAAATATTAGTGGAGTTATAGGCCCGAGTAGAGGCCTTGGAGGAGAGGGTGAGGGAAGTTACTATAGAGTGAGATGTGATGCAGATGGAGAGAGACAGTGCCTACCTTGACAAAGATCAAGCAATGGCTAGGAGGCAAGATATAGAGCAACGGTTTGTGGAGGTGAGGACCCTATGTACTAGATCGATTGCAGCATTTTTTAGGGATTTGGTCAGAGTTGGTGATAGGGAGAGGTATTGTAGATATCTATATGAGGCAGAGGTACGACCTAATAGATGGGCTCCTAGTTACACACAAGCACACAATGATAGTTTCTGAAGCAGGTCACATAGCCACTCACAAAACATAGATGATGTGGTGGGACCACCCAAGGTAGGACCACATGACATGCCTCCTTCTGCACAATGAGTAGCTCATTGTCATTCGTCCCCGCAGACTCCACATGGGAGTAGTGGTAGCACTTCTCAGTGACATGCTTATATTTGTAGACATTGTATTATGATCATAGAGCCTACGAGATCCATTTGGATTGATACATTTTGGCATTGTACTATGACACTTTTTTTTTTGTGTGATATATATATATATATATATATCATTTTTGGTGGCGATTATCTGATTGGTAATTGTTTATATGGTTATGGTGTTCTATATGATTATGTAGTGTTCTATTTATGCATGCACATGTTATGGATTATGATATTTACATTATGAAGTTGTATTTCCTATGATGATGACTTTATTCTATGCGATGATGAATGCATAGTATTTAGAAATGTCATGTATGCACTCTATGTTTATGATAATGAGATGCAATATGATTTTATTATGTATAATTCCATGTGGATGTATCTAAAATATGTACAATTGTTAATGGTAAATGCATGTATGCCATGGTTACCTAGATACAATGGATATGTATATATATATATATTTTTTTGGAATGTAACATAGATGTATGATTTACTATGATGGTTGTAAAATCAATGCATATGTAGATTAATTTTTTTTTTCGTGTCACAGGACTCCGTCATTATTCAAGATAGAAGAAATGTTAGCATGGATTTATCAAAATATTAGTATTAGAAATGGTCGGTAGAAGAATGTAGGATCTTTAATATTTTTCCAAATACATACTAAGCCTTGCATTAAATCATCATTGGGTGGGACATGATACAAATGGATAGTAAACACCATGATATGAGATAGACCAAGGTGTACAAATTCATCCACTTGCTAAAAACAAATAGTTGTAAACAAGGAGTGACTTAACTCATACTAAGGGAAAAAATTGCCCCAGTCTTTTTATCAAGACAAACCATAGACAACAATCAAAAGAAAAAGACAAAGCTAGGATACATTATTGCTCCTCTGAATCCTTCATGGGAAATCCTCAAGAAAGCTAGTAACCTGACTTGAAAACCAATTTTAAAAGACAGTAAAAAAAAAATAGTCCTAAAATATCCTTGCTTCTCTAAATCCTTCATGGGACATCCTTGAGAAATCTAGTAACCGAACTCAAAGACAAAGCCAAAAATAAAAAGATAAGACAAAACAAGCCATAAAGTCAATATCCAGTAAGAATATTTGCCAAAATTTAATCCATTGTTATTTGTTTGATAACATCATTGTTTGATAAAGCCTAAAATCAGGGATAAAGCATACTGTATAAGATGTTGAGTCTGGATTCAATGTTGTGACTATTTGTGTAATGCATGACAAAGCCTAGTTTCAGAAATACACGTACCGTATAAGATGTTGAGTTTGATGTCATTGATATGACAAGCTGCATAAGGCTATGATAATTGTTTGCCTAAATGATAATGTTTGTTATCAAGAAGGACACATCTTGTATAGGACATAAGTTGATTGTTTTGGCAATTTGTTTGGTTTGACTTAATGACATTGGTGTCTTGTTTGTCTTGTGACTTGTCTTGACACTTCGACTGTTGTTTGTGTGTGATGACAGTGTATGACTTATGTTGACTAAAATGATGTACCCTAAAGTATTGACCTAATGTGGCCTCAGGGGCTCATTGATTGATGGCCTTGCCTACGTTATACACATAAAGACCTTGTAGTTTGACTAAACTTTGACTAACAAAACTGACTAAAAAAAGATATTACTTAACCTTGATGATATATGACGTGTGTGATAGTGAATGTGATAAACCCTAATGGACTAGCCTAGTGTGGCCTTAGGGGCTCATTGATTGATGGCCTTGCCTACATTATAAATGCAGAGACCTCATATTTTGACATGACCAATGACTTTGATGTACAAACAATGAGTCATGATTTTATGTGTGTGATATGTGACAAACCTAGAAAGACGGACCTAATTCCTCAGGGACACATCAAGTGATGGCCTTTTCTATGTACAGTCATAGAGGAAATGTAGTTAGACTATGTCTACGACTAACTTGACACAACTGACTTTGACTCTATTTTTTTGGGGGACTTTTGACATGTTTTGATTTTTTTTTTCTTTTTGGAGTTTTATGATGTTTTTGGATTTTTTTTTAGGACATTTTTATGATGGTTGATCAGTGAGTGCAAGTTCTAAATGACGTAGGTCGAGTATTTTTCCCCAACTGGGTATAAGACTAATAAGATGGAATGGGGATGTGGACTGGACTTGATGTCAATCATTCTGAGTTACGTAAAGGATAACCATTTATTAGGGTGATGGGAAAATCAGATTGGAATGATGGTAGATGAACGAGTGAAGTCGACTACTCATGGCACCTATTTGCCAGGTTTTCACCATGATACTTATCCAAAGTGCCACCGAAGTGGTTTTCACTAATGGAAAAATTATTTCTCTTTACTATTTTGCTGATTTTTCAAAAAAAAAATTGGTGTTACAAAGATGCCTGTTTGCCAGGTTTTCATCAAGGTAACAATTTTTTTTTTTGTTTTTCTATTTTTTTTGTATTTTTATGATTAATACAAGGCTCTCAGAAGCTATGCATAGAACCTCTTTAGAAGAAGGTTGTTGATTGGAAATGATATTGGTTCTCCTTCAGGGGTAGAGAATTGATATGCTTTTGATCCAAAGGCTTCTGTAACAATGGAAGGCCCTAACCAGTTTGGTTCAAACTTGCCTGGTTTTTCTCTTTCAGCTTGATTCTTTAGATTTTCCACTAAGACCAGGTCACCAATGTCAAAGTGTCGATTCAAAACTTTCTTGTTATAGCTGCGACGAAGACAATTTTGATATTCTTGAAGATGATCTAGTGCCTTTTGTCTTCGTTCGTCAAGGAATTGTAACTCATGCAGTCTTGATACACGATACTCCTCATCATCAATATGCCCTTTCAAAGATACCCTTAAGGAATTTCAACATCTATAGGTAAGATAGCTTCATAATCGAATGCCAAGGAGTATGGAGTGGTGTTGGTGGGAGTGCGGATGCTTGTACGGTAATCCCATAAAGCATGATTAAGCTATAAATTTCAGTCATGACCAGTGTCATTGACAGTCTTTTTGAGGATTTTGATGATTTTTTTATTAGACGCCTTAGCTTGGTCATTACCTTGTGGATAAAATGGAGTGGAAAATGATGTTGGATATCGAATTCTTCATAGAGATGGTTGAATTCTTGGTTCTTAAATGGGCGGCCATTATCTGTGATGATGGATTAAGGAACACCATATCGAAAAATGATGTAATTAAGGATAAACTTGGAAATTTATGTGTCAATAATGTAGGTCATAGGAATAGCCTCAATCCACTTGGTGAAGTATTTGGATGGGGTTATGATAAACTTATGGCCATTAGAGGATGTAGGATGTATCTTACCTATGAGATCAAGTACCTATTGGGAAAAGGGCCATGGTGAAGCTATCAAATGGATCTCCTATACTGGCACGTGTATCAAGTCTCTGTTTACCTGACACTGTCAACATTTTTTGAAAAAGACATATGAGTCATTTTTCATGGTAGGCCAATAATAGCCCAGTCTCATAATATTCTTGGCTAAGGTAAGACCGCTAGAATGGGATCCACATTGACCCTCATGTACCATACATAAGTTTGTTTGTGCTTCTTCAACATCAAGACATCTCAACAAGGTATTGTCTAAGGCACATCTATAAAGGGTATCTACGATGATGGTATATTTGGAAGAATTAAGGTTAAATTTTCTACGTTGGTTGTTTGATAGGTCTAAGGGTAGGATTTGGGCATGGAGGTAGTCATATATGTCCTTGTACCATGGGGAAGTGGGACCAACAAGCTCACACACCCTCACAGAATTTGGGATGTCAAAGGCCGGGACCAAAAGTTATTCTACCAAAAAATCAAATTTATGCATGTTGCTAGGTATATCCAATAATGAATCAACGGTTTCCATAGCATATGTTGTCCTATTCTAAATGCGGGGTATTTGATGAAAGTTGATGTTATCAAACTATTGCTTAAAACTATCTGTCGTTCGCTTGTATGGGGCAAGTTTCCCATCCTTAGTTTCATATTCATAATTGACTTGTCAGACTACCAGTCGAGAGTCTCCATAGACTTTTAAATGTTTGATCTTCCATTTTATTGCCATCTGTAATTTGGTCACAAGGGCCTCATATTCCGTTATGTTGTTTGTGCATGGAAAAAAAATTCTAAATGACTTAGGAATTATGTCCCCTTGTGGTGTGACAAAAAATATACCTATTCTTGAACCATGATTAGTGTGGGACCCATCAAAGTATAACTTTCATGTGGTTCTTTTGTCAATGGTGAAGATGAACTCATTAGGAAAATCTACAACTAATGGATGCTCTACCTTGATTGGTGCATCTGCCAACTCATCAACAATAACTTTCCCTTTTATAGCTTTTCATTCTACATATTGGATGCCATATTCACTAAGTATCATTACCCATTTATCCAATCAACTTGTTAGTGCTTCTTTACTTAGGAGATATTTCAAAGAATCTATCTTGGCAACCAACATGGTTTGGTGGTTTAACATATAGTGCCTAAGGTTTTGGGTAGCAAGAACTATTGCAAGATAAGCACACTCTATGTGACTGTAGTTTAGCTCATATCCCACCAAATTATGACTGATATAGTACACTACTCTTTCATGACCTTCATCATCATTTTGTGCAAGTAAGGCTCCTAATGCTAATTGGGTTGCTGAAATTTAGAGTACGCGAGGTCACATATTTATATGTGGAATTAACATTGGTGGTGTAAGTAGGTAATCTTTGATCTTTTGAAAAGCTTCTTGGCCTTTTTCTGTCCATACAAATGGTAACCCTTTCTTGAGTAAGTGTTGGAATGGATGTATCTTGTCTACTAGTTGTACTATGAAGCATCTGATAGAATATAATCTCCTTTGTAATGTTCTTAGCTGACTGATGTTGTCTAGTGGAGGAATTTCCATTATATATTTTACTTTTGAGGGGTCCACTTCAATGCCTCATCTAGAAATGATGTATCCTAGAAGTTTTCCTGATTGAACACCAAAGACAATTTTTTTTGGATTTAGCCTTACTTTGTATTCTTCGAGTCTTTGAAATATCTTATCTAGGACTTGCAAGTGATCAACTCTTGTCAATTATTTGGCTATTATATCATCCACATTGTCTTCTATGAGAGTATGCACAACGTCATGGTATATAGTCATCATGGCACGTTGGTATGTAGCCCCAACATTTTTGAGCCCAAAAGGCATGACATTCCAACAATATGTTCCCCATGGACATGTAAAATTTATCTTATGTTGTTCCTCAAGTGCAATTTGAATTTGATTATATCAAGAGAAACCATTCATGAGGGATAGCATCCCATACCCTATTGTTAGGTCCACTATCATGCAAATGTTTGGCAAAGGGAAGTCATGCTTAGGACGTGCCTTATTTATATCTTTGAATTCCGTACAAATGTGGATACCCCTAGATAGTTTCGTTAGTGGAACAAGATTAGAAATACATTCAACATAATCTATTGATCTGATAAAGTAGACATACAATAGTTTCTCAAGTTCAGCTTTGACTAGTAAAGCAATTTGTGGATGCATTTTTCTTAACTTTTTGTTCACGGGCTTAACACTTGGTTTCAATGGTAGATGATGTAATATAAGGTTAGGATCCGTCCCAGGCATGTTTTCATACGACCATGCAAATTTAATCTGTATTTTTGTAAAGAAGTCCCAAAATTCTAGTTGCTCTGTCTTTGTCAAAGATGTTGCAAAATAAATTACCCGAGGGTTATCTTCAATGTTTATGTTGACTTCTATAGATTCCTCAACTAGCAGTGGTGACTTTTCTTTAGCAACTGGGTGAATTTTCAACCCTCCATCCTTGGGTGCCTCTCAAAGGTTTTCGCCCTTGGATGTGTCCTTTATTTTCACTGTTTCATCATCCAAAGGCACCTTTCGGTTTTCACCTAGGGACTTGTCATTTTCATTTTTTTCATTATTTTTCTTTCTGTTTTCACTTTTGCGACTAGAAGGGTGAATAGACTCCCCAAAATATGCCATGTTATCCAAGTCTATGGTAAATCCAGCTTTATGATCACCTCTAGGTATGTCATCTCAAAGTCCCATGAACTTAGCTATTGCTTCATTGTTCTCAAATATGTCTAAGATGGGGGTACATTTTTCATCCCAATCAATAAGCTGGGGATATATGAGGGGCATGTCATCATCAGAGTTATCAAATGTCAAGGTTGACAAGGTGAGGATAGATTGGTTGACATGATCACAAAATTTTTGGACTAACTCCTTTCTATTCTTTTTCCTAGGGATAGGTAGACTCTAAGGTGGGAAAACTATAAGATCTAGGTCATCAGAAGTTGGTTCATTAGGTTCCCAAGAGGCTGGATCAAGGGTTTCCCAATAATAAAGCTTAAGCCATTCTTCTTTTGTCAAGGATTTTTGAGGATGGGATTCAGTTGATTTTGGTGAGGTATTTAGCATTTGGCCAAGTTTCACAAATAACTTATCTAGGTCCATTATGTTGGTGGAGGAAAGGGAATCCCAATCATATTCATTTGAGTCAGGGGAGTCACAATAGAATGGTTCAGATGGTTCATGGGATATCTCAATGTCTCTAGAAGCACTTACTTCCTCTTTTGATGGTGTCGAGGTACTAGGAACACCAAATCTAATCAATTGAAACCCTAGCCCTAAGCCTTTTGGCCGTTGAGAGACAATGATTGGTTCAGTCCTTCCATTTTGTTGTAGTCCTAAGCCACTATGTTTGCCATATCCTTTCCTTTGCAATATCATGAACTTTTCCATATTGATCTTTAGATATTTGGACTGATGGTGGAGGGTTTTCATTGTCTTCATTATATAACAAATATGTCGCATCTTCTTGATCCATAGATTCTTTACTTAACTCTCCCCATTTTGTGAAAGTCATTCTAGGAGGGACATGTATTATAACAATGGATTGTCTCCTATTTGTTGTGGGTAAACCGTATGACTTAGGAGGAACCAACTGGCTGACACAATAGGATGCTTTCATGTGATATTCTCCACAGCCCTTATCTTGGATCTCGGCCTTAAGAGTGGAATATGGTGGTTGTGATGCAATGGACATGGAAAGATTTGATGGATCAACGTACATGGATAAGGTGGAGGATGAAGCCTCCTAATTTATAGGCAACTATTGTTGTGGTATTTCGCGTAGGTTGGTGCAATATTGGAAAGGGTCGAGATCACCATTGATTGTGATCTTGGTGCCATTGTATAAGAATTTAAGACACTGATGGTAAGTGGAAGGTATGGATTTCATAGCATGTATCCAAGGTCTACCCAATAATAGATTATAGGGAAGGACGAGATCCAAGACTTGGAAACCAATGTCCATAACCATAGGGCCAATCTTGATAGGGAGTGTTACCACTCCCTTGGATGATCTTTCCTCATCATTGTATGCATTAATGACTATACTCTTAGTGGTGTCCAAAAATTCTTCTAAGAAACCTAATGCCTTAACCAATTTCAAGGTGCAAATATTCAACCCTGCTCCTCTATCTACCAAGACTCGTCTGATTTTCGTTTGATGGACAAGAACTTCAAGGTGTAATGGGTCGTTATGGTTGGTCTTTTCAGTTGAATAATCCTATTGAGAGAAGGTAGCGTGATGAGAATTTGTTAAGTATCCTATCATCTCTTTGAAATGATTGACATCCAAGTTGGTGGGGATAGTTGTGCTTTCCAAGGCTTTGTCTAGAATGGCTCAGTGATTAGGTGATATGGTCAACAGTTCCAAGATGGATATTTGTGTTGGGGTTTTCCCCAACTGGTCAAGTAAATTATACTTAGGCTTGGAAGACTATGGATGTGGCTCTAATGAAGGACTTGGAATGGTTATCCTAGTTCCACATGTATTGAAAACACATCCTGGGCTCTTCTTTATGGTAATGGTGTGCATATTTTCATCAGCAGCTTAGATACGATTAATGATCTTACCTTGGTTGTAGTCATACTTGGTATTGGCATAATTGGTCGAGATATTAGTCTTAGTTCCCAAACTGGAGGCCTTTCCTTTCCCAGGGTTGTGTAATGGATCTGTGAAGACTTTTTGGTCATTGTTTGTGGTATGTTTTTTCCCATTGACTTCTATGGTTCCATTTTCAACAAAATCTTGGATAATGTTCTTCAGTTGTTGCCATTGTTGTAGGTTATGTCCCTTTGTTTGATGGTAATTGAAAAAGGCATTGTCATCCCACCATGAGGGTTTAAACTATCCAAGATCATACTGCTTTGGCTCTAGAGGTTGTATGAGTTTATGTTTGATAAGTTCTTTGAAGACTATCTTGATCGGTTCCCCTAAGGGGGTAAACTCACGTTTTGGAAATCTCCTTTGTGGTCATTGTTGTTGTGAATTTTGGACAAAGTTGGAACTTTGATCAACACTGTTGGATATGTCATGAGAGGGGTTATATACTCGAAGCATGATGACCGGTCTTGCATGTAGGGCCTTAGCATCAACAATACCGTGATTAGTTACATTTTTATTTCTAGACCAAAATTTGTTTCTATCATTGGGGGAGTTTTGGTGTTGAACAATTGGATTCCTACCTGGAATCTTAATTTCCCCTTTGTCAATGAGGGCTTTCTCAAGTATAACACCTATTTGTACTAAGTCCAGAAAACAGGTACAACAATGTACTTGTACACATCTAAAATTGGTCACGGTTAATCGAACTTGTTAATTAATTAAATATGAATTATTTAATTAATATTCTTAAGTTATCTACATATAGATAAACTTAATTATTTATTTATATTGTTCATTTTCCAATTTTGCTAATTTAATTAAATAAATAAAGTTTATTTAATTAATGCTATCTTCTTCTTAATTAATTAAATAGATTTTACAATTTATTTACATTAATTATCACAAGTTTAAATTCTAAATTTAAATGATATTCTTCTCTCCACATTTAATTAAATATTTTTGATATTTAATTAAAACACATTTCCAAATTTCTCACTCTTCCCACAAAATTAAATATTCTTAATATTTAATTAAAAGGCTTTTTCTATTCTCACATAGTTAAATATTTTCAATATTTAATTAAAACCTTTTCATATTTCTTTCACACGTAATTGAATATTTATTTATTTAATTATGAGAGACACCTTTCAATTTGTCTCTTCATTCTCCATCCATCTCTAAAAATTCCATCTTCTTTTCAAATTCTTGATCTCTCACCATTCATTTCAACAGGTTTGAACTCAACCGTCGATCTTGACCAATTGAATTCCTACCTTCAAAAATCTATAAATACAACCCTCTTATGAGTGGAAAAGGATCTTGAATCTCAGATTTTCATTTGTAGTTACTATAGTCGCATCTTAGCATTCATAGCATTTCAATTTTAATAGCTTAATCTTGTAGCAATGCATATGCATTTTTAATCTCATTCTCTCAAGCTACCATTCTACAAGCTGTTGTTTTAAACAACTAAGAGCAAACATCTTGAAACGAATCCTTGGAGATAGAGGACAATGGAACGAATTTGAAGAAACGGTGGTTTAGAGTTTGCATTTACTTTCTTTAATTTAATTTCTTCAATCTAATGTTTCATTGGTGTATTAGTTTAGATTTAATTTGATTTTCACATTATAACGTACACATTTCTGGCACCCACCATGGGGGCTAGCCCCGCATTTAATTTTTCCTTTTTGCAGATTTTTTCTGGCAAGTGACAGACAAAAATCGTGTTTTGGCGCATACAACTCTCTGTTCGGTGCATACGAGGACTGTTTCGGTGCATACATGAGATCTTTTGGTGCATAGACGACCTTTTTCAGTGCATACATGTCATGTTCCGATGCATAGACATTCTATTTCGGTGCATCCCTAAGAGTTCTTTCGGTGCATACAGACTTGTTTCGGCGCATAGATGACCTGTTTCGGCACATATAGTTGTAAAAATTTAAAATTCTGATTCCGATGCAATCCGCGGGTAGGATTTTCAAAACGTTATTTTTAACAAAATGAACCAATCCTAGGGTAGACATTTAAATTTGAATTAACCAATACTAGGATAGTCACCAAACATAAATTTTCTATTGGTTAAAATAAACTCCATATTTTTAGTGAAGCAACATCTTCACTTAGAATAGAGAATTTGTCAATTTGGGGATTTAAAATTGAACCATTATTGTTTGTTGTGATTGTGGGTAATAGGTTTATTCTCTCCCCTTAATGAGGTGATCAGAACACCAGACTTACCTTTTATTTTTTGCAATTTAATGCTTGATTACATCCTTTAGAAGGCTTGCTCTTGTGGGAAAAAGTACTCACCCAAGAGGAACGACCTAAGTGGGAACACCTAACGCCAAGGTTTCCAACCCACTTTAATCAAAAGCAAGTTGTTGATGAAAATCCAACTTGACAGTAGTGTGCAGGATAACCATCTCCAAAACCTTTGTTCTAAAGGTTGGGAGGTCTCTCGAGGGAGTATATCTATTTGCCACACTGAACAGATACCCTTACTATGAACCATAGTGTAGAAAGCCAGCCATGTCAGTATCCAAACATCATCTTAATCATGATGCAAGGGGAGGGAAGAATCTACCCCCAAGACACTCACCATATAGTCGCCATGGATTGTTTGCTCAAGGGATTCGGTATCCACTTCCATCACTTTGAGTACGCACCTGGAAAAGACAAAAACATGGGCGCCCTCTAGGGGGTGACAAGGCTATGTGAGTCGACGCGATTTTAAGCTATGGGTTGTGATTACTATGATGACTCATTTGAAAAGTTAAGAGTGAGTCTGACTAAAGTGCTTATCTTGTTTAAAACCTGTGGAAATCTCAAAGAACATACACTCTTTTTTTAGATTTTAGGATTAACAAAATAACTGTCTGCTTCTATGCTATGTTTTTCACATTTAAATCAGGTTAAGACCATCCAAAATAAGAAATTTTTATCAAACTGTCAAAACATGTCGGTCACAGAGGTAATTTAGTGCATCTGTGCACTATTTCAGCGCATTTGTGCACTGTTTTGGTGCATCTGTGCTCTGTTTTGGTGCGTCTGTGCTTTGTTTTGGTGCATCTGTGCACTGTTTCGACGCATATGTGCTATGTTTCGGTAGATCTGTGCTTTGTTTCAGCACATCTGTGCTCTATTTTAGCGCATCTGTGCTATGTTTTGGCACATCTGTGCTCTATTTTGGCACATTTGGTCTTTGTTTTGGCGCATCTATTTGTCTGAGCCTAGGTGATTTTCTGACTTTCATAAATCAGGTCTTATCAGTCTAGTCTTTCCCATGCTCAAAGTTTGGAAGTCTACAACTTTTGCTAAGAAGTCCTTAGAAAGAAAGATCAAAAAGCCCAAGAAGTTTCTCAGTTATAAGAAAGTGTTGAAGAAGAGGAAATTTCTATATCAACGTCGAAAGGTCCTGCTTGAACATAGAACCTTTATGCATTGATATCACGACTATATTAGAGGTTTCACTAATGATTATGCTGTAGAACCCTTATATTCAAGAGCTTTCTTTCAAAGAAGAGCCCTTTCTCAAAGGCATAACCACAGTCAGCGTATTCATCCTTCTTACATTCCCCAACTTGCAATCACATACGCTACTCATCCAAATCAAATTCTGCAATAAAGAACTCAAACGCATTAGGCATCCATTAAATTCATCTATCTACAAAGCTAAGATCAAACTTCACAAAGTGCAAAATCATCCTTATTTTCGATCTTTGGTTTAATTCTCGCAAACAGGATTTTCATCCTTTCACTTAGGGAATCACGAGCTAAAGATTAAAAATCTGTTAAGTCATAGAATCTTCATTCTATCTTGACTTTCATCACCATTGCACTATTTCATTCCTTTGATCAAAGTTAGTAGAATTTGAGTAAAGCTTATGCCTATTACCACGAGATCTCGAAAGCACATAGAAAAGGATGAAAGTACAGTGAGCAAAATGGGTGATAATAGTGAGAGGGAGGAAAACCTCTTTAACAATTCACATACTAGAGAGTTAATAGAAGAAAAACTTCAAGAAGCATAGCAGGATCCTCAATTCTATACTCTTGTGGAAAAGATTTTAGAAAGAAACAAGGAAAGATACTTTCTTTCTTTAGCTATTCAAGTAGCCAAGTTACCTGCCGATTTTGACACGAAAGGGATTAAAGAAAATCCTGAAACTCCTCTTGATGATTTTAGTGCCCTTACTCAACAAATTAAGGAATTACAAGGGCAAATAAAAAAAATGCAAGGGGGAGCAACAAAGAAGAATGTTTTGGAGGAAATATGTCCTTATCCATTCGATAGAAATCTTTGAATGATTCCTTTTTTGAAACATTGTGAAATCCCTAAGTTTGATAGGTATAATGGAAAAATTGACCCCATTGAGCATGTAAGGGATGTCCGAAATATGAGCTTAGAATTTTCTCATAATGATACCTACCTAATGCGATTATTTCCACGAAGTCTAGGTGGACAATCAATGGAGTGGCTTTCAAAGATCACTCCCCCCATCAAAACCTTTGAAGAGTTGATAAATAAGTTCATATCACAATACTCTTACAACATTCAACACCAGATAACCATGCTTGATCTTTGTAAGATAAAACCAAAAGTAATGGAATCTTTCACTACATTTTTGCAAAGATGGAGAAGGGTGTTTGCTAGATATTCTCGTCCTATTCTTGAAAAGGAAAAGATGGAGATCTTCATCGATAGTCTTAATCAAGAAATGAGTTATAGACAAAACCTTCATTGTCCTCCATCATTTGAAAAATTGATTGAAAATGCAATTACTATTAAAGGTACATTGATCAAGCGTGGAATTCTAAAAATTGATAAAGAGGGTTCAAATTCGTACAACAACAACAACAACAACCATAATAACAACAATAACAAGTCACGATTTTGGACTCAAAATAAAAATGTTGTGAATGATGGGGTAGTAGGTGCTAACAACGTGAATATGAAGCCCGCCGTCCTTAATGTGTCAGGTGTTCAACATAACAATAATACTGGAAATTCTAGCACCCAAGGCAATTTTTCTAATCAAGGAAACACAACTAACACTCGTGGAAATAATTTTGGCAATAATCAAAATTCAAATGTGCCTAGACCATCATATTTTTTAAGTCGACGGAGTTTCACTCCCTTGGGCCAATCTTTGGAATCCATTCTCAAAAAATTATTGAATCAAAACACTATTACATTGCCACCACAAAGAGACTATGAACCTCGAGTTAAACCACCATAATGGAATGATTCACACTTCTATGATTATCATAGGTGCAAAGGTGATAAGACAAACAGTTGCCAAGGATTAAAGAATATTGTTCAAGATTTGATTGATAATTGTACCATCACAATTGAGGGACACAATGTCAATAATGATCATCAAGCATTCAAGAATCCGCTCCCTAATTATCACAAAGGGGAATCCTCGAGTGACAAGGGCAAGAATGTTAATAACATCCAGGACATTATTATCAATCATATCTATACTGATGACCCTCAAATCAATGCTATCTGAATCAAAGGTAAGCTAGAATATCGAGAGGTCAATGTTACGACAAGGGGACAAGCCAAGATCATTGTCAAAGGTAGCTCATCTAAAGCAGCAATTCCCCCTCCAATTCAATACAATTTGGTTGAGCAATTATGAAAAACATGAGCCCAAATTTCTATCTTGGAGCTTTTAAAGTTATCACCTGCACATAAAGACATTCTGGAAAAGGCTCTCATCGATACAACTGTATCTCCTAATCTAGATACCGATAAATTTCAAGCCATGGTGGGACACTTGTCCTCCAACACATGCTTATCTTTTTCTTAAAGAGATGATTCATCCATAACCCATCCACATAATTCATCACTCTATTTAGAACTCATGGTTCACAAAGCCCGCATTAGACGTGTTCTTATAGATGGGGGAGCTGTATTAAATATTTGTACTTTGAAATTGGTCCTAGCTTTGGGATATTCAATAGATTCTACAGATCCACAGAGAAAAATTACAATCAAGGCCTATGATGATGAGGAAAGGATGTCTAAAGGTCTCATCATGTTACCAATTAGAGTGGGACCTATTGTGAAGAATACTTTTTGTCAGGTTCTCGATCAGGATCTAACCTATAACATACTATTGGGTCATCCATGGATCTATGACATGCAAGTTGTTCCATCTACTTATCATCAATGTTTGAAGTTTCCATATGATGGACAAGAAGTAACAATACCCACTAATCACAATAGCAGTCAAACTTGTTCTAACCTAAGAGCAACTCAAGACACATTCATCCCACATAATAGAGAGGCTTTGGCCATCTCTACCTCCAAAAACAAAGAACAAGTGCAAGAAATGATAAGCAATTTTGGCACCAAGTTAAAATTGAAAGATAATGGGGTGGGAGAATATTCTTTATCTCTCTCTAATCTACCCCTATCTCCAAGATCTCATGGTCAGCCCTCAACATCTACACAACAGGCTGCAGTAGTTTTAGCCTCAACTTCAACCCCCATCACCAAGTTTAATGGGATGTTTATCAAAGAAAATGGAGAAGATAGAGCTATTTTGGATTGGCTCTATAAAGATGAAGAAGAATCTGTATAGCATATCAAGATACCCACACAAAAATATGGAAAGGGTTATGCTATCATGCAATAGATGGGTTATGAAGGAAATGGTCCTCTAGGTAAAAAAAAATAGGGTATTGTTGAACCTGTCCAATTAAAAACAATGCACCCAAAAGATAAGACTGGGTTAGGATACAGTGAGGATACTAAGGAAAAAGTAGCACAAAGGCCATCAAATGAGGAAATAGCTGAATCAATTATGAGAATTCAAGCAGATAATTTTGAGACAGACTCAAATGAATATGAATGGGATGACTTCTCGGATGATACTTTCATCTCAGAGAAAAGGGTGAATTTCATACATAAATTCTCACCTACATTCTTACAAGGAGAAAGCTCAAGACCTTTTTTTGAATATGTCATACAAAGCGACCAGGACTTTAGTGAGACCAATTCAATTCAAAGTGAGATAGATCATTCTAAGGAAGATACCATCCTAGACTTCTCCCATAATAACATTGACAGTAACATCATGACCTTCACAGCCAATGACCTTACTCATCCTAATAATCCATTACCTTCGGTTCACCCTGAACTCATTGATTGGGAACAAATTGCACCCATTGATGTTCCAACTTTTCCAAATGATGAAACCATAATAAAATTTCTTTGTTCATCCCATCCTGAAACAAGTTCCACTGGGAATCACCAGATTAGAGCTTTCGATAGGAAAGTGCCAAGTTTCTCAACTACGAAATAAATAATATAAAAGAAAGACCTAATGGTGAAAACCTAACAAAGGCAGTATTAGGTCAAGAAAAATGAAAAATGAAAGAAAGATCTAATGGTGAAAACCTAACAAAGGCAGTGCTAGATCAAGAAAAGAGGAAAATAAAAAGCGTATCCAATGGTGAAAACCTTTCAAAGGTGCCAGAGGATGGGAAACTTGACACTCTTCTGGAGTATTATCAGGAAAGATCTTCCATTCTAATTGAACCAATGGAAGCACTCAATATAGGAACTACAGAAAAGCCTAAAGTTTTGCAATTGGCTACATCTCTGACAGATGAAGAAGTACCTAGATTCATAGAATTTCTCAAAAGACAATCAAATCAGTTTCACATGGTCCTACACAAATATGCCTAGATTGGATCTAGATCTCATCATGCATCATTTATCTATTGCATCGGGGGCAAAGCCTGTAAAATAGAAAATCAGAAAAATGCATCCACATGTGGTGTTGTTGGTTAAAGAGGAATTAAAGAAACTCTTAGACGTTGGATTCATTTGGTCCATGGACTATGCGGAATGGATCTCTAATATCGTGCCTATTTCGAAGCCAGATGGAAGGATCAGAATTTGCACATATTTCAGGGATTTGAACAAAGCATGTCCTAAAAATGATTTTCCCTTACCAAACATTGATATGATTGTCGATTTAACTGCTGGACATGCAATGTACTCATTGATGGATGGATTCTCAGGATACAACCAGATAAAGATTGCACTAGAAGATCAGGATAAAATAGCATTTAAATGTCCTTGGGGTACCCATTGCTGGAACATAATGCCATTTGGATTAAAAAATGCAGGAGCTACATATCAACGAGCAATGACAATAATTTTTCATGATATGATGCATACATTCATGGAGAATTATTTTGACGATCTTCTTGCCAAATCTAACACTAGAGAAGGACACATCGATATCTTATCTAAAATTTTCAAAAGAATGGAACAATTCAAAGTAAGACTTAATCCAAAGAAATGTGTCTTTGGAGTGAAATCTGGAAAGATACTAGGATACATTGTGTCAGATAAGGGAATTGAAGTGGATTCAGTTAAGGTACAAGCAATTCTTGATATGCCACCACCAAGGAACATTAGTCAGCTACGCTCTTTATAGGAACAGTTACAATCCATTCGCAAATTCATTGCTCAACTAGCAGATAAAAGTTTACCATTTACACATCTTTTACATAAGAATGTTCCGTTCAAGTGGGAGCACAAATATGAAGCAACATTTGATCAAATAAAGCAGTACCTCATGAATCCACCAGTTTTGACTCCACCAATACAAGGTGTGCCTCTCATATTATATATCACTACCACAAAAGTATCTTTAGGAGCATTATTGGCACCGGAAGAATACTTAGGAAAAGAATGAGCTATTTATTACATTAGCCAAACCTTAACAAGTCATGAGCTAAATTACACCTTCATTGAAAAAGCTTGTTTAGCAGTGGTGTTCACTTCTCAAAAGTTGTGACACTACATGTTAACTCATACAGTGAAGCTTGTGGCTAAGATTGACCCACTCAAATATCTTCTAAGTAAGGAAACCTTAGCTGGCAAGTTAGCTAAATGGCTTATGGTCTTAAGCAAGTTTGATATTCAGTATGTGGATCAAAAAGCTATAAAGGGACAAGTAATTGCAGATCAATTAGTAGAAGCACCAATTCCAGTAGAACACCTAATACATGTTGATTTTCCTGATGCCGACATTTTTGTAGCAGATATCCAATAGTCATGGTCACTTTACTTTGATGGTTCTTACACTCAACACGGTTCAGGAGCAAGAATTCTTTTTATTACACCTCAAGTACATACAATCCCAAAATCTTATCGGCTAATGTTTCCTTGCACAAACAACATAGCTGAGTATGAGGCATTGATAATCGGCATGAGAATCGCAGTAGATTGGAAAATCGCAGAACTTCAAGTTTTCGGTGATTCGCAACTTGTTATAAATCAAATCAATGATGAATATCACACTAAAGATGATAAGTTGATACCTTACAAAAGAATGGTAGAAGATCTCAAGAAATACTTTGTTAACATCCAGTTCATACAGATTTCGCACATTGATAACAAAGCAGCAGACGCTATGGCTACAATCGCCTCTCTACTCCAATTGTCAGAGAATCAAAAACGGTATGATTTCTTGGTGGAACAATTGTTTTCTCCTGCCCATGAAAATCCTAAAATGAAAATCATTTTCCATCTTATGAGTTCTGACTCTTCCTTATGTGTCCAAATTTACACTTACTTGAAGGAAACTACTTTACCCTTAGGCTTGTCTAGGAACCAAAAATGAAATTTCATTCGTCAATCATCCCATTACACCTTAATTGCTGACGTCTTATACCGGCGTGGTTTGGATGGTACCCTCCTTAGATGTCTTGAATGTGATGAATCAGAAAAGGCCTTACAAGAGGTCCATGGTGGAATTTGTGGGACACATTCAAGTGGACTAACATTAGCAAAGAAACTTGTAAGATTAGGATACTACTGGCCAACCATGGAGAAAGAATCATTTGCTTTTATGAAGAAATGTGCAAAATGTTAGATTCATAGGAATCTCATTCATGCTCCTGCTTAAGAATTACAACCCTTCACCACAACATGCCCTTTTGCTAAGTGGGGATTGGATTTGGTTGGCAAGATACATCCATCATCTTCAAATGGACATAAATTTATCATTACAGCCACTGAGTATTTCACTAAATGGACTGAAGTTGTTCCTCTAACAATAGTTACAGGCAAACAAATCTCTTCGTTCATCTTGAATTATATCATTTGCAGGTCTGGCATTCCTAACTACATTATCACAGATAATGGTAGACCTTTTAAAAATCAAGATGTTGATGAACTGTGTGAAAGATTTCGCATCCAGCACAGGTTATCTACACCTTATTATCTGCAAGGGAATGGTCAAGCTGAAGCTTCAAATAAAATAATTCTAAATATTTTGAAGAAAACAATGATTGAAGCAGGTTGTGATTGGCATGTCCAATTGAATCCAACATTATGGGTCTATCGAACAAGCATTCGCACACCGACAGGATCTACTCCTTATGCATTGGTCTATGGATCAAAGGCTATTCTACCACTAGAAGTTGAGATTCCTTCACTTCGAGTATCACTCAAAGGGTTAATCAATGATGAAGACTACAGAGTATCAAGTTTGCAAGAACAAGAATTGCTTGATGAACGGCGTCAAACTACGGTAAATCATTTGAATGGGTATCAAAAAATTATGTCCCGTAGCTATAATCACAGAGTCAAACCATGAAACTTTCAAGTGGGTGATTTTGTTCTCAAAGAAAACCCTCGAAATCAACAAGATCGGGAAAAGAAAGGAAAGTTTGAACCAAATTGGTTGGGCCCGTTCGTTATTGTTGCAGCATACGGATCGAGGGCATATCAGTTGTCAACAATAGAAGGGGACCTGTTTGAAGATCCAATCAACAACATTCATCTGAAGAGGTTCTACACTTGAGAAAATATCAAAAACAATATAAAAATTTTTGGAAAAAAAAAACATTACCTTGATGAAAACCTAGCAAACAGGTGTCTTGGTAATAACAAAAAAATCATAAAATCAAGAAAAAGTGCAATAAAAACAAATGGTGAAAACTTGGCAAATAGGCATTGTTTGTGATTTTATTTGGCTCTCTCATCTATTAGGATTCATTCTGCATATGCATCTTTTTCATTAGCATCGCGCACACACCTCACCATTGTATTCGCATTTGCATCATTCTCCTTGGAACAACAAGGATCTCATCATGGCTTGATGATTTGAGGATTATCCATCACAACAGTTGTGTTTAGCAAGAGTCAGAGTACAAGGTCACTAGGGGGCAGTTTGCTTTTCTAGCAGGTAGTCAACAGCGTGTGTCTAGCATCAGGGTATCGAAAACTGCAGTCTTGTCCAATTAAATTGAGCTTATATGACTCTTTTGACAAATAATTTAAAATAAATTGGATGATCTTAATCTGAATAAAATGAATGACAAACTTAAAAGCATAAGTTACAAAATGTTGTTTTGATATTTGATGACATCATATCTTTGGAGTGGTTTAATGATGTACTGAACTAGAATCACAAGGAAGAAGTATGATTTTTCTTTGCTTGTTGTCTATAAGTTAATCATTAGTATGATGCAAATTGGTCGTGGGACATGATCTACAAAGAATCATTGATGACATTTCGGAATTTGCATAGGAAAATGGTTAACTTTTGTTTGTTTTTGCAAGCAATACTCAGGTCATCTTGGTTCAATTATACCTCGATGCTTGTATTAACTTGCTACATCAAACATTATGAAAGTAGTACTCAGGTCATCATTGGTGCTAACATACACTTTGATGCTTGTACTAACTTTCAACATATTAAAAAGCTCAATGATGACAACTAAACATAGTAGGAAATGGCAACAAGGAGAATGGATCATTATTTCATTTAGGATTGCATAATTCATTTAGGACTGCATAATTCATTTGCATTTTGAGGACCTTTTTAAAATAGATTTTTGCGGAAGGATCACATTCTTGAATATCTTTTTCAAACAATGGTTGAGTATGACTGGACATTTGTTACATCTCATTTTCATTATCATTCACATTCATTTCACATCATTTTCCATTATCATTATCATCTCACTTGCATACTTACATCATCATTTCATTTCATTATCATATTCATTATCATATCATGATCGTTATCCATCATTACAAATTCAATGCATGGTCATTGTCTTAAATAATTCTTTAACATTCATTCATAAATAAAATTGCATTCATTTCATTTTACATCATCACTTAGGTTATCATGATCATTTTCATTGCATCATATATCATAAGTTCATTATATAAGTGCATTTCCATTACATATTACATCATCATAAAGCATTTACATCCTGCATCATACATTCATTGCATACATCATAAAGGAAAAGAAAAAATCATTTAGAACATTATTGCATCATCATACATGACATAGCATATAAAAGTAAAAGCATACATCCATAACATGTGCATAATCAGATCACCACTGCATATCATAGATCTCATTCAAACAAATATCCAGGAATACAAGGATATCAAATGTTTCAAAAAGATATATCGCATACAATGGCATGGATGTGTACAAAATGCTCATCACTGAGGGGCACCTGGTTGTGGATCATGACTACTGCTACCTCCGGAGGTAGTGGGCCTCGATGGATCTCTGCTCCCGGAGGCTCTGATCTCTCTTCTGACTGGCTGACCCACACTCTTGGTCGAACTCCTAGAATGACTGCGTGAGTGAGTCCGAGTCTAAGTACTTGACTGGGTAAAAGCTATCCGCCTCAGGTGGCATTGCCTCAAAATATCGCATCCTGTAGTACTCGGCCTCTCGGGTAGTCTTTAGCCCCTCTGCCACAACCTCTCTAATAGAGGTTCTCTCCACTGATCTCAGTAGTCTCTTGGCTACCCCCTCAGCTTGTATGTATCACTCCCTGAAGCTGTCTCTCTTAGCTGTGAGTTGAGCTATCTATGGGTTAGGAGGTGGCGGCTGTGCTATCTATCCCTACAACTGACTGATGGTCACCTGTGGTTGTGCTAACTAACTCCTAAGAGCCTGAACCTCAGTCTGCAAAGCATCGACCTGTCCTTGTGATGGAGCTCTGATAGTGATCCGTGGTGCTGAAGTGTTGGTCTAACCCACTGCTCTGGATGTCCATGGCCTAGTACTGAAGGGAATATCAAAGAATAATCTCTACCTCCCACCACCCCCACCATCCCCACATCACCACTATCTTTGAAGTCATCTGAATCTATTTCATCATCCTCTGACTCCTCCTCATCCACATCCAAGGCCACCCCATTGATATTTGTGGCCTGCTCTGCCGGTACCTATCCCTGACCCTATGGCTGCCCTGCTGCTGGATGTCCCTATGGATATTGTTGCCCTGCCTAAATAACTGGACCTCCCATCAATGGGGTAGGCTCATCTGGACTGGTAAATCGGGGAAAGGGATGTGTATAGAAGTATGCAGCATAGTCCTCTATCATCCCTACATCTGTGAGCTCTGGTCGTACAATCCAATCCTCTTACTGTAACTCAAAATACTCCTCTCTAACTACCTCAATGGTTAAAATAGGACCCCACTCTGGTGCATCCCCCCGATGCCTGACATAGTGTGCTGCCCCCTATGGCATCATCTGTACCCATCCAAACTACCTCATAACCCTCTGGCCCAAAAATTGCTCAATGATGAATGGGGTGCGTCCAATCAAGTATCTGGACCTCGTCACATATGGTAGCTCTATGTCATCTGCCTGCCATGGGTCACAGTCCACATACGGTCGTCAGATGACCGTATTCAAATCATCAGGTACCCGCCGCCAGTACTCTAATTTTCCCAGCCTCAGGTGGACAAGGGGCCCTATATACACATAAACATATGGGAATACGATGGGGCAATCTCTCTTGATAATGGGGCATATAATCGCAAAGTGCTCCCACGCGAATAACTGTAAAAGAGTCACCCCATAGGAAAGACTTTTCCCATCTGTGTACATGACCCGATGGAGGTCATGGTATAGATGGGCAAGCATGCATGACCCCCATGCATATCTGGTGCAGTGGAGAAGCATGTCCTCTAAGATCCTACCCCACCCAACTGATAGTCCCTTTTCCCTATGATCAGGACAAAAGAAACCACCAATCATCTCTACTAAAACTGAAGGCAGTGGGGCATATCTCTCCGTCATCTCCTTCCAAGGAATCTCATATCCGCAAACATGAGGATCCTAGAAGACCCGTCTTAGTGCATATGTCCCCCCAATCTCCTTGTGATCATAAATCACAAGCTCTCCAACTACAGGAATACCCAAAATCTTGTAAACATCCTCTAGAGTCACCATGATCTCTCCTGTTGGCAAGTGGAAGGTGTTATGCTCACTATGCCACCGCTCCGCTAAGGCAGTCAACAGAGCCCTGTTGATCCGATACTGCGAGATACTCAATAGAGCTTTCAATCCACACTAGTTTATCACTCCTAAATCCTCATGGGATAGTCGAGGAATCATCTCCCATGTCTGTGAAAATCTCTCTCTAATCTAGAGGAGGTTAAATTCCTCCTTTACAATATCATCAAGCAAGCATGCAAATCAATCAGCAATGAATATCATCAATCAATCAGTACATCAAGCAATTTCAAATCAATTTCAATTTATTTTTCATATCGCATGGAAACAAATATAACAGTCATCGTGACTCAACATCTATCTATTTGACTTTCAATCAGGAAAACAAATCTATCATTTCTATTTGTTTTCATATCGCATGGAAGCAAATTTTTCAGACCTATTTGTTCTTCAAGCACAAAGACAAGCTTATCAAATCTAATCATTGATGATATTCAAAAACATAAAATTTGTTGTCTAATCTAGCAATAATCATCAAGCATATATCAATTTTTCTTTAAAAATTGAAATTCAGCAAAAATCCATGGATGCGCTAAAATAGTCTATGGATGCGCGATTTCATGAATGCGGTATTTTATCAAGTGAATGCACCAAAACAGTCAATCAATGCGCTAAAACTATGGATGTGCAACTTTATTCCATGTATGCACTAAAACAATCTATGGATGCACAATTTTATGAATGTGCTATTTTATCAATCGTATGCGCTAAAATAGTTCATCTATGCGCTAATCTAGCCTATTTGCTAATCTATCATCCTTCGTAGGCAAACATCATGGATGTGCCATTTGATCTATCCTATGCGTGACTATTTGGCATCTATGCGCGACTGTTTTGCACCTATGCGCCACTTTGGATGCACTGATTTATCTACCCTATGTGCTAAAATAGAATTTTCAAACTTTTAAAAATTTAAAAAAGCATCCAAAAATCATAAAAAATTTGACAGAGAGGTTTGGATCGACTTATCGGAGGTCCATATGTAGGTGGTCTCTGATGACAATGACCTAGCTCGAATTTGTGTCTCTCATACGGGATCGGCATTGCGAATGTCTCTCTCAGAGCTCCAAAATCTTCAAAGGTTACTGTTCAAATGAAAGTGACTTCTCACCTTTTTCACCTTTTAAAGGGGTAAAAATAGCATTAATTACTGTGCAAAGTGCTATTTCAAGAGTTAAATTGCCAAAATCATCTTAAAATCTTTCAAATCAGTCTCATAATCATTCTCATCACAATTTATCTCTCGAGAGGGCATATAGCATCATCAGTAAATTTTTCAAAGTCAGAGGCAAATTCTTTGAATCAATGCGTAAAACACATCACTTCAAAGAGGGGCAAAATGTACACATCTAAAATTGGTCATGGTTAATCAAACCTATTAATTAATTAAATATGAATTATTTAATTAATATTCTTAAGTCATCTACATATAAATAAACTTAATTATTTATTTATATTGTTCATTTTCCAATTCTGCTAGTTTAATTAAATAAATAAAGTTTATTTAATTAATACTATCTTCTTCTTAATCAATTAAATAGATTTTACAATTTATTTACATTAATTATCACAAGTTTAAATTCTAAATTTAAATGATATTCTTCTCTCCACATTTAATTAAATATTTTCAATATTTAAAACACATTTCCAAATTTCTCAATATTTTCAATATTTAATTAATTAAAACACATTTCCAAATTTCTCACTCTTCCCACAAAATTAAATATTCTTAATATTTAATTAAAAGGCTTTTTCTATTCTCACATAATTAAATATTTTCAATATTTAATTAAAACCTTTTCATATTTATTTCACACATAATTGAATATTTATTTATTTAATTATGAGAGACACCTTTCAATTTGTCTCTTCATTCTCCATCCGTCTCTTAAAATTCCATCTTCTTTTCGAATTATTGATCTCTCACCATTCATTTCAACACGGTTGAACTCAACCATCGATCTTGGCCAATTGAATTCCTACCTTCAAAAATCTATAAATACAACCCTCTTATGAGTAGAAAAGGATCTCAAATCTCAGATTTTCATGCATAGTTACTATAGTCACATTTTAGCATTCATAGCATTTCAATTTTCATAGCTTAATCTTGTAGCAATGCATATGCAATTTTAATCTCATTCTCTCAAGCTTCCATTCTACAAGCTATTGTTTTAAACAACTAAGAGCAAGCATCTTGAAATGAATCCTTGGAGATAGAGGACAATGGACCGAATTTAAAGAAACTGTGGTTTAGAGTTTGCATTTACTTTTTTTAATTTATTTTTTTCAATCTAATGTTTCATTGGTGTATTAGTTTAGATTTAATTTGATTTGCACATTCTAACGTACACAGTACTCTTAAGTCACTTCTTAGTTTTGGATGAATATTTTCAAGGAACATTATGAATTTTTGGTTATCTGATATCTCAATAGGACACCAACTAGCTAAACTCCTCCATCTTTGGATGAAGGTGGTGAATTTTTCTCCGTCTTCTTGGGTGGTGTGAAACAAGGTAGCTATCGTGATTTCATTGTCAATGTTGAAGGAAAAGTGTTTCATAAATATTTTAGCTAATTCACCCCATGATTTTATATCATATGGAAGTTTGAAGAACCATTCCAATGCTATCCAAACAAGGGTTCACGAAAAAAGTCTCATAAGGTACGTGGGGTCGTATAATATGTCCATGCATGTAGTGGAAAATTATCTTATATGTTCCAAAGAATTCCTCTTCTTGTTATACTTAGGAAAATTTGGTATAATATATCCTTGTGGGAAGGGTGCCATGTATAGTGCTTTTTCAAAGGGAAATGGACATAAATCTTGCGCTGAAATGCTTCATTTGGTTGACATTGACATACTATCCATTTGTTGTTGGAGGGCTTGCATTTGATTTTGCAGAACATCTACACGTGTTAAAGACATGTTGGTTGCGTTGTTAGGATCGATGTAAGTGCTCTAAAATGCAATATTTTGTGACGGATTATGATTCGGTGTAGGTATATGTCTTGTTTGTATCACCCCTATTTGTGGAATGGTTATATTGGTGTTGATCTGTGGTATAGCCTGTGTTGTGTTTATGCCAATTTTGGTCCTTTTACTTCCAGTGTTTGTGCCAAAGGGGTTTGATGATGATGCTCCTACAATAAAATTTAGGCTTTGTGTTATACCAAATGGTGTTGTGTGTACTGTTGCGGTAGTTTGGTAGGTCTGCCGGAGGGTATAGCTGTAGTAATCTAAGGAATAAAGACACTTGATGTCATGGTTTTTTTCCCTTGAGTAGATGAAGTTTTTAAAGTGTGGATGTCAAATCCTAGAGGTAACGTGGCACCTTCGACTAACATATTTTCTAGGTATCTTTGAGGATCATTTTCCAAACACTCATCTACAAAAGACACAAATTTTGGATCTTGGACAATGACGTCTATGTCTTCTACAAAAAAATGTCCATGTGTGTCTCTAGTGAAATTTTTATTGAGCAAGGCTTTATGAGGTCTTGTTGTCCCTAATGGTATGTTGGAAAAGGGATTAATGAAGTCCTGTGGATTAATCATTTTTCTCTGTTTCTTTTTAGACCTTGTTTCGACCATGAAAGATGTTGCTCAAAATGAGGTGATGCAAAACTACATCTAAGAATGATATGTTCTAGTCTATGTTTTTGGGATTTTTTGGGTATAATGAATGAATGCTGCTATTTTTTTTTGGTATTTTCTAGCAAATAAGGAATGTCTAAAATGATTATATGCTAGGATGACAATATGCAAAATTTGAAACAAAATCCTAAGGTAAATGATTCTAAGAGGAGGTTACCTACCACCTATAGTTTAACCAATGCTACAGTTTGACTTTGTCAAGGAACCTATGTAAGACTAGGACCAACAGATGAGGTGAACTCCCAAACTAGACTAATGAGCTAGAAGGATTCACATTTAGGACAAAATATATGTTGACAAGTGACTAGGCTTAATGACAATGTTTGTTGAAGCAAGGTTTTTCCCAAAATGTGGAAAGTTATCCTTTTCTAAGATATGCAAGGTAAATTTTGTAATATGCAACTAAGTTTCATAACTAAGATTCCTATCACTAAAACTAAATGACACCTAAAGGATGCTATTATGAAAATTATGAGAAAACATTTTGGTTTCTGTACAAGGATGACTATGAAAAATAGAGATGGGTATGACTATTTGGTTTCAGACTATGATAGCGAATTTTGGTTTTTGGTTCTTAGACAAATGCGGTTCATTATTATAAATGTGTCACAAAATTTAACAAATGTGGTTTCTAGTAAACTATGTCTCAGTTTTATGATAGGAAAATGTGGTTCGATCTAATAGATGCAACTAACAGTTAAATATATGCAACTCACTATGATATATGTGACTCAATATGACAGATGCAGTTGACTGTTAAATAAATGCGACTCAATTTTTCAAGCAAATGATAGAGGACTTAGTTTCAACAATTGTGAGTTTTTGGTTTATAGATGCAACTTAGGTTGATAGTTGCGATTTTATAATTAATAGATGTGACTCTATTTGGCAGTTGTAGTTTTTTGATGAACTGGGGTTTCGATTGACTCTGTTTCATGGTCAAATTTTGGCAAATGTAAACAATAAAAAAATTCAAAGTGTTTTGGTTTGTTATCATGAACATGTGTAATGACAAAAAACATGTACAATACTAAGGTTGGAAATGATAATACTTGTTGAATTCTCACTTGGGTTTCCCCAACTACACTTATTCAAAGTGGATGACTAGAAGCTTGACCACACTATCTCCCCTTTACATGGCACACACTTCTCGGGTCAGACAAGCTTCATCTCTACTAAGAACCGTATGAACGTGAGACAACTTCAGAGGTCCGACCTCTTGCACTAGCAAATAGG
This sequence comes from Sequoiadendron giganteum, assembly GCA_007115665.2. Taxonomy (NCBI): domain Eukaryota; kingdom Viridiplantae; phylum Streptophyta; class Pinopsida; order Cupressales; family Cupressaceae; genus Sequoiadendron; species Sequoiadendron giganteum. The sequence continues at coordinate 471,333,890 of CM021106.1, read as the reverse complement.
GGTTTTTGGTTAATCTATAAACAATTTGGCTAATTAGTATGGGCACTTGTTCAAAAGGCCATGTGAGAGGAAAGATTATCCCAATCTATAGAGGTTATTCTCTACAAGTTTTGACGCACCACTAGGTTACTGAGGGAATCAATTGTAGTCCACAGGAGCTCCTGTAAGTCTAAATTTTCCTCAACATTAGAATTTGTATATTGGTTGGGAGTAGCTTGGCTTTAGCTCATCACCAGTTATGAGTCGCTTTGGGGTGAGTACTTTTTCCCACCAAATGAGGCCCAAATTCTAGAGTCAATAGTAGTTTCTCTTACACCTAGGATCACATGAATATGCAAGGGGAGAGGATACTTATGCTATCGAATCAGGTTCTAATCTAACAATTTGTGCAAATGCACCAAACACAGAAGACATTGATTCTTTTTAAATCCAAATGACGATTATCTATTCTACTCAAGCAATTCTACATGCAATAAACTCTTATCTATCCTATGCTAACAACAAAGAACAATGGAAACTAAAAAGCATATATACAAGAGAGCAATCTCACCGAACATCTATATAATTCCTTGAATAACCTCGATTGCACTTCTCCATTTTGTGATTGTAATATAATTGTCCTCGGATTTTAACAAGTATGCAAGTATGGCCTATTGATTAATGATTTAGCAAAATATCAAAGATTCTTAAATAAGCTTCCTAAAAGTATAAATATTTTGGGAGGAGAAATAATGACAAAGGTCAGGTCAATTTATAGAAAATTAATTTTCGAATGATTGACTCAGATTCAAAAGATAGATCGACGATTGAGATTAATGAATGTCATGTGATAAAGATTTAGTTTCAGTAATAATGTGAGTGAAAAATAAATAAATAATTTAATCTTTAGTCGAGACTGTTTGAAATTCGAAAAAATAATTATTAGCTGTAAAAGATAAAGAAAAAATGTTGTGTTTGAATGCATGAATGAATTAATTAATTAAATAAAGTTATTTAATTAATAATAGTTTGCACGCAGAAGAATAAGACTGACTGATTAAATCAGAAGGTTTGTTCATCATAAATAAGCAAATATTAAATCAGGTGATAACTGGATGATTTAATTAAATATTGACCTAAGTGGTAAATGGTTAATTAGATACCTAAGCAATTATATAAATATAGAGGAATATGCCAAGAATAATTATTTTTATGAATTAAATAGTTTATTTAATTCAACATTTGAAATTCAAGGATTAAATTAAATAAATAAAGATTTATTTAATTGACTAGAGAAAAAGTTAAAGAATAATTAAATAATTTGAAATGATTATTTAATTATAGTCGAAAATGTGATGAGGGTAAATTAAATAATAATTTATTTAATTTTAGAAAGAGGATTAATTAATTAGGGACATAATTAGATAAATGACATTTATTTAATTAATCGGGATTGAATAAAGGTGATAGTGAATCAATTAAATAATTAAAGTTATTTAATTAATAGAAGATAGGTGATTTTAGAAAATAATTAAATGATTATCATTATTTAATCATGACCATGAACAATATGTCAAAAATGGTGTCGTAGGCCTAGACCAATTTTTTTTGTCTACACATACTGCTATTCTAGGGTTTCCTCATGTGAACGCTTCTCAAATCCTATTGCCATGATTCAAGTTTAGAATGAGATCCAACTAAGCATGGATTTTATTTGGATGCACTCAAGGTAGATAAGAGCACAAAAAACACATTATGCATTCTTGGAAATACAAAATTAAAAATGGAGGGCTAGCTCAAAGAAAAGGGATACAATTGAATCTGCAAAAAGAAAATCAGATGCAATGAATTGTCATGTTGATATTTTACCCAGAAATTGGAAGTATTTTGTAAGTTTTCAAGTGAATAAAGAAATCCAAAGCACATGACAATGCACCTTGAGAAGCCTCGAGTGCTGCACTATAATGTGAAGCTTGCAGAGATCTTACAGTGCATAAAAATAAATGATAGGGTAGCTACCTTGCCAGCTAGAGAGAGGTCCAATTGGCATTACAAAACTAGATTTAAAAGAGGCAAGAGGCTGCAACTAGGAAGGAATTTATTTAATGCCTGGTGCATGTTGTAAGGCTTGCACATGTTTATTGTGCGCTAGAACAGATTTGAGATCGCAATGAAATTTTGTGAGAATTGTTTAAATAATTTTATATTTCTATTGAAACCCTAATCTTACTATATGAGGCCCAAACATCATACTAGAGCAGAACTATGGCAAGATTGTAAAGAACATTATTAGGAAAAAAAATTCAATTCCCTAATAGCCATCGCATGAGCTAGAATGGAGTTAATTTGTTATTGCAAAGGAAATTTTTGCACAAGTATAAGATGTTGTTGCATGATACTCCATTCCTCAATGCTTGATGTGTTGGTAAATCAAGCACATACATGTTCTGCCATGAATAGAGCCGAGGTTTTGAAGGTAGGAAGGAATGAAAGGTTAACTAGATGCACATCCTGAAAGGTTTCTAAATTGATGAATCACCCACTGCAGTTCCATTTTCTTATTCTCCCTATGTAATAGTGATAAGTGATGGTGCACTTCCTGACTTCGCTCATCACTAATTCCTTATCATTTCCTCTGGTTGTATGTGCGATGCACGATATGCTCTCTTCATTGCTAATCGTTAATCAATGTCACATTTTCCATAATGCATTCATGATACATGATATGGTGTGTGAGAAAGGAGATGGATGAGCCCAAGGATAATATTAAAAGAAAAAAATTAAAGTTTTTAATGTTTGAAGGTTGCCCAATAAGTTTTGAGGCTATTAAAATATTTAAAAGAAAGATTTTAAATGTAAGGTGAAACATAAGATGAAATGTAAAAAGGGGATGGAGGAAATATTGGTTGATCGGTGAAATGAATTGATTCATTTTTTAAAAACAAGATTTTTAAATGTGAAAAGTAAGAAGGCACGGTTAAAGGGGGAAATATTTTAAATGGTAAATACTTTGGAGATAAAGTGAGATATGTTTTTCTTTGCTGGGCACTAGTGAAAATTAAAAAGTAAAAGTTTTTTATAGAGGAACTGAGTAGATGCAACCACGTAAAATGGAGGTGAATATTTTTCACGTGTAGGTTTTTTTTTATAATGAAGAATGAAAAGGTGAATGAAGGAAAAATACAATGGAAATGGTTTCTTGCAAAGGAAGTGAGAAGAGAGAGGATTTGATTATTTTCTTATTGCTGATTGACGGAGAAGGAAGCTACCAAGTGTCTTCTATAGATTGATTTTAGGTCTTCTCTTGTTTCTTCTTATTCTTTCTTTTCTCATTGTAAAGGGTTCCATTCTTGAGTCTTAAAAGGTCTAGGTGAGCGGCAGAAGCTCAAAAAATGCATATTGTAAAGAATGTTGATAAATAGAATAATACATTGTCTTGGGTTTGAGTCATGTATGTAATGACCTTAAAATGGTTTTATAGAAGCCACAAATTATGAGAGAAAATCTTATTTCTAGAATATGTACTCTCCTCTATAATTTTCTTGTGGATTATAAATAAAAGGGTTAAGGATATTTTTGTTTGTCTTCAGTTGGTTTACTTGAATGAGTGGGTTTTTTTTTGCTCCAATTCAAGGAATTGATTAAATGCTTAAATGAAGTCACAAGTCTATGAGGAAATAGGATAGGGTTTGGTAATATGTTATGTTTTAGATGCAGTGAGTTAAATACTACAAGGTAGTATGACAATAGTCCACCAACTTCTGAGATGAATGACTAATGTATTATTGATTGTTGTTAATTTTACTCTATTATTCCAATTAATGAAGCACTGATCTCTTTATTATGTAATTTTGCATATATTTGAGTTAGTGATGTGCTTAGCTAGGGATTCAAAATGAGAATGAAAATTAAAAAATACTTTCAATTACAATGTATGAATCAAAAGTCCTACTCAATTCCTAGAAATATTTAGATATTTGTGTAAAGGTCATCCAAACCTTTTATGAATAATGTCTACATGCACTTAGTAGGAATAGATTTGTGTAAAGAAGTGTTATCCATTATGTTATTATCATAACAACACGATAGGGAACACCCTCCTTGGTCCCACAGAGCCTAAAGAGTAGGAATAAAGACCTCAGAATCCTTTGCTTGTTTGTTGGCTACAAGCTTTGAAGATTCTTAAGAATAAGGGTTGGCTACCCTTTAGAGGATTTTGAAGCTCTGCTGGAAAAACACCAACAAAACCCACATCAATTTTTTTTGTTTTTTCCACCTTTGTCTTTTGGAAGAACCTTTTGGAATAATAGGTAAATTGTGCATGACAACAATGCAACATTCAAAAAAACTTTTGATACATGCACCACATCTTCCTAAACTAGATCCATATCCTCTGATCTTCATAACATCTAGGCACACCACTATTATTCTTATTCACATCAATGACATCTTCTATCATTATGCCAACATATTCACTTGCAGGATCAGTTCCATCCCACCTCGAAAGGAAAACAATAGTGCAGAAACATTTTCCTAACACTAAAACAATAGAGGAGAGGTGTAAAAAATAGTTCTAAAACTTATAATGCATACATGCAAGATATCAAGAGTAGTAGAGGAATAACATATAGACAAAGCAGGCATTGGAATTATGTGGGAAAACCCTTTCGGGTAAAAAACCCACCACACCAAGATCGATCTCTTTGTATTTTATTAAATACGTTTACATACAAAATGCAGACCCTTCTCTCTGGACAGCCAACTCATAGTATTAGACTAAGTAGCATGCATTCACTGTTACAATACTTAGCACAAGTATACAGTAAAAAAATTTACACCGCACAGTCACTATTTGCACTTCCTCTCTATCTAAGCTCACATCAATTCATTATAGTCTAAGAAAGACTTAACTCAACCCCTATAATTTTCACACTTGTGTGAGTTATATAACAGTCATTGACTATGCAGACAATCCTACATTCAATCAAATCAGCCAATCGCCGGTCATTAAAGTCACGCCGATTTCCCAACCAAATAATCTGATCCTCTGACCAAACTGATCTTGCACAGTCATATCAAGCCACTCAGGCATTTAATTCATTGCCAAAAATCAATCCTATCACCAACCAAAACAAACTACATTTACTGCCTTCACCATTTTTGGTCTTCGGCTAAACAAAAACTACCACGCGTCGCCCTCCTATTCGCTAGCTACTTCTAGCTCAGAGTCAGATTGGTCAACAAGAGACACACATCTCTTACCATGCTACTGCTGAGTAGGCAACAGTCAACTGCGGTGCAATGGTAACCACCAACACTGACCGCTGGGTCACCACCGTGCCACTAGACCAAGACCACTAGACCAAGACAATAAGTGTTGGGAAATTTATGCTTCAACATTCTGGTTCTTCCTTGAAGGCTTGATCATTTTCTCTGTGTTTCTTTCCTTTATCACTATATCATTGTAGGGTTCCCTTGGTGGAGTGGTTGTGCAGTTTCCTGCTTTACCACTGGCCACCCTTTATCTTTCTGGCGGTTGGGTGGTGTTACAGCTATACCACAACAATATTCTCTTTGCCTAGCGGTAGCACGGTTAGCGATGGTGACAATGGCAATTCAGGGTGGTGATTACCGCCCTATCGTACGGCTTGTTTTCTAAGCTGTTGTGGGTGTGGTACACCACTAGCGGTTGGTTGGTAGCGGTCATCTGGTAGTTACCGCTATACCATGGCTAGTGTAATGGTTGACAGCGGTGGCTACAGTAAGACCACTAGCGGCCTAGCTGGCGGTTACGAACATATCACACCTAGTGAGATGGTTGATCCTGGTGGCCACGGTAAGACCACTGGCGGTCTCCTAGAGCGGTTACCGCTCTATCATGGTGAGACTGAATAGTCTTTGTGGTAGTGTGGTGAGACTGCTGAGGGTCTAATTGGCGATTACCACCATACCACGATGGGCAAAGCCAAGCCTAGTGGTAGCACAGTGGAGTCCGAAGGTGAGCTCAAACAGATTTACTGCCATACCGCGAGGTGGGTCCAACAGTGTTGTGGTAGTGTGGTAGGAGCTCGAATGAGCTCAAGGAAGATTTTGACCGAGTTGGACTCAGTGCCAGAGCTTGAAGGAGCTCAGATGCCTTACCGCCATACCGTGAGGCACGTTTGTCTGGGCTATGGTAGCGCGGTAGGGGCTCGGGTGAGCTCGAAGATCGGTTGACTGAGCTTGACTGAGTTGGACTAACAGTCAAAGTGCGACAACGATTTGTTTGGTGACACATGGTAGATTCTTTGTGATCCCATTGGCTAGGGAGTTATTTCCTGATTGTGATAGAGTTGTATTATTGATGGGAGGTTGACAGACTCATCTGGGCTGAGTTAATGATTGTGTGGCTCGATGCAGCTATATAAGTGATGCACATTATCAGTGAAGTATGAGTGCTTGCAATTAGGAGAGTTATTATCCTGTTGACCATTGCAGGCAAGGATAGGTTGAACAGGTATGCACATGGTGTAAGATTATAAATAATCTTATGTGCAATTTGAGACACATGATGAGCAATATCAGAGAGAGGCTCAGAGTGTTTGAGCTGTTCAACAATGAACACTTTAACTCTCGGATCTGATAAGATGTGAACCTATGAGGCTGAGTGGTTGTGTTGGCCGAGAAGCTAGCTATGCCAGTCTATTATGAGGAGCTTAAGGGAATCTACATAGTATGTCATGAGGAAATTTATAACTGTGTGTTGATTCTATTTTGTGTTTCCTGTATTCTTTCTCGAGATGGACAAGATGTAGTATCCTAAAGAGCATAGCTCTATGTTTGTATTGTAACCTTTTTTGTTACTGAATAATACAAGTGAGCTGAATGTTTTGGAGGTGGGGCTTTTTTACCTAAAAAGGTTTTCCCCATGTATATCTGTGTGCTCATAGTTTTGTGTTTCATGGTTATCTATTTGTGTTGAATCTGTTATTTGTTTGCATCCATTTCTCTTAGAGGATCAATGGGGGACCAACTATTCTTGTTTCCACTTTATGGTATAGTTGCCTATGTCTTTGTTGTGATTTTGAATTGAAATCACTAAGGCACTATTGTCTTAGATGACTATCTTGATGACAAAACTAAATTTGTATCCCCATCAAGTGGTATCAGAGCTAGTAGCTTGTTGCTCATGATACCAACAAGTGGTATCAGAGCATGTCTTTGCTGAAGTTCTGGGTTTTTTCCTATGAAGATTTCTTAGTCTGGCAAGCTTGAGGAAATATGGAGAATTCAGTTGGTGATTGATCCTTCGATGAGTGGAAGTGTGTGCTTCATTGTTTCAACACAAGTTTGAAACACGTTGGAGATGGTCGTGTTGTGGCAACATGGTTTGAAGCTCCTGGCTCACAACAAAGTTCCTATTGCAAAGGGCATGAGATGTGTTCATGGCTGAGAGGCAGTGAAGCATGGTGTTCATACTGGGCATCTATGTGAGAGGCTCCTTGGCGATATGGACTTGCTTGTGCTGCTGATCAGCTATGGAGTGTTGTGCTTGTGCTGGGTGTTGTTTTGTTTTTTGACTTAGCATTGAGGAATTTTCTCTGGTGCTCTGATTGCATGGAGGCTATGAAGTGACCTTGGTGGTCTACAAATTCTAGATAGCCTGGCTCTCCTTTGTACTTCTGCATGACTATGACGTTGGAATTGGTCTGAAATGGACCTGTTGTTCATGTGTGCATGTTTCTTGCACTTGCATGGTTCAAATTCATGTCTTTGGCTCTGAAGGTTTTGTGTAGATTTTCTTAAAAAGTCTATGTTGCATTTTCATGTTCTTTCATTGTTCTAGTTAACTGTGATGGTTGTGTGCAGACTCCTGAGTCATCCAAATGAGAAGTGAATATGGAGGTGTGTGGGTGTTTTGGAAACACTATAGTTTTGCAGGTTTTGCACGGTCAAGGAAAACTTGTGTTTGTGTGGAGTTATTGTTTGCTATTTTCTAGATCTTGGCTTCTGGGGTGTGACTGGATGATATAGTTGTAGTTCAACATATCTTTGAGGAGGTGTGATATCTTCTCTACATGGGAGTGTTGGTATGAGTTTCTCTTTTAGCATTGTTGTGGTATGCTTTGATGGTTTCCTAGACTATGGTGCTTGAGTTGTGGATGTGACTAGCAAATCAGATATGTTGCTGATCTGGTGTTTGAGTCTTTCTTGTCTGCTTTGGTTGTTCTCTTTGATTATCTCATTTTTGCATTTTTTAGTGCAATGATAGATTTTTTAGGGTTTACATTTGGTTGCATCCATGAGTTGTGCAATGATTATGGGCTGTCCTTACCTACATGTTTGTTGTGAGACAACTCGGAAGTGGACTGTCTATATCCATGAGGTTCTAACTATGTGGTGCAGATTTGCTAGCTGACCTTGTCTGTGGTCACTTGTACATTGGCGTGGCTATTTTGAGATGAGAGGAGGAATGGCATTTAAGTACCTGAATAGTTAGTGATGGGGATCTAAAGCATCTGAATCACGATGCCATGGAGAGCTGGATACACTGGCTAGTGTAAGCTTTTGATAGTGATGGTGTGGTCAGTCATAGTGCTTAGAGAGCTCAGTGTCATAGTTTAGTGGGAGCTTTAGCAGTGACTATGGATTGATCACTTGGTGGTGAATGATCTTCTTTGGTGTTGTAGATGTTTCTTGAGGACTCTTAGATCTTGTTGTTGTAGAAGAGCTCTTTCACATCTGCATGGTCACTATTTGAAGATGTGTAGCATCTTGGAGCCATGAAGGACCTTGGTAGTCTTTGGTTGAGATGCTAGTCGTGCTTGACAGGTGATGTTGGTTTAGAGTTTGTTTTTTTTATGTCATGGTATACTCTTACTTGTGCATTAGAGTGTTGGCATGTTGCTTTGCTCTTGAAGACCATGGAAATTTCACTTGAAGCATGGTATCTCCTAATGGGGATGTGTAGATTATGGTGTCATGATAAGTTTTGAAGCTTTGACAGTGGTCTGGGGTTTCTCTATATTTTGAGTGCATTGGTCACATGTTGGTGAACTTCATGAGTGCTACAGTTTTGCAGATTGGAGTTAGCATGAGATGACAGGTTGTTGATACTCATGGATGAATGGAGAATAAGGTGAGGTTGGAATTCTTATGAGAATGTTGTTGTAATAGTTGAAAGTCTAAGAATCTTGCACCTTGGTTGAATGTGAATTCAACAGAGACCTTGAAGGAGAATGCTCTTGGGTAAGTCACTTTGGCTTGTATATCTTGGATGAGCATGTTTCTTTTTTCTTCTTGGTCTGCTCAATAGTGGTGTCACTTTGAAAGGTATTTGCCCATTATATCTTTCAGTTGTGTGTTATGCTTTATCTTTCATGATATGAATCTTGAGTTGTTTTGAGATTCTGGAGGATTCATAATGGAAGATGGATAGCATTGTTTATCTCCTTGTGCTTTTGAGGACTGATAGGAGATGGTTATATGGGTAAGTCTGGTCTTCTTTGAGGTGCTTACATCCATGGTTTTGTTGGATGTTGTTAAGGCTTTTCCTTTGGGATGTGAAGAAGATCATTCTTGACACAACTGGCAAATAGAAGTGTTTGTAGAAGGGAATCTTTTTTGATTTGTTATTTCTCTCTAATCTGGTCTTGTTCTTCCTAATTGTTCCTTTGACTTTAGATGTGAGTTGCCTTTGTGGTGCCAAGTTGGTCATGGTTTTTGGTCATGTGTTGTCACTTGGGTGATGACACGAAGGTACCTGTGCTTCTTTCTTCAGTCAGGTTTGGAAGAACTGTGGAAGACGGTTGAGAGAAACTTTTCTTGCAACAAGTGGTTGTAGGTGTTGCAAATTAGTGTGGATGTTCCTTGGAACTACATGGTTACATTTATTTGTGCAAGGTTTGGTGTACTTGGTATGCTTGGATCATGTGTGATGGTGTTGTGTTTGCATTCATCTGGATAGTACCCTCGCAGTGGGAGTACCTGGACGTGTTTGGTCTTTTGACTGGTTGACACACAGTGCTTGTTTGCTGCTGAGATGGGTGGTTTTATGATGGCATGAGCCTGCTGCTGGTTTTCATTCCTTTGACGTATGGGTGGTTGGATGTTTTAGCACGAGCTATGGGTGCTGGTTTTCAATCATGTGGTTTGATCAGTTGGATGAGGGCAGTTAGTTTTATGGTTGTTGTTCTAGCCGGTTGGGTTCTTGTTCTGGAGATGGTTTACTGTGCTTTGTTGTTGCTACTATTTTGGTGCCTTTTTTGCCTGAAGGATCAATTGCTTACATTCTTGAGACTGGTGAATATACACCTTCACATGCTCTTCTTTCCTATTTCGGATGTTTGGAGTAGTTGCCTGAGATAGTGGACATTTTTTGAATGTCAATGCAGGTGTCTTGGTCAGGGCGTGGAAGCATGTTTTTGGTTCTTGTTCATGTTTTGGAGTAAGCTTGAATTTCTTCATCAAGTGGGAGATTGTTGGGAAATTTATGCCTCAACATTCGGATTCTTCCTTGAAGGCTTGGTCATTTTCTCCATGTTTCTTGCCTTTACTGCTATACCGCTGTAGGGTTGCCTTGGTGGCACAGTTGTGTGGTTTAGCGCTTTACCATGGGCCACCCTTTATCTTTCTAGCGGTTGGGCGATGTTACTACTATACCGCGAAAGTCTTCTCTTTTCCTGGTGGTAGCACAGTTAGCGATGCTGACAGTAGTAGTTTAGGGTGGTGGTTACCACCCTACCGCATGGCTTGTTTTCTAAGCTACGGTGGGTGCGGTAAACCACTAGCGGTTGGTTGGTAGTGTTCATTTGGCAATTACCGCCATACCACAACCAATGTGATGGATAACCATGGTGGTTGTGGTAAGACCACAAGCAGCCTAGATAACGGTTATTGCCATACCGCGGCTAGTGAGATGGTTGACCGTGGTGGTCGTGGTAAACCATTGTCGGTCTACCAGAGTGGTTACCGCTCTACCACGGTGAGACCTGACGGTCTTTGCGGTAGCACGGTGAGACCAATGATGGTCTAGTTGGCGGTTACTGTCATATCGCAATGGGAAAAGCCAAGCCCAGTGGTAGTGTGGTGGAGTCCAAAGGTGAGCTTGAACAGGATTACCGCCATACCGCGAGGTGGGTCCAATAGTGCTACGGTAGCACAGTAGGAGCTCAAATGAGCTCAAGGCAAAGTTTGACCGAGTTGGAATCAGTGTCGAAGCTTGAAGGAGCTCGAATGGCTTACCTCCATACCACGAGGTGTGTTTTTCTTGGCTGTGGTAGCACGGTAGGGGCTCAGGTGAGATCAGATCTCAGTTGACTGAGCTTGATCGATCTGAAATAATAGTCAAAGTGCAACAACGATTTGTTTGCCAACACATGGCAGATTCTTTGTGATCCCATTGGCCAGAGAGTTATTTCCTAATTGTGATAGAGTTGTATTATTGATGGGAGGTTGATTAACTCATCTGGGCTGAGTTAATGTATGTTTGGCTCAATGCAGTTGTATAAGCGATGCATGTTATCAATGAAGTATGGGTGCTTGTAGGTAGGAGAGTTATTATCCTGTTGACCTTTACAGGAAGGGATCGGTTGAACAGGTATACACACGGTGTAGGATTATAAATAATCATGTGTGTAGTTCGAGATAGATGATGAGCGATATCAGAGAGAGGCTGAGAGTGTTCGAGCTGTTCAACAGTGAAAACTTTGACTCTCGGATCTGATAAGATGTGAACCTATGAGGCTGAGTGGCTATGTTTGCCGAGAGGCTGGCTATGATAGTCTATTATGAGGAGCTGAAGGGAATCTACATAGTATGTCATGAGGACATTGTAACTGTGTGATGATTCTATTTTGTGTTGCCTATATTCTTTCTCTAGATGGACAAGATGTAATATCCTGAAGAGCATATCTTTTTGTTTGTATTGTAACCTTTTTTGTTACTAAATAATACAAGTGAGTTGAATATTTTGGAGGTGGGGTTTTTTTACCTGGAAAGGTTTTCCCCACGTATATCTGTGTGTTCATAGTTTTGTCTTTCATGGTTATCTATTTGTGTTGAATCTATTATTTGTTTGCATCCATTTCTCTCAGAGGATCAATAGGAGATCAACTATGCCTATTTCTGCTTTATGGGATAGTTGTCTGTGTCTTTGTTGTGATTTTGAATTGAAATCACTAACGCACTACTGTCTTAGATGACTATCCTGATGACAAAACTGAGTCTGTATCCCCATCAATAAGGCAGTAACCACTTGCATAGACCATAAATGGCTTACCACGCCACTGGACCCTGATTTCCAGCCTTCTGTGGTAGGGTGATGACCAGCCACCCGGACCGCTATCGGTTTACTGCGCCACCGTCACAAGGCCAAAAGGCCATCACAGTGGAGCAGTAAGCGGTCATCGCTAAGTTGTCATCATCAATCACTGCCACCACGCCACCATTGATCAGCACCCATGGTAAGGAGGTAAACCTTCCTTCCACCAGCTCGCCACTCTTGTGTCGCTCACTGTGCTACCTCCACTACCAAAAGCAGACCCTTTGGTAATGCGGTAACACCATGCCACCACGGCTAGACTGTCAGAAGCGCGCGGTAAAGCGGTAAACCACTAGACTACGCCTCAAAGATTAAACCCTAGCGGTAGGGCGGTAAAGGCATGAAAGAACAAAATTTCATGAAGTCTTTCAGAGGTCCAAGCCAGAAGTTGAGGCACCTATTCCCAACGAGCTCCCACTTTGATGAAGACTTCTAGCTTCCTCTAGACTTTAAAAAATTACTGATGATCATAGGCCCCAAGGCCCATCGATTCTGTGCACCATCTAAACTTGTTCTTGCTTACTGGATTTGTTAGAGCATCTACAACATTCTTCAAAGTGTTGACCTTTTCAAGACAGATCTTTCCATCTTCCACTATGTCCCTCATGAAGTGATACTACACATCAATGTGCTTTGTCCTGGCATTGAAAGTCGAGTTCTTTGCCAAACAAATGGCACTAGCTGTCACAACAAATTGTAATTTTCCCTACATTGAATCCAATATCAGAGCATAATCTACTCAACCAAATTGCTTCCTTGCAGGCATGTGTTTCTTCCATATACTCATCCTCTATAGTAGATAAAGTAACCACAGCTTATCCCTTACTCATCCAACTAACTGCACCACCGTTCAGCATGAATTTGTATCCACTGGTGGATCTTCTATTGCCAATGTTCCCTCCCCAATTTGAATCCACATATCCTCAAATGTTGTGTTCTCTATGATGCACGTGAATTACCATGATAGCACATAACATATTCTAAAGTCCCCTTCAAATATCTGAACACTCTCTTCACAACATCCTAATGTGTTCTTCTTATATTTTCCATAGAATAGCTAAGAACTCCCACTGCTTGGGCAATTTTAGGTCTTGTACAAACCATTGCATACATTAAACTACCAACATCACTTGTATAAGGCACCCTAGTCATGTTCTCCATCTCAATAGCAGGCTTTGGACAGTTTTCAACAAATAGTTTCATTCCCTGCATAACTGGAACAACTAGCTACTTGCAGTCATCCATTCCAAATCTCTCTAAAACTATATTCTCATACTTACTCTGACTTACCCAAATCTTTATGCCTATTCTGTCCCTCGTTATCTCCATTCCTAGAATATACCTTGCTGCACCCAGATCTTTCATTTCGAACTTTGTAGACAACTAAGATTTACTTGCTATTTCCTATGAACATATCATCCATGTATAGGGTAATAACAAGCACATGATCATTTTTAGATTTGTAATAAACACAATGATCAAATTTTGATCTAACAAATCCCATAGACAACACAAACATGTCAAATTTTTGGTACCACATTCTATGGGATTGTTTCAAACCATATAGAGATTTATTTAACTTACATACCATATTTTGTTTACCTTTTTTAACAAAATGCTCAGGATGGGACATATAAATTTCTTCTTCCATCTCACCATGAAGAAACGTTGTCTTCACATCCATCTGCTCAATTTCTAAGTCATATGCTACTACCAATGACAACAAAAATCTAATGGATGTTAGCTTTGCTACAGGGGAAAAAATCTCTCCATAATCAATTCCCTCAACTTGGGAAAAACCTTTTGCAACCAACCTTGCCTTATACTTTTCAACACTACCATGAAGACTAGTCTTCTTCTTGAATACCCACTTACAACCAATAGGATTTCTCCCTTCAGGCAAAGATACCAAATCCCATATTTCATTCTTCTTCAATGAATCCATTTCTTCATTCATTGCTTCGAGCTAGGAATTTGAATCAGACATTCTAATTGCTTCTTTTACAGTCCTAGGATCATTAGTGCTAGTAATTAAAGCATAGGCATAGTTCGAATCTAACATTGAGAAACCATACCTTTCAGGTTGTCATTTTCCATGGGTAGATCTTCTTACTTGCTAAGGTTGTGGTTCTTCATCTTCAAAACTCTCAGAGTTGCTCAAACTCTCCTCATAATCAGCTACACCATGTAGTTCCTCTCTTTCTGGAGTTTGAGAAATTTGAACTACATCATTCTTCTTTTCTCTTTTATCTGTCTCAAGTTGTGGATCAACTACTGAAGGTTTCAGCTCATGAAATATCACACTTCTCCTATACAAAACCTTCTCAGTAATAAGATTCCAAAGCTTGTATCATGTCACACCAACACCATAGCCAATGAAGATACATTTAATAGATTTGTTCTCTAACTTTGATCTCTTCTCATTTGGCACGTATGCATATGTCTCACAGCCAAAAACATGAACATGTCTAAGAGAGGGCTTCTTACCAGACCATGCCTCCAAAGGCATCTTGTCAACCATAACAGAACAAGCTGAATGATTTACTAGATAACTTTTTGTAGCCACAGCCTCAGCCTAGAACTTCTGCTCTAGACAAGCACTATTGAGCATACTTCTCGCTCTTTCCATTAACGTTTTGTTCAAATTTTCAACAACTCCATTCTGTTGTGGAGTGTAAGGTGTAGTTTTATGCCTTTTAATTCCATGATCTATACAATACCTTTCAAATTCTATAGAACAAAACTCACCGCCATTATCCATCCTCAAACATTTAATTTTTCTTCCAGTTTGATTCTCTACCAGAGTTTTAAATTTTTTAAATCGACTGAACACTTCTAATTTACTCTTCAAGAAATAAATAAATGCCCTTCTCGATTAGTCATCAATAAAAGAAACATAATATCTAGAGTTCAATAACGAAGGAAAATTAACTGGACCAAACACATCAGAATGAACATAATCTAGTATGCCAGAAGATTTATGAGGACTCAAATAAAATGAAACACGGTGCTACTTTCCATAGATACAATGTTCGCAAAAATCAAACTCAAGGTTACAATCATCAAGCCCTTCTACAATATTTTTATTCTCTCCTATGTGACCAATTCTATGATGCCACAATATAGTCTTCTTTGTCAGGAGTTTTACCTCCAAATCATTCGTAGCTAGAGAATTTTCTTCACCTTTCTCTATAGGGATAGGTTTACATGACTCTACAGAGGCATTGTTACATTTGAACAGGATATGCATCCAACTTATATAGAGTGACAGAATGAACACCCTTAGCTAGCACCATTGCACATGTAGCCATTTTACATCCTTTACTTGAGAAAGAAACTTATACACCAACATCATTTAGCTTACTAACAAAAAGTAAATTTTGAGCCAAACCTGGTATATGCAATATGCCACCAATACCTTTGACTCTCCTGTCAGGAAACTGTATTCTGACTCTTCCACAACCAACAATCTCTAGCATTGAATCAATTTATAGGTACACCTTTCCACCATCATACTTCTCATACTTAGTAAACCAGTCTCTATGGGACGTCATGTGAAAGGATGCACCCAAATCAACCAACCATACATCATCTAATTCCTGAGTTGTCAAAGTTGCAATGAAGGCATCTGCATCACTCTGAGAAGATTCATTGTTTGAGGCATTCTTCTTCTTCTACTCCTTGCAATCCTTTCGGACATGACCAGGCTACCCATAGTTCCAGCACTTCACTTTGGATTGTTTACTAGGAGACTTCGATCTCCCTACAAATTTAGATTTTGACTTCTTGTCTTTCTTCTTGCCTTTCTCCTTTGGTCTACCTCGAACAACAAGAGCCTCTTTGGCCATCTTAAAAGACTTCCTTCACATTTCTTTAGGTAGAAGGGAAGCAACCATGTCATCCATCTTGAATGTAGTTATCATACTTCCAATACCCATCACCAGATGATCCCAATCATTAGGTGACAAACACAACAAGAGCATGCAATGATCCTCCTCCTCAGTCTTTACACCTACAAATGCTAGTTGAGTAACACTCATATTAAATGAGTTCAGATGGTCTACAACAGATGCACCTTCTTCCATCTTCAGGGAGTATAACTTCTTCCTCAGGAAAATCTTATTTACTAGAGACTTTCACTGATAAATATCACCTAGATTCTTCCATAATGAAGATGCAGTCTTCTCCTCATGGACGTTGAGGAGTACAGAATCGGCCAGACTCAGTCTATCCAAACCTGTTGCTTTTCTATTTGCAAGGTCCCACTTTTCTTGCTTCATGCCTTGTGGCATAGTTCCAAACACAACAATCCAGAGGTCTCTATCCACAAGAAAATCTTCCATTTTGATCTTCCATAACTCAAAATTGCTGCCATTGAATTTTTCAATATCTATTCTACCTGATGTACTTGCCATCTTAAATAGAAAAAGTTCTAACTTTACAAAACAACTTCCACTAGAACAGTAATAGCACAAAAAAATAGCTTTACTAACAAGGATAACACAATTGGCCAAGCTTTGATACCACTTGAAAGGAAAACAACAGAGGAGAGGTGTAAAAAACTAGTTCTAAAACTTATAATGCATAAATGTAGGATATCAAGAGTAGTAGAAAAATAACATACACACAAAGAAGGCACCAGAATTACGTGGGAAAACCCTTTTGGGTAGAAAACCCACCACACCAAGATCGATCTGTTTGTATTTCAGTAAATACGTTTACATACAAAATGCAGACCTCTCTCTCTAGACAGTCATCTCACGGTATTAGACTGAGTAGCATACATTCACTACTACAATACTAAGCACAAGTATACAGTAAAAACAATTACTATGCATAGTCATTGTTTGCACTTCCTCTATGTCTAAGCTCATAGCAATTCCTTATAGTCTAAGAAAGACTTAACTCAACCCCTATAATTGTCACACTTGTGTGACTTATATAACAATCACTGATTGTGCAGACAATCCTACATTCAATAAAATCAGCCAATCACCATTCATTAAATTCACACCAATTTCCCAACCAGATAATCTGATCCTCTGACCAAACTGATCTTGCATAGTCATATCGAGCCACTTGGGCATTTAATTCATTACCAAAAATCGATCCTGTCACCAACCGAAACAAACTACATTTACTTCCTTCACCATTTTTGGTCTTCGGCTAGATAGAAACTACCATGTGTTGCCCTCCTATCCACCACCAGAAGCAGACCTATGGTAACATAGTAACACCGTGGCTAGACTATCAAAGGCCCGCGGTAAAGCGGTAAACCATTAGACAGCGCCTCAAAGACTGAACCTTGGTAGTAGGGCAGTAAAGGCATGAAAGAAAAAAATTTCACCAAGTCTTTCAGAGGTCCAAGCCAGAAGTTGAGGCACTTGTTCCCAACACACCTTTGATCCCTCCTTTTGACATCAGTTGATCTCTTTTTTTGACATCAATGGCAACAATATGCCAACATAGTCATGGAATTTTATTCCTTACATTATTTTTATATGATATTTTACATGTTTTAGGTTCCTAATTTGAAATTTTTGATTAATATTGTCCTTTAATCTAGTGATGTGTGCTAGAAACACTAATAAGGTCATCTAAATGGCATATTGATGTAGGGACATCCTTGATGCACCTTTTGAGGCAAATTATTTTCATATTGCTAAACTTTGGTTTTTTGGTTTGCTTGGAGTCAATAAGGTTGTGTAAGACCATTTTGAGTCATTTAAGTCCATTGTGTGATGTTTTTGTGTCATGTTGTAAGAAGTTTCAAATATTATCCAAATGTTGTCAAAAACTTGCAAATGTACCTATCATTAGTGTGAACAAAGGAGTTCATAGTTAGTTTTTCAATTTCCAATGGTTGTAACTATGTGTGAAAAATAGTGGAGAAGGGAATACCAATTTGAAACCCAACACACATATCCATGAAATGTCTTACATAAAAATAATTGAAATAACAAAACCAAATTTCTACTGCTATCCTTTCAAATCATTCCATGGTTCTCTAGTCTTAAGGACCTTTGAATTCATGCTCTCAGATCTAGTTAAGTGTTGCACATGAATCTACAAAGTTGACAACCTAAGAAATGAGAAGATGTGCAATGCAAACTACATGCCTACATCACTATATTCTTGTATTTTTGAAGTTTAAATGTTGAATGAAAGAGAAAAGTGTTGCTATGTATGATGATACTAGGATTAATGATGCAATTCTAATGTAATACTATGAAAAAAAATGAAATCTAATGCAATACTAAAATGATACAAAGTAAAAGTGTCATGATAACTATGCTATATGAAAATGCAAAATCTCAATTGCTCTCAATTTATCTAGAATAATTTTTTCTCAATTGCCTCTTGAAAAGTTGTAGGATGAGCTCCCTTTTATAGATTTTTCCAAGCCTGGGATGAGGTGGTAAGGTTGGATGGTCTAGATTGTGATCCCGAGGGATCAACGGTAGAGCACAAAGAGGTTAGAGGAATTCATGGAGCTTTCTCCACTTAGAAGGGAAAATAATCCAAGTGTCAAAGAGCATCAATTAGAAGAGAGAGCCATGTGTTCCCAAAGAGGTTAGGAGGTTGAGAGGTTAGAGTGAATATTCCAAATTTAAAAGTCAGGAATAAATGAAATTGTGTGACATGTGATGAGGTGGAGGATGAGTTGGAGGTAGTTAGAAGATTATGGAGAATGTGACAAATTTGCATTAAAAATTCAAATTTAAATGGAGGGAAATTAGCTAAATGAAAAATTATTTAATTTGTGCATTTAATTCATTTAAGAGGGAAAATGATTTTTGAAATAGAAGAATTAAGGGATGAACTAGATAAATAAATTTATCAATTTATTTATATTAGTAGAAGAATTAGGATTTATTAATTAAATATCAAATATTTAATTAATTGTGTTCTAGACTATTTTTATGGGTACACATTTTGCCCCTCTTTGAAGTGATGTGCGCAAACACATTGCTTCAAAGAAAAATGTGTCAGACAATGATGATAAAATTTTTGACATGCCCCAGACATTGATTTTTTGAGCGATGATGAATGGATGCCTCCTCGGGAGATAAATTGGGGATTTTTTATTTAATTTTTTTATGACTCTTGGATTTGTGAAATTTTTTGATGGTTTTATGATTTTCTGATAATAATTTGATGAGCTTCAAATTCTATAATGGTAACTTGATTTATCTCTCAAAAAATGATAATAGTCCTACCACATTGTCAATTAATTGACTAAAAAGGCCCTTAAAAAAATCAAATAAATGCCACCAAATTACCCCTTAAAAAGGTTAAAATGGGTAAAAAGAAGTTCATTTGTAACCTTGAATTGTGAAAATTTGAGAGACTAAAGAGAGCTAGGATGGATAGAATTTTGTGCCACACCCACATATTCGAGCGAGTCCAACACCACCACCAGCCAGACGCATATGAACCTCTAGTATGTACCTCGAGAAACCCTACTTTTTGATTTTCGCACATAATGTTCCCGCTTGTTTGTATTTTTAAAAATTCAGATTTTCAGATGTTTTAGTACATAGGATTAGTGTTTTAGTGCATACAAAACCTGATACAATGCATAGAATAGGGGATTTAGCACATAGGGTTGGAGAAATAGGTTTAGCGCATGCAAGTGCCACTATAGCGCATAGAACAACTATTTTAGCACATAGGAGGTCTAGCGCATAAGATAAGTATTTTAGCACATGTGGGAAATAGTGCATCAGAGCTCTGTTCCAGTGCATTAGGTCAGTTTCCTAGCGCATCTATGAATTAGCGCATAGAAGGACTGTTATAGTTGATATGGAAAATTTTCTAGTGCATTTGGTAAATTAGCTAATAGAAACTCTGTTTTAGTGCATTGAGCAAAAATGATGGTTTTTGAATGTTTCCTCAGTTTTTGATGGTTGATGATCACGTCAACCAATGATATGATGATGTTGATTGATAGGTTGATGATCATCCTCATGATAGGTGAGGATCAATAATAGGATACATAATGATGATTGATTGAATTCATGACAAATGAGAGTTAGAGCTAGGATGATTGATGATGATCAATCTCATGATAAATGAGACTTGATGATAGGATAGGTGCTCCTCGAGATTTGATCAAAATCTCATGTGAGCTGATTTGATTGATTGATTTGTTGATTGATAGGTTGATTTGATTGATGTACTGACTTGTCATGTGTTATGATCATAGGAGGATGGCTTAGGAGTTCTACAGGTTTGAGAGCACTTTCCACGGACATGGGACATGATCCCACAGTTGACCCAGGTAGACCTAGCTATCATTGCCTAGTGCAGGTTGACTTCATTGATTGAGATTCCCCAGTACCAAATTAATAGGGAGCTTTTGACGACACTTGTAGAGCGATGGTATAGTGACCACAACACCTTCCACTTGGTGATTCGTGAGATCATAGTTACCCCGAAGGATGTTTATCAGATTTTGTGGATACCAGTCGTGGTTGATCTAGTGATCTATGACCATGAGGAGTAGAGAAAGACTGATTCTATCTAACAGATCTTTCAGGATGATCAGCTCGACGGGTATGAGATTTCTTGGTGGGATTTGATTGCTACACGGTAGTTGTTGCCATGTGTCTTAGTAGGGTTCATTGGTGGTTTTCTCTACCTTGACTATAGGTCGAAGGGCTTCTCAATTTGCTGGGGTTGGGTGTTGGATAGTATGATTTCACATGGGACCAGATATGCAATGGGTTCATGTATGCTCACACATTTATATCATGATCTACATCAGGTTGTGTATTTGGGTGTTAGCAGTCTTACGTCAGGGTGCACTTTGTTATAGCTCTGGGTCTGGGAGCACATTGCAGTGACAATACCAGTGGTAGGGAGGGCTCTACCAATAGGGAGACCATATGTTTTTGGATATACAAGACCACCCTATGTGGACTATGAGGCCTAACATGAGGATCAGATTGAGATGCCATATGTATGCAGTATGAGATATTTGATTGTTAGGACTCCCTATATTATCAAGAGATTCTTAGCCTCGAGGGTGCTGCAATAGTTTGGTAGGTTGTAGGGTATGCTGTGGGGAGTACTACACTATGCCCGATGCAGAGTGGATATTTTGGAGTGGGGCCCGCATTGGATTATGATGCTATGTGTGTTGAGTATTACGGTTTATAGCTTGTTGCATGGGCTTATCATCCTAATATTGTAGATTCATTGATGCTAACTTATTATGCAGAGTACTTCCACACTCATCCTTTCTCATGGATATTGAGTCTGAATGAACCAACACCTATCTTGGAGGTTGGTGGCAGGGTAGGGCAGGTAGTGTAGTAGAGGAGAGATAGAGGAGGTGAGGAGGAGGAGGGGGAAGAGAAGGAGGAGGGGGATGATGGTGGTGATGAAGGGGGAGATGGTGGGGGAGATGGTGGAGGTGTAGGCAGAGATAGAGAGGTTTTGGATTTTTGGGTAGTACCTAGGAGGAGGAGGTCAACAACACCTAGTGGATAGCGGCCACTCGTACTTCGGTTGCCCTCACAGGGGAAACAAACATAGATTGTTGGGTTATAGGCACATATCCAGACATTGCAGGGTCAATTTCAGGCACTGCAGGCACAACTAGCACAGGCCCAGGGATAGGTACAAACTTTGTAGGGACAACTAGCCTAGGCCCAAACACAATTGCAAACATAGGCACTAGCACAAACATAGGTTGCTACCTTGACCACTAAGAGGGATACCATGAGACAATGGTATATAAAGGAAGAGGTTATGGTTGATAGACTATAGAGTGTGGCTAATGGGGCCAGTATAGGAGATTTAATGAGAGAGCTTTTCTAGTCTACCAAGGAGGCAAAGTACTACAGAGGGTGATACTATGAGGTAGTGTCTGCAAAGCATCGGGTGAGCTATACATAGTCATGGTTAGGGTACAACCACTCCAGGACCACCAGTATGGGTGTTACTCAGCCACCATGCTGGAATCCTAGTCCAGACCAAGGTACCAGTGCACCAAGTGTAGGTTCGTCAGGGGCTGTAGGAGGTTTACCAACGAGGCCCATGACATCCAGGGGTAGCACTACATAGTGCCATTGATTTCAAATTTTGATGTATTTGATGATGGACATACTGACACCTTGATGTATAGATTGATTTGTTTCGAGATCAGATTATGATCTCACTATTTTTGATGATGTATCCTTTCTCATTTATTGATATCATTGTACACTTGGCATTATTATTTTGAGGTTATATATGATGTGCAACGATGATTAGTGGTCTATGATGTGTTTATGCTTTTATGATGGATGGTTATGATTGATTCATGTTTATTTGTCTTGTTTATGCTATATGATTTTCTATATGATTATGCCATGTTTTATGTATGGATGTAGTAATGAGATGATGATGTATGAATTTATGTGTTGATGGATGTATGAGATGAATGATACTATTATTTATGAGATGGATGTAGTCATGCAAATGATATGGTATGCACTTTATTTATGTATTTTTCATAGGTATATATCAATGATATGGATGAGAGATGATTTATTACATGGGATGAAAATATGTGATTTTATATGTGTGTATGAATTATTTATGATTTCAACACATGAGAAATGAATGAATTGATTTTGGATATGATAACGAAAATGTATGAATATATGATAATGTGAATGTATGGATATATGAAATGAAAATTTATGGATATATGATAATGCAAATGTATCGATTGAGTATGTGAATGGATTATATGGATTACAATGTTATTATGGATGATGCTCTATTTTTATGAAATTTTTATGTAATCATATGAGTAAATGTATGGATGGATGTATGATATGTGAATGTATTATGAAAATGCTTATGCTTTATTCATGTATCTATGCCATGTAATGCAAATGTATGATAAATATGTATGTATGATAGATGCATGGATGGATGGATGATGTTTTATAATACAACGATTGTGATGGATGTATGTATCATAACACCCGTATAATGATATATGAAAATGCAAATGAAAAGGAAATGATTCTTGTTGTTATGTCTAGTGCACTCAATCTTTTAATGAGAGATAGCATCATGTTGAAAATTGTCAGCCTTGGAAAAATCTAGAATGAAAATGTAGAATTAATATGAATGCAATCCTATCTTAGCCATGCAAACCTAACTATGAAATTTTGTCATCTAATTCATTGTGCTTGGTATCATCATTGAGCGTTTAAAAATGTTGAAAGTTAGTACAAAAATCGATGTATAATTATACCATGATTACCTGAGTACAACTTCCCTAGAACTTCCATTGAGTTTTGATATTGCAAGATAATACAAGCATCTAGGTATAATCAGACTGAGATAACCTGAGCAATACTTGCATAAATAGACAAGAGTTAATCATTTTTCCATGCAAATTTGGAATGTCATCAATGGTACTGTGTAGAGCATGTCCTGCAACAATTTTCACAAGGATCAATGATTGACTCACAAATAGTAGACAAAGAAAAATATCATTCTCGATCATAGCACCTCTAGTTCACAACATCATTGAGGTACTCCAAAGAAATGATAACAACAATCAAGATATAACAATTGAACATTCATCCTAAAGTAATCCAACCATGATATAGAAGATGATCATCTAGTAAGAATTGATTTGATTGTGTTGCTGTTTGATTGGGATGGTTGATTGTTTGATTAATTGATGTTCAATTTGATGTTTAGGATGATTGTCATTTTTGTCGAGTTTTCCTTGTTGTTTGTTTGCCTATCGATTTAAGCTCAATGTAGTTTGCCCCCAAGGAAACTCAAGATTTTTCCCCCAGGGAGAAACAAACCAGATTATTATGGATATGCACAATGATAACCAAGCCAAGGTGGGACACGACTGCAACTACCAGATATGGACATGAAGCTCATTTTATGATGTGAAAGTATGCACAATGATAGAAAAAGTGGATGGTCAACACACATTCAAATAGATGGAGAAATTGACTCATCACAAATAACGCTTGTTTACCAAGTTTTCACCATTTTTTTTTATTGCACTTTTTTAGATTTTATGATTTTTTTGCTGTTACTAAGATGCCTATTTGCTAGGTTTTCATCAAGACAACAATTTTTATTTTTTTTGATTTTTTTTGTTACCAAGATGCCTGTTTGTCAGGTTTTCACCAAGGTAACAATTTTTTTAGGACTTTTTTTTATTTTTATGGATTTCTTCAGGACTTTTTCTGATTTTTATGGATTTCTTTAGGACTTTTTCTTATTTTTTATGGATTTCTTCAAGGCTTTTTCTAATTTTTATGGATTTCTTTAGGACTTTTTTTGATTTTTTATGGATTTCTTCAAGACTTTTTCTGATTTGAATGGATTCTTCAGGACTTTTTCTTATTTTTATGGCTTTCTTCAGGACTTTTAAGCATCCACTAGATGCATTATGTGTAGAACTTATTTAGATGAAGGTTTTTCATCGGTTCTTCAAATAGATCCCCTTCTAGTGTAGACAACTGATATTCCCCCGATCCAAAGACTAACACAATAAAAAAAGGGCATAACCAATTTGGCTCAAATTTTCCTTTCTTTTCTCGATCCTGCTAATTATGGGGATTTTCCTTCAGTACTAAATCACCTACCTGAAATGTCCTTGGTTTAACATTGTGATTGTAGCTCCTAGACATTCTCTACTGATATGCTTTCAAGTGGTCCATTGCAAGCTGGTGACGTTCATCCAACAATTCCATCTCTTGTAGTCTAGACACTCGGTAATCTTCATCAGAAATGATACCTTTCAAGGAAACTCAAAGTGATGGTATCTCAACCTCAATAGGAAAGACAACTTCATATCCATATATGAGGGCATATGGGGTTACTCCTATGGGAGTGCGAATGCGGGTGAGATATGCCCACAAAGCAGGGTTCAGGTTAATATGCCAGTCACGTCTAGCATTGGTCATGGTTTTCTTTAGGATCTTTAGGATGGGTTTGTTAGAGGCCTCTACCTAGCCATTTCCTTGAGGGTAGTATGGTGTAGAAAACCAATGCTGGATATGGAACCTTTCACAGAGTTCTTGTACATCCTGATTCTCAAAAGGCCTGCCATTGTTAGTGACAATGGACTGAGGGACACCATACCTATAGATGATGTAGTTTAGGATGAACGATGAGATCTGCTTTCCTGTGATGGTAGTTAAAGGCACATCCTCAACCCACTTTGTAAAGTACTATGTGGTTGTAATTATGAACTTGTGTCTAGTGGATGACGACGGGTGAATTTTAGATAAAATATCCAATCTCCAGTGACAAAACGACCATGTTGATGCAAAGGGTTGAAACTCTTGTGTTGGTGCATGGAGAATTTTACCTTGGATTTAGATTTTTTGATATTTTTTGATAAATTGGAAGGACTGTCTCTCCATATTTGGCCAATAGTACCCAAATGGAGGAGTTTCTTAGTGAGGGTTAGACCACTTGAATGAGTTCCACAAATACCTTCATGGACTTCTTGTAAATATGTTTTAGAATCATTGTGTTCTATACATCATAAGAGAGTTTCATCAAGACCTCGTTGGTAGAGTACATCCATGATAGGGGTATGGTGAGAATCTTGGCAAATGAAGTTTCATTTTTGGTTTGAGGGGAGATCAAGAGGAAGGGTATTATCTTTAAGGTAGGTTTAGATCTTCCCATAGATTGAGGTATCGACATCAATTAGGTGGCATATGAGTTGGGACTTAGGATCATCATAGGCAGGGGTAAACAATTGTTCCACCATGAACTCATAATGACTTCATTATTTGGAATTTGTAGCAAAGAAGTAATGGTAGCCATAGCATCAACAACTTTGTTGTCAATCCTTGGGATTTGATCAAAATTAATCTCAACAAAATACTGCTTGAATTCATCAATCATTCTTTTATAGGGCATCATTTTTTCATCCTTTTATTGGTAATCATCATTGATTTGATTAATGACTACTTGAGAATCCACATAGACTTGTAGCTCTGTGATTTTCCATTCTACAACTATGTTAATGTCGATGATGAGTGCATATTTTTCCATGTTGTTGGTACAAGGAAACATTAGTCGATATGATTTCAGAATAGTATTCCCTTGAGGAGTGATGAATAGAATTCCCGCTCCCAATCCGTGTTGAGTATATGAGCCATCAAAATACAATACCCACTACTTTTTTGTTACAATTAGGACATCTGCATCTGGAAATTCAACATGTAGGGGATGATCATCATGAATCGGTGCCTCATCTAGTTTGTCGGTGATTGCTTTCCCTTTGATTTCTTTTCTATCAACATATTGGATTTAAACTCACTGACTATCATTACCCACTTGGCTAATCTTCCCATCAGGTTTTCTTTGCTAAGGGGATATTTCAGTGGATCTATCTTGGCTGTGAGTTTGATTGTATGAGTTAGCATATAGTTTCACAATTGCTGTGTAGAAAACAATACTTCTAGATAATTTTTCTCTATGGATGTATAGTTTATTGCATAACTATTTAAAGTACTATTGATATAATAGATCACTCTCTCCTTTCCTATTAAATCTTCTTGTGCTAACAAAGATCCCAATGATCGATCAGTTGTGGCTATGCACAATAAGAGTGGCTTTCATTCTACTGGTGGTGCTAGGATAGGTGGACTTATTAGGTATTGCTTTAGTTGATTGAAATTTTCCTCACATTTATCATCCCATCTAAAGGAAATATTTTTGTGTAGCAAGTGGGTAAAAGGACGGGTCTTATCAGCCAGTTGTGATATGAATCTTCTGATTGACTGAAATCTACCTTGAAGGGACCTTAACTGACTGATATTCCTTGGAGGCGACATTTCCATGATAGCTTTCACTTTTATAGGGTCCACCTCAATTCCTTTTTCTGACACTATGTATCCGAATAGCTTTTCTTATGTTACCCCAAACACACATTTCTTTGGATTCAGGTGGACATTGAACTTCTCTAGTTGAGTGAAGATTTTGTCTATTATCTCCAAGTGTCCTTCTCTAGTGAAAGATTTTTCCAACAAGTCATCCACATAATCTTCCATAAAGGTATGCATCATGTCATGAAAGATGGTTGTCATGGCTCTCTGATATGTGGCTCCTGCATTCTTTAATCTGAAGGGCATGACGTTCCAATAGAAGTTGCCCCATGGGTAGGTGAAAGTTGTTTTATCCTGGTCTTCATGTGCTATCTTGATTTTATTGTAGCCAAAAAATCCATCCATGAGTGACAACATGCCATGACCCGCTATTAATTCTATGATGATATCAATGTTTGGCAAGGGAAAATCATCTTTCGGATAAGCTTTATTAAGGTCTCTAAAGTCTATACAAATTTGTATGCTTCCATCAAGCTTTGAAATAGGTAGAATGTTGGATATCCACTCAACATCATCAATGGTTCTAATGAATCCTACATCCAATAATTTCTTTAGTTCCGCCTTCACCAATAAGGCAATGTGGGGATGCATTGTATTAAACTTTTGCTTGACTAGTATGAATCCTGGAGGGAGGGATAAGTGGTGCATGATGAGATCTGGGTCTATCCCTAGCATGTCTACATATGACCAAGCAAATTTGATTTTTCACTCTTCCTTGATAAAGTTAGGCTTCTCTTGTTCTATCAAGGATTCCACTACATGGAGAGTTTTCATTTTTTCTACATTACCAATATTGATGGACTGTGTTGGGTTGATCAAAACTTTAGATCTTTCTTGGAAGTTCTCTGGGAGAGTGTTAAATTTCCCATTGTTTGGGGCCTCAGAGAGGCTTTCACCATCATATGTGCTCTTTATTTTTGTTCTTTCTTGATTTGATACTGCCAAGGAATGGTTTTCACCATCAGATCCTTCTTTTGTTTTACTTATTTTGCAGCTGGTAAATTTGACACTCCCCTCTCTGGAAGCTCTATTATGAGATTCATTGGTGCAATAGGTTGCAGGATTAACAACACAGAGGAAGTTGATGATGACCTCATCATTTGAAAACATGGGGATATCTATAGGCTTAGTTTGGTCCCAATCTATGAGTTCAAGATGTACCAATGGTAGGGAATCATCAGATGGGTTAAGATCAATGGAGGTGAGGGTAATAATGGTGAAATCATTGTTGAGTAATAATATGGCAAGTTCAAGGTCTATGATGTCACTCTCCTTTGAATGATCTATCTCACTAGGAGTCTGCTCATCTTCGCTCGAGCCATCGATAGGTTGTGATCCAAATTCAAATGATATTAATCCAGAACTTTGTCCCTCCTCAAGTGTGGGGGTATATTTTTGTACCACATTAATGTCTTTATCATGATAGGACTCTTCTGATAGAAAATCCCACTCACATTCATTAGAATCAATTTCATAGTGATCACTAGCTTGCAGTTGCAGGATTCGTTCAACAAACTTCTATTTTAGGTCCTCCTTTGTTTCTTCGTCCTTTTGATTCTCTTTATATCCCAACCTCGTCTTGTCTTTTATATTTTTTATGATGGGTTGGATGGGTTCCACGATACCTTCTTTCCTTTTTCCAATAGGTCCTTGTCCCTCATATTCCATCGTTTCCAAGACTAAAAATCCTTTGTTGCATTGAGTGGTTTGGACATTAACTGTTGTTGTTAGCGATTCACTTTCATCCTTGTAGAGCCAGTTCAGAATATATTTGTCATCAACCTCTTCGGCTTGAGTGCTTGCTTTTATGAATCGACCATCCAAAAGTGTGATAGGTTGTGAGGATGGTTATGATGAGGTTGATGGTTGACCATAGGACTTTGGTGAAAATAACTGCAAAAGACATAGGGATTCCTCAATGGAATATTCACCCAAACCTTTGTCTTTGACTTGGAATTTTTTCTCAAATTTCTTGGCCAAAGTGTTAAGCTGGGCTTTAGGATGGGTGGATGCAGAAGGGGTAACTTCTTCCTTTTTCTCTGGAAGTTTAGATGAGGAACTTGGTTGACCTCCTTCATTTGGGATGTGGCTAGCAGTTTTGACAAGGGATTGGATTGACTTGAATTACTAGGGATGTCAGATGTGGAGGCAAGGGATTCTCTGTTGTGGGGCACAAAGATGTCTTGGACTGACTTAATGGTATTGCAATATTGGGGACTATTAGAATCAGCAAGAATGGTAATCTCTTGCCCATTGCAAGGAAATTTTAGACATTGATGTTGCATTGAGGGGACTGCTTGCATTTCATGGATCCAAGGATGACCCAAAAGTATATTATATGTTAAGTCTTTATCCAGAACTTGGAAAATCACATCTTTTTGAATTGGCCCTACTTGAATTGGAAATATAATTAATCCCTTTGAAACTCTTTCCTCGTCATCATAGGATTTGATGGTGATCTTTTTCCTTACATCTATTGCATTTTCAGAGAATCCCAGTGCACAAACGAGGTTTAAAGTCTATATATTAAGACCAACTCCTCTGTCTATTCGGACACGCTTGACACGAATTTTGTGTATTAGGACCTCAATATGAAGGTTTGCATTATGAGGATGGGTGAGAGATACGTCATCATTTTCCGAAAAGTATAAGCAATGAGGCATAACAAGATACCCCACCATGGATTGGAAAGTACAAACTTCCAAATTATTTGGTACTATTGTTGTTAATGCTCAAGGCCTTCAACCTATTCAAACACAAACAAACAAGTAAGAATTTATTCCTCAAATAGATTTAAACCAAAGCATTCCCTATGAAATTCATCCAAGCACAAGAATAAGAAAACAAACATAAAATATCAAATGAAAGCTAATGAAATCTTATTCTAATGTGCAAACCAACATCCCATAAGGGAATTGGTGGTTCTTTGATGTGGAAAGAAGCCCTTTCCCAATTCATTGATAAGCTTGATGATGATAATTGATTCAAAATGTGTAATTGGATGCTAAATGATGATTGAAACTAGATTAAAAAGATGAAATTGATATAGAACTTATACTAAGAATAATTAAACTATGAGATAAAATTCCTAATGATCAAAATTCCTAAACTTCTGGATCCAAAATCAATAGAGAAGCTCTCTATTTATAGGAAAGAAGGATGGAGAAATGAGAAATAGGGAGAATGTGGGATTAAACTTGACCCAATGACATTGTGCCACTTGTCAAGATGCTAATGGAAGGAGGTGGAACACATTTTGGTCAATGTGCATGATAAATTCTATTAGATTCAAATTTGAAATTTGAAAGTTGGCTTATTGGAGGGAGATGAAGGTTGAATAAATGCCACTTGGCTCAAGAAAAAGGACATGTAAGAGCCATAAATGCCATGTTGGAGGACAAAAGTCCTTTAAGAGGGAGAATTCAAATAAGTGGAATATTCCAAGAATATTCCATTTTTGAATGAAAATAGGAGGAATTAATAAATCAAATAAATTGATTTACATGTGCAACTTGCAAAAGCTAGAGGATTTGATGGATTAGAGTTAGGAGCTAATTAAGCTAAGATTAATTAACTTAGAGGAGATTAGTTTGATTGTGACATTTGATTTAAATACTTAGATTTATTTAAATCAAAATGAGAGGAATTTGAGATATTAGATTTAATTAAATAAAGTTTGATTTATTTAATTAAAAGGGATGATGTTAGATTTAATCAAATAAGGGTGATTTATTTAATCAAAAGAAGAAATATGATTTAATTAAATAACATGAAATATTTAATTTAAAAAGGAACATTAGGATTAAATAAAATTTATTTATTTAATCAAAGAGGACATATTAGAGTTAATTAATTAAAATGATTTATTTAATTAAAATAGGATAATGATTTAATCAAATAAGATGATTTATTTAATTAAAAGAGGAATTATGATGAATTAATTAAATAAGCATTATTTAATTAATTGGTTATTAAGAAGTGATTCAGGAAGAAATGATGTTAGTAAATCAAGATCAGGAGCATGATATCAATCAGGATATTTTTTGTGTACATTTTTCTCCTCTTTGAAATAATGTACCTGTTGCATTGGTTCAAAGAATAATCTTGCCGAGATCAAAATTTTAAAAAATTCTGATTTTTCGGATGCCCTACTATTGCCCCAGTGAGAAGGATTACGCTGGTATACTGCCCCCTCAAGAGATTGAGTGGAAATGTTAATTTTTCAATCGAGATCATAATAAAATGCGAGAGGAGTGGTTCTACTGATCAGAGGAAGAAAGATAATTCTTTAGAAAGATCAGATATTTGACATAGACAATTTTGATGATGTATAGATAGCCATCGACCATGGGTAGCCTCATGTATATTTTGAGATATCACATAAATTTTGGATAGAAATGTTAGTAAAGATAGAAGAATAAGAAGAAAAGAATGATGACAAGAGGATCCAACAAGTCCATGATCTATGAAACTTTATTAAAGAAGATGGTGATGCTTTGCCTATCAGGAATTGGCATTTTAAAAGGGCTTACTTACGTTATGTTTGATAACATACATAGATATGATGCAAAAAGGTATAGATAACCAGGATGACATGGTATCTAGTGTGATGGACTTTGACTTGACAAACAGATAGGATTATTCTTGTTCACACCTGACATACAAAAACATCACTAAGATGTACTTTAGATTTTTCAAACATCTCAGACCAAAACATGGAAAGGCATAACCTTCCAATGTAATAGTCAACAAGCTGTTAAAAACACCCTCCATACATACCTAACAAAGAAAGTATTCACCAAGGTTATATTACAAGAACATCCAACAAGCACAACAAATGCAATATAATGATCAATGCCCCATTCCTTTCTCTCTAAATCATTTTGATTAGACATCATCGAGAGACCATTGGAATGAGTGCAATAAGATAAATCAAAGAAAAGATCAAGTGAACAAACAAGACAATGTCCTTCATACCTCTAGCCAAGGGGATGTGTTTTGTTTAGGATAAGAATCCAAAGTGATTGCCAAAGATAATTCCCATTGTAGGAAGGATGCATCCTAGGACATGTTAGTAGATGGTGGTAAGTTGATAGGGTGTTTGAAAGGTTGTTGATATAAGGTTGATTGACATGTTTGTGAATGATCAAGAGTTTTATTTTTCATTTAAAAGTTTGTTGTTTCGATTTTGATTTTGCATTTGAAGTTTTTTTTTGTTGATTGTTGTGGTTGTTTCTATTTTTTTTGCCAAAGGATGAAGGTGATCATTGATTTATTATGGATGAGATTATTGCGGGTGAAAGAGAAATGGGATGGATGGATTTCTTCAAATATTTGGATGTTTTTAAAATGTTATGAGGTTGTTTTTGGGTTTTTCAATTTTTCTAATGTTTTTGGTTTTTATGAGATTTTATGAATTTTTTTTAGATTTTGTGTCTCAGGTACCGATCAAAGATTAGCCTTGCCTACGTTTAATCTTAGAGATGACATAGTTTAGATACCATTTTTTTTATTTTTTCAATTTTTATGAGTTTTTTTGGATTTTCACATGATTTTAACGATTTGGACATGCATATGATATCATTGCTCTATTTTGAGATTTTATTGAAAACCAAGCTAGGGTTGATTGATCAGATTGATGGATTGATGATGATAACATTGTTGAGGATACACAACAATGAAAGGATAGTGTTAAGCAACATGAGGATTGGGAAGGATATCCTGAGATGATTATGGATTGGTTGGATTTGATTGATTGGGATTTTGACTCTTGGCTTGGAATAAAATTTGTTTGAATGATTTGATGTGACACTAACATGTAAATTAGATGTGATTGATATTGATCATTTGGATTAATGTTCGATGAAAGATAAAGCTTGATAAGGAATATCTTCTCATGAAAATGTGCCATGGGCTAGTGATCTATATTTTTTTTCTCACAAATGCTTTGACCAATTTGATTTTATGTTTTCGGCTGATCCCACAATAATGGGTTACACTTTTTGGCCAAACTTGACATTGAAATCAACATTATTCACCAAATCTTCACTTTCTTACACCTATAGAAGTTAAACCATTAAGAATTTGAAGATGAAGCAAACTAGTGATTTGTGAGATTTTGTGTGTAGATTATAATTATATTTAAAAATAAATAAAAAATAAAAATTGAATCCTTTTATATAATTTTTATTAACTTATTTTTGCTACTAAACAACATTTTCAAATAGTGATGTTTACTTTCAATTGCATAACATTTTTTTATAAAAAGGATACAATTCTAATTTTTTAAATATAGTTTTTTCACACCAATATATAGTGGATGGATATATTTTCATAATTTTTTGTTGCATATCTATTTTTTAATTAATTTTCTAAGTCAAAGTAATTATAATTTGGAAATATTATACTTTTAGCTCCATAACTTTTTTTGTATGCATTTGAATTAACTTATTATTTTTTTGTTGGAATAAGGACATCAATAGCTAGTCTACATTTATTTTTTATAATTTTTTTCTCTCTTTTCCTATTTTTTGATATATGTGAAACAAAGACCTCGATGTTCATTTAAAATCCTACATTCACAAGAAATAAAAAATAAATATAATAATAAAATTAAATATATTTAAAATTATACTTTTTGGGAAGCTTATAATAAGGACTACATGTTTACAAAAGATAAATTTTAAATAAATTAATTTGATCCCCCAAAAGATAGATCAAAAGTGGTTTTTTATCATCATTTTGATAGGTGTGGAGGAGACTCCATTATAGGTATGGTTTGAAACTAGCGGGTTTATATCCAAGGGGGTTTGATATATGTGGGTTTGATCAAAACCTCTTCAATTAAAATCCTTTAAATGCAACTTTTTTAAGGCTTAAATCATTATATTTTCTAAAAATATGTGATTTCAACAAAATCAGGATGTCCCAAAAAGAGTAACCCATTATTGTGGCAGCACCCTTTCCAATGTTCGGATCACCACATAAGTTGGGGATATAGATCAAGATTTATTCCTAAAGCAAGATGTAAACATCTGCCCCAGTGTCTAGCAATGTATGGAAAGCCATGGGTGGATGCTTGGATAGGTGTATGGATGGATAGATATGGTAAGCATGCAAAGGATGCCAAGGACTATCTTGTGACAAGATAAGGTGTTCGAATAGAGGATGCTCATTTGGATAATGCTTCAAGGCTTAGATATAGTTGGGTAGGATAGGATCAATGAAAATGACTCATGTCAAGATGTTTACCATAATCAAGTGTAAATTGTACAGCAAACTTTGTCAAGATCAAGATAATGTGGATGATGGATGTAGATGGATGAAAATGGATTGGATAAATGGTTCATGGATGAATGGATTTATTATGGATGGGATGAGATGCTTCCAACCGAACTGGCAGAGGTAGATGCTCAATTCTACACATGATGCTTGTTTTCCAAGTTTTCATCATGGTACTTGTCCAAAGCACCACCGTAGTAGTTTTCAATGGAGGATGATTTTTAAGTTTACTATTTTCATGATTTTTTTATTTTTTTTATTTTTTGCTGAAAGATTTTAAGCTCATGTTGAACCACCTGGTGTTGTCGATGTATATGCTTCTATAATAATGTGCCATGGATATCCTATTTGAAGAAGCTACTTTGCCAAGATACGTGCACTTGAAAGAAAATTTTGATATTCTTGATCTGCTTTGTTGATATCGGAGTTAACTTTTGTCTTTGTGTGTGCATCGCAATAGAGTTCCTTCTGAATCCTTATGATGAAGGGTTGCTTCCAATAAATGGTCAATGTGAGAATTGGATAGCATGCATGGGGGTGTGGATAGTGGAGTGTGTTTAGGAATAAAATATGGATTGGTTGATAGTTTGGAACCTTTGACTCTCCAAACTTAGGAAGATGAGCAATGATGACTGGATGTGAAAGTGTGCATGGAATTAGGACCAACTGCTTGATCTACTTTGTGTGTCACTTGGGAAGCCTAATTTTTCATTTGTGGACATTTGTGATGGATACTTTTCCCTTTTTTATTTTTCTCCATAGTTTCTTTGACTAATGGAGTTTGGTAGGGATGATCTTTCTTTGTATTCTTTGGTATCCACTTGTATTTGATTTGTCCTTCATGCTTTGCTACTTCTTCTTTTTTTATGACTTTCTTCATGCTTTGATTCAAATATTTATTTTGATGTTGGTCCCAATCCATGGATGGGGTGATGGGTGGATGAAGATTCATGACGTAGCTGGTTGTAGTATTGGCATCAATTTCATCATAGAGATCCTTCGTGCTCCCTATGTTGACATTTGCTTGAGACGAAGTTGCCCCCAGCATTGTAGAGGTATCATTGATATGTTTGGATCCCTTAATTTTTGAATAACCAAGACCTTGATACTTAGGATTTCCAATAATCTGCATTGGTTCCAAGACACCCTATTCATGTAGGCCTAATCCTTTGCCTTGATAATTCATCTATTCAAAAAAAAATAATTTAATAGGATATGATTTACCTTGGAAACAAGGTGCTAATCCTTCTTTGCTCTATCCTGGATCTTCAAAGGTGATAGATTCTTCATTGATAAGATATCTTCCTCTAAAAAAGGTAAGTGATCCAAGTTTATAAGTGATAGGATCCTCCATATGTGGGATGACTTCCTGATTGATATATTTGGCTTGATTTTTTGAATTATAAGATTTTAATGCTTCTCCTAGAGGTGTTAATGATTCAATATCCATGTAAAATTATCCCTCATGATTAATTTTTGATATGCCTTCGCAGGATGTTTCTAATTCACAACTTCTATAGGAGCCTTCTTCATGACCAATTTCTGATATGTCTCTAGAATTTTCTATATCTTGATCCTGTGTATAAATGCTAAGAGTAGGAGACTCTTGTTCCTTGGTAATGATATTAAGAGTATGGGTATGTGCAGAATCATAATGGAAAAAATAAGCCCTTAAGTGGCAATGAAAATTCAGAAAAATCAGAGTTAGGCAACTTGACGTAAAAATTTGAATAAGTTATCTATATTATTTCAAAAATATGTAAAAATAGAATATGTGAAAAATTGAATGTAGTTTCTAAACTACTAGGTTAATTTTTATAAAAAAAAGATCTATTTCATGAAAAATTTAAATTTCAATGCAGTAGTACTTAAATTTCAGGGAAAAAATAAGAAGTAGGTGTCTGTCTGACCACCCTAACCATAATAAAATGATAATATTTTTTTACAAGATTTTAGATATAAGTAGAAGACTCATGTACGGATGCGATGCATATTTTTTTGTAATTTCTTTTCAAATAAATAATTAATTATGAATTTTTTATTACAAATTTTAAAAAATATAAAAAATTATATGTTTGACCACCTTAACTTGGTCAAAACTTCATGAAATTCTTTTTTGTTTTTTTAATCCTATAGTATGCCAAGCGTAGAATGTGATGCATGTTTTGGATTTAAAAAATGTGATACCGTTTGAAATCTATAGATGTTTTTCTATCAGGCTATCAATCAAGACTTTAGTCGTAATTCCAATAAAAAATGAATAATAATTATTTATTAGATTCAAAATAAAGTCTAGTTTATATTGGTAGAAATTTGAGAAGCTCCTTTACAAACCCTTTTCGTTTCATCAATTTTAGCTAAAATAAAAGTCATCAGCCACTTGGGCAAAGTCTGGAAAAGCAAGGTAAGTTGTTAAACACGTTTTTCATGTTGACTTCTTAGGATTGGTAGGTTTGAACCAAATTCCAAAGGAAGCCTGAGCCTAATCCCTAGGCATTAAATTTTGTGTCATTAAATTGGATATCTAATTCAAATCAAATATCTTATATGTTTTAAGTATGAGTTTTAAAAAATTTATACAATTTTTAATATATGATTTCAAAAATGCAATAAAGTTTATAATTTAATATATATAATATACAATATAGTTTATAATGTAGTATATAATATACTATTTATGATAATCTCTTACCGAATTATGTATAATATTTAAATATTATCTCTTTCCCTCTCTCTCTCCACCTCTATCTCTCTCAAGTATCTCACTCAATCACTCCTCTCTCTCTCTCTCTATCCCTCTATCCCTCTATCCCCCTCTCCCTCAACCCTATCTCTCCCTCTCTTCCTCTCTCCCTCTCTCCCTCCCACTCTCCCTCTATCCTTCCCACTCTCCCTCTCCTTCTCTCCCTCTCTCACTCTCCCACTCTATCTCTCTCTCAACCCTAAACCATCTCTCTCTCCCTCTCTCCCTCTCCCCCTCCCCCTCTCCCACTCTCCCTTTCTCCCTCTCACTCTTCCTCTCTCCCTCAACTCTAAACCCTCTCTCCCTCTCCCACTCTCCCTCTCACTCTCCCACTCTCCCTCTCCCACTCTCCCTCTCACTCTATCACTCTCTCACTCTCCCACTCTCCCTATCACTCTCTCTCTCCCTCTCCTCTCTCCCTCAGCCTCAGCCTATCTCTCTCCCTCTCTCCCTCTCTCCATCCTCCTCTCCCTCTTACTCTCCTTTCTCCCTCTCCCTCTCCCTATCCCTCTCACTCTCTCACTCTCCCACTCTCCTTCTCTCTCTCTCTCCCTCTCCCTCTCCCTCTCCCTCTCCCTCTCTCACTGTCCTTCCCTCTCTATCTCTCTACCATTAACCGTTAGGTTTATGTGGGCACAAATCGGATATCCGATTTGTGAAACTCTAATGTGTAGCTAGAATCTTACCATCGCAAAACATTTTAAAATGTTTTCTATATCAGATATTTGATTGGATCAGATATTGGATTTGTGGGTCATTTTTGTGCATTCCAATGGACCCTACATTCCATTTGCAGCACTATGTAGGTGAAAAATGTGTAGTTTCAGACAGGAAGAGACAAAGATCAACTTTTTGGAGCATCTTGCACTCAAATTTATCATAAGGAATTATTTTTTAGCATCTTTTATGGGGTATAATGGGGAGTAGCAATCGTTAGAAGCAAAAGCGTAAGAGAAAGCTTACAAAAGAACAAATATCAGAATATAGACAAAGAGATAGAGAAGGTCATAGGAAGAAAAGACAAGTTATGTTAATGAAAGTTGCACCACTTTGCAACTTTACATTGCTTGCATTTGGCAACTTTTCCCTCAACTAAAAACTCATCACCATGGGAAAAGGCCTCAAAGATAGAAAAATCAAGAGAGGTTATTGTAGATGGTCCCAACACAATCCCATATCCTCAAATAGAGTTTCTGTAAGCATCATGGTTTCTGAGTAACAGTCCATCAAAGATTGTTGTCTTTTAGCACTTTGGACTCTTAAGGGAAATCGTCGGTCCAATGTAGCTTGGAGTGATTCGGTGTATTTGGGTGAAAAAGAGGACCATACCTAGCATAAAACCACCCATCCGAAACTGTTGGAATAGTTCATTTGGTCGTATGAGTTGGAGAATGAAAGTTGCACCACTTTGCAACTTTACATTGCTTGCATTTGGCAACTTTTCCCTCTACTGAAAACTCATCACCATGGGAAAACACCTCTAAGATAGAAAAAATCAAGAGGTTATTGTAGATGGTCCCAACACAATCCCATATCCTTAGATGAAGATTCTGTAAGCATCACGATTTCTGAGTAACAGTCCGTCAAAGATTGTTTCCTTTTAGCACTTTGGACTCTTAACGGAAATCACCGGTCCAATGTAGCTCAGAGTGATTCAGCATATTTGGGTGCAAAAGAGGACCATACCTAGCATGAACATACCCATCGAAACATGTTGGAATAGTTTTTTTGGTCGTATGAGTTGGAGAATGAAAGTTGCACCACTTTGCAACTTTACATTGCTTGCATTTGGCAACTTTTCCCTCAATTGAAAACTCATCACCATGGGAAAATGCCTCTGAGATAGAAAAAATCAAGAGAGGTTATTGTAGATGGTCCCAACATGATCTCATATCCTCAGATAGAGAGTCTATAAGAATCATGGTTTCTGAGTAATAGTCTGTTAAAGATTGTTGTCTTTTAGCAATCCTGATTAGGCCTGGTAGGGCAATCCTTTGCATAGTGACCAAACTTGTCACATCTAAGGCATTGAACACGAGAGAGGTCCCACTTCTTATTGAATGTAGGAGCACCATCTGACCCTTTATCTCTATTCCTCTTGAAGCATCTTTTCTTTCCTCGTTTTCCTTCCTTCTTAGAGGATTGAGCGGAAAGAACATGAATGTCTTCATTTGTAGGGCTTCGTCTAATACCTCTCACAACCAACCTTGACTCCTCTTGAATATAGTCAAACCTCAACCGATCAAACTTGGGAAGTTTTGATCTCATGCTGATTCATTAAATGTAAGACTCCCAAGATGAAGAAAGACCATTAAGAGCCAACATGGTCAAATCCTTGTCATCAACAATATGACCAATGGTAGAGAGTTGATCTCTTAATTCAGAAATCTTCATGAAGTAGGTGATGACAAATTCTCCTTCCGCCATCTGAAAATGATGAATTTGTTGCTTCAAGGCTAGAGCACGACTTGTGTTGTTGATCTCATACATCTCCTCCAAATTCTTAAGCATTTCTCTGGTTGTCTTCAACTTCGAGATGATAGGAACAATATGGAATAAGAGCAAAACTCTACTCACAACTCAAGCCTAGCTCATGGCTGAATTTGATACAATGAATATTAGCACATCTCCTAGATGCAAAGATACAATTGAATATGCTTCTCCTTGAAATCAGCCTGCTACTGCAATATGAAGCGTTGTTTCTCAAGTACAAACCTCTGCTTGGAATGTGAATTATGCTAAATGAACTTGATTGAGGAAATGAACAAACATCACCTTGTATTTATACAAAATAAGGTGACTCTTCAAGGAGGTCGGCCTCTCTTGAAAATGATAAATTACAAAATAATATCAAGGAAGGTCGGCCTCATCCATTTAAATCAAATGAGTATAAATTAAATAGCCATAGGCTATCATTTAATTTATTACAACTTAATGTGATCGCTATGAAAAATATATGAAAAATGAACTGTTTGATAAAAAGCTTTTGGTAGACATGTATGAAAAATGTGCTAGCATAGACAAGGTAGTGGACTATTTGAAAAAAAGCTTCAAATAAATGTGGTCTCATAGAATTCCATGACAAGCAAATGCAATTGACAACTACTCATAGTTTTTAGTTATGCAATGTGAAATAATTGCATAACTGCTTAGGTTGACTTTGTAAGAACTATATTGTGATTGAATTTTTTTAATCTATGAACATCTAGTTGTTAGTTATGCAATGTGAAGTAATTATTTGAGTTTGAAAGATTGTGTAATGCAATGTAATCAGCGATATAAATAAACTACATAATATAACCATTATTTTTTATGCTATTGTACATTGATATTTAACCATTGCTCAAGATAAAAATTTCAAAGAGTTTAATCATGCACATGAGGAACAAATTAAATTTTGATTGTCAACTTCTATATATCAAATTATCCAATAATCAACTGTATGTCCATATACAAAAATGGCATCGACGCCAACTCAAACAAAGTTTTACAAAATGTGGCATATGCCATCTCAATATGTATTCAAAATTTACATGCCAAAATGTCTATCTCATCCTAAACTACTAGTGGATCATCAAAATGGAGCCTCTTTGAAGCACTTGTTGGCTCTGAAGGTAGCTGCATAAGAAAAATTCAAACCACAATTGAGATTAGTTATACTATATAATTTAAAATCAAATAATTAACATCAAAATCAATATACATTGAATTTTAGTTGAACTCTAAAATTGAAATCTTGATTACCTAAAATATACGTCTCTTCAAAGGGTTGGGAGTCCTAGAATATACCAAACCAACTTTTGAAATGCCAATATATATATGTGAACAAAAACATAAAATTGATCCAAGTTAGCATACGATTATTGGTAATAGGAACATATTTACCAAACACAAAATAAAATAAACACATACCTCTTTAGGTTGATCTTTTTCTTTATCTCCTTTAGGTGTTTCAACACCTCCTCCTTG
The DNA here is from genome assembly GCA_007115665.2 of Sequoiadendron giganteum. Lineage (NCBI taxonomy): Eukaryota > Viridiplantae > Streptophyta > Pinopsida > Cupressales > Cupressaceae > Sequoiadendron > Sequoiadendron giganteum. The sequence continues at coordinate 471,292,729 of CM021106.1, read as the reverse complement.
AGGTGTTTCAACACCTACTCCATGACGTGTTCCAATACCTACTCCTTTAGGCAGTGTGTTTCTTATCAACATCTCTGTATAGCTCATAATTGTCTGTACATAAAAATGACAAGTACATATGAAACTACCAATCTATGTCGATGTATGTATAATCAATATAAGATCTTCAAAATCTTAATTCAATCCAATTTGAGTTCAATTACCTTCCCCTTATCTAAATTTGCACCTCTATAGTCTGGACGAGGCTGCACCTCACTCGCATTAGGTATTTCCTATGAGAGGAAAATAAGATAAACATATAAATTATTATATAATTTCATTAATGAAAATTCAAATGACAAGCAAGTATATAATAAAAAATGTAAACAAGTGAGTGCAAAATATATACTTTGTGTGTGTCTAAGCCAAATGAAATGGCCCTAAGGATGTTATCAGTCACCTGTATGAGCTCCTCCTCAAACATCAACTGTTAAATACACCATTAATATTTATTTAAAAACAAATGCAAGTTATGAATTTACAACTTAAATCTTACTTGTGTCACTATTCCAACATCCCCCTCTCTAGCAGGAAAGGACTCTATAGGGTGCACTACACTCCCCTGCGGCTGATCTATAATGTCCACATCATGGAGGTCATAATAAGAAGTTTCCAAGGGATGCTCAACGGGTTGTACAAGAGGACCCAAGCATATTTGGCAGCACATAGTGCAAGTATGTGGAACACAAATATGTGGACCTAAGGAGGATGATATAGCAACACTCGAGCCTTCGTCAACATCACCAGAATGTGGCTGAGCTACTATAGAAGAATGCAAAACCAAATGACCACTCAAAGAGTGAATAGCCTGAATATTCTATGTGGCTGCATCCTGGATAATCTCTAGATGATATATTGGAGGTGGCAGATGAAGGGGAGGAAGGGGAGGCAGGGAAAAATTTGGGTGCGAGACTACTCTAACTGCCCCTAGTCTATCGTAGGGTATACCTCCATCGACGTCATGGAAGGGTTTAATTTCAAAGTAATTGACATGATGCCCTAACAAAAAATCAGAATATAATTTTTTAATAAAGTAAAATGGTATATCAGAATTGTTGTTTGGTGGTTTATCAAAAACCATACACCAACGATCACAAAAGTTATCTACAATGTCCCTATTCATGCACCATTTTATAGAAAGTTTTGTTTTATTAGCATTCACTGGCAAACCGGTGCGGGGGTTAATGAATAAAGAGGCTATTTGGGCTTTGGTTATTTGGAGATCTTTCACATCATCGTAAGACAATCCACATCCTCATGTCTTCTCACCACGAATGAAAGGAATTATGTTGGGTGGAGAGGGTTTCTATATTATTAATTATTTCCTTCAATGTGTTTGTCATATCTCTCAATCAAGGGATTGCCTTATAAACTTCATAAATGCCCCTCAATTGCTCCAATTTTTAACCAATTAAGTCTTCAATTGGTGGCTGCAGAGGTGGTGGAGTGTTTGGCTATGGAGGTGGTGGAGCCTTTGGCATTTGTGCATTTTCATTCTCAACCATAATACCTGATTAAAGTTAAAAACCAATTAATCTAATTAAAATTACACAATATAAATAAAATTATTGTAAAAAAACCCTAGTTTTTAATAAAAATCCAAAATAAACCCTACTTTTTAACAATAATCCATAACAATCTCTAGTTTTTGATAAAAACACATCAACAACACTAGTTTTTAATCAAAATCCATTTAAAAACATTAATTTTTAATAAACATTCATTATAAACTCTAGTTTTTAATAAAAATCAATTAAAAACCCTATTTATGAAAAAAAAATCATAAAAACTTCTTAAAATTATAAGAATCTAATTGAAAAATTGATTAAAACATAAAAAAAACCAATAACATACCTTTCAAATCGGATTTTTCTTGAAATCGGATATCAGATTTCTTCTTCTCCCTATGCGCCCACGTCCAAATTGTGAAATCACTTTTAACAATCGACTTATTTTATTTATACAAGTTTTTCAAATCAGATATCCGATCTAAATCAGATATCCGATTTGCAAAAGTAGGTTTGGGCATTGGTTTGGAGCAATGTACTGACACCCAAACCTAAAAAAGTCAACTCGGCATTTTCGCATTTTTGAGTCGATCCAAAACGTGATTTTTTTCCCATTGCCACTTTTTGGTCCCTCACGATCCTGCACATACCCACATGCATATTTTTCCCAAACTCCTCATTCAATAAAATACGATTGTAACAAACTCATAAACTATTATTTATTTCAATTCAAATACCAATACTACTGCAATACAAAAAATAAATTATTGCACTAGATGGCTTCTCATCCCATTCCACCCATATTCTCCTCCTTTCGATTTAATTACCTATCTATCTCTCTCTTTTCGTACATCTATTTATTTATCCATAGTCTGCAATTCAATTTTAATCCACCATATAAATTAAAACACATTTGTGGGGCTCCACTTTAAATCCCAATGCAACACTATCAAATTCGATTGAACATCTATTTTCCCTTGTATTCTATGTGCAGTCCCATGACTTGTTTCACCCCAAATCTATTGTACATGCTTAATTTTCAAAACATTCAAATACCTCTACTCATTGGAATTGCCTCCTTTGTTTCCCCGCACTCTCTTCCTTTCTTCTCATGCAGGTTTCAATCTGCATTTCATTTTTTTATATTTTCAAATTAAAATTCCCTTAATCCTTACTTCCTCTACGTGCAACCCCCTCTTTCATGTGATGTCTCGCACCTATCTCGATGCCCACCTCACATTCCTTATTCTTTCACATTTTATCTTCTCTTTTCTATGCCCAAGCTTAGACCAGTGTCTCTTGATATTCACCTAATTGTCCTTTGCAAAAAAAATTGCCTTCTCCCCTTGTTTTTCATTGATCCATATCTTTTCACTGAAGATGAAAAGGCATAATGAAAACCTCCATTTTCAAGATTCAATTATATTTTTTCTAGATAAATATCAATTTGACCAATTAAATGTCAAGTTGATTCTCTTACACCTATTGACTTATATATTTGAATTGTTCAAGGCCTTTGACCAATCCATTTTGTGCATACTCAACAATCATTATTGGGTCAAATGGTTTATTTACCCAAGTTATTTTTTTACACTTTGCATACATGTACTAGCCAAATGCATTTTCTTAAAAGAATTTTATATTGTCATAAAATTTAAGAGATTTAGGCATTGATTGGAGTGAGAGAAATCAAACACGAACAAAAACTAAAGTCAAAAGAAAACCAAACAATGTTTTTGGTTGGTGTTGATTACGTGTTTTCCCGGTTGCTCTTGCACTAGACACGTTGGGTAGAAAGATTGTGAGCATAGGCTCACAATAACAAAGTTGAGTAGTTGCACTACTCTTTCAAGTTTTCATCAACATGCAACGAACTCCTTTGATGTCCAAGTGCTAAAAATCAAACTTTTTTCACCTTTTCCAGCATCAGGCCGAAACACACACCACTTTTTCCTCCTTTCCCCCCTCATGCAATCATGTCCACAAAATCTCGACCTCCTCTACAAAATGTTTTCCTCACTCCTCTCCTCTTACGTGGGTTCAAACCCACCTCTAACTGTCCACCTCCACCAAAAACACCCTACAACATCTTTCGCCATTTCTACACACAACCATGTAACATCTACAACATGCTTTCATCTTCTATTCAAGTCACCTTTTACTACCACATCTGAAAATTAAATAACTTCACAAATCTGATTTACCTAAACTTCACTCAGAGCTGCAATACCGAGCTTCACTGTGACATCTCCCACCTCCTCGTCAACTGCAACTTCTCATTCTTCTCTCTTCGCTGCACCAACAAGCCTCATCTCCCATTATTCCTCAATCGCCAAAACTTGAGCGAACAAATCTGATTCACCTTCACCTTCAATTACGACCTCTTCATTGTTCACAATTACCTTTTCTTCTTCTATTGTCATGCCTTCCTCATGGTAAGTCATTGCTGCAACTTCTTCATCGATAGGGAATTCTCTTCTTCCTCTTTCCATCCCAGGCTACTATCTCATTCTTCTTCTCATTCCTCTTTGCCACTTTCTTTTAACCTTTCCAAAAATTAATTTTCCAATTTCTCAAGCCTTGTCTCAATCTTTCCTACTTCTTCACCAACTATCTTTTCCAACTTTTCACACATTTCATTCTCTACATCATCCCAATACTGCTCCCAAAATCATATTCGTACAGGCCTCTTCACGACCCAACCCATTTTTTCTATTGTAATTTCACCTCTCACAATCTGTCATCACTTCTCAAGTTTCCTTTGTGGCTTCAAGCTCTCCCTCTTGCTACCAGGATTCCTCACACATTTGCAACAACTCTCATGAGCTTCTTCACAACCACTTCACACACTTTCCACTAAAAGTGAACTACCTCCATGTTGGAGATCTTCTCACACAACAACCACAGGTCCTAGTGGATCCTCTCCACTCTCGGGACTACCCGTTCTGATACCAATTGATGTAGGAGGCTACTCCCCTTTTCTCAAACAAAAAAATTACAAAAAAAATTCACACAGTCATACTCTGTCCAAACTCCTCATTCAATAAAAAATGATTGCAACAAAATCAGAAACTATTATTATTTCAATTCAAATACCAATACTACTACAATATAAAAATATTTTCTTGCATTGGATGGCTTCTCATGCCATTCCACCCTTATTATCCTACTTTCCATTTAATTACCTGTCTATCTCTCTCTTGTTGCACATCTATTTAATTTTCCAAAGTCTGCAATTCAATTTTAATCCACCATATGAAAATCCACACATTTGTGGAGCTCCACTTTAAATCCCAACACAACCCTATCAAATTTGATTCAGCGTCTATTTTCCCTTGTATTCCATGTGCAATCCCATGACTTGGTTCACCCCAAATCTCTTGTACATGCTTAATTTTCAGAAAATTCAAATGCCTCTTCTCATTGGCATGGCCTCCTTCTTTGTTTCCCTATGCTCTCTTCCTTTCTTCTAATGTCGGTTGCAATCTACATTTTATTTTTTATATTTTCAAATTAAAATTCCTTTAATGCTTATTTCCTCTACGCACAACCCCCTCTTTCACGTGTTGCCTCACACCTGGCTTGATGTCCACCTCACATTCCTTCTTCCTATGCACTTTATATTTTCTTTCTTCTGTCCAAGCTTAGACTAGTGTCTCTTGATCTTCACCTAATTGGCCTTTTAAAAAAAAAACCACCTCCTCCCCCTATTTTTCATCGATCCATATATTTTCATTGAAGATGAAAAGGCATAATGAAAACCTCCATTTTCAAGATTCAATGATATGTTTCCCAAATGAATATCAATTTGACCTATTAAATGTCAAGTTGATTCTCTTACACCTATCAACTTATATGTTTGAATTGTTCAAGGCCTTTGACCAATCCATTTTGTGCATACTTAGCAATCGTTATTGGGTCAAATAGTTTATGTACCCAAGTTATGTTTTTACACTTCACATACAAGCCAATTTCATTTTTTTAAAAAGATTTTTACATTGTCATAAAATTGAAGAGGTTTAGGCATTGATTGGAGTGAGAGAAATCAAACATGAACAAAAACCAAAATTGAAAGAAAACCAAACAATGTTTTTGGTTGGTGTCAATTGCTTGTTCACCTAGGTGCTCCTAGACCAATTAGACATTTCTAAAACAACTACCAAAGGCTGAACGTGCAACATGGAAAGTACCAAAAACACTACAAATGCACAATAGTAATTTTCCAATTGTCACCACATACCAATCTACAAAATTTTCACTTACCAAAATAATTGCACCTTGAAAACTCACATTCCATGTAAACTCAACATAGAAATGGAAAAACATTTATGCACAACTCCACATGTAAAATTAACTTTCCATCTTGAATCCTCATCTGAATAGAAATTGCAAGTTGTAACTCACAAAACAAAGTGAGAAAATTAAAAATATTTAATATTATGGTAAAATCAATTCTTATGGAAAAATCAAAGGTTGAGACACCTTCTTTTTCCAACAAAAAGTGCATATAATGAAACGATGTGTTATAATTTATTTTGTAAATAGCCCCTAGATTTGAATTAGAATTTTTTATTTTATTATAATTTATCTTTCTCAAATAAATGTCACGACCCCTATTTTCAATAATTAATTTATAATTTAATATTACTATTTAAAATATCATTGACAAAACTTTGACTCATGTGTGTAACAAGAATATACTCTCAGCAGGAATAGGTATCTGGCCGACTAGTGGCGACTTCTGGTGAAAACAAATCTGCACACAAACACTTAGAAATCATATAGTTGCTTTAGAATTTCATTTAATTAATCATATCATATTGTTTCTTACTTTATAATTGGTATTTAATTGATTAGTGGTAAAAATTAAATGCATATAGAAAATGGAAGAAATAGTTTAAATTTATTTTATTTCTTGATTTTATTAATAGATTAAATTATTATTATTTATTGTTTTACAGATAATTGTGATGCGAGCTAATAAATCATGTTTTTTATTAAAAAATTAGTTTTATTTGATAAATTAGAAATAAATCATAGAAAAGAAAGCAAGATTTTTGAAAACAAAACAATGAGAAAGAAAAGAATAGAAAATTAGAAAATTTGAAGAAAAGAACTTAAATTTAGAAAATAAAACACAAAAATGAAGCAAAACAAAGATAGAAAAAAAGAAAGAAAATAAAAAAAGAGAATAATCTCTCATTCTCGAGAACACAAGTTTCATTCTCAATTTTCAATCTGCAAAATTAAAATAGAAACAGGAACAGTAGAGTTGGGGAATTGGACAAAGTAGAACAGTGAAAAAGAGAGAAGAACAAGAAAAGAGTCAAAAAGGATAGTTTTTTACCATGTTTTTATGCAATTTCTACTATGTTAAATCTCAGCTTGTGTGAATAAATGTTTGAGATAATCTCCATTTTTCTATGTGAAAGGATAAATCTCATTATTGATATCAAATTGAATATGCAATTTGAAGTTAAACTCATTTTTTTTGTATAAAAATAACTATTTCATGGTTGTACTAGAACTGCATGTTATTATTTCTTCATAATATATATACATATATATATATATGTATGTATATATAAACATATATTATACTATATGTAAATAGAACTATATATATTATTATTCTATATATATATATATATAATGTCGAACAATAAATACAAATTTCATTTTGGAATCGTTGTATAGCATTTCTTATTCTAAATAAGTTTTAGAAATATAATTTTAAAATTATATTGTATTTTTCTTTAGTCATGGAAGGCTATGCTATGGAATAGCAACGAACTTTCCATAGGTCATGGCCTGTGGAAAGGGTGTTTCCTTCCACAAGAAGCACTCCCTTAGGGTTCGTCGGCCTCTCCTCTTATAGCCTCTTTGTTGATTAAAATTTCATGCTCTTTGATCTTTATGGAAAATTCAATTCATTTGATGAAGTTTGATTCGAACTTGAAAAAGTCTTATGTATAATTAATTTATGTGAATTCTTCTATAGATTATTTTATGGCTGCAAATACAAATATATATATGTATATATCCATCACAATATATTTGGCAGAGTATACGTTTTTCATCAATTATTTATTATTTGTAAAATAATTTTTTTGAATATGTAATATATGTATATATGTATATATATATATATACATATGTACAAGCAAGATTTCTTTTCTGAATTGGATATATACATGTGTATCTGTTATACACAATTGCTCATTTTGAATATATAAATATAAATTTATTTTTTTAAGATAGAACCATTCAAATTGGAAATAGTTTATACATAATAAATTATTAGAATTTTCTATGCAAATCGAGAGACATATATATACATATATTTGGTATTTTCACTTGGAATGTAAGTAATCTAATTGAATTGAGTAAATTGTTAGTCGTAGAATTAAATATGAAACACTAACTGGAAAGAATGATCTTCTTCAAATGATGTTGTAGGAAACTAGAAGGATAATGATCATAAACTAGTATATTTACTCAAAACCAGATAAACAACTTATTTTTCTTATGGATTATTTCTTTCCATTGGATTTGAAAATTTAGATGGACATGCAAACCAATATAACAAACTTTGGAGTAAAAATGTGTTTCCCAAAGAACTCATTGATTAGTGAATGCTTGAAACTTAAACAAACTTATGAGATGCTATATTTATTCTTTCTATGTGATAGATATACATATATACATATATACATATATACATATATATATATATATATGATTGAGTTTTAGTTAGAATGGGAAGTAATACATAATTGAAGACATTATTTATACTTTTGATGACATTATTTATATGTGGGTTGAAGGAAATAATTAACTATGTATAGGGACTATTTGTACTTATAAGAATATATACTCATATATTCTCTAGTGTATATGTGTATTCACATACATACATGAGTTACACCTTCTTTATTTAATTCAGTGATCGTATATTGTAACAACCTTCAGAAATGGTATCCTATGATTTGGGGTTATGTATGCAATCCTTTACTATAGGGGTTGTTTTGTGTCATCCATTTATGAGTTAAAATCATGATTAAAAGGTGATAAAAGATAGTCACAACAGGAACCCGAACAAGAAGTTATGAGAATGGTTGAAAGGGTTATTTGATAGGTTTGTTTGATGAAAAGTGCTAGCATTACATCTGTTATTGTTTATTACATAAACAATGACTTATTAATGTTTCTTGTTTGATTCTTTACAAAGACATATCTTTTGAAGTTGTAAATCAAGATACTAAAATGAATATCTTGTAAATTGTATGCAAAATAGTGGGGTTATTATTTAACTTGTTTTCTATGTCAAATGTTCTAGTTCTAATGAATCTTAGGATATGAAATGTGAAATTATTAAGGAGATAAATGTTATGTAGAGAAACAGAGTGATCCTTTGTAGTTGATTGCTTTATTATTTAGAAATGTGTAATGAAGTTGTAAATGGTCATGTCAGTGAAACAATTTGATCATTGCTAGTGAGGAACATTGTAACTAGTTAGCTTGTATAGCCAGTGGGGATTTTCTAGTGAGGCATTTTGTAGCCAATAAGGCTCTGCCAATGAGGCATTTTTACGAGTGATTTTCATCCATATGAGGGTTTTCGACTCATGAAATTCATTGTGTTATGGTTCTTTTGTGGATGCATTTATGATCTTGCTATTTCCCTAATTTGTATTACAACATTTAAATTTACATGTATTGATATTGCGTCAACCTTGTGTAAGCCTACATGGCTAAATTTTGTAAAGGCACGACCTTGAGTTAATATCATTAATGTATAACACTCCATTTGAAATAATGATGAAGTTATTTAATTATTTATTTTAGCACCATTTAATTATTTTGGGTATTGATTTTCTTATCGAAGGTTAATTTTAGAAAGTGAGGTTTACGGACCTTACATTTGGTATCAAAGCTTTTAGGTTCAAATCTTCGATCGTAGGGCTCATTGTGAGATTGTATATAGGATATGTTAGTAATAATACATTATTTCCTATGTCAAAATGGAGGGGACATCAAGAACACAAGGATGATTCAAAAAAACCAAACAAAATGGGAGGCCTAGGTCTTCAGGTGAAAAAGAACCCAAGGAAAAGGGGGTGAAAGATGATAAAAGAGAGGGCACAGAGACATTGGCAGAAGTGCTTAAGCATATTCACCTCGGGAAGAAAAAAGAATAAGCAAGTAAAAATGAACAAGAGGGCCAAAAGTAAACCCTCTGCCCACTAGGATTTTCCTATTGGATGTGGTCGAAGTGCAACCATGCTAAATAAATAAGAGATTAAGGAGTGTTCACAACTAAACCCGACCTCCAAATTTGTAACCCTTGATTTCGAGGAGGAAGAGGAACCAAAAGAGTTTCCATTATTTGAGAATGATATGTAAACTTTTATGTTCTGGAAAACAAGAACTTCTATATAGCATAAGGATGTAAGAATCCAAAAGTAAATAAAATATGACCTTTGTTTTATAACGTGTAAATATTTTGGGAAATTCAATGGTATTTGTGTTGATTGATATGAAGTATGATACAAGTAGTTATTTGGAATAATCTTTAATTATGAATGCAATTAGAGTTTTAGAAGACTTGTTCATCAAAGTGACCTTGTTTATCCTCCTAATCACCTCTAATCAAGGTGAAGTGTAGCGTTGTGCTCCCTTCGTATAATGTGAAATTGTAGATTTTAATATTTTATTTTATTAGGTGAAAATTCAAGATGTTGAGGGCCATCATGAAATTTTCTATTTTTAATTATGCCTAAGTATAGCCATCAAGATTTTGACCTTACAGTTCTTATGAATATGTTTGATTGTTGAGCTCATTTTATGCTTTGATGATTTTTCTTTCCGCTTGATATCTTATCATTATTTTTATTTATTGATGGCTATGCTCGAAAGTTTTGACTACTGGTTTTGTATTATGTTATGTTATGTTCTCCATCATGCCATGAAGACTCTAATGGAATGTATAAGGGAGTAGAACATGGAGAGTACACTAAGTCTGGGGTGTGTATTTATGTATTGGAAATGGGGTAGACTGAACTTTTATAGCTGATGGTAGGTGCAAGAGATGGTGGATTCGTAGTTGATACAAACATGTAGTGTCTGTAAGAATGGTAATGTAGTATTTCCAACCTTGAAATTGAGTTGCTTCAGAGTAGTCATTCGTAGTTGGAAGCTCCCAACTTAAGGATGATAGGTGAGAATTATGATAATTGACTCATCTTACTCATGCCTAAGATGAACTAGATTAGATCTGTTAGTGTGCTTGGATGGTGAAAATTCTCTTTAAATGGAATAGTGTGACTACACTCAGACAAGGGGTATTGTATGTGATTGGTGCATTCATTTTAATCTATGGAAGATGCATTATTGTAAATATATGCTTATATTGGCCTTTAGGCCATGTGTGTACGTTATACTGATTACTCTATTTTATTAAACTCCAAAATGAGCTGCGAGGAATCTGCTCGAATATGGAATATTAGCAAGCTATTTAATTACCCCAGAGCATATGCTATGGAAGGTCGAGTAGGATAAGCACACAATTCAAATAGATAAATATTTACCTCATTAGGAAATTAGTAGAAAATATATATACTAACGTGAAAAATGCATATTCCTATCTTTGTTGTCCTTGTGCGAGTAATGAACTAGAGCAAGTCATTGACTCCTTTGTGTGAGATACACTCTTTATACTCATTGTGTTTAAGGGATCAAGTAATGATCACTATAGCTATACTATTGTATGAGTGATACACTTGTGCGAGAGATGTACTTACCATATTTATTGTATGTAAACTTGAATGAGAAATGTCCATTGTATGTGATGCATATACCATATTTTATGCGAGTGAGGCACTACAAGTAAATTAAGTATTCGTACCTTGTGCGAGTTATGCACAAAGGGTTCATTTATTCTTTTGTTAATTAATCATTCTATGTGCATGGGTGTGTGTTATGCACTATTATGTTATCTTATTTGTATTTTTATGCAATTTGAGATAGATTATTCTTGTTGAATGTGTTGCATGTGATAAGCTTTAAGCTTACCTTCAAGGACAGGATGTGGAATGTGGGTTAACAGAGAAGGTGATATTATTTTTTGAGATCAACCATTTTTTGTATTTATGCTTTGGGAAAAGCTATATTGTATCATTGAAATAGATGTATAATGAATTCCTAGCTTCTATGTTATATCTTTCTCTGCCACATCATGTATGCAAGAGATATGTCCATTCTAGTGTTGAATGCATATAAGACATTGGACATGCATCGATATTTTCCCTCCTACCCTTTCTATATAGGTTTTAGGTGCCTCATGCAAGACTAGGTATTCTTCGAGTTAGGGAGAACCCCAAAGAAGTGTTGTGTTCATGGTTGGGTGGAAAAAGAACCTTACCATGTTTTTGATTTTTGATTGTTAGCTTGGGAATAACTAGCTGGTTATAGTAACTACAAATAGAATATACATATGAATCTTTTAGAAAATGGATGTAGCATGAATTTTTACTTCTTTCTATGAATATTATGATTGTATTTGATCAAAAGAAGAAATCATACATTTTGTATATTTTCTTTCCAATAAATATTAAGAGTTAGTTTGTTGGTAAATGGATATATCAATATTGGAATATGATGAACTTCATATTTTTGATCTTCTAATCATTAAATGATATTTTTATGAATACCTTAATGTAAAATTGAGATGTTGTTGTTGATGTAATTTTTGATTTGCACTGGTGATAGCAGGTAGTATGGGATGCTTGTTTTTCATCGTAAGGGCAATTTTTATGATGTCTCGTGTGAGTAGGCATGATGAAAAAAATGAAAATGAGTATATTATTTAATGTGAATGTCTATCAATATTGGAATTTGATGAACTTCATATTTTTTATCTTCTAATCATGAAATGATCTTTTTATGAAGACCTTAATGTAAAATTGAGATGTTGTTGTTGATGTAATTTTTGATTGCCAATGGTGATACCAGGTAGTATGGGATGCTTGTTTTTCATCATAAGGGAAAATTTTATGATGTCTCATGCGAGTAGGCATGATGAAAAAAATGAAAATGAGTATATTGTTTAATGTGAATGTCTAGTATATGAATTAAATTCTATGAAGGAAAGGAATTAGCATGCATGCTTTTATTCATCATAAAGTGTTAAACTAAGTTGATTTAATGAACAATGCTCTGCTAACAATGAATGCAAGTGAATGCATGTTAGACAAAGGAATTTTGGTAGCTATAAACAAATAGATTAGTGGAGCAGCAACACAATTGTTAGGTGGGCTGATTTGACATTGAGGTAAAACAAATTAGAGAGGTATAAATTTTTTATCTTTAGTTAAGTTGATCATTAGGATGATGATTATTTAAGGGGGGAGGATGTCACGGACCCTATTTTCAATAATTAATTTATAATTTAATATTACTATTTAAAATAACGTTGACCAAACTTTGACTCATGTGCATAATAGGAATATACTCTCGGTAAGAATAGGTGTCTAGCCGATTGGTGGAGACTTGTGGTGAAAATAAATTTGCACACGAACACTTAGAAATCATATAGTTTCTTTAGAATTTCATTTAATTAATCATATTATATTTCTTCTTTTTTAGTTAAAAGGGGTAAAAACTTTATTAAAATCAAGAAATTAACAGTACATAGGGATTAGGGAGCCCATAGGCTCCCAAGAAAGAAAGCACCAAACCATCCATCCAAGACAAAATCCACCATATAAACAACCACCGATGCTTTATCCCTCCATATCATCAGCAATGACCCTCTCTAATTCATGACAATAATAAGGGGATAATTGTCCCCACCCCTCAACCTTCCAATCATCCACATACTCTGAAGCCCACTTAGCCAAACAATCAGCAACCCTATTCCATTCACATGGGATGTGGACAAAAGACACCACTTCCAACATAGAGCACATCTCCAAAACCTATTGAACCACCACTGCAAGCTACCATTTAACCTCAACCACCTTTTTATCTTGCAACATATTAACAATAATTTGTGATTCAAATTCACAGATAATCCAATGTCGACCCAAGGCACAAGCATGCTCAATAGCCCAGAGAATTTCCAACCCCTCCATAAGGTTGTTAGAATTCTACCCTTTATGAATGGAGAAAAATAAAATAACCAAGCCCGAATAGTCTCTTCCAACTCCATCTATCCCAGCAAACCTAGGATTACCCCTAGAGGAACCATCCGTATTGATCTTCAAAAAATTGATCGAAGGAGGCAACCATCTTCCAACCCTTTGAGCCTTCCTTTTATCCCGTCTACCTCTTCTAACACAAGTAGAGACTGAGGTCAACCCCTGCAAGCCCAATCTATTCACAATTTCATCATCACTCCTCTCCAACAGATAAGCCACTTCACACTTGGTTTCCATCGTCTCTTGGATCATACCAACAATTATGTGCCAAACCTATTGAACCATCAACCTATCCCCACAAAAAATCCTATGATTCCTTTCCAACCAAATTTGTCAAATGATGAATGTAGAACAAATGCACCACACAATTTGGAGGAAAGAGGCCTAGGTAGGGAGTCTTCTCAGACTGCTCCAAAATTCAACAAGGGAAGAAGCATGAACACAAGGATTTTTCCAAACACCCTATCATATGAAAAAGAAACATAGAATAAGAACAATGAATTTTTTTTGGGAAGAATCCTCCTCACTACAACTACACAAAACACAAATAGAGGGGACCTAGAATCCCCACTTCTGAAGATTATCCCAAGTCAAACATCTATTCCAAGCCAAATTCCACACAAAATAATTACAGTTTGGCCAAGAAAATTTTTTCCACACATGTTTCCACCAAGGGACCTCCACCCCACCAAACTTACGAGACAATAACTATTGATACCCACTAGCCACAATGAAAGCACCCTTAGGACCCAGGATCCAAGTCAAAATATCCTTATCCCTAAGGGAACAACATTGTCTACTAGCCAAAATATTTTGAAGCTCAACACACTCCTCCTCCAACCCATCAACAGGCCAATCACAAGGATCCTTCCACCTAGCCACCTCCATTTGCCCACATGGATAAGAAGTCTTAAAATCAATCACCCTCAACCAACTAGCCTCTAAGAAGTGCTGGCAAAGGTTCAAAAAATTATGATACTAGTGCAAAATGGGGGAAAATCCATCCCAAGAATTAGACCAAAAGAGAGCCTTAACCCCCCTATTACATATCCAGAACAAGCCCTCCTCGATCAACGTTGCCCCTTTCTTAAGAGTTCCCCAAATCATTGAACCTTTCCCCACCAGAGGATACCTAGGAAGCTCCTCCTTCAAAACCCCTAGAAGGTACTTATGAGATAAAATCCTGGCCAAGATATGATCCTGCTCCACACACCACCTCCAGTAAATCTTTACAGCCAACACCAACCTAGACCAAGTTGACTGTCACAATCCAAGACCCCCAAACTACTTCAGAATACACACAATATCCCACTTCACTAGGCTCCTCTTAGAGGAGGACAAGCTACCCCCATAAGAATTGTCTATCCAAAGAATCAAAATCCTTTACAAACCCAACCAAAGCCACCTATAGCATGCACCTATAAGTAGGAAGAGCCTGTACCACAAAATTAAGTAGTTGAATATAGCTAGCAAAGAACAACCATCTATGAGTCCAATGATTAACCTTCACATGAAACTTGTCCAAAATATTTTTTCATGATCCCCTAGGAAGACTACTAGAAGAGATAGGAGTGCCAAGATAATTTAAAGGGAGAGAACCGATTTGAAGCCTCAATATACAAGCAATCCTTTGCTGAATAAGTCATGAAGTATTGAAGGAGAAAATGGAAGATTTATCTTCATTAATTCTTTGACCAGAAGCAACAAGATAGATATTCAAATCCTTGGATAAATTCATAGAATATCTAATCTTAGTCATACCCATCAAGGTAGTATCATCAAAAAAATTTAGGTGAGATTGAGGAGGCAAACCATTTCCCCACCCCCACCCCTAGATCAAACCCAACTCCACATTACACTTCACCAGTCTCCCCAGGCCTTCAACAAGAAGAATAAACAAATAAGGAGATAGAGGATCCCCTTGATGAAGGCCTCTGTAAGAACTAAAAAGAGAAGAAGGCTCACCCTTTATCAGCACTGAGAAATAAGTATAAGTAACACAACACATAACCCGTTGGACCCACTCCTTAGCAAAACTAGAAGCAATAAGATTTTTTCACAAGAAGGACCACTTAACTCTATCATAGGCCTTTTCCATATCCAACTTGATGAACATAACCTTTTCTTTTGAGGATGCCATAGAATGAATGGTTTTAGTAGAAATGACCACCCCATCCAAAATTTTCCGATCCTCCATAAAACCACTCTATTCCTTAGATATAAGCCCTCTAATCCATCACTTTAGCCTTTCAACAATCAACTTGGAAATGATTTTATAAACAACATTACAAAGGGAAATAGGTAAATATTGATTCAAATGATCCACCCCATCACATTTGGGAATGAGAGCAAGGAATGTAGATTTCAAATCCGACAACATATACTTGTTCCTATGAGACTCACGAACCACCTCCAAAAGGTCCAGCTTAATGATATCCCAAAATTCCTAATAAAATTCAACCGAAAAGCCATCAGGACCTAGGGCTTTCCCTTTCTTCATCTAGAAAACAGTAGCCTCCAACTCCTCCAGCGAGATATAGCCCAAAAGATGCTCATTCATCTCCCCAGTAACCAAAGAGGGGATACAAGATAAAACCTAGTTCTCTTTCACTAAACCAACCTGAGAATCCTCTCTAAATAAAGAAGCAAAGAACTGTGAAGCTTCTCTAGACATATCCTGCAAAGAAGATAAATTGTCACCACTATCATTCATAAGAATAGGCATAAAATTAGCATTTCTCATGTCTTTCACTGAATTAAAGAAAAAATTAGTGTTTCTGTCTCCCTCCTATATTTTTGTCTCCCTCCTATAACCACTCAACACGAGCCTTTTGTTCCCAATAAATTTCCTCGCACAGCTCCCACTCTTCCAAAGATTTCAAATCCCTTGCCTCCTCCTTGAGTAAATACTCACAAAGACCAAACTCCCTTATCTCCCAAGTAATGACATCCAAGTCAACTTGAGCATCAACCTTAGCATGAAAAATATTTCCAAAACATTGTATGTTCCACCTTTTGAATTAATATTTCACTTATTGCAGCCATTTGGAAAAAGAAGACATTGTGACATAAGCAGGTCTTCCCCTCCGCCACCTTATAACCACATACTCCTGTAGGGAAGAATCTCTTAACCACTTAAGCTGGAACTTGAAAGAGGGGGACCGAGCAACACCCATTGAAGTAGCAGATAACTTAATAGGCCAGTGATTTGAGACCCTCCAGTCCAAAATCTCAGAGCAAGTAGACCACAACCCTCCAACCCAAAAATAGGAAACCAAGAAATGGTCAAGTCTCTCAACAATAAAATTATCTCCTGTTCTCCTATTGTTCCACATAAACTGACCATTATGGGGTTTAATGTCAACTAGATTCAAGGAAAATATGGTATCATGAAAAAGGAAAGAAGAGGGATCCAATCTCACAGTACCCCCTTCTTCTCACCCAACTCAATAATGGCATTAAAATCACCTGCCATAATCCAAGGAAAAAAAGGAGCAAGGCTTCGAATAAAATTAATATGAGACCACAATAACTGCTTAGCAGGAAAATAAATAGGTGCATAGATGTTCGAGAGAAGAATAGTTTCCCCCAACTCTAGACTTAAGGCAACCACAGAGATGGAAGACTTGGAGGACATCCACCACAAAGTATGAATCTTCATTGGTTTCCATAGGCAATCCACTCCCCTACATTACCATGAGAACTAATACACTAGCAATCACCCCGCCCCCACAACTTTGGCAACAAACCAATCATACTTTCTACAAATAACTTAGTCTCCTATAAAATAAGAACATCAGGAGAGTGAATTCTCCCCAATTCATAAAAAACTTTTTGTTAAGGGCCATTGTTCAAGGCCCTTACATTCCAAGAGAAGATGATCATTTTGGAGGGTTAGAAAAGTGGGAACCAAGGGTCTTAATAGCTCTAGACTCCACCAAAGTCTCTCTCATCATCTATATTTTTTCCAAGTCCTTCTTTCTCCTAAGTCCTTATTTCTCCTAGCTTTGGAAGACTTCTCAACAACCCCTTTCTTTTGGTATTTTTGAAGAATTCCCAACGAAAGGGAAGCCTTGCTTCCTTTTACCGAATCCAATCCCACTTTCACCAATCGAGTAGATATCTCTCCCTCCCCAGTCTTTGTATCTACAAGAGGCTTAGACCTCCCATGAACCACCAAACTAAAATCTATTTCTATTTGCAAAGCCCCAGTCTCCTGAGAAGTCTGGTTGTGATCTGGAATAATTATGTCATGAACCCCTTTTGAAACACCCTAATCCATAAACATCATACCTGGATTCACCTCCTACTAACTAAGATCATCTAGAACCTCAAATCTATTAAAGGTATCTCCTTCCTAGTGCTCCTTAAGAGTCATCTTTTGACCTCAATTCCTATTATGAGTCTTAACAAGAATAAATCCCTCCACACCTACAACCTCACCAAGAATGGTGTCCTTACCTTTGTCAACCTTAGGAGGATTGTGAGCTGGCTGAGAAGTCTGACACTCAAAATATTTAGACTTCGGGAGTCTTCTATGAAGATGGCCATATGCATGACATGGATAGTAATGAAAGGGAAATGTCTCATAATCAAGCTATTGCACCCAAGAATATGAACTCACATGAATTTCCAAAGAATCTGGAAAAGGGTTTTTTGTACCCATTTCAACACAAATGCGAGAAAAAGTCATTACCTTTCTATCTTGAGTTTGCTAAGGACCCATCAATTTCCCGAGCAGCAAAGCAACCCGATGCAATGTCATTGCACCAATATTCCACTAGAAATCTAGGGAGATGAACCCACACCAGAACCCAATTCAAAAACACCTCTGAAGGATCAAAAATCACATGCACCAGAGTTTAATAAATAAACCAATCTAGTTGTGGAAATATGGCCCACCTTCAAACACTCTATTGTGATCCACCATGCAATTAAAAGTCACCATGAAGTAACTGTTTGCTAACAACATTATTTCTATTTCACCCTCTAGGGACCAAGTACGATGAGCTCTCATCTCCAAAAATTGGAGAGAAACCCACATTCCCAAAAATTTACAGAGCAAAGAACACTTCGAGTAATACTCAATATCCTTCATGATCAATTCTGGTTGATGTTGGCAACACAAGGGAAGACAACTTAGAGGGGGGGTGAATCAATTGTCACAGAAATTATACTTATTAAACTTATTCTCAGATCTGATAAATAAACATGAAAGCATAAACCATCACCATATCAAAAAAACACATAACATCAAGATTTTTGCGTGGAAACCCTATTAAGGGAAAAACCATGGTGGAGGTTAATCCATAAGTTTATACTCTATAAAAATTATAAATGGGGAATGAACATGCATTAGGCACATTGCCTAGAGCTCACTGCTCAAATACAAAAAGGCTCACTACCCAAAGGAAGACTCACTGTCTTACAGTCACATTCAGATTACATCCGAATGATTTTGAACTAAGAACATAGCATCTTCTAATGCCTGATTACAGTTCCAAATAAGCACATAAACCATTTCTTCTTCTCGCTCTTCTTCACACTTTACTTCTTCCTTTGAAAGATTAGAATATTATTCACACACAAAACTCATCACACATTGCACACCATTCCTCAAATGGTATAAACAATTGACCATATATATCCGCAACTAAGGATAACATCAACTACAAGTTGGCCCAAAAAAATATGAAATGTGTACAAACTGTCGACCCAAATTAATAAACAATTTATCAATGTGAACCAAACAATGTCAGCCAAAACATAGTAAGGACCCAAAAAAACATGTCTCGAACATGAAACACCTTAAAAAATTATGCCTCAAAGATCCACAACACGCTACAATCACCCTATCGACCATGATCATGAAAAATAAGAGCTCATAGAAGAAAATCACCAATCACGAGCATAAAAATCAATATGGACCAATAACACAGATAGAGCATGATCTAGAAACATCCACAAGCATCATGAATCACCACATAAGCATCCACAACAACTCAAATTACTAGAATCACATCATCTTCTTTCAGGAACACCAACTAAAGCAACAAAACAACTATCAAAACACAAATACTCATAACTTAATCAAATCTTCATGCAAACCTCTAAAACTTCATGTGGATAAACTAGATATACTTATCAAAAAACCCTTTAATACCCAACTTCTTATCATCAATATACTGAGCTAGCCAACACACTGAACTTCACCACATCATGGACAACCTGTAACTTATTTAATTGCAATTTTCTCAATATCCTCGACATATACAACCTTAAAGACATTAATGGAAATAGTGTTGACATCAATGACAACCACATATCAGTAATATCCAACAATCTCCTCCTTTGGCATTGATGGCAACACATGATGTGAAAAACACCATCAATGATACTTTCCCTTAGCAATTTCTCCCCCTTAGATTTTGACTCTATTCTCCTTAACTCTTTCACAGTTTTTCACAAGACTCTTCTCCCCCTTTGAAATCAATGACAAAGGTACACACTATCTTTCTCCACACAAGATCTTAACCACATTTATGAACATCTAACTACTCCCCCTGAGTAGCAGCCACCACAACATCAATTCAAATCACAAGATATGACTATGAAATGCACAGATAGATGCAAGTCATTGCATCTTAATTCTGATTAGGATGGGTAATCACCCCTAGCTTCCCTCTGAGGTACTCAAAAGTATCCTTATTCAAGGGCTTGGTAAAGATATCTGCAACCTGTTCCTTAGTGGGCACATACTCCAATCTGACTTCCTTTTCACTCACCTTTTCTCTCAAAAAGTGAAACTTGATAGATATATGCTTGTTTTCTGAATGCAGCACCGGATTATTAGAAATGTTAATTGCACTTGAATTACCATAGAATATAGCAATAGGTTCATCATAAGAACTCCAATATCTTTCAACATCTGCTTCATCCAAATCTCCTTGATCAGTCAATTGAAATTCATCAGGTTGCTCCATATACACTTCTTCATCTAGTTCACCATTTAGAAATGTTGACTTGACATCCATCTAATAAACCTTGAAGTTTTTGTAAGCAACATAAGAAAGAAATAGTCTCATAGCTTCAATCCTAGCAACAGGAGAAATTTTTTCTTCAAAGTCAATTCCTTCCATCTGAGAATATCCTTTACACACCATTCTTGCTTTGTTTCTAACAACTTCACCTTGCTCATTTAGTTTGTTCTGAAAGACCCATTTAGTTCCAATTACATTTTTATCCTTAAGTCTAGGAACAAGAATCCATGTATCATTCTTCTCAATTTGTAGTAGTTCTTCTTTCATTGCTTCCACCCAATGTTCATATTTGCATGCTTCATTGACACTATTAGCCTCAATCTTTGATATTAAAAAATATTCTTCTACAATTCTTCTCCTTGTTTGAACACCTTTGTTATTATCACCTATAATATGATCTTTTGAATGATTTAATCCTACATACCTTAGAGTCTTAGGCTCTTGAAATTCAGGCTCTTGTGATCTTACTTCTGTATTTTCACTAGTTTCTTGCTCTTGATTTTCTTGATTCACCAAAATGATTTGAACTTGATTTAGAGTTTGAACTTTCTTTACTTTTTCTGAACTATCATTCTGATCGTTTGAATCATATCTGCAAGTTCTAGATGGTCTAACTATGTCTTCATCAACCTTGACATTAGCACTTTCAATTACTTTCCTCAATCTCTTATTGTAGCACTGGTAGGCTTTACTTTTAGTAGAATAACCAAGAAATATTCCTTCATCACTTCTAGCATCAAACTTTCCTATATCTTCATCTCTTTTGATATAGCATTTACTCCCAAAGACTTTGAAGTATCTAACAGTAGGCTTATGACCAAACCATAGCTCATAAGGAGTCTTACTAGTATCACCTTTGACATGTACCTGGTTGAGAGTGTAAATAGTAGTACTCACAACTTCTCTCCAATAGATATGAAGAACATTTCCTTCCAACATCATAGTCCTAGAAGCTTCTTGAATTGTCTTGCTCTTCCTTTCCACAACTTCACTTTGTTGAGGGGTCCATGGGGCAAATAATTATCTCTTTATCCCATTCTCTTCACAAAAATAATTAAACTCAATGGAAGTGAATTCACCACTTCTATCTGATCTTAGACATTTAATCTTCGAACCTGTCTCTGTCTCAACCATAGCCTTAAAAATATTAAATTTCTCTAGAGCTTCATATTTTTCCCTAAAGAAAGTAACCCACATCAATCTAGAATAATCATCAATAAGTAACATGAAATACCTATCTCCTTGTAAACTTCTGACTCTAGAAGGACCACACAAGTGAGTATGCACAAGCTCCAACACTTCATTTGAACAATGTTGTTTGCTTCAGAATAAAATTCTAGTTTGCTTCCCTAACTAACATTCCTTGCATATAGTATTAGTAGGTTTTATCAACTTACGAAGATCTCGCATTGCCTGAGTAGAATTTATCTGATAATATTGTCAAAGTTTACATGATACAATCTCCTATGCCACAACCAACTTTCATCAACTTGAGCAATCAAACAACTTTTACGAGTAGTACTTAGGTGAAAGATATTACCTTTTGTTTTTGTACCAAATGCAATCACATTTCCAAAACTCCCCAATATTCTACACCTTCCATCCTTGAATTAAAGATTATATCCCTTGTCAACCATCTTTCCAACACTTAAGAGATTATGCTTCAAACCTTCCACATATAAAACATCATCAGTATTATGCTTACCATCAAAAGAAATGAATCCTCTACCATAGATTACACCAGCTTTGTCATCTCCAAATCTTACAACACCAGCATCATACTTTTCTAGGCTCACAAATTTACTTTTATCACTTGTCATGTGATGAGAGCATCCACTATCAATCACTCATTCATCTTTTTCTTCAACTCTGGCAACTAGATCTTTCTCCTCATTCACGCAACTAGTAGATTCAATAGGTACAAGATCATTTTCCTTGATAGCAATAAATACCCATTCATCCTCACTTATATTCCCTTTATCAGATTCATCATCTGTCACACCTTCATCAGTAGCATAATAACACTTTCTTTGAAATCTAGGCCTGTTAGGTCTTGGCTTAGGAACTCTTTCCAGACACCTTGAGGCAAAATGACTTATATTATTACAAGAAAAACATTTAAGAGGAAATTTCCCTTTATACTTACCTTCTCCTTTGGATATCATTTTAATAATAAGTGCTTCAAGCTCACCTAGTTTTCTCTCTTCTTCTTCAATCTCTCTCATTTCTTGCTCATATTTGGACATTTTTCTAGAAGAAATTTCTCCCAGATCATATCTCTGCTTATGTTTTTCAGAGATAGTAGCTTTGAATATAGGACCTGTCTTAGGAAGAGATTCACCAAACTCACTTAACTCAAAAGAAGCAAGCTTACCAATCAACATGTCTCTAGTTACATTTGTCACAGTTTGAATCTCCTCAATAGCAGTAGCTTTGTGTTTGTATGTAGTAGGCAAGGATCTAAGCACTTTAGCAACAATCTTTGATTCTTCCAATATTCTACTAGCACATATGATACTACACACAAGTTCATTCACTCTCTGCATGAAAGAAGTGATGTTATCATCTTTGCCCATTCTCAACGTTTCATATTTCCCTTTCAGGCTTTGTAGCTTAGCAATCTTCACATGGGTATCACTTTCATACAAAGTTTCCAACTTTTTCTAGATCTCATAAGCATTCTTCAATTCCCTTACATTTGTCATCTCAGAATCAGTCAGAGCACTCAACAATGCTTCCTTAGCCCTGATATTGTACTCAACTTCCTTAATCTCACCTACAATAAAAGGACCATTTTGTGGGATGATATACCTATTCTTTGTAATTGTCTAGTAAGGTTCACCAATGCATCTCAGATGACACTCCATTCGAGTCTTCCACAAAGAATAATTTGTTCCATCAAATCTCAGACTATCCTTCTTATATGTTGCCATCCCGAATCACTTCAAGCGGTCAAGCTTCTCCAGAGGAACTTGCTCTGATACCAATTGTTGGCAACACAAGGGAAAACAACTGAGAGGGGGGGTGAATCAGTTGTCAAATAAATTATACTTATTAAACTTATTTTTAGATTTGATAAATAAACATGAAAGCATAAACCATCACCACATCAAAAACACACATAACACCAAGATTTTTCTGTGGAAACCTTGTTAAGGGAAAAACCATGGTGGAGGTTAATCCACAAGTTTATACTATGTTAAAATTATTATAAATGGGGAATGCACATGCATTCAGGCACACTGCCTAGAGCTCACTACTCAAATACAAAAAGGATCACTACCCAAAGGAAGACTCACTGTCTTACAGTCACATTCGGATTACATACGAAAGATTTTGAACTGAGAAAATAACATCTTTTAATGCCTGATTACAGTTTCTATTAAGCACATAAACCCTTTCTTCTAATCGCTCTTCTTCACACTTTACTTCTACCTTCGAAAGTTTAGAACATTATTCGCACACAACACTCATCGCACATCACACACCATTCCTCAAATGGTATAAACAATTGATCATCTATATCCGCAACTAAGGATATCATCAACTACATGTCGGCCCAACAAAATATGAAATGTGTACAAACTATCGGCCCAAATTAATAAACAATTTATCAATGCAAATCAAACAATGTCAGCCAAAACATAGTAAGGACCCAAAAAAACATGTCTCAAACATGAAAAACCTTACAAAATTATGCCTCGAAGATCCACAACATGCTACAATCACCCTGTCGGCCATGATCATGAAAAACATGAACTCACTGAAAAAAATCACCAATCATGAGCACAAAAATCAATGCAAGCCAACAACATAGATAGAGCATGATCTAGAAACATCCAAAAGCATCATGAATCACCACAAAAGCATCCACAACAACTCAAATTAGTAGAATCACATCATCTTCTTTCATGAACACCAACTAAAGCAACAAAACATTTGTCAGAACACAGATACTCATAACTTAATCATATCTTCATGCAAACCTCTAAAATATCATGTGGATAAACTAGATATACTTGTCAACAAACCCTTTAATCCATAACTTCTTATCATCAATATACTGAGCTAGCCAACATACCGAACTTCACTGCATCATGGACAACCTGCAACTTATTTTATTATAATTTTCTCAATATCCTTGACATATACAGCCTTAAAGACATTAATGGAAATAGTGTTAACATCAATGGAAATCACATATCAACAATATCCAACAGTTGAATCATTAGCACCGGTCTATCTTTGCTTTGTTCCAAGCACCCATTAATTTTTGGGATACGAGGACCTCCAGACGAAGCGAATCCTCCATTCCTTGAATCATTAGAGAGAAGGTTATTATCAAAAACCTCATTGAAAGAGAAGAAGACTTCATTCCAAAAGTAGATCAAAAATACATAGCATAATTGACCCTTGAAGCTTCCCCTCGATCCATCATCGAAGAGGAGATAGTACAAAACTCTCAAAGAAGAAAACTCCAAATAAAGCACAAAATAGCAAATGAAGAAAATGAACCCAAGAGAAAATAGACGCCCCCCATACACACTAAAACCCCCACCCAACAACTTCAAACCCACCACCATCGAACCAAAAGTGACCAAGCACATGCATTGGAAAAGAACGGCATGGAGTCGCGGCCTCAGAAGCTGTAGGCTGCCATGCCTGTGAAGCTTTGTTTACCTCTTGTCACCATCATCATTTGCCTAACTAATATTTTTTTTTAAATATTAAAGTTTGGGCCTTGGTTGTTGGTACTACAAGAAAGAAGCCCCACCAGTTCACCAAGGAACCTCCCCTCAATATGAGGGTAAACAGCAAACTCCATTGTTTGCATGGTAGAGAGCGACCCTGCGAGGTTTGAACCTTGGTTGTTGGCTCTACAAGCAAGAAACTCCACCATTTTACCAAAGGGTCGCCCCCCTAAAAATATTGTATTGCTTCTTACTTTATATTTGGTTATTTAATTAATTGGTGGTAAAAACTAAATGCATATAGAAAATGGAAGAAATAGTTTTAATATTTATTTCTTGATTTTATTTGAAGAATAAATTATTATTATTTATTATAATATAGATAATTGTGATGCAAGCTAATAAATCATGTTTGTTATTAAAATATTAGTTTTATTTGATAAATTAAAAATAAATCATAGAAAAGAAAGTAATATTTTTGAAAACAAAACAATGAGAAAGAAAAACAATAGAAAAATAGAAAAATAGAAGAAAAGAAATTAAATTTAGAAAATAAAACACAAAAACAAAGCAAAACAAAGATAGAAAAAAAGAAAGAAAATAATAAAAGAGAATAATCTCTCATTTTTCAATTTGCAAAAAAAAAATGGAAATGGGAACAACAGAGTTGGGGAATTGGACAAAGTAGAAGAACAGTGAAAAAGATAGAAGAAAAAGAATAGAGTAAAAAAAGATAGTGTTTTACCAGGTTTTTATGCAATTTCTACTATGTTAAATCTCAGCTTGTGTGAATAAATGTTTGGGATAATCTTCATTTTTTTATGTGAAAGGATAAATATCATTATTGATATCAAATTGAATATGCAATTTGAAGTTAAACTCATTTATTTTCAGTATAAAAATAATTGTTTCATAGTTGTACTAGAACTGCATGTTATTATTTCTTCATAAGATATATACATAAATATATATGTGTGTGTGTAAATAGCACTATATATTAATATTCTATATATTTATATATATTCTCAGAATCTTTGTATGGTATTTATTATTCGGAATAAGTTTTAGAAATATAATTTAAAAATTATATTGTATTTTTCTTCAGTGAAGCCTATGTAAGGCTATGTTATGGAAAAGCAACAACCTTTCCATAGGTTGTGGATTGTGGAAAGGTCATTGCCTTCCATGGGTAGTGCTCCCTTAAGGGCCACTGACCTCTCCTCTTACAACCTCTTTGTTGATTAAAATTAGATGCTCTTTGATATTTATGGAAAATTCGATTCATTTGATGAAGTTTCATTTGAACTTGCAATAGTCTTTTGTATAATTAATTTCTATTAATTCTTCTATAGATTATTTGATGGCTGCAAATACAAATATATGTTTGTGTGTGTGTGTATGTGTCCATCATTGTATATTCAGTAGAGTATATTGTTTTGATCAGTTATTTATTGTTTGTAAAATAATTTTTTTGAATATGTAATATATGTATATATATATACATAAATGTATAAATGTATATATGTATATATATATATATATGTGTGTGTGTGTGTGTGTGTGTGTACAAGCAAGATCTATTTCATGAAATAGATATATACATGTATATCTGTTATATAGACAAGTGCTCATTTTGAATATATAAATATAAATCTAAGTTGTTAGATAGAACCATTCAAATTGGAAATAGTTTATATAGAATGAATTTTTAGAATTTTGTATGCAAATGGAAAGCCATATATACATATATTTAGTATTTTCACTTCGAATGTAAGTAATCTGATTGAATTGAGTAAACTGTTGGTCGTAGAATTAAATATGAACCACTGACTAGAAAGAATGATCTTCTTTAAATGATGTTGTAGGAAAATAGAAGGATAATTATTGTAAACTAGTATATTTACTCAAAACCAGATAAGCAACTTATTTTTCTTATGGATTATTTCTTTTTGTTGGATTTGAAAATTTAGATGGACATGCAAACCAATATAACGAACTTTAGAGTAAAAATGTGTTTCCAAAAAAACTCATTGATTAGTGAATGCTTCAAACTTAAATAAACTTATGAGATGCTATATTTATTCTTTTTATGTGACATATATGCATATATACATATATATATATATATATATATATATATATATATGATAGAATTTTAGTCAAAATGGGAAGTAATACATAGTTGAAGACATTATTTATACTTTTGATGACATTATTTATATGTGGGTTGAAGGAAACAAGTAACTATGTATAGGGACTATGCGTACTTATAAGAACTGGTGCAGTCACAGTAGGAGGGTCCTCAAGAGAACAATCTGAACCATGCAACAAGAGTTACACAACAGAAGCAACACAAAATATGGAGGTGAATGTAGATTAAAAAATTCTTATTATCAGAAAATTCAATTACAAACAGTCAACCACATCCAAGCTTATAGATTCGGCTCATAGGCCTTATACAACATGCTCAAAATACAATATTCCTATATGCTCCTGAATGCGAGCTGAAATATTACATGTCAAACCTCAATTCTACTTAATTGCCCTCCTAATGATTGGTTACAATGATTTATATCACATCTAGGGGTCTAGGATCATCCACGATAGCCAAAGATCATTACAATCTCCGATGAAGAAAATGTAACGTGCATGAAATAGGTTGGCCTTTAATTTGAATTTATCCTCAACGAGTGCATAAGATGAAGTGTGGACCTAAAATTAAGGTTCGGGACACTCCACAAAATAATTTGAATCACACCTCAAGGATCCGCAAGTTACGGGAAAGATCCACAAGAGATCAAACAAGCCATTAGGCTTGAAACTATTCTTGTGTCGGCTCAAGAAACTGTCACTTAATCCAAAAGCGATAACTTTCCAGAAAAAGATCCAATCGTGCTAAAATATTGGAATAAGGAAAATGAACATGTCCACGATGAAAATATAGATCTGTAAGATCTAGTGAGAAAATATTATGAAATACCGAATCTACCAACTCGAATTGGACAAGAACAAGAACAAAATTGAAAGAAAATATTTTTGGTTGATGCAGGATTGCAAAGAACCAAGGATGCTCTTGCATCAGACATCTGAGTTTATTTGAAAAGTGAGTCCCTCACTTTTCTAGGGCTAAAGGAAAACCAATACGGTCTACCTCAACCTGAGAAATCTAAGAAGAATCCTCTACTAGTTTTCCTTTCCATTTAACAAGATATTCTTTGTACTATCTTCCACGCATTTTCCTTCCATCTCTGATATCCAAAATCTCCTCTATCTCATCTAGTTGTTGTTTAGGGATCTGTTTTTCCAAATTTTTCTTTACTGTCTTCACTGAATTCTACTTCATGGTACTAATGTAGATCTTCAATGTTGAATATAGGTGATATACTCATGCCATCTGGTAACTCTACTTCATATGCATTTCCTAAATCGAATTTCTTCAAAATCTTACAATGCCCAAACTTCATCATCTTGAGCTTATTGTATATGCCAACTGGAAATTTGTCCTTCCTCAAATACACCATCACTTCATCTCCAACTTCAAACTCCTTATGTCTCCTTTGTTCATCTGCTCGCTCCTTATACTTTTGGTTCATATCTTCCAATTGTTGTTTTACATGAGTATGCACCTTCTTCATATGCTCTACAAATTCCTCTACTTTTGCACTCCTTTTATCTTCCTTACTGATGTCTCACAACTTTGATATACCTCTAGGATGAACTCCAGTAACAATCTCAAAAGGTGTCTTTCTGGTACTCCTGTTCACTGAGTTATTGTAAGAAAAATTTGCTTGTGCAAGGACTAAATCCCAACTTTTGGTCTTCTCTCCAACCAAACATCTCAGAAAATTCCCCAAACTCTTTTTTACTACCTCTCTGCCCATTAATCTATGGGTGAAAAGTAGAACTGAACTTTAAATCTATCTTTAACTTCTTCCAAAGTGTCCTCCAAAAGTAACCAACAAACTTTGTATCTCTGTCTGAAATAATACTCCTAGGTAATCCATGCAATCTGATCACTTCTTTGAAAAACAAGTCTACTACATGTACTACATTTGTTGTCTTCTTACAAGGTATGAAATGTGAAATTTTAGAAAATCTATCCACCACCAAAAATATAGAATCATTACCTCTTTAATTCTTCGGCAAACCAAGTATGAAATCCATGTTGATATCCTCCCAAGGTCTCTTTGGAATTGTCAAAGGCTTATACAATCCAATATTTTGACTATTCCCTTTTTGCATCTTGACAAAATCTAGAACTCTACACAAATTTTCTAACATCCATGTGAATCTATGGCCAAAAGTAATTCTCATTTACCAATTCTATTGTCTTATCAATTCCAAAGTGTCCTGCTAATCCCCCACTATGTTTTTATTTCACCAAGCTATCCCCCATTAAACTTCGGGGTATACACAACCGATTCCCTCTTAACAACATATCCTCCTGAATGAAATAATCCAACCACTTACTCCTATCCTCCAAGACTAGTTCTTTACAAGCTCTCCAAGGTCCTACAAAATCTAGGTTTTCCTCATACAAGTTCTTCAATTCATCAAATCCTAATACCTCCACCCTCATTTCTGCCAGTAAATTCCTCATCCTACTCAGAGCATCAACAACTCTATTTGAATTTCCACTCCTATGTTTCAAAACAAAAGTAACTCTGCAAGAATTCCACCCATCTCATGTGTCTCTAATTCAACTTACCTTGACTGTTCAAATACTGCAGGGTGATCCCACAATAGTGGTCTACAATTTTTGGCCAAACTGGACACTGAAATTATTATTTTTAACTAAATCTTCACATTCGAGCACCTATAGCAGCTAAACCGTGAGGAATTTGAAGATGATGAAAACTAGAGTCTCATCATGTTTTTTCTGTAGATTCTAAAAATATTTTTTTCAAAATTTTTGGAATAAGATTCCACTTCTTTTTCCATCTCCCATGAAAATTGGTTTTTTTTAGAAAACAATATTTTAAAAAAGTGACGCTCACTGTATACAACATACCTTTTTTTGTATGAAGGATAAAATTCTAATTTTTTCAAATTTATATTTGTAACTATGATATCTAGCACTTTCATTTGGTCGCATAGTTTTTTATTTAATATTTTTTCCTTAATAGAGTTTCGAAGTCAAACCAATTGTAATTCAGACATAGGCGGACTATATACAACATAAATTTTTATGTATCTATCGAAATTCAATTTTTTTTTTCTAATGGATCAAAGACATCAATACCCAGCAGGAACATATTTTAAAAAAAATTATTTTGATAATTTTCTATTTTTCCACATGTGAAAAATAGAGAGCTTGATTTTTAGTGAAAAACCTATGTTTAATCAAACTAAAAAGACACATACATAATAAAACTAAAACATATTAAAATTATATTCATGGGATAGCTCATTTGGAGGACTACCATAATCATTTGAAATAAATTTTAAATGAATTCATTTAATCCCTCAAATGGTAAATCAAAAGTGATTTTTTATCAACATTTTGATAGGTGTAAAGGAGACTCATTTATAGGTATGGTTTAAAACTAGAGAGGTTCTATCCAAGGGGGTTTGATATAAGGTGGTTTGATCAAACCCTCTTCAATTGGAATCCTTAAAATGGAACTTTAAAGGCTTAAATCATTATATTTTCTAAAAATATGTGATTTCAACAAGAATCAGTTCATCTCAAAAATTGTAAACCAGCTTTGTGGGATCACCCTGCAATGCCTGATGATCTGTATACAACACAAACTCCTTAGGCAACAAGTAATGTCTCCACTTCTTCAAATCTTGAACTATGGCATAAAACTCCTAGTCGTACACTGAATACCTTTTCCTAGCACCATTCAATTTCTCATTGAAATAAACTATTGGTCTCCCTTCTTGACTTAATACTACTCCAATTGCATTTCCACTTGCATCATAGTCTACCTGAAATACCTTATTAAAGTCTAGTAAATCCAACATAGGCTGCTTAGTCACCTTCTGTTTCAACAACTCAAACTTCGATCTGCTCTAAATGTCCACTTAAAATTTTTCTTATCCCCTCTCATTGTTTCTATTATTGGACTGCAAATAGAACTGAAATTCCTAATGAACTTTCAGTAGAAACTAGCCAATCCATGAAATGATCTTACCTCTCCAATTCTTTTAGGTGTAGGCCATTTGATAATTGATCTTACCTTCTCAAGATCCATTTTCAATCCATCCCTAGATATCACAAATCCAAGATATACCAATTCCTTCTTCATGAAACTGCACTTCTTAATGTTTATCAGCAATTGCTCTTCTCTCAACCTCTGCAAAACTTGTCTTATATGCAACAAATGTTATTCTCTAGTCTTACTGAAAATCAAGATGTCATCCAAATAGACAATCACAAACTTACCCAAGAGTTTCTTCAATACTTCCTCATGAAGGTACTCAATGCATTTGTTAGTCTAAAAGGCATCACCAACCACTCATACAATCCTTCATTTTTCTTGAATGTTGTCATCCACTCATCCCCTTCTCTAATTCTGATATGATGATATTCACTCTTCAAATATATCTTTGTAAAGTATTTATCTTCACTCAGAAAATCCATAATGCCATCCATCTGGGGCAAAGGAAATCTATACTTCACTGTAATTTTGTTTATGGTTCTAGAGTCTCTACACATCCTCCATTCTCCATCCTTCTTAGGTGCTAGCACAACATGTATTGTACAAGGACTTAAGCTTTCTATGATCAAACCCTTCCTCAACAAATCTTGCACTTGTCTATTCAATTCTTCATTCTATTTTGGTGTCATCTAGTGTGTTGCTTTATTAGACAAACTAGCTCCAAGAATTAGATGCATGCAATGACTAATACTCCTCACAAGTGGAAATCCATCAGGTACATTATCTTAAATGATAGCTTCATATTCTGCCAGTAACTCCTTTATCTCCTTTGGTTGTTCTTCTACATGCTACAAGTCTTCAGCCTTCTTAGGAACCAAGGCATACCACATGTTCTCATGTCTCAATCCATCTAGCAATCTCCTTCCATCAACCAAAAAAATTCTAGCACTCGTATAAACCTCAACTTTAGGAACATCCTCCAATGGAAACAAAGTCTCCTTCATCCCATTGGCAATAATGGTACATGTGTTCTTCTTTCCATCATGAATAGCCTGTCTATCATACTGCCAAGGCCTTGCAAATAAAACATGGCATACATCCATAGGCATGATATCACACAAAACTTCATCATGATAATTTCATATCTTCAATTTTACCAAACATTGTTCACTTACCAATATCATATGTTCATCTTGAATCCATGCTATCGTATAGGGCTTTGGGTGTTTCATTCTTTCCAGCTTCAATTTGGTCACCATTTCTTCAGAAACCAAGTTCTCAAAGCTTCCACTATCAACAATCACTTTATAATATTTACCAGCTACCTTGCATCTGGTCCGAAACAAAATCTTTCTCTACAATGGTTCCTGCTCCATCTCACTTTGACACAATACTCAACTATTCACCAACACTTCTCCCTCTTTAGTTTATTAGATGATCTAGCATGATCCTCCTCAACAAAGGTTGTTCTTCTACTGTTCTCTATATTTCTACTTGTCTCTCCCTAATTACATTCAAATGCTCTATGTTCTTCTCCACCACACTTAGAACAAGCTCCGTTGAATACTCTTTTCTCCTGTCCTCTATCACCTTTTATATAACCCTCATTCTGGTAACCACCATATCCTCCTCTCCAATAAGAGTTTACATCATCTCTATGGTACATATTATCATTCTTACTGACTTCCTTATCTTTATTCTGATCTGCAAAATATCCTCTTCCTCCTCTAGTAAAAGTTCTTCCTCTCTAGAATCTTCCACCTCTTCCTCTTTGTCTCTACTCATGTCTTTTATTCAGATTCTCTTCTTCCTTTAGGGCACATTGATATGCCTCCTCCACACTCACCAAATTGATTAAATTGATCTCATCTTGTATAGATGACCTCAAGCCATTCACATATCTGGCTACTTGCTCGATGTCATCCTCTGAATGTTCAGATTTGATATTCAACTTGTAGAACTCTTGAGTATACTCTGTCACACTTAACTCCTGCTTCAAATTTTGCAACTTTCAAAAAAAAATTAATCTGATAGTCTGCAGGCATAAACTTTGTCTTTAACTTATTCACCATCTGATCCCATGATTTTATCTTCTCCTTTCCTCTTCTTTACCTATTTGTCTGCAAATGTTCCCACCAATGGAATGCATGTCCTTTCAACTTTGTACAAGCAAATTTCAACTTCTTGTCTTTGGTGGTACCTTCAAAATCAAAATACTTCTTCATCTATGTTATCCAATCAAGTAATTCATCTAAATCCAACTTACCATTATAATCTGGTGGATTGAAATGTGGTTTAGTATTTTCTCTAGTTAGGGCTCTTATGAACCTCTCTTCTCCCTGATCCAGGCCAAGTTGATTTTCTCTTTCCCTTTCTTCCTATTCTTCTACCTCTTCATCACTCACATCATCAACTAGCCGACCTTTCCTCTAGGCCATTTTGACTGCATCTAATCTGGCAGCAATTCCTCTCAACATATCCATCACACTTGGGTGTACATTTCCATGCACTCCATTTCCTCTACCATTTCTTCTTCCCGCCATCTTTACACAAGTCCTCTACAGCTGCAGGTCGGATCCTCAGTCTACCACCCCACAACAAATCTTTAACAAGACTCTGCAAACTCTGATGATCTCTCACAGAATGAATCTAGCTCTGATAGCAATCTGGTGCAGTCACAGTAAGAGGGTCCTCAAGAGAACAATCTAAATTTTGCAGCAAGAGTTACACAACAAAAGCAACATAGAACATGGAGGAAAATGTAGATTAAAACATTCTTATTATCAAAAAATTCAATTACAAATAGTCGGCCACATCCAGGCTTACAAATTCATCTCACATGCCTGATACAACATGCTCAAAATATAATATTCCTATATGCTCCTTAATGCGAGCTGAAATCTTACATGTCAAATCTCAATTCTACTTAATCACCCTCCTAATGATCAGTTACAATGATTTATATCAAATCTAGGGGTCTAGGATCATTCGCGTCGGCCAAAGATCATTACAATCTCCGATGAAGAAAGTCTAAAGTGCATGAAATAGGTCGGCCTTCAATTTGAATTTCTCCTTGACGGGTGCATAAGATGAAGTGTGGACCTAAAATTAAGTTCGAGGACACTCCACAGAACAATTCGAATCACACCTCAAGGATCCGTAAGTTACGAGAAAGATCCACAAGAGATCAAACTAGTCGTTAGGCTTGAAACTATTCCGGTGTCGGCTCAAGAAACTACCACTTAATCCGAAAGTAATAACTTGCCAGAAAAAGATCCAATCATGCTGAAATCTTGAAATAAGGAAAATGAGCATGTCCATGATGAAAATATAGATCTATAGGATCTAGTGAGCAAATATGATGAAATACTGAATCTACCAACTTGAACTGGACAAGAACAAGAAAAAAAACAAAATTGAAAGAAAATATTTTTTGTTGATGCAGGATTGCAAAGAACCAAGGATGCTCCTGCATAAAAAATGTATACTCATATATTATCTAGCTTATGTATGTATTTTCATACATACATGAGTTATACCTTCTTTATTTAATTCAATGATCATATATTGTAACGGACTTCAGAAATAGTATCCTATGATGTAGGTTTATGTATGCAATCCTTTACTATAGGGGTTGTTTTGTGTCATCCATTTATGAGTTAAAATGTAGATTAAAAGGTGATAAAAGATAGTCACAACAGGGACCCAAACAAGCAGTTATGAGAATGGTTGAAAGGGTTATTTGATGGGTTTGTTTGATGACAAGTGCTAGCATTACATATGTTATTGTTTATTATATAAACAATGACTTATCATTGTTTCTTGTTCGATGCTTTATAGAGACATATCTGTTGAAGTTGTAAATTAGGATACTGAAATGAATATCTTGTAAATTGTATGCAAAATAGTGGGGTTATTATCTGACTTGTTTTATATGTTAAAGATTCTGGTTCTTATGCATCTTAGGATATGAAATGTGAAAGTATTAAGGAGATAAATGTTATGTAGAGAAATAGAGTGATCCTTTGTACTTGATTGCTTTATTATTCGGAAATGTGTAATGAAGTTGTAAATGGCCATGTCAGTGAGACAGTATGATCATTATTAGTGAGGCACCTTGTAACCAGTGAGGTTATGTAGCCAGTGAGGCTTTTCCTGTGAGGCTCTACCAATGAGCCATTTCATTAAGCCAGTAAGGCATTTAAAGAGTGATTTTTCATCCCTATGAGAGTTTTTCACTCATGGAATTCATTGTGTTATGGTTATTTTGTGGATGCATTTATGATCTTCCTATTTCCCTAATTTGCATCACAACATTTGAATTTACATCTATTTCTATTGTGTTAACCTTGTGTAAGCCTACATGGCTAAATTTTGTAAAGGCACGGCCTTGTGTTGATATACATATTAACTCATTAATGTATGAAATTCCATTTGAAATAATGATGAAGTTATTTAATTATTTCTTTTAGCACCATTTAATAATCATCTTATACCATTTAATAATTTTGGTATCGATTTGCTTATTGAAGGTTAATTTTAGAAAGTGAGGTTTACGGACCTTACAATAAATATTTTAATAAATGTGGAAAAATATTTTCATTTTATGTTTTACCCACTTTTTTCATATTTACATCTAAAGTATTTCAACATATAATTTACTTCTCTCTTATAAATCATTATTTTTAAAATCTTATATAAACTATTCTAAACTTCTCTAAAATCAAAATTAATAAAAAAATGTAAATGGGTTTTTGGTCAGTTGGTGAAGTTGAATGGTTTTGAATGAGCCTACTAGAGATCAAATCTTGTTGAGTGCAAGGCCTCGACATTATAAGGTATGAGGTTGAGATCATGCCCTTGATGAATTTGGTGAAATGGATACCCCTCAATTCTTGACTTTTAACTAAAGAGATTTAGCCTCTAACTCATTCTCCTATATTCAATAGCTAAACGACAACAACAACAACAAAAAATAAATATAATCTACACTTATTAAAATCTCCACTCAATATAAATACAATTCCTACTCCCTATTAATATAATTCCCACTCCATATAAGATGTGGAGATCTGCTTAAATTTTCATATATAATGGCCCATTTTTCCCAAAGGAAAGGAGAACAATGGAAAACTTGTGAAGAATGTTAATCAAATAGTAACAACTTCACTTGTCCATTGATAAGTGCATTCCAATATCATCGGATGCCACCACAAGTATGCATCGACCTAATTCAATAAAAGAGATGATTTCCTTGGGATCCTCCTGTCCCCCAAATGAAAGATATTTCGTGCGCATTGAGAGTGTTCTGCGCACTTTACAGTTTAGGTCGGCTTTTACTCTTTTTACCCGTTTGTTTCTTAGTCCCGTAGAGTAGGGGATGGCAGATGTCTGCGTCGTAACAAAGAAGAGTGCGTGAAGGATAATGTAGTGTAGTGTAGAGGGGCCGCCCAGCCCAGTCAACGGTTCTCTAAACTCATCTCAACCATTTGACAACAATTCAAGTGTTGCCTGGCTTTAGGCAGGCAGTCAGGCAATTGCAGTTGTGTGGCTGCCTTTCTACTTGCAAA
Organism: Sequoiadendron giganteum; assembly: GCA_007115665.2. Lineage (NCBI taxonomy): Eukaryota > Viridiplantae > Streptophyta > Pinopsida > Cupressales > Cupressaceae > Sequoiadendron > Sequoiadendron giganteum. Next base: position 471,255,574 of record CM021106.1, on the reverse strand, counting down.
AGACACTGGTTGACTCCTCTGAGTGGAGAGAACGGACAAAAGGGGTGGTAAAACAGTTCACATCTTCTTGGGGAAGAAATTCAGACATTTTGTATATGAGAAAGGAAATTCCATTGAAGTGGGCATGAAGGGTGAATCCTTTGGATTTGGTATTAGATAATCCATTGGGTAAAAGAAAAGTAAAGGGAACCTGATGAATCCAGAAGATCCCTTCAAGAGCCTTTCATTAGACTACTTGAATCTGCTCGTCAATGGACAGGCCTTCAGCGATGTAACTTTCTCTGTGGAGGGAAGGCAAGTGCATGCTCACAAATGTATCCTCGCTGCACGCAGTCCCTTCTTCCGGATGATCTTCTGCAACAATGATGTCAAGAATGAGCAAAGCGGGCGTAGTGATAGTTCTTCTCCTCAGGTCATTCCCGTGGGAGTTGTGGGGTACGATGTATTTATGGTGGTTTTGCAGTTCTTGTACAGTGGGCAGGCGTCCATAGTTCCAGAGAAGCACCAAGGAAGGCTCAACTGCAGTGAGAGAGGATGCTGGCACACCCATTGTACATCTGCTATTCATCTTGCCCTAGATACGCTCTCTGCTGCTCACTTCTTTGGCGTAGACCAGCTCTCCATTATCACACAGGTTCACATTCACCCACCCTCCTCTTTATCCGTAGATCTGGTAAAGATTTTGGCTTAAACGACACACTCTAAGCTTCGATTCGATTTATTTAGGTGTTTAAATCATATAATTACATCCTTCTCTTTATCCATAGATTTACTAACGATTCTGGCTTAAACGACACGCTCTAAACTTCGACCTGTTTAGATGGCTCTTATGAAAAGACCTGTAAAGATTCTTATGTTAAGCCCTTTTTCCTCCTATAGGCAGACAACATAAAACATGGAGTTGGTTTAACCCGGACCATTAACTCTACAGTATATGAAAATAAGCCTGGAGGATGTAGGTATAAGATTTGGTCGAACAACACAGAAAGCAACATTGAGAATACATCGTAAAAAGCATTCTTGATTTATTCCACTTAGGCTGTGAGGGGCCAAACATAGATATAAGATGGCCCATTAGATTTGCTCAAGACATTATTGTGCTGGTTTCCTCGGTGCATTATTTTTAACAGTTGAGTAAAGTAAAGTGAATTTTACTGTGTATGAGGTGATAAACAATTTGTTATTCTAAATGTAAATGTTTTTTTTATTGGGCACAGAACCAGCTAGCGAGTATGGTGGAAAAGGCATCTATAGAAGATGTTACCAAGGTGTTGATGACAGCGAGGAAGCAAGATCTGCAATTCCTGTGGAACACATGCTCTCATCTCTTAGCCAAGTCTGGACTACGCTATGAGGTCCTAGCAAGGCATCTACCACCAGATGTGGTGGCCAAAATCCAGGAAATAAGGCTCAAATATTCCAGTTATGGAAGACCCAATCTTCATATATTGCCCAACAACGAAGTGGCCACCAGTAGTTCGATGGAGGATCAGAGTATACGACGTATGCAGAGAGCTCTAGACTCCTCAGATGTGGAACTGGTAAGGCTTATGGTGATGGGCGAAGGGCTGAACCTGGACAAAGCTCTGGCATTGCATTACGCTGTAGCTAATTGCAGCAGAGAAGTGGTGAAGACATTGCTAGAACTGGGAGCAGCAGATGTGAACCACCCAAGCCCTGGAGGAAGGACTGCTCTCCATATCGCCTCAGAGATGGTGAATCCGGACATGGTTGCAGTTCTACTGGACCACCATGCCAATCCCAACGTCCGCACAGCCACTGGTACCAGTCCCTTTGATATACTCCAATCCTTGGCTTCAGACTTCCTCTCCAAAGTAGCAGGAAGTGGATCCATGCCCCTCTCTCACTTGAAGCACAACAAGCTCCGGCTCTGTCTTGAACTCCTCCAATCTGCTGCCCTTGTCTTGTCCCGAGAAGAAGAAACGTCCACTTCAATGCACCAGGAAACCTCTGGTTCTTCTTCTGTACCTGCCTTGGCTCTTTCTCCCAGAAGTAGAATGATGCAGCAGGAGCAGGATCATTCGGTCCGAGTCTCTGAGATGAGCGAGGGAAGCAGTCAGCTTGTTGGTATGGATTCCAGAATGCTCTTCTTGAATCTCAGAGATCAGTCAGCCTCTAGGGATGATAATATGGATCCAACAAGGAGACTATAGTATTTTTTTCTCCTGCTCTCTCTATGAAACTTATGAAGCCAAAGATTAAAGTTTTATTACATCATTCTGCATATATTTCGTTCCTTTACAATGGGTTTTTGAAGAATGTTTATTTCTCAAGATTGAAGGGCATCAGGTGACCAGGAACTCGGAAAGCTTTACAAAAACTTAGATTTTTCCTTGCTCGACTTTTGTTTACTGTTTGCATGGGTTTGTCCTCGTTGAAGTCAGGAAACCATCACCAGAGAATCTCATTTGCTTGTCCAGGATTTGCAACAATCAAACTCATCAGGTATGATTTCCACTGGACCCATTTTCGTTTTCATTTTCCTGTTTGCGCTCAGTTTTATGTTGTTTGTAAGATCTTAGATTAAAATTGGTTTTACTTATATAAATGGTTATTCAGTGTGCTATTTGTTTTCAGTATCAATTTTTTCGGATTCCTCAGATTAAATCTGTAAAATAGTTTCCTGCCTTCATTGGTATCCTTCCTTTAGCCTCAATTGTAAATGACTAAAGACTGTAAATATTAGTATTTGAAAAACTAGGAACAGCCGTTGTTCTATAGGATGTTTTTGAGAGATAAAGGTAGGAGCAAGCGGTTAAGGCTGCATATTAACCTTAAGTAATGGCGTGCCCCTAAAACATTAATTTACAGTAAATCAAAATTATATTATAAATATTTTCCAATATTCTTTTATTGTCTATATTTTTAAATACATAATTAGAATATTAAATAGAATGTACTTTTATGGTTATTCGGGTTTAGGTCTTAAACATAAATGAAGAGTAGAGAAAAATGAGAGCATTAGGATAGTTTAGTTATGTATTTATCAATTTTAGGTAGTGGATGAAGGATGATTAAGTGTAGGCTATAAGAATAATCAAAATTTAAGATATATTATTGAATTATTAGTATCTTCATTATCATGATTCTGTTCAAAATGTGTTATTTGTAACTTGATGAGGTTGCATTCATGATTTAGATCTTTTATAGTGGTTTAGTCTTGTTAATGCGAAATGATTTTCTACTTAGTGAATCTACAAAACATGTTTGCAAGTGTATTTGAAGATGGGTAGTGTTGAGAAGCATCTTTTGGAGATTGTTAGTGTGTAAAAGGAAGTGTTGAAACTTCCATGACAATTTATTATTTATATTTCCAATAAACAAAACTAAAAGATATGCCACACAAAGATGCAAAGTGCTTAGATGATTAATCCAAAATGTAGTATCCAATAGTGCAAGTGTTAGTATAATCTATAATAATGATTTATAATGATATCAAATAAATTTCTCCAAAAATCTAATGATAACTAATGACCTAGGGCTATCCTTAAATAGAATATTCTAATTACTCAGTTTGAAGTATTGTTGTGAAAAAATTGATGGGTATCTACCATATTCTCTAAAAGAGTTAACTTGAGAAAGTACCTGAAACTATTTTGTAATTGGGAGGACTAGGTTATATGCACAATTTTATCTATTGGGAAAATATATACCTATGGTCTAGTTTAGGGTGCCAAAACCCTATACAAATGGATTGGCCTCATTCTACAATGATGAGTTAAGAATAATAGAGGCTAGGGTTAGGATTAGGGTTAGTTTACAAAAGAAACAAGGTAAATTGAGCTTAAGGTTAACATATTTATGATAGGACTAAAAGTAGGTATAAAATGAGGGGTAAAAGTACAAAGTAGACTTTTTTCCCTTACATTTTCCTCCACTTTGTTGCAAACCTGAACTACATGAATCATGCATGCCAAGGTATAATATACACTAACATGAAAAAAATGGTGTGCATAGAAACATGATAAAAGTGATTTAATCATAGAGTTGGAATTAGTGCAGTCCCCATATAGGATCTATAGGGTTGATATCATGTAAAGCTAAGACATTAAAATTCAAAATACTATTAATTTCCATGAATATCCACAAGGGTAATGGGACTAAAGATAAAGTGTAATACAATAAGTCAAGAGAGAGTGCATATATCATCTCTAAAATTTTAAAAAAAAGGTTTGAAATTGTAAGAAACCAAAGACAATATCAAAATCTAAAATCAATTCAATTGTGAAAGAAACATGTCATATAGGCATGCTTCTATTAGGAAATAAATGTTGCACTCTATATCTCCTATATTTTGACACATTATGCTTCCTATATAACCATTATCAAAAGTCCTCCTCTCTTGATTAAGTTCATTATGTATAGATCTATTAGGTACATATCTTGAGGCCCTAAGAGAGTTATCTAGAATGAAGAAGGATGCATGAGATGTAACTATCAATCATGAATATGTAATGTGTTCATCTCCATGAAACATACAAACACAAAGCATGTAAAATATAAGATATAAATGCAAGCATGGTGTTAGGAAAAAACATGGTGATGTAGCTAAGTAGGCCCCCATGAATGGTAAAAGCATGAACTATATAAATTGAAGATAGAAATGGAAGCATTATGTAAGTGACATTCATAAGGATATAACTAAATTGCCTATGGTGAATACAAGTATGAATAATGTAAAACTAAGATTAAATTATAGATATAATCTGCCCCCAAAAACAGTGCATACATCATGATATATTTGATTTGAGGAGAAGAAATGGTATAGTGACCACTTGTAACAATATGTTGGTTGTAAGGTACAAATGAAATAATATAATCATGAAATCTCATATGATGTAGGATAAAATATTAACCTTTATTTCTCTCCAAGTGTGAGAAAAAAGTCATATAAGTGTAGATTGGTTATGTTTCAAGCACGCCATCATGGAAAAGGAAATATTATAAGTGTAGATTGTGTAAGATATGTTTGTGTCTTGAACAACATAATAGGGAGGTTGTGTTCTTATCATCATTAGATAGTATAATGTGCTAGGTGAAGTGTGCTCATGTAAGATAAACATAGCATACATGTGCATGCAAAAGATAGCATCATGACATATCCATGTGATGAATTATGAATAAAGGGCGTACCTCCATGTTACCTCCCAATGTGAATGTACAAGCATGAGTGAAAGTAAGATGGTTTTATACCCAATATATTCATGATGTATGTGAAAATTTGTAAAATAATATCAATAATTTCATCAATTGAAAGAGAATAAATATCATGTATAATATGATTGTGTAAGGATGGAATAATCATAGTTGTGTAAAACGTAATCATGAAACTGAATGTCATGTAAAATTAATTTTCACATACAAAAGAGATATTAAATATGTCATGGGAGATATAAGCATGTGTATGATATAAGATACATGTATTAAGTGTGTTCTCCAAAGCGAGATTAAGAAATTACTTGTGTTGGAAGATAATATCAATATATATTCACCCAAGAGGGGAAGGCAAGAAAAAAATGGTTTTTATGAGGTAGACATGTGGTATGAAGATGAAAAAGTCATAAGAAAAGGGAAAAAGAGAGTGATGAAAAAATATTGTTGGTCAACTAGGAGGAACACAATAATCATGTCTTAATTAAAAATCTAGAAGATAATGGAAGCTATATTACCAACCAACATGAATGAGAGTGTGACGAGGAAAATTGCATTATTTTACATCAACCCAAATCCATAGGGAAAACACACATATATGAAAAATAAAAAAGAGAAAATAAGCCAAGAAATATGAAGAAATTTTCATGGCTACTTGTGTCAAATGCACCACTAAAGATTGCATTATATCATCCACATATTAGGTATAGACATGAAGGAAAATGAGGTGAATAAAATAAATGAAAGAAAAGTATCTTAATATATAAAAAAAACATGAGTAATATTCTATAAATATTATCAACCTATAAAATGAGTTTATCCAGCATTGTCCAAGAGATCACCTGATCCCAACCATCAACTACAAAATCAACAAAACTAACCACTTGATATCGAACTTGTGATGGACCTAAATCAACATGTATAGTAGATTGCTTAACAAATATATGTTCTAAAGAAATATTTTTTATTTATGCTTTCATACCTATATTTTATTTTACTTTTATTATTTCTTTACTATATTATTTTCGTGATCTCACATTGATGTTGTGGCATTTTATAGTGTAAGTTGATCTTTTACCTTCACATAGGAAGAAGTAGATTTATCCCTATGTGTTTGATCCTTTCTTAAGTGTCATGGGATGAGAACTTCATGAATTTTGAAATTTGGTTCATTATTTCATGATTTGTTGAACAACACTATTTAATATTTTCTATGTCCATTCTTGTTGCTTGTTACATACCCTGTAGGCACTATATGAGATAAATGAGTATTAGTATATAAGTATGATCAACCTATATAGGAAGTGGATCAATCATTATCTAATAGATAATCAACATACCATTAATTAATACAAAATCATTAAAACTAACCACTTGAGGTTCAAATTTTGATGGAATCGAATGAACATATTAAGTGTGTCTTAACAAATAAGTGTGTTAAAGGAACAATTTCCTACTTAGGTTTGGGAAACCATTTTTTATTTCTTCTTTCTTTATTATATTATTTATTGATGAGATGGTAGGGAGACACAGTAGAAATAAGAGGTATGAGGAATGGTAGAGGTAGGAATGGGAAGAGTAGAAATAAGAGGTATGAGGAATGGTAGAGGTAGGAATGGGAAGAGTATTATATGAGTAAGATTTATGTAGGGTGAGGAAACACATAGGAAAAGTGTATTAGCTAGGAGGGTGTATGGGGAAAGTGAGTGATTAGACTTGAGAGGGAGAATGGTGGAGGAATAATAAGAGTATGAATGGGTAAATATAGATAAAATATGAGAGTGATAAGGGGAAACATCATTAACAATGTTAGATCAATCATGTACTTTGATAAGAATCCTAAGCACCTTCATCTCAATATTATCCATTCATAAGAATGCTATAAAGTTCATCAAGTAGAGTAGAAGGATTATATCCATCATCATTCTTATTCATATCTCCCTTAATGAGATTGAATTTGATAGCTATATTATCCCCCATTCAATATTTGTGTGCAACCTCAAAATGATCCATAGTAGTAGAAGGGTTGAGTCTAGGGCTACACCTAATAGGAAGTTGAGATTATGGAATATGCTTTTGGATACCAACCTAATACATGAATAACCAAATATAAGGAAACTAAAGCACACAAAATATAGATCTAAGAAAAATATGGGTAGAGTTATAAAATTGTATCAAAAAATAGAAAAAGAGAAAGAAGGCTAGCCCTATGAAAAAAGAACTATTATTTCAAAAATTCATATTTTCCAAAACATAGGGAAATAAAATGCACAACCAATGGTTAATTAGGTTTAGTAAATTTATATAAAATAATAAATACTTGACTAAACCTAAATAAAGGGCTAACAATTTGTAATTTTAAATAAAAAAAATGAGAGGGTTAGGATAGCTCAGTATTGTTCTTATCATTTTTAAGAAACCAATTAAGGATGGTTAGCTATAGAATCAATTGATGATAAAAATATGAGATATTATTAAAGTAATACTATCTTGATTATCACACCTATGGTCTAGTGCTCTTAGCAAGGTTTAATATTTGTGACATTAAATGTCCTCTAGTCATATGAATTTAGAATTTATAAATTGTGTTTAACCATGTGTTTGTATATGGGTGGTGCTAAGAAGCGTCTTTTGGATATTGGTAGTGTGCAGGGGGAAGTGGGGAACCTTCCTTGATAACTAGTCAATTCTCATTACCAATGAACAAGGTTGAGACATGTACCACAAATATGCAAATTGTTGATATGAGAAATTAAAAGTGTTGTATCTATTGATGCAAGATATTAAAATAATTTATAATTATGGGGTACACATGTTTTTGATAATCTAATGATAACTAATGATCAAGTGTTTTCCTTAAATACAAGATCTTAGGTGCTCAAACTTAAAATGTTTTCACATGCAAGATGATGGATAATGTTCATGTTTAGGTTGCAAGGGTTAAGTTGAAAAGTGTGAAGTTCATTTTTAATTGAGGTACTAAGTTGTGGGTGTGAGCTTATTTAGGGGACAAATCTACACCTCTAGTCTTGACTAAGGTGACAAAAAAGTACAAATATAGATTGTTTTTGTTCTATAATGATGGACTAGCATAATAGAAGTTGGGATTAGGATGAACTTAGACATAAGACAAGGAACAAGGAAATAACAACAATATTTTTATAAGTAATAAAAATGAATGTAAAATAAAAAAGAATAAATTAATCATTTTTATCCCTTACAATTATATATTTAATCACAATTTTTAAATTTTTTTTTTTTTAATCTTTTCCAATATTTATCTATCTAAAACTAATTATAAGTTGTAGTAAACACAATTATATATCTACCCTTGCAAACAAATTAACCTACTAGATGTCATCTACTTCAAATAATTAAAATACATATAAACTAGACATATGCTTCACTTACTTTTATAGAATAAATATTAACATTAGTATTTATGGATGTTTATGAAAGGGAGATAATAAGTTAATATTTAAAATATATTTTATGAATCTATGATATAATATTTACTATATAAAATTTCTTATTATAATACTATTATTAATCTTATTACATCAAAAAAATACCTTATGAAAAATTCTAATTAAGTATCATAAGACTAAGGAGCTTGAAGGATTACACTGATAGAAAACTATATGTATGTTAATATATTAGAGAGTACGTTTTTGTGCATGTAAATTATAGTCGCATGTGGTTGGATTAAACAATTAATAATATGCTAAATAAATAATGGAATGAAATAAACTTAGAAAAATCTATATTTTTTCCTTAAAGAAATTAAGTATTAGTTGATTATGAGATATGTGTATACAGATTTAAAACATAAAGCAATGCAAATGAAAAAAAAGAGTTGTCATCAAATTGACAAAAAATATTGCAAATGGAAATAGAATGTTCCCATCCAATTGTCAAATCAATATTTATTTGGCTTTTATGTGATAAGTGAGATTTTGGAGGCTTTTACCATTAAACATCAGCTAATTTACCATTAAATGACAGTTGAAACTTGTTTTCCAACAACTCAACAGTGGTTTACAGACGTGATACTTGTTTCAGGATCAAATCTCACACTACATATAATCTATCGATTAATTATTTTCCTTAAATATAAAGAAAACCAAAATATATACGGGTGATCCCACAAAGCTGGTTTACAATTTCTAAGAGGAACTGATTTTTGCTAAAATCGCATATTTTTAGAAAATATAATAATTTAAGCTTTAAAAAGTTCCATTTTAAGGATTCCAACCATGCCTATAAACGAGTCTCATTTACACCTATCAAAATACTGATAAAACATCGCTTTTGATTTACCTTTTGGGCGATCAAATAAATTCATTTAAAATTTATTTGAAACGATAATGGTAATCCTCAGAATGAGCTATTCAACGAATATAATTTTAATATGTTTTGGTTTTATTATGTATTTAATTTTTTAGTTTTATTAAACATAAGTTTTTCATCGAAAATGAAGGTCTTTGTTCTGCACATGTGGAAAAATAACAGATTATCAAAAAAAAATTTGAAAAATGTGAATGCACTAGCTATTGAAGTCCTTGATCCAAAAAAAAAAATTTAAATGAATTTTGATATATTAAAAAAAAGTTACACATTATACGGTCGCGCTATGTCTAAATTGTAATTGGTTTGACTTTGAAACTTAATTAAAGAAAAAATATTCAATAGAAAACTATCTAACCAAGTGGAAGTACTAAACATTAGAGTTACAAATCTAAATTCGAAAGAATTATAATTTTATCCTTGATAAAAAAAAAGTTATGCGTTATACGATGTGCATCACTTTTTAAAAATGTTGTTTTTTGAAAAAAATCAGTTTTCATGGGAGATGGAAAAAGAAGTGCAATCTGATTCCAAATTTTTTAAAAAATATATTTTTAGAATCTACAAGACAAAATGTGACGAGACTCTAGTTTGCATCATTTTCAAATTCCTCATGGTTTAGCCGCTATAAGTGTCTGAATGTGAAGAGCTAGTTAAAAATAGTAATTTCAGTGTCCAATTTAACCAAAAATTGTAAACCACTATTGTGGGATCACCCATACCTCAAAATTATATTAAATTCAATACATATACCTTTGATTCAAAGAGTTTGTTTACCAACAGCCCCTCTTTTCCCTCATCAACCTTTTCTCGGTGCCATAAGGCTATTTTCCTAAACAAAAATGTCCTCTCACACTCCTTAAGTTGAATGTTCAGATGTCTTTTCCATGAAACCTGGTCTTGCAAGAAAGCTCATGTTCTTGAACCATAAGAGACACAGTTGTTCTGGCTTTATCTTTAGGTTGAAATTTCTTACAACTGTGATAGCTAGAATAGAAGTGTGAAGTAAAGCTGAGGTTCCTGGCTTTCGCATTCTCTTTACCACTTGTTTTTCATCTCAGTTGATGGAATTCTCGCTTTTTTCTGACTCATTGTAGAACAAAAACAACATACATCTAAGATTATATTTTCTGTCCATGGGAGGCCCTTAAGACCATTAATGAAAAACTCTGATGGCTTGCAACACAGAGTTGGTGGAGTTTCAAAGATAATACTGAATTTCCAATACTCTGCTGTAATCCTGTGCTTTCACAGCCTGAAGAGATGACCTTGTGGAGAAACTTGTGTAAAACTAGATGATTTAAAGCGGCTAGCAAGAGATTTTTGCCACAGCAATCTGGCTCTCTGACCAATCCCATTGTAAACGCGAATTTTACAGCGAGTAATGTGTGATGGATGAATGAGAGACGATAACCAGCGAGGGATTTTAATTTAACTCGTATAGCACCAATTCCATTGGTTGCAGACTTAGAGCTCTGCATTGCAATGCGTATCTATTGAATTCATTCAATTTTAGTTTTATACGTAGAAGTAGTAGATGATTATTCTATATCTATATTAATTTTATACGTAGAGGTAGTAAATAATTTTTCTATATCTAATTGTACTTCTGATTGTTGAATAGTTTTATATTTTAAAAATAGCCATTCTCATAAGATTTGTTTCCCTTAGTGAACAAGAAAAAAACCTCATTAATTCCAAGCCCACAGCTGATTTAGATTCATAGTGTTGGCGTTGAAATGGGTGTGAGCAAACGTTCGTCGAGCCCACCTTTAATCTTTCTTCATGTTTAACAAAAATCTGACTTTCATTACTTAGTTGTATTTTATCTGGCACAAAATTTTATTTATATATTTATTAGTCAGATCCAGAGTGGATATGCGATTAAATTTGGAAGTTTTTAAATGAATTACTTCCTTCAAATTTATAATTGGTATATAGTTCATACACCTAGAGCATGAGTATGGGAATTATTTCTCTCAAGTTCATAATTGATATATAATTCATATATCAAGCATGTGAGCATCAAACTCATAACTAGTATATGGTCCACACATCAAGGGTGTGAGCATGGTGATAGGTCTCCGTTCCACCTATTTCTCACCTAGTTCTAAAAGATTATGCTCACAACATGAAAAGTTACTTCTTAAATATTATTTGATTGAATTGATACAAAATTTCATTTTAAATATCTTAAAGTACTTTTTTGCTATACATATCATGGGATTGATCTTTACAATGGTTTAAAGAATCGCTCTCAAACTACGAATTATTAGTGAAGTTGTTAGTGTGAATCACAACCTTTCTACAATATTTACTTAACTTATACAAATTCATTCAAACATAGATAGATATATTTTCATATTAAATATGAGATTTTGGTTTTAAATGAAGAATTTATGATAAATCACAATTTTTAAAATATAAATTGTTTTAGGATCCATACACTATTGGCTAATATTTTTGAAGAAATGTAATCTTAAGAAGTGCATGATTATGATATATATTAAAATTGATTTTATAGAAACATGTTTACAACATTAAAATGGATCATTTTTTTAAATTTTTATTGTACTATACTAATTTTCTTAGGAGTATTACTTTTTCCATGCCATGACACTATCTAATTATGAGAACCTTAGATAAGATAACTCAACTAATTAATTAATTTATTTATTATTTAAATTAAAATATATATAATACTCATAAATATAGGATTAAAGAAAATACAATATCCAAAATTTTGAGATTACATTTTTAATTTCTAAAGATGCTAAAAGGAGGCCACAAACTACATAGGGCCACCTTAGCATATTTAATATTATTACATGAACTTTATTTATAAATTCACATAGTAATTTGTTTATTTCAATGCCAATTAAATATAAACAATATCTGATAGGTTAAAATAATTAGAAAGAGGTATAAATTTAATTATAAGATATTTTTGTTAAACAAAGGAGATAACACTATTAAAATTTTCAATTATATTTTAGACAAATAGATTTGATTAAAAGAGATTGATTTTGAAATTTTTAAAGTGTGAAGATTTGATTCTATAATTTAATCTATTTTTTTCTAATTAATTAATCTAAAAAACATTTTAAAGTATGAATCCAAACATAGATTTCTAAACTAACTTTCAAAAATATTATGAATATTTTTTTTTCAAAATTTATTATTTTTATAAAATATATAATGAACTCTAAATTTTTTATTTTTTATTTTTAAACAAAAGTGGTCATGCCACTATTATATATTAATATAAAATATTTACAAAATCCTAGTTTAGGGGGCATACCGACATGAAAGAACCAGGAAGAAAACCTTTGGTTATAGCCCGAGCAATACAAAAAGGAATAATACATCAGTTCGATTACAAAATTATCCCACATGTGGGAAAATACTTCAAAATTTAAACCTAGCTACAGTGTCGTAACCTTAGCCCTACTAAGAAAATCAAAGTGAAGAACAGCCCGAGACATTTCCAAATAGAAAATTATAAAATGTTGCAAAAACAAAAAAATTAACCTTTGCTTTTTGCTTCCTGACTATTCCTCCATACGATCCGCACAAGATGATGATTGATCATGTACCTCATTCCCCATGAATTGTTGCTCAGGAATGAATGGAGGGACCAACTCCTGTGCAGGCGCACCAAGCCCGACTAATGGGACTTCATCTCCAGCTTGAGCCTTTGTTTCCAAGCGATTCACTTCCATGGAACCCTGATGCACAGAGGTTGCACATGGAGTGGTTTCCACTTCTTTGTCTTCTCTGCGCACCAGGGTAACTGACTCAACTTTTATTTTTTGCTTCACCACAAAAGACCGGAAAAATGGTGGTTCTGGTATAAAGTCCTTGAGAAAGGAAACTGCATAGAATTTCTCCTTAACTTCAGCTTCCAGGGATCCAAAAATCCTTTTCTCATTTTTGGATAATGTTGACAACAAGACATAATCATTGCCAATTTGAAGCCCTAGCCGAATGGCTTCAAAGATTTCTTCAAATCCTAATTTCCCTTTAATATATTCACGCGAAAAAAGGCCACCAACATAGCCCTCCCTAGAAAACAGGTTATACTTTTGGACAAGATACATCAGGTCAACTTTATCACAAAATTGAGGGTTTACAAATTTAACTACAATTTGCTCTAAATCCCTCAGAGATTGCAACAAATCCATACAATTTGATAGAAAAATTGATAGCACCTAAGATGGGAATAAGGCTAGGCGAGCTCTCGAACGGATGATGTCCTCACCCAACACAAAGTGAATTGCATCCTCCTCCCACATGCTACCTGTTTTGAAAATCAAATTTAAGTCTGCTTGGGAGAGATTCTCTTCAAACGGCCTCTACCAAGCTTGGATGAGATTTTTGTTCTTTCTAATCTATAAAATAATATATGTTTAAAATAAATATTGAAAGAATAGTACACAATTTAACAATTACTAAAATTATAAAAGCTACTACATATTAAAATAAAACATACTATTAAATTTTGTTCCATATTAAAATTGAAACATTATGATGTTTACATAGATATTTTATACTTCTGGATTTTTTAATTAAAAATACATCTAATGGTTGATCTATTGACCAAAAATAATAAGATGATAAAAATGAGTGTATAGATCTACCAAGAATTGTTAAGGAACAAGTAACATACACCATCCTAGGGATGCCCCCATCATGAATGACTTTTCAGCTACCATAGTAGGCAAAGAATGAGCAGGTAAGAAAGTAGTGCCCATTGTTCTCTAGTGGCATGTGTTATCAAGGTTGAAGCTTCAATATACCCTCTAGTGTTAAAAGATAATTTAGTGATGCTTCTTCCCTCTTTAAAGTGAAAAAATTGACCATTCTAATCGATGGAATAGCTTTCCCTACAATATTTTCTATGATGCTATATTTTTCATTTTAATGTTGTTAAATGAATCACCCTTACACAAGAATTAGATAACATGATCCAAGAGTGGTGCAACAAATATCCAATCAAGAGAATCAAGGAATGTTAATCCCGTTACCATGGATAATCTCATAATTAAAGAATTGGAAACCTTTCAAAATACTTGAATCTATATTTTCTTTCAAAAATTTTGTCACTATCTTATTGTCTTATCGTAGTTTCATTGAAATAGTTGCTAGGGAATTAACATGAAAGAATATATAAGACTTAATATTGTGCAAGTACTTTTTTAAAATTAAACATTAGATTTAATTTAATTTTTTTAAATAAATATTAGATTTAATTTATATATAAAATTGGAAGGAAATATTTGTTTTCATAAATCTAGGTTAACTTGAGATTTCATTGGTTAGAAGTTTGTCAATTGTATTAAGAAACACAATATAGGATGATAGGCGTTTTTATCATTGTAAATAATATTGAAGAATATATATCAATATTGCAGAAAATTTAGTTATCTAGGTGTAAAAATTTAAATCTTGTATTTTGTTGAGAATGGTAAGTGTTCAATAGTCATAGAAATATGTATGGGTAAAATACAATATGACATATGTCAAAATAACAACACAGAGCTTTTAAATACCCTATAGGATAGGATTGACACTTTAGAGACAAAGGTAAATATGATTCTCTAATTTAGCATAAATGTTATGCATAGATCTACCACCACTCTTACGCTTCTTGAGTCTATTATAGATGAGAAAAGGTAAAGTCTATATGATGTAGTGACTCATATTTTTGGAAAGAAAAAGGTGAAGAAGACCAATAATCATAAAGATGATCTACATAATTTCATGTTGGAGGATTGAGGGGATGTCTCTACCCCCAAATATTTGTACCTTATTATATATTGTTTTTTTTTTTTTATAATCTATTATTTATGTTGGCACCTTGACTAGGTCTATCTTTTTGTGTTGGTGGTTTTATTTTGTAGTATTGTATTATATTATCTTCAAGCTTGAATTGTTATGGATCTTGCTTAATATTTGTCTTTGGACTTCCTATGTAATAGGGTTGGGACTCTTGTTTCCCACTTTAATTAATAAAAAATATATGTCAAAATAATGTAAAAAAATCACAATTTGTGGAAGAATTATAACTTGTATAAAATTGAATAATTTTAATAGATTAATTTTATTAAAGTCGAGGCATTATACATGGAAAATAGGATGCAATAGACCAAGGGAAGTGATCTTAAGGATAATGTGGTGAATCTTGAGGATAGATTGAACAAAGTTGAGATAGAGAAACAAATTATTGATAGAAAATTTGGAAAATGTTGTCCAACTAATTAAAGCCTAGTGGCCATAAAAAATGTGTATAAAGTATGAATATGATGAAATATGGGTTCAAAACAAAAAAAAATGATAATTACATTAAAATAAAGTACACTAAAAGATATAATACTTAGGAAAAATGAAAAGAAATGGAGGATTAGGATGCAAATTTGAAATTGATAGAAAAATACATCAAATCTATGATTGAAAACTGGAAGGTAGTAAAAGACATAAGTAACTTAGGACCGTCTTAATCTTATTTTTTGTTGTGTATTTATTGTCATCTATTGTTGACTACTATATTATTATTTTTATTTAATGTGTTTGAGTTATAATTGATTCTAGTCTTGTCTCTTTATGTTATTAATTGTTATGAGATTTAAATAATTTTATTGATTATGTAATATTATAAAAAAATAAACTAAACCTTTCAAAAACCTTTTTTATCCTTTAATAAAAAATCAACATATTATTTCTAAAAATATTTGAATATTCATTCGACGATTAAAAATAAACTTCTTAAACTAAACTTTTGTTTCTATTAAATATTTTTACTCATATCCACTTTTTATCATGTGTTTTAATAAATACTTTAAGTAATTAAAGTATTAACATTAGTTTCATAGATTTCAATATTGAGTTTGTAAAATTATAATGGTAATCCATAAACAACTAACTATTACTTTCATATCATACACATTTTTCTTATAATATGTAACTCTTATTGATCTACTTATGTCTTGTATATATATATATATATATATAGACACACATACATATATTTACATATACATATGCATATAAATATACATATAATGTCTCTAATATATGTAATAGGTCATGAGAATGATTAGATATAATATACAATAATCTTCAACTTTTAATTTAATTTATCTTCCGTTGACGTAACATTTCTCTAAATTTATTAAGGTCCATTTCTCTCAATTTACTAAGGTCCATAACTTATTCAAATTTTTGAGATGTACTCAAATACGGAATAATGTGTCTAAATTCTCAAACATTGTTTATAATTTTCCTTGACCAATTAAAAAGGTTTTATATTTTAAAATTTCTTCCAATTAGAAGGGTATAGTTTAAGAAATGAATTTTTATAAATATTATTTCAAAATATAATATTTTAGATATTTTTTAATATTAGAAATTAAATTTTAAGATAGATGGTGATTCAAAGTCTAAATTTTTTATTACTCTATATTTTTAATGTAAATATGTTGAAATAAACTTAGTATAAAAAATAAAAATAGTTTTTAATAAATTGAGGAGATTAGGTTCAAAGTTTTATATATAATAATGTGATGTGTCTATCTTAAATAATTGACATTTCAAACTTTAGCTATTTTTTATTAGAATTAAGACAATTCCATCAAATATGGGTGAATTAGACACTTCTAAATAACCTATAATAACCAAATTTAGAAGATAAAAATGTCAAAATAGTCAAATAATAACATATAGCCACTAAAAAAATTCTTATCAATTAGTTATTTATAATATCATTATAAAAACTAAGGACATGGTAGAAGGAAACTTTATCATCTACTATAGTTTTTAAACTATATATTTTACAAAATAGTTTTTTAAAAATATATTTTTGAGGTTATTCATTAATCATTTTTACTTAATTAATTATATAAACCAATCCTTTTATTTATAATTATCATGGTTTAAAACTTATGATATTATATAATAAAAATAAAATAATCGATAAAAATGCATATCTTTCCCTTTTACTTCTTCATAACATACACTTACTTTTTTAACTATTATAAATATAGTATCATAATATCTATTTTTTCTTCTTTTAAAAATCTTTTGGCCTTGCCCTTAAATTTGTAAACCAATCCTAGTTTGCAATAGTATGGAGTTCCTTTTTATATTGAATTTTGATAACCCTAAACTAGTTTATGGGGATGGATATATCCCCTACATAGATTTCTACCATGATCTTTTACCTCTATTTTAAACTCTTAATTCCTACTCTTAAGGCTAGTACTTTTAAAATTGTACTATTACCCATTAACCAAAACCCCTTAAGTTGAGAATCTAGGATCTTGTAAATTTAAAGATAATATTTGGTCATTAGATTTCATCAATTGGTTTCATTGAGTCAATTAGAAATCCATAGAAAGCTTGCATTAATATTACATTAGAAAACACTTCATCAAATGAACATCCTAAAGACTTGCATACTTTATTTGCATGCCTTTGCTTATTGTACATTATCAAATTAGACAACGCATTAAGACTTGGGAATTCTAAATCTTCACTCTAGACATAATATCTCCCTCGAGGTTCTTTTTAACACCACTCCTTATAAGACATATAGGAATAGTTTCAAATGAACATAGATTGAGTAGTATAAATGATAAGAAAATATATATGCAAAGGAATAGCATTCCAAGACTAATATGTAGGAATGGAGTTATCCTAGAGTAGTGTAAAATTGTAAAAATAGTGTAACATAGTCTATGCAATATAAATTTGATTCTAGAATCTAGATCTTGATTATTAAACACAGCTCATATCAAAACATCTATCATCAATCACATGAAATTGATAAAATATTTTTAAGCCACATTTATCCCTCTCATTTACATATAATATTCATCAATCCCAACTCTTAGTTAATTCAATTCTAGTATTAGTTATTACAAGTAATCAGTATTATTAGACATCTAAATTAATCATAGGGTATGCTTCATTTCTCTGCAATTTGGTGGTCCCACATGATCCAACACTGGACTTAAGGTTTTTTCCTCAGTTTCCTTCCATTTTCATTTTCAAATCCAATATTGCTCTAGAATTTTCTTACCTATTTTGTAAATTTGATTTATCTTTTTGCCTTTTTTAATCTTCTTAGGTTTTAAGATTTCATTGATTTTTATTTTGTAGATCCATCCTTTGGTTCATTTTATTAAGTGATATCTTAGTCATGGTTTGCAATCACCCCTTACTTGTCTTACATTCAGTCCTTTTTCAATCATATCCATGTGTTCTTTAAATTTATTCATCTAATCTATTTATACTTGAGGTGATCATATCCTTTTGCCAAAATGACAATTTTTCATGTTATAAGGATTCAATGTTTCAATGTGTCTAAATTTTCATCTTTCATTGAACTTGCTACCAATCTTCCTTCGAAGTTAGAGGATTTAACTTAATTATTTCACAAGATCCATAATTATGATACCACTTCCATGATATATGACAATGACTTAGATCTAGGTGTATCCATTTATTTAATTGATATATCTATGAACCATGAATCATTTGATGAATTTCTCCATCTCTTTTTATTATTATTGAGGTTGTTATACCTAATAATGATAATATATTTCATACATCTCATGATATTCGTTCATCTACATTACTCAACACTCCCAATAATACAATTACCAATTCATAATCTATTAATACAATGTTTCATATTATTCCTAATAATCAATATCTAATGAGGAACTCAATTATGTTAATATAATTTATGAGTATGTTTTATCTACTCCCTCACATGGTGTTGATATGCCTAATGATAATGATATTTCTCATGAAACTCATATCACCTGATATATTTTGTTGATAATTTATTAGGTCATCTAGATTAGCTCATAGTTTTTATAATGTACATATTATTATTAAAAACCCAATGGTTGATGTATTTTAGTGGAAATATAGGTACATATTTACATGTTAAATTATTTTTACTTTTCTATTATGATAATATACATCATAAATATTTTTCTACGTTGAATATTTACTATGGTTTGGTATATATATTTCTTATCATAGTTTACTCATCTCCCTTTCATGTTCCTTAATTGAGTAACTTAGTCATTTCCCTAAAGTGTGTCTTCATGATGTTTTTATTTTTTCAAAATCTAGTGCTCAATGTTTAGGGAGGTTATGGGCCTATCTATGCCCTCTAATGATACACCAATTTGAGATGTCAATAATGATATTCTATTAAAAAAATCACAAGTAACTTCTCATGATATATTATCTTTTAGGTATATAACTTATATATTATTTTCATGTTGTCTCATGTGCATGTTCCATTATACAATATGAGCTAGTTGGTCACATATAATTATATGATGAAAATGATATTTATTGTGATTAATTCCAATACCCATATAGATAATTTTAGGATTCTATTAAACTCATTACAAAATCAATCTATTATATCTTCTTCACCACTTAGTGCTTTTACCCACAACAAAGTTCCTAATAACACTTCTCATGGGTAATTCTTATATTAAGGTTATTAATAAAATTGAGATTACCTTTAATATTCCTTTACATAGTGATAATTATGCTCATATAGAAAAGGATCCAAAATTCTCCAATGGATCTCTTCCAAATAATGTCAAATTCATGGAAAAATTAGAAGAGATGCCAAACTAGATAATATATACCTTTTTACTCTTTGTATAAAACAATGTATATTTAATTTCAGTTTTTCTTTGAAGATGATCATTTTCATGTTCCTTGCAATTAATTTGATGATGCAAATTCACAAGTGGCCATGAACATTTGCTTCTATTTCATAGCATCTATTTCTTTTTAAGTATTTTTCTAGTTTATTTTTTTTTTCTAATTGATTTATAGTGATGCAATGTAATGCAAGTGTCCTCAACATATTCATTCATATTTATAAAAAAAAAAAAACTCAGCTTTTAATTTATAATTTAATTTTTCATTGATCTATCTTTTTCTACTTTTCCATTAATTTTCGTCTATATTTATGGTCTTTTTTAGCACCAATAACTTTACCTTTTTCTTACACATTGTTGTGTTTCTCCTTTTTCACATCAATAAAACTTATTTTCTAAATTTCACACTCAAGGAAATTTATAAGAACTATCATTCAAGTCAAGTTATTCTTATTCTCCTTTTATCGAGACATGTATGTATCTTATAATATTTGTAGGAAAGGTGTTAGTAACTTTTTTATAATGAATGTTAATTTATTTTATTTTATTTCCTTGTGATTAATTTTAAAGGTTTTTAATTATATTTATATCTACTTCCTTCCATTTATTGTTTATTCAAAAATAAAAGACTAATAAAAGATAGATTGAACTTCTAAATAACAACATTATAGTTCGAGAAGGTATAGAACATGAGAATGGTTCAAGTCAAACCAACATGTAACTTTTCTCAAAATTTACTTTGATAAGGAACATAAAAGGATTATAAGTCATTCATCCTAGCTAATATTCTTTGAGCTCTTGGTATTAGAGCTAAGTTTCTCCAATTGATTCAAATGTTATTTATAAATTCTTATGTGTTCTTAACAATAAATGGAACCCAATTTGATTACTTTGAACATCTTAGGACCATAAATCAAGGAGCAATACCATATCTCTAAGTTTTATTTGTGGCATCTTCCTTCCTCTTTTTGGCTCATAATACTTTGGTCTCAAGATGAAGAAAATACAAAACAGGTTTTGAAGTTCCTCATCATTTTCTTTTTTTCTTTAGGTCCTAGTATCTAGAGGCACAAAGATAAGTGCTAGAGATAGTCCTTTTCACATATCACTTAGCTTGGCCTTAGGCCTACTCATTAAAGTGGATCAATCATGGTAAAATTTTTAGATTTATAGGTATTCCTTTTTCTTTCCAAATTTCTCCATCCTCTTCATGGTAATACATCACTGAGAGGGTTGAAAATAATCTTCCTAGTAGATAACAAGACTATTCTCTCATGCTGACAAGTTCCAAATATTATTTTTAAGGTTTTATCAAGTACTCCTATTTACTACTCTTGTTGGGAGCCTTCCAAGGATTTTTATCATAGGTTGGAGAAATTGCTCCAAGAATTTCTCGAGGTTACTTTCTTTGAACAATGTAATAATTTTAATTTTGTAGCCTAGGACTTGAGTTTTCTTCCTAAAGATTCTAGGGGTTTGGGCTTAGTTGATGTATAGTCTCAAGACACTACTCTCTGTGCTAAATAATTAATTAGGGTTATTGAAAGAGGATAGGATTAGAAAATTATTCCAATGAACTACATATACTAAGGTTTTCCTTATGGTCACAACTTTGAATAACATGGGATTTTATACCCTTTTGATTACTAATATGCCCATCAAGGTTTTTGAGACTTTTGTGGAAAAAGTATTTAAAAATATTGGGAATTCATTAATCCTTGTCTTATAGTAATTAGAAATGGCTTCTAGAATGGGATCTTTATTAATCAACAGTTGCTTTCGTGGTATTTTGTGATTACCTTTTATAATGTTCCATTGGATAAAATTACATGAATTCACTCTTAAGTATTTTAGAGAAGTAATTTGGACTATTCATGATTTTTTTCTAAGCTCGCCTCTTGGATTTCAAAACTTGAAGCTAAAACCAAATACAAATTTAATAATCAAGATAGGGAATCCTTTCAAGAAATTATTGAGGTGGTTCCTTGTCATGTTTAGCATAAATGACCATTCAACCAAATGAGCCATGGTGGAAATGGTTTTCTAAAACTCCTTTTTATCAATACATTCTTAATAAAGGGAATATTTAGCTCTCTCCTCACTTTCATATGGATCTAAAATGGAATTAAAGGTGGATGCTTCACTCATCTACCTAGAGTAGGAGATTTCAAAAAAATGGAAGGATGTTGTGGAGCCTAAATTTTATCATTTTTTTGGTACATTTTTATTCCAATGTCTTCCCATTAGAAAATTCCTCTTTTTTCTTGGAGTGTTAAAGCAGGTACATGCCCATTTTATAAGAATAATATGAGTTTTAAGTACTATTTTACTATTTTTTTAGTGTTGATATGAATTAGTCACGGATTCATGACTTCTTTGATAATTTTTTACTATAATTCTATTCATGGCACCATATTATTTTGGGTAATGAACCCAAACTTCTAGATAAATTCAATGAGAACTAACATATTTTCTAATTGGAGATTCATTTTCCTATTTGGAAAGATAAAAAAAATTCTTATTTATTTGTAATAACTTCAATTGATAAACACTTTAACTTACTCCAATATATGGTCATCTCATTAATGTGTTTATATAAATTTAGGTACAAGGAAAAAAGTGGTTCTATAGGTGGCCCCATACTAAGGAACTTTTAGATCATTGGGATAATGCTCTATGTATTGTTTCTTGGCTCCCTACTTTTCCATCTCATGGTAATTCATTATGTCAGGGTTAGAGGTGTGAGTGTAGTGATAGTTCTTAGCAATATTCTTAGAGCCAAATTGGTTGGTCTCCTTCCTTATAGTTTGTCCATTACCCGGGTCCTTTCCTCTTAGTGGCACAAATGGGTTCCATATTCAAGGTAGGACAAGGTCTAAGTCATGTGGCCTTTTTCATCTTTTCTTAGTGGGCCATTCCTAGTAGCTATCCATTATAATAGGAAGAACATAATGGTTGTGATAATGCTTTTACATGTTGAGATCATATAGAGGATGGTCAAGACTTGTGGATGGAGGTGGGGTTCCAATCAAAGTACAATAAAGTAAAGTGGTTCTAGAGTTGGCCCATCATTGGGCCCTTTTAGATCATTGGGGTAATTCTCTATGTATTGTTTCCTAGGTTCCTCCTTTCCCATCTCATGGTCATTCCTTGTGTTAGGGTTAGAGGTGCGGGTGTAGTGATACTCCTTGGAAATATTCTTAGAACTGGGTTGATTGATCTCCTTCCTTATAGTATATTCATTACCCCTCATTTCCTCTTAGTGGCACACATGGGATCCATCTTCAAGGTAGGACAATGTCTAAGTTATGTGGCTCTTGACATCTTTCCTTTGTGGGGCATTCCTAACAGCTAGCAATTTTAGTAGGAAGAACATAATTGTGATAACCACACTCTTACATGTTGAGAGCTTATAGACAATGGTCAAGACTTATGAATGAAGGTGGGGTTCCAAACTAGATGATTGGAACCTACCTTAATATTATTTTTATCACTCTTGTTACTTGATATTTTTTTTAAAGTTACAAACTTATTTGACATTTGAATATTTTATTTCTTTTCTAAAATTGATTGTTAATGTTCTTTAAAACCTATCTTTTTTAATTACAAAAACTTTTATGCCTTAATTCTTCAAACTTAATTTATATCATCTGAAGACATGATACCATTCTATCCATTTTTTTATATAAGATATATATTCTTTAATTTATATATACAATCTAAAGTCTATCTGAGATATTGTTTTAAAGTTTAAAAATAGAAAATAAAAGATGTTTATCTAAACTTTTTGAAGCTCTCTAAAGAGGCTCAAATGACTTGGCAATATAAGGTTCAATTTATTCCATACACCATGTACGTCGTCGATTATAACAACTATTTGAGCCTCTTCAGGGAATTTCAAAGTTTTTAAAGAAACTGATTAGTTATTAATTATTGCTGAGATTTCTAGATTAGATTGTGTTTGTAATTTTTGCATCAACATTTTGGATCACACTCCGTGATCAACTACTCCAGATCACATTCTGATATCCTGATGATGGATCACAGAGTGTGATCCGAAACGTTGATGCAAAAATTACAAACACAATCTAATCCAAAAATCTCAACAATAATCTTATGGATTGTAGAAATCTATTATCACTAGTTACTAATTTTAATCCACGGTTTCTATGTATTTTTGAGAATATATTGACGTAATCTATCAATGCATTTGCAGACATTTGAGCCTGGAAGATAAACACAACATGATACCAGAAAGAAGACAAGGCATGTAAGATAGTTGACAAGAAAAACTGGAACGGCAGGTTTTATCAAGAGTGCCGAAGACAATACTGGTAAGGAATATTATATGGACTCAACTTTTACGTTTCAACAGATGTAGAGTACATTTGAAGGGCTGCTGTATTGACAGGTGACTCAGAAAGTTTAGTGAACATCTGAATCAAAGCTTGAGATTTCTTTTTCCATGTACAAAAGTATCCCAACTCACTCAGTGGATATTAATGCGCAATCACGCTCTTAAAATAACTTCAATATCACATTTAAATTTTCTGGATAATTGCTGTTAGAATGATAGCGGGTTTGATAAATTGCTTCACAATGTTTGCCAGGTTATGTATTTTACTTTCTCTGGTTTTTTGGGAAGATGCTTATCAGATAGTTTACGAGAATGGATAAATATTTTTTGAATTTATTATCAATATCTTTAAAATTAGAGTTTTTATCAAATTTAAGAATTTTAATCAAATTAATTAGAATCAAAATTAAAAAATGTTTCTAAATTACTTTCTTGATGATAAGTAAAAATTGTAATATACTTTCAAATGAATACAATCAATTTCACACTGCCAAGAATGTTACTAGCCAATAGACTAGGCTTACACTCCACAACAATTTGTATTTATGAAATTGTGGGAAGGATAAACAAGATTTTGGATGCATTTTAATATACTTTCAAATGAATACAATCAATTTCACGCTGCCAAGAATGTTACTAGCCAATAGACTAGGCCTACACTCCACAACAATTTGTATTTATGGAATTGTGGGAAGGATAAACAAGATTTTGGATGAATTAAAATGCATTATGTGGGAAAAGAGGTATTGAATAGAGACCTAAAATTAATAGGAAGGTAGAAGGTATTCAGCATGAGTTTTTTTTTTTTAAGTTTTTAAAAATGTTAAAATATTTTTAAATTTTTGTTTGTATTTGTTATGTTTGAGTATGAGTGAATTTAGAAAGAAGTTTTATATAAAAGAGTAATTTTTTTATTATTATATAAAAGGGATAATAAGGATCTTTATCTTTACAAAACTTGAAAGACAAAGAAAAAAATGATTTTAGACAAGGAATTAATATACAGAGTTTAATAATAAAGTATATTAATAAATGAAAAATAGTAAAAAGAGAGCACTATAAGAAGTGAAGCATTAAATCCAAGCATATAAGAACAACTATAGAATAGGAGAGTGTTCCATCCATGAAGAATTGATATAACATCCCACTCTTTAGAGATCAAGTGTAACTTAGTATTTAGTGAATCAGTTTCTCCAATTGAATCTTCCACTACAAACTTCCCTTTTTGGATTTGACTCTATTCTTATCTTTCTACATAATCTTCAAACTTGTTGGACTACATTTTAAGCTTCCTTTACTCAAGCTGACCATACTACTAATTGAATCCTCCATCCCTTTGAATTTTCTTTTCATTGCTAACATATTTTGTTGAAGAACAACAATCTTATTTTCATTTATATAATATATAGCACAAGGAGCTACATAATTCTTATTCACTTTACCTACTTTTTCTTTTCAGCTTAGTGATTTTTCTTAAAGATCTCAATATTTTTGGTTTATTTCTTTCCAATCTTCTCAAGGGAATTTTCCACTTTCTTCTTTTTGTAAGGTGACTTCCTCCCCAAATTCTTATATCTTTTACTTGTGGCCTCTTTCTTCATATAACTAGAAGAATCTGGGGAATCCTAGGAAATATTTGCACCAACAAGATCAAAAGAAAACAAAGGGTTGGTATTACCATTTCTTTGATCCTTAAAAAATTCACTATCATTAGAATGTGAATAATAAAATCACTATCATATAATCAAATTTTACTTTTCCAAAGGCACTTGGCCTATGGAGTTTGTCCTTTTGTTCAATAGAGACCACAATATTCACATCTTAAACTAGTTATCAAGCTTAGAATTTGTCTTTAGGGTATAAATGCATGAAGATGTTCTATTCTCCTTAAGGATAATACTAACAAAATTCTTTCCTTTTTAATTTTTGCAAAAAACTTTTTATCCCACCTAGAAACTGGTTTCTTCTTAGAGTCTTCATCATGATATCTTTTCGTGGGATTTTTATCCCACACAAAAAAAATAAAAAAAAATTGTTGCTTCTTTATCTTGAACATCATTGTTATCTACAAATGGCTTCCCAAATTTACTATATTTCATAGTTTTAATTATATTTCTTTTTTTTTAGTTTTATTTTTATGGACCAAATGGGACTCCTTAATCATTTTTTAGCCTACATGGAAATGTTAGAGTTATAAATCTTACTTTCCTTTCCCTTAAGGATGGGGAAATTGACAATATTCAAATATGGTTAGCAATATTAAGTGTATTTCTTAAATAAAAGTGATAAAAATAAAAAGTAAGGCCCTGATATAAGGGAATAGTAGCATTGTTACATAAAATCTCTTTTGTAGAATTTTTCAAAAATGAAAATAGGTAATAGAATATTCTAATTAAAACATTATGACATAGATGGTTAAAAAAGGGAAGTGGTAAGTAAAAAAAACACCAATATCTTCCTTCAAGAGTTATATATCTTATCAAATGGAAACTAACCTCAATCCAAGGGTGTGGGCGTTATTCTTTCTTGTACATCTATTATGGTATTTGACAAGCTACTCTTCATCTACAAGAAATGCATTAAAAAATTGTGTTCCTATTGTTTCTCATGCATTTTATCATGTTACCTTCAATAGAGAGGCATATAGCAACATTAGTAAGATCTCTTTTCACCTCAAATTCAACTCCCCTCATTTCAACCTTATTGATGTTCCATGACTAAGAAAATTTAATTATGAGGGAAGGATAATATCCTCTCATAGCATAAAAATAAGAATCAATTCCCCCTTTACAAAACATATCCAATAACTCATTATTTTGTCACAACTCTAGATAGGATGAGGTTTCAACCCTCACTCTATCAACACCCATATTTCAACATCTAGAATGAGAACAAAGGAGAAACCTAGAGATGATCTAAAAGGAAGGATTGGAAATTTCTTTAACACAACAATTGAGTCATGTCTTCACTTCAATGTATAGGATTAAAATATTATTTAAATTACCATCATCATAGCTCATATTTATTAGAAATTAGGAAGATCTAGTAGATTAGAAAACAAGCACTTGAGCAATTGCAATATTGTATTCAGCTTCCCCTATTAACAATGAGCTCAAACCCTCATAATAAAGGATGAGGATGAGAAAATTAAGGACAAGGATGAAGGAGATGACTGAATGAGGATGAGAGAACTCATGCCACGGATTGAGGAAAGGAATCCTCAATCCAAGGAATCACTCCAACACCTAACTAGGCTTAAGTTAGCCAAGAGTAGAATACACTATCACCCCCTTAAGCATAGCTTAGGTGGGTAGAAAAAATGGGTCCTGGCTACTAGCCATGTTAGGTATCCATGTACAAAATTTTCTCATAAGATGGAGTAAAGGAGAAAACCCATGTGGAAAAAACTCCTCTCCAAAAAGAGAAACAAAATGCAAATCATTCATTAAAAGGAGTGAAGAAGAAGAAAAAGGGATATGATTGATCTTATATTGCAACAGGATATAGATCAGCGTAAAAGAAACCACTGCACGAGTACCTCCAGGATACTCTCGAATGCTCAAAATTACAGTTGGTACATATTCTGCTTTGCTCAATTGAATTGAGTTGATATACAACTACCAATAACTAGATATAGAATCTAATCATCTGAATACACTTAGACTATCTTCCTAATTTCTCTTATTAAAACCCCCCATAATAAAACTTAATTGAAGTTCATTGATTACAATAGCCCAAAATTTCCCTTGGTTTTGGAACTTTATCATGCAGTGCATTAGCACTAACAATTTCTAAATAGAACCGAAAATGAGAAAAGTGAAGGCATGCAAAAATCAATGAGGACATGCAAACATAAAGCACGCTGAAAGAAAGATATACACAGATGGATGTTCACATCCTGCTCCATGAAGTCTGTCCACCTTCCTTCTTCTGGGTGAATTTCCAAATCTACGTTGTAGATTTCTTGCAAATTTTGGCACCCCAAGATTGCTCCCAAATGTGGCTCAACCTGCATAGAAAAACCCAAGATGGCGGCCTGCTTGCAAATGGCAGGTCGTAGTTTCAGAAAACCTCCCCTGCGCCCAGATATGGCAGTCGATCTAATATCAAATTGCAGGGATTATTATACGACAGGGTTAGGATTTGATCCACCCCATCCAATCACCTCCAATATGTGCCTCCTAGCAACAAATCTCATTAGAGATATCAGAAATCGCAGTAGAGATGAAGGGGCTTTGTGCGGCCTGCAAAAGGCAACTCCTAACTCACACAGCCTCTCATGATTTGGCCTACGTGAGAGGGTATTTTCAAGATATCGGCAGCAAATCAAAGGGCACGGGCATGGGTTAGACGTGATGGGTCTCTCCACTGAGCGGTCTCCTTCACCAAAGCACAGCCTTTCTCCTGCGCCTTTCACCCAAGGTGTCGATGGCCTGGGCAGAATGCCACGCCTCCCCAGCATAAAAGCATGCCTCTTATTGACAGAAACGCCTCTCAACACAGAGGATTTCAACGGCTGGAACTGGAGTGATGTGTAGATCCCTTTCAAAGATGCACAGCTACCTTTGCAGATGAACAAGCACAGAGAATGATGTGTAGATCCCAAGCTTGAATTATGGTCTACAAAGAACGCCTTAATCGCAGCCAGAATTAGATGACAGAAAAAACTATCAGGCCCAAAAGACAAAATTGCCTCCCGCAAAAATGAATCAGCCTTGCAAAAACAATGAGGAGCTCAAAAAATTCCAAAGACTTAGGGTTATTGGTGCCCTTGAATGGATGACTCGTGGCTTTTGTTGAAGAATCTGCGCCCTCCAAGTTACGGCGATCAAAACAAGCAATCGGCTCTCCAAACTCCATAATCAATGCAAAGAGATTAACGCAGGTCGCTCTTGAATAAGTTGCACAGTGACGGTTTGCAAAAATTGTGCCTCTATAAGCAGAGGTTTCACAATTTTATTGAGCAGAGATTCACCTTAGGGTGGGATTGAAATCTTCTTGTTGTGAGTTTATCTACAGGTTGACTCCAAATGGTTCTCTAGGATGTCTAGAAATGCCTAATCATCATCCTGCAGTTCGTTGCACACAACAATGGCATCAACTAAATAAAATAACGTTCACTTTGGCTTCCAAAAATCTCCACCTAATGTTCGGATACCATATTAGAAATTAAGAAGAAATAGGAGATTAGAAAACAAGCACTTGAACAATTGCAATATTGTATTCAACTTCCTTGTTAACAATGAGCTCAAATCCTCATAATAAAGGATGAGGATGAGCAAATTAAGAACAAGGATGAAGGAGATGACTGAATGAGGATGAGAGAACTCATGCTACGGATTGAGGAGAGGATTCCTCAATCCTATAGTGGTGGTGAGTTGCTCTCCTCAATCTAAGGAATCACTCCAACACCTAACAAGGCTTAAGTTAGCCTAAAGTAGAATACACTAACAATATTGAATCCAAATGATTATTAATTCTTTGATTTATATAGTAGTGTTATGAAAATCCATTATTTGGGAACTTATACTTCCCCTTTCAATTTAATGATAATGTAGACACATAAAAATGACCAAGACCTGCAAACATTATTTTTACTACTTCCATCATAACATGATTATAACATTTTAATTATGTTCCTAACCCACATTGAACTATTAATTAAATAGTTCATGATTATTTAATTAATTCATAAACTTTCATTCTTCATGATTATTAAATAAATAAATCCTATTTATTTAATTTAATATGTCACTAATTATCAAAGTCTTCTAATAATTAAATAAAGACGTCAATTTATTTAATTAACCCTTATCATAAATGTCTTCTTGATTATTAAATTGATATATTTTAATATATCTATTTAATATGTCACTAATTCCTAAATCCTCTCTTAATTAAATAAATTCATTTATTTATTTAATTAATTAACTACTTCTTCTAAATTAAATAATTATTTTAATTATTTAATTATGGCATGTGACATTTCTATATTTTTAAATAAAACAAATCATTTAAAAATATCTCACTATTCTTCATTTAGTAATTAATTTCAAAAATCAATTACTAATTATCTCACAAAATCTTCTATTTTGAATTAATTTA
Organism: Sequoiadendron giganteum; assembly: GCA_007115665.2. Classification (NCBI taxonomy): domain Eukaryota; kingdom Viridiplantae; phylum Streptophyta; class Pinopsida; order Cupressales; family Cupressaceae; genus Sequoiadendron; species Sequoiadendron giganteum. Next base: position 471,224,896 of record CM021106.1, on the reverse strand, counting down.
ATTCAAAAGGGAAATATTCTCCTACAAATCAAGTAATTTTCAAAATTATTGATTTTCTAAAATCTCATCCTTTTGTCTTCTGATTTTTACTAATTTCATCTTCACTGTCACATTCAGTCTGGATTTAATTAATTTAATTAAATCTTATTTACACCCATGGGTATTTTGCCCTAACCCTAATTGAGGTTGCCTTATTGAATCTTGACCTTCAATTCTAGGGTATTCCTCAATTTCTCATCTTGTCTGTCCGTTCAAGATTGCATTTTCTATAAAATGACAATCTTGATCTCATTTTCGGATCCATGATCATTTATCTAATAGGCTTTTGATATAGGCATTCTAGAGATCATAGACTTTTATTTACTATTTGCATATTAGAAATTGCTTTCTAGTTTGCATAGTTTAATATTTTAAATCCTTCAAAGGCATTGTTAAGGCTAGGCATTAGAGAAGTTTGCTCACAAAGAAATATGAGGGCAATCCATCATTGCAGCAAGGCTTGAGAAGGTGCAATGGAAGGAATCATAGAATAGAGAAGATTGGTGAGATCATTCCGTTTCACATTATTTTCTCTTTTATATTCTTATGTATTTCATTGTTGATGTTCAAACTAACTTGCAAGTACATCTAACTGTTTGTTTCAGTCTTGCAGGATTTTTAGATAATTACATTGGTGAACCCGACATTCCAACACGTCCTTTTTTGTAGGTGTCGTACTTTTTTTTTTGCAGGTTCAGGGTATGGAAAGCCGCATTTGACAGATACTGCGACGCAAATGCTTTGTTGCGCCACATTTGCATTCGCATGCGATGCAAATGCTCTGTTGTGCTACATTCGCTACTCGAAAAGTTGCATCTGTCGTGACGCATTTGATGAGTCGCATTCGAAACCTTGCATTGCAAATGATTGGTAAAAACACAATTTTTTTTATTTTTTATTTTTTTAGTTTTATTTCTTATTGTTTATTGTAAACTGGATCCGACGCGACCGCGACCAGTATTCCCTTTTTTTTTTGTTATCTTTTTTGTTTAAGGGTAAAATGAACCAATCCTAGGATAGACACACTTAAGGTTTGAATTTATCAACCCTAGGGTAGGCATTTCTTAATTTTGGAATTTATCAATCTAGGATAGTCACCACACAAATTTTGCTGAATTAAAATGAACACCATGTCTGTGTGAAGCAACATCTTCACTTAGATTAGAAATTACTTTTATTGTGGGTTTAAAATTGAACAATTGCTTTGTGTGTTTTGGATAGTAGGCATATGCTCTCCCCTTTACTGGGTGATCAAAAAGCCAAACCTATCTTTTCTTTCATACTTATGCATTTATTATTTTCATACAATCCTTAGAAGGCCTGTCGTAGTGGGAAAAAGTACTCACCCTGTGGGAACGATCTAAGTGGGAACACCTAAAGCCAAGGTTTCCAACCCACTATAATCAAAAGCAAGTTGTTGATGAAAATCCAATTTGACAGTAGTTGACAAGATAACCATCCCCAAAACCTTTGTTCTAAAGGTTGAGAGGTCTCTCGAGGGAGTATATCCATTGCCACACTGAACAGAAAGACTTACTAAGAACCTAGTGTAGTAGTCAGCCGTGTCAGTAACCAGACATCCTTTCATTCACGGTGCAAGGGGAGAGAAGAATCTCCCCTCAAAACACTCACCATATAATCACCACATATTGTTTGCTCAGGGGATTCGGTATCCACTTTCGTCACCTTGAGTATGCACCTGGAAAAGACGAAAACACGGGCACCCTCTAGGGGGTGACAAGGCTGTGTGAGTCGACATGATTTTAAGATGTGGGTTGTGATTGCGAAGATGACCCACTTGACTTTTAAGAGTGAGTCTGTTTGAACAAGCATTTCTCAATTTTGATTTATGTGTTTGCCAAGAATTATTAAAAATCTTTAAGAAAACAAATATCACAAAAAAAAAATTGGTCAAAAAACTGCAAACTGTGTTCGGGTTTTTCCCTAAAACTGCATATTGCGACACAATAGCTCTACTACACTGCATTTGACATCTAGAAAACTGCATTCACTCTAATGAGCCACATCTGAGCCATTAGGAGCCGCACTCGCTCTGTCAAGACACAATCGACAGTTATAGAGCCGCATTTGCAATCAGCGAACCGCATTCAGTTAACTGAGCCGCATTTTCCAGACACAAACCTGCATTCACAACACTGTGTCACATTCAACACTTCTTGAACCGCATTCGATTTAGTGAGCCGCATTTGCTCTTTGCAACGCATTGGCCAGACTTTTCAAACAATTTTTCACTATCAAAACAGAAAGTTCACAACCTGCCTACAATTCAAACCAAACTCTGACTTGCTCAACTTTCCATCCAAACAATTGCATACTTAGATCCATTTTAGGCTCATAATAGGTCACTTTCATTAAATTGCATTAATAGTTTCACCACTTCCTTAGACACTCACTTTGGCAGATTTTAGGAGTTGACTCTTGCCATTCATTGTCCAAACTTTGCATTCATCAATAGGTTATCATTGGACCCAAGTATCTTTGTCATTTTCTCAATCCTTTGGTGAATTATTTCCCACTCAATAGTCTAGTGTGGAAATTTCACTTTGTCCTAGTTATAGTCCTTCCACAGTCCATTGGTTTTCCAAAAGTTGAATCATTGCAAAAACTTTGTTTGTCCAAGTTTTTCCTCTTTAGATTTTTCACTAATAAGTGCATCTTAGGATCATTTAGTTTGCATATCATTTTCCATATCCTTAGTATCACACCACTCGCATTTCATAGAGCATTATTTTAAAAATCCAAAAAACCAGAAACATAGTCTCATATTTAGATCATTTTCCTCCATCATCCCGAGTTGAGAAAAACTTTGTATGGTTGAAACTAGACTACAAAAAAAGAAAAGACTGATGGATTCCTTTCGACAAAACAACAACTTTCCTAAATTCACAACTGGCATGCACTCATTTCCCGATACCATGAATAATCCTTGTTTTGACATGGAAAATTCCACAATCAATCCTTTTAGTGAGATGAACATGCCATCATCTCCCTCGCATATTTTTGAACCATTTATCCAATGGGATCAAAATGGGGATGTCTTTGAAGAAGACATATTAGCTACCGCTCAACATCCAGAAGTTGTTGCTTTTGTAAAAGAAGTAGTCTTAAATGACTCTTCTAGATTCCTAGCTATGCTTCTTGACCAAGGGGCTAAGTTACCAAAGGGATTTGACCTTAACACTCTTAGAGCAACTTCTCCCACTCCAACATCATACAATTCATCCATGGGAACGTCCTCACAGAATGTCATCAACACGCTCAATTCTACCTCCCTTGGTCATACCACTACCACAACCAATACAACATCTATTGGGGGATCATCTTCCCCAACCAACAACACATCACAATCCATCCCCCAACAAACATCCACCATTCCTTCACAAACAATGGGGGAAACCACATCAAACCTCTTAGGAACTACATCTAGTTCCATGAGTACATCAGCAAACCTACTATTAGGTTCTTCAAGTGCCATTGCAACCAACTCATCTAACCCATTTGGGAGAAATAAATGAAGAGTTTTCATCCAAAGCACCCAATCCACTTCATCACAAGTCAACACCAACATTCCTATGACCCAAAACACCAACACTCCTCACGGTCATAATCTTTTATTTGGGCAAGGCAATCAAGGCACACAATCATATAATCCATTTGGGTATCAACAAGCTCAAAATCAACAAGGCACTCTATCCTACACTCAATTTGGCAATCAACAAGGTCCAAACCAGCAAGGCCCTCAAATCTAGTCCAATATGGCAGGATATCATATTCCCACTTATGCTTCTTAAATCCATATGCAGCATCACATCCCTAATCGAAATACCCATTTCCAACAACCGCCTAATCACAACACTCATTTCGCTCATGGACAACCCATTCCAAATCATAAACATCTCATCACAATAGCAAGGGACTCAAGCTACCCCTATCAACAACATAGGTGATGCTACCAACCATCCAATGGTAAAAGCACTCACTCAACAACTCGCTACTCTTCAAACACAAGTGGAGACCTTGCAACAATCCAATAAAAAGTCATACATGTCACATGACTTGTGTCCTTATCCGTTTGACACAACTTTATATATGCCACCATTTCCTCATGGATATGTGGTCCTCATTTTCCCAAGTATAAAGGCAAAATGAACCCCCTTAAACACATAAGGGAATTCACAACCAGTTGTATTGACATTGCTTATGAGCAAACTTATCTCATGAGGCTCTTTTCTAGAAGTCTTGGAGGTCATGCACTAGAATGGTTCTCACTCTTGCCTAAGGGAATAAAAACTTGGGACGAATTGGCCAACAAGTTTGTCGAAAACTATGCTTACAATATTGACACAGACATTGACATTGCCTCCTTATGCAAACTTACCCAAGAGGATGCAAGAGAGACTTTCATTCCATTTTTTCAAAGATGGAGAACCTTAGCAAGCAGATGTCCAGTAGAAATACCCGAAAGGGGAAAGTAAACATGTTTGTACAAACTCTCCTTGGACCACTAAGGTATGGATTACAAGTACATTGTTGCACCACTTTTGTTGACCTTGTTGAAAAGGGGGTTCAACTAGAAAAAGTCTTGATTGCCAAAGGCGAACTGAAATATGGTGGCAAAACCATCAACACAACCACCAATAATAACCCAAGTAGCTCAAATGACAAAAACAAATACTGGGTTAAGAACAAACACATCATAAGTGATGGTGTAGTTGATGCAAAAACCGTAAATGCAACAGGTCATGTACTCACAATCAAAGGAGTACACAATCAAAATGCACCTGTAACTACACCGACACCAATTGCCAATTCTCTTCAAAATAATCATACACAATCTAATCAAAGGTAGTTGTGTCAGTTTCAAAAGCGTGCATTCACCCCATTGGGTGAACCCATTGAAACTGTCTTAAAGAAACTTCTCCAAAACGGCATCATAATGCTGGAGGAACTGAAACAGTACGACCCTAGTCAATTCAAGCTGTCATGGTGGGATGACAGTTCATTTTGTGATTACCACCATGCCAAAGGGCATAAAACTTCTTCTTGTCACCAATTGTGAAATCTGGTGCAAGATCTCATAGAGAACCACACCATTGAGTTGGGTGGTCAATCTTTTACATCCAATGTAGATCATACCATACACAAGAACCCACTGCAAGATCATGGTAAGGCTTCCTCATCTGGCACCAAGCATACAAACAACCAAGCCAACCATATTTGTCTGGCCTATAATACTACTCGTCCAGCATACAGTTATCCTGAAGGAACTATTATTAACAATCTTCATGTTGCTAATGAAGATGAATCTCTTAATACCATCAACATCAAAAGAGCCCCAGAATGCAATGTGACTATGCGTAAAGGCAAGGTCACTATCCCGGGTCCTTCTTCCTGTCAACCAAAGATCACCATACCTGGTCCATCCGCTAGACAATCCATCCCAAAACCGGAGTTCAACATTGTTGAGTAGTTAAATAAAACACCTACTCAAATATCCATTCTTGAACTACTCCATATTTCACCCACACATAAGGCCATCCTCGATAAAGTACTGCAAGAGTCAACCATCCCAACCAACATCGATGTTAACCATTTTGAGACCATGGTCGGATACCTAAATTCACCTCACCATATCACCTTTTCAAATAGCGACTATTCCTCACCCAAGCCATCACATAACGATGCCCTCCACATTGAAGTCTTCGTCCACAAGCATAAGGTTCAATGAGTCCTAGTAGATGGTGGAGCAAGATTGAATATCTGCTCTTTGGAATTGGTCAAAGCTCTTGGTTTTCCTGAGGCATGTGTAGATGCTAGCAAAAGCATCATCATCAAAGCATATGATGATGAAGAACGCGCTTCTAAAAGCGTTATTACAATTCCACTCCAAGTGGGACCAGTCATCATAGATACCACATGCCAAGTCCTAGATCGTGATATTCACTATAATATATTACGTGGTTGCCCTTGGATTCATGCTTTAAAGGCAATTCCATCCACGTACCACCAATGCCTCAAATTCCCTTTTGATGGAACTAAGATCACCATCCCAGGTGATCCTGATCCATTCGAATACTGCACCAACCTGTGAGCTACTACTAAGCACCAAGTACCCATCAATCAGGAGGCCTCATCTTCCACCGCATCAAAATACATTGACCCAACGACACTCACAAAATCATCCATTTCATCATCTTCTACCACACCATATCCATCGCCTTCCATCCCAAGTAAAGATATTCAGATCTAGGACCTTGGTTGTGGGGAATTTAAATTAAATACGGCTTATTGTATAACTACAATACCGAAGCCACCTAAAGTCTATGGCAGACCATGTTTTGCAATTGAGCACAAAGTAACTTTCAATGTTCCACCAGAAAGTTTTTTTACATGGTGGGGTGATATGGGTGATGAAGACATCATTGACATGGATAACTGGATCTACAAAGACCTAATGGAGTTATCTCCACTACCATTGCATCTTTATGGAAAAGGATATGATATGTGCAAAACCCAAGGTTTTGATGGGACAAGCGGCCTTGGAAAGAACGGCAATGGAAGAAGGGAACCTATTATTATAATGGCAAGACCAAGATACATAGGGCTAGGGTTCAACCAACTCAGAACTGACGATCAATGTATTTATGAATTCTCAAGTAAGGACGTAAAGGCAATAGAAAGTGTCGGGACAAGCGAAGAATCCCTAACCGAAACGGACTCAAATGAATGGGAATGGGGATCTGACAAAACCATCAGTGACTATGACATTGATGAACTATTCTTAGAACCTGGCCAACCTTCCTTTGAAGAATGATTTCGCCAACAATATAACATTGACCCTATTGACCGACATTCTAAAGACAAGAAATGGGTAAGCATTCCTTGGAACCCAGAAGAACATAAAGTGTCATCAGCAATACCTGAATCATGCCACCCCATTCTTGAGTCCACCCATGAGCCTGACCTGTCTGAGCCCATCATCCATACTTCTGAAACGCCTACCACTAGTCACAATGCTAATAATTTCATCCCATATTATGATTTTGAATTTGATTCATCTAACTCAGAGTATGGACCATCCATTGCATCAAACATGAAAGTGGAAATTGATAACTTTTCCTTTACACTTGAGGCATCAATTTGCACACTTTCCGTATCCTCCCCATCCTTCACTAACACTAACGATGGAATCCCCCTTGTGTACCCACAACTGATCGACTGGGACTAATAAGATCCACCAGTGATGGACATATTTCAGAATGACGAGACAATTACAGAATTCATGGGACTAAGAGAAGGTATTCCATGGGGGGACCACAAAACAAGGTTCTCCATTGATATCGATTGTGCAACTTACTTTGGGGAGACTGTGCAATCCTCTAGTCGCAAAAACACAAAAAACAAAAAAGAAAAAGAAATTCCTTTAGGTGAAAACCACAAGGCACCTTCTAGCAATAAAATAGTAAAAACAAAGGATGTATCCGAAGGTGAAAACCTCTCTTAGGCACCCAAGGATGGAGGATTGGACTTTCTCCCCGTAACATAGGAAAAATCAGCCATGCTCATTGAGGATACAACAGAAGTTAACATAGCTACACCAGAGAATCCCAAAATGATTTTCTTGGCTGCATCATTATCAGATGAAGAAAAACCTAAGTTTACACAATTTTTCACAGAAAGAAAAGTTAATTTCGCATGGTCATATGCTGATAGGCCAGGGCTTCATCCTGAATTGGTTTTGCATCATCTTCCTTTAATCCTAGGAATCAAGCTGGTCAAACAAAAGTTGTGCACGATGCACCCATAGATCACACTACTTGTCAAAGCGGAATTAAAAAAGTTACTAGATGCTGAATTCATAAGGTGAATTGATTATGCAGATTGGATATCAAACATTGTCCCTATTACCAAGCTGAATGGAAAAATCCGTATCTACACAGATTTTAGAGATTTGAATAAAGATTTCCCAAAGGATGATTTCCCTCTACCAAACATAGACATGATTGTTGACCTCACGGCAGGATATGAGATGCTATCTCTCATGGACGGTTTTTCAGGCTATAATCAAATCAAAATTGCAACAGAGGATCAACATAAAATAGCATTCACTTGTCCTTGGGGAACATACTATTGGAACGTCATGCCTTTTGGCCTAAAGAATGCAGGTGCTACATATCAGAGGGCTATGACAACAATCTTCCATGACATGATGCACATTCTAATGGAAGATTATGTGGATGACCTATTAGCAAAATCTTTGACAAGAAAAGATCATCTCAAAGTACTAGACAAAATCTTTAGACGGCTTGAGGATTACAAGGTCAGATTGAACCCAAAGAAGTGTGTCTTTGGAGTCACTTCAAGAAAGCTGCTAGGATACATTGTTTTAACACGAGGCATTGAGGTTGATCCTGCAAAGGTAAAAGCAATTCTGGACATGCCTCCACCAAAGGGAATCAGTGAGTTGCACACACTTCAAGGCAGATTGCAATCTATTCACTATTTCATTGTACAATTGGCAGACAAGTGCCAACCATTCCAATATCTACTACGCAAAAGCAATCCTTTTGTATGCACAGATAAGTGCAACATAGCCTTTGACCAAATAAAAGAATATCTATTAACACCACCAGTGTTAATGTCACCTATTGAGGGAAAACCATTGATCCTATATGTCACTGCAACAACAAATGCACTGGGGGCATTATTAGCGCAAAATGACCAGCAAGAAAAAGAAAGAGTCGTATATTATATCAGTCGCACACTAATTGGATATGAGCTTAATTACACAACCATTGAAAGGGCATGCCTTACGGTTGTTTTTGCGGCACAAAAATTGAGACACTATATGATGAGCCATCAGACACATTTAGTAGCAAAGATTGACCCATTAAAATATTTTCTAAGTCGAGCAGCACTGACAGGTCGTTTGGCAAAATGGGTCATGATATTAAGTGAATATGACATAAAATATGTGGAGTGCAAGGCTATAAAAGGACAAGTCATAGCAGATCAATTAGCTGATGCACCAATCCAGGCCACTCATCCTCTAATAACTGATTTTTCAGATGAGTCTATTTTTCACGCAGAACCAACTCTACCATGGACATTATACTTTGATGGATCCCACACTGGTCACGGCTCAGGAGCAGGCATATTATTTATCACACCACAAGGGGATTCAATTCCTAAATCATTTCAAATTGCTTTCCCTTGTACAAATAATATTGCAGAATACAAGGCATTGGTCACAGGTCTTAAGATAGCAATCAAATGGAAAATACAAACATTGCTCGTATTCGAAGATTCTCAATTGGTCATCAATCAAGTGAATGATGACTATGACACAAAAGATGAGAAGTTGCTTCCCTACAAAAGAATGGTGGATAGTTTCTTGATGTATTTCAAAATTATTACATTTGAACAAATCCCAAGGACACAGAATAAAGCAGCCAATGCAATGGCTACCATTGGATCTCTCCTAGACATCCCTAAGAATGTGTCACAATTTGAATTCTTAGTGGAACAACTGCTGATGCATGCATACAATATTCCAAAGTTTGAAATGGTGTGCGAGATTGTTGGTCTTGGTTCACCTTGGTATCAAGACATACACGACTATCTTAAAACCCAAACCCTCCCACCCAACTTGTCTAACAACCAAAGAAAATCTTTTATCCGAAAAGCGGCTAGACATACCATCGTCAGTGACACCTTATACTGCCATGGCTTTGACAACACCCTTCTTCGCTATCTCGACACTGATGAAGCCCAAGAAACTTTACAAGAAGTACATGAGTGTATATGCGGATCTCATTCGAGTGGTCCAACCTTAGCTAGGAAAGTCACTAGACTAGGATACTACTGGCTAACATTGGAAAAAGATGCTCTTCAGTTTTTCAGGACATGTCAAAAATGTCAGGTGCATAGTGATTTGATTCAAGCACCTGCACATGAATTGAGACCTATCACTTCTCCATGGCCTTTTGCACAATGGGGACTCGACCTCGTGGGTAAGATCCATCCATCCTTTTCAAATGGCCACAAATTCATAATAACCGCCACTGAGTATTTCACTAAGTGGATTGAAGCCGTTCCTCTCACTTACATCACCGGTAAACAAATATCCAAGTTTATTCTGAATTACATCATCTGTCGGTATGGTGTCCCACAATCCATCATCATAGGTAACGGTAGTCCATTCAAAAATCAAGATGTTCGTGAACTTTGTGAGCGATTCCACATCCAACACCATTTTTCCACTCCATACTACCCACAAGGTAATAGCCAAGCTGAGGCATCCAACAAAACAATTCTTCACATTCTGAAGAAGACCGTCAATGACACTAGCCGACATTGGCACCTACAACTCAATCCTGCTTCATGGGCCTATCATACCAGCATCCGTACCCCCACTAGAGCTACTCCATTTTCCCTGGTCTATGGATCTGAGGCGGTATTACTCATCGAGGTCAAAATTCCTTCTCTCCGAGTTTCTTTGAAAGGAATGATTGATGATGAAGAGTACAGACATACTCGTCTCCATGAGCTAGAAATGCTACAAGAAAGATGACAAAATGCCTTAAATCATCTATAGGCATATCAAAACCGTCTTTGCATAAGTTATAACAAAAGAGTCATGGTGAGAAAGTTTGAAATCAGTGACTTGGCTCTCATGCAGAATCCCAGAAATCAAGTAGACCATGAAAAGCCTGGCAAGTTTGAGGCTAATTGGCTTGGTCCTTATATCATTACTACCACATTTGGTTCTGGAGCTTATCAGTTGGCCACACCTGATGGAGAACAACTGACAAAACCCATCAACAACTTACACCTGAGAAAGTTCTATACATAGCATCAGAGAGCTTGGCTGAAAAACCTACAAAATACAAAAAAATTGAAAAATACACAAAAAATCATCCCTTGATAAAAACCTGGCAAACAAGCATCTTGGTGACACAAAAAAATCAAAAAATGGCAAAAAATAGTAAAAAGAAATGAGTTCATCCAATAGTGAAAACCTTGCAAACAGGTGCCATGTGTAGTCGATCATTGCTTTGCCATCTACTGTTACTCAAAATGACCTTTACCCATTTGTCATAATCACTAAGGCCTGACACATTCACGACATCCGTCCTAAATCCTATCAATTTCGACCACGGTTAACATCTGGTTGACATCATTCCTTGCATATCCTAGCCTCTACCTTGCATCTACCTATCTCCATATCATTGAACTTAGTTATTCCCCGACTTGTCTGGGGGCAAGAACTTTATCATGTAACTACAGTGGGTACCACATATGATCCTGCATTCTCAAAAAAGTCCTGAAAAAGTCTTAAACATCTAAAAAAGTCCTGAAAAAATCATAAACATCTGAAAAAGTCCTGAAAAAAATCATAAAAATCTGAAAAAGTCCTAAAAAAAGACCTAAAAATCATAAAGCATCCTGAGAAAATACAAAAACATCCAAATGAATGTCAAAATCCAAAATCAAAGTCAAATCTGATCAATTCAATCGATCACGTCATTCAAGCTTTTGTCCATGTCTGAACTACGTTGTCTCTGCGCTTTTGCTACGTAGGCAAGATTCATCTTTGAATCCCCGAGACATTAGGTCAGTCCTTCTAGGTTTGTCAAAATAAAATCATGATTCAAACTTTTTTCCTTTGGACAATTTCATTTGGTCTTGTTGAACTACGAGGTCTCTAAGTGCACGATGTAGGCAAGGCCATCAATCGATGGACCCCCGAGGCTGCACTAGGTCAGTCCATTAGGGTTCTTGGCACAATATTTTCACACACATCAAGCTATCTTCAAATCAAACTCTCTTCAAATCAATGGAATCTTATGTCAATCTTGAATTACCAATCTATCAGAAATCCATTTTGTCAGAATACTCTCAGTCAATTCAGCATGTCAGTAGCGACATGTAGTCAAAATCCTATCAAAACAATTTATCATGGCAAAGCTTTGGGTTCTTCTTCAGATGTGTCCTTTTGACGAGAAACTCTCATCAACTTCATTATGCTTTTGGATGTGTCCTTCCTAAGCATCATCATCATCTGGCATTTTGATGGATTCTCCTAACTTCGAGAATCGATCTCATAGATATCAATGTCATTCAAGATGTGTCCTTCCTGAATTTGATATCGCCCGACACTTAAAACAACACCTAACATTAAAACACTTGGCAAACACCTGGCAAACTTTTTTTTTCTTTTTTCTTTTTCTATCTTTTGATAATAATCATGATATTAGTTCCTTATGTCCTAGGAACCATGACATATCATGATGATTATCCTTGTCTGCTTATCACTCTGCTATTAGTTTCTCCACGATGTCCTGACTTCAGGATTTAGAGAAGCAACGACATAGTATGATGATTTTACTATTTATTTTTACTATCATGTGGCTAGTTTCTCAAGGATGTCCTATCATCAGGATTTAGAGAAGCAGTGATGTCTCATGATTGGTTGGTTTTTCTGGTGGTTGGTCATGATAAAGTGACTAGGGGCAACTATGTTCCTTGCATGAGTCATGATCATCCTTTTTTGCGACCGTTGATCTACGTGATGGTTCGACCTTGCACACTATTGATCTATGTCATATCATAGTGTTTGTTGACCATCATGACATTTTCACCCAATGATGATTAAAGAGCAACAACTAGAATAGCACCATAGCAAAGCTTTTGAAGGATTTTTATTTTTTGCACTAACATGCATATCTTTCTTCGCACTAACATCCATCTTCGTCTTCTCTTCTCCCATTCTCTGATGATATCCTATGACATACAAAAACAAAGTTGCATACATAATGGAATAATCATTTCATATTCACATCTACATATATCAGATACCACAATTCACATTGCATAAACATTATCATTTTCATCCATTCATAAAACCATCATTTACATCAACATATAAGCATCATAAATAAAACATTTACATCAGCATATAGGAATTACATCATCACAACATTACACAATGCATACATACATTACCACATCTATATTGCATTCATAAGCATAACATAAATACATCTCATAGCATCATAAAAGCATCACATAAGCATCTCATAAAAGCACAGAATCCATAACACATTACATCATATAGGCCACATCAAAAACGCATCGCATCTATATAATCTCAAAAATGTTATATCATAGGATAGAGTCAAATGGTATCCCAAAAAGAGAGCTCGCAGGCTCGAATATCAAAGCATGCATATGTCTAATACAAGTCCTAGGATGGCCCTCCTCCATCTTGTGGAGGTTACTATGCCTGATCAACCACGTGAAAGGTGACCTGAATAGGAGGGGTGTCATGTGTCTGACTCTGTGACCCTGAGGGATCAGTAACGGGAGGATGACTCTACTCTGCCTGATGTCCTGATGACACTGATCTATGTCCATGCTCTGATTTGTGGCTGTGACCCGATGAATGCCTATGTGAGCTATGTGATCTATGGCCCGATGACTGCCCTGATGTAGTGGACCCCCCAACACTGGTATGACTATTACTGTGTGACTGGCTGTTGTGTGTCTGACTACCACTACCTATCCTGCTGTGAGATTGAGACAACCCTGGGTCCCATCTATCTGGCAGAATGGCCTGCTCATACAATGCCCTATATCGGCCCCTGCTCTTTGCTACCCTAGCCAACTCTTGAGCCATGTTCCCTATCGGTCCCGTGCATAACTCAGAAAACTCAGTAACCCACCACTTTGACTCTTATCATCGAATGATGGCTTGATCCCTCTCAACTCGAGTGACCTCCAACTCCACTGCCAAGGCCTTGTTCTGAGACAAGGCCGCATCTAGTTTGCTCTGCAAATTAGTGATCCTCTGGTCAACCGTGGCATCCATGGGAAAAATGGGTAACCTATCACCCTCATCATCCCCAAAGACCATACGCTCCCAAAGCCACTGATCTATCTCGTCCTCCTCCTCATCCTCCTCATCTCTCTCCCCCTCAACCCGAACCTTCTCCACATCTATGTCGATAGGATGTCCCCCAACAAGTGGATCCACCTCCTCTCTCTCCACCACCTCTACCTCCACTCTATCCTCCGCCACCACCTCCATCTCCTCAAAAACCACCTCCACCTCCTCCTCACCTCCTCTAGCCTCCTCGGCTCTCACCTCCGACTCTATCTCCTCCCCCTCCTCCCAAAATAGGTGATAGTGGTATTCCACCTACTCTCTGTCTAACTCTCCTGGGTTGCCTCCGCCCTCTGCCATCCCTCCTCCTCCTCACACCCCTCCCATCTCCTCCACCTCCACCATCTCCTCCACCATCTCCCCCACCTCCTTTGTCTCCCCCATCTCGGCCTCCATCCTAGCCTCCATCTCTACCCCTGGCACCTCTGCCATCTCTCCCTCCATCTCTACCACCCCGGCCTCTCCTTGTTACTCGTGGAATAACTGCTCTTCGGTCAATAGGTGGTGGACCATCTGGATCTGTCAAAGGAATGGACCTGTGAACCTGCCACCAAGTATCGAACTCAGTCGATGTACCCGCATCTGTTGGACCCCCTCTCCATACCCACTGAACTACTACCAGGCTGTCAACCTGTGCCTCTACCACTATGACTGATATGGGTGGGCCCCACATGGTCTCTCTCAAAGATCGAGCATACTGTGCTATGCCTACTAGCACAATCTAGTACTCCCCAAACTGTCATAGTACCCACTGGGGTAGGTACATCTCAATAATCCTCTGAGTCTGAACTATGTGACCAATAAGGTATCAAAACTATTAGCAGAAGGATAGGTGACCGTCCTCATCTAACCACTAAGCACAATCTTTGTACGGCCTCCAGACAAAACTGATCATCGTGTCTATCTGATGACGCCAGTACTCGGTATCTCCAACATGAGTCTAGATGATTGAGCCTACATACAAATATACATATGGCATCCCATCACCCAATGGCTGCATCTGTACTGGTGGCCGAAAGATGAGAATACATTCCCATACCCAAATCATGAGCAATGTAGTCCCACAGTTGATGTTGTGCCCACGGAGGTAGACTACCTCGTGCAATTGGTGGTACAAGATGGCCAACAAGTAGGGCCCCCAAGCAAAAACAATCCTTTGTGACCTCATACGAACAAGAACATCCCCCCATCCAATGGGAAATCCATGACCACGACGATCTGGGATCAACATTCCGACGATCAAGGTCATAAGTATGGCATCAAATCTAGGAAACCGATCGGCTACAATATCCCAACCGACCTCGTAACCATCCAAAGCTAATTGCCCACCATTGGTACCCTCATATCTCTCTGTCAGGACCTATCATCCTCGGTGTGGATCATAGACCACTCTCTCTCCGCTGATCAGAATACGGAGAATGCGGTAAACATCCTCCAAGGTGACAGTCGCCTCTCCAGTAGGCAGGTGGAACAAACAAGTCTTAGAGTGCTATCTCTCGCAAAGAGTAGTCAACAACCCTTTGTTTGCCTGAATAATGGGCATGTATGTCACATGGTATAGGCCTAGGGCCATCAGTTGCTGCCTCTGTCTATCACTGAGACGATCTCAGAAAGCATAAGTAGCTAGCCGAAACTCTTAGGTATAAATTGGCACAAGCCAACTCTACACAAGGAAAGGGCCAAGGATTAGAACATATTGAGAAGCATTATGGAAATTTTTGTACTACTGGCAAGTCAAGGGTACAAAAATTTAAGCTCGGCACAAGTCAACAAAAAGTCAACTCTGTTCAACTTCAATTGCATCGTGTTGATCGCAAATGCGTCACAATAAATCAATTGCGACTCTGGACACGACAATTGTGTTGCAATATGTCGAATGCGTCATTTCATCTATCAAATGCGTGATCTAACAACGAATGCATCGTTAGGCTTAAGAAATGTGTCGCAAAGCTATCGATTGCATCAGAATTTAAGCAGATGCGTCGCAAATTTATCACTTACGTCGCAAAAATGCGATTGCGTCGTTCACTCTCTCGAATGCGCAATCGCACAAAATAGACCTATCTACCCATCGCGCTTGCATCACGACGCAAGAAAATGCGACGAACGCGAAGGCGATTGCGGCTTTCGTGATAGCATTCGTGTCGCACCGCAATTGTTATCCCCCCTTTTTACCCTCATAAATGCGAAAAATTTAAAAATTGACAAGTTGGATAGGGTACTTACCGGTGCCCCTGTGCCATTGGGTCGTCGGAATGTGTGCACGCAATATCCACGGTGTGCAGTCGTAGGGATCACCATCTTCTCTCAGAGCTTTGGTTTGTAGAAAATTCTATATGCAATTATGAAAATGACATTTGGTTTGATCATTTCAACCTATTTATAGGCTGAAAATTAGGGTTTTGACCTAGTGGGCCCTACGGGAGGCTCATTTGACCACCTTTGACCGATATTTTGGCTATCTTAACATTCTTTGTTTTTGAATCGGATCACGCCATCACTTTCCTAGTCATCAATTGAGCTAGTCGGGATTTTTTTTTCAAATTTTTCTAACCCCGCGTCGAAATTCAAAAATTTTCCTAAGGGGGCATAGGCATTCCATACCTCCACTGGGGCATATTCTAGACTTGTTTTCTTTGCCACAATGCGACAAGCTGCATTATGACAAAGAGGGGCAAATGTAGACACATAAAAATGACCAAGACCTGCAAGCATTATTTTTACTACTTTCATCATGACATGATTATAACATTTTAATTATGTTCCTAACCCACATTCAACTATTAATTACATAGTTCATGATTATTTAATTAATTCATAAACTTTCATTCTTCATGATTATTAAATAAATAAATCTTATTTATTTAATTTAATACGTCACTAATTATCAAAGTCTTCTAATAATTAAATAAAGACATCAATTTATTTAAGTAACCCTTATCATAAATGTCTTCTTGATTATTAAATTGATATATTTTAATATATCTATTTAATATGTCACTAATTCCTAAATCCTCTCTTAATTAAATAAATTCATTTATTTATTTAATTAATTAACTACTTCTTCTAAATTAAATAATTATTTTAATTATTTAATTATGGCATGTGACATTTCTATATTTTTAAATAAAACAAATCATTTAAAAATATCTCACTAATTCTTCATTTAGTAATTAATTTCAAAAATCAATTACTAATTATCTCACAAAATCTTCTATTTTGAATTAATTTAATTCAAAAGGGAAATATTCTCCTACAAATCAAGTAATTTTCAAAATTATTGATTTTCTAAAATCTCATCCTTTTGTCTTTTGATTTTTACTAATTTCATCTCCACTGTCACATTCAATCTGGATTTAATTAATTTAATTAAATCTTATTTACACCCATGGGTATTTTGCCCTAACCCTAATTGAGGTTGCCTTATTGAATCTTGACCTTCGATTCTAGGGTATTCCTCAATCTCTCATCTTGTCCATCCATTCAAGATTGCATTTTCTATAAAATGACAATCTTGATCTCATTTTCAGATCCATGATCATTTATCTAATAGACTTTTGATATAGGCATTCTAGAGATCATAGACTTTTATTTACTATTTGCATATTAGAAATTGCTTTCTAGTTTGCATAGTTTAATATTTTAAATCCTTCAAAGGCATTGTTAAGGCTAGGCATTAGAGAAGTTTGCTCACAAAGAAATCTGAGGGCAATCCATCATCGTAGCTAGGCTTGAGAAGGTGCAATGGAAGGAATCATAGAATAGAGAAGATTGGTGAGATCATTCTGTTTCACGTTATTTTCTCTTTTATATTCTTATGTATTTCATTGTTGATGTTTAAACTAACTTGTAGGTACATCTAACTGTTTGTTTCAGTCTTGCTGGATTTTTAGATCATTATAGATAACCCATACATAATGGATATCAAACAACTTCAAAGTTAATCTTTATTGTGTAATCATAGCATTATTACAAATCATATAGCTTCTAAGCTATTTGAAAATATTCAAGCAACTATAACATCCCAAAGTAGGAGTTATTGAATAATGGTGGTATAAGAATTAATGTGTGCATTAGGATTTCCCTATCCCTTGAACTTAGAAAGGTTAGGGAAAGGTTAAAGAAAATTACACTTTAGATGACATAATTTAAAGGCTCTTTTAGATATTCAAGATATGTTGCTAAGATAGGATCATGCATAGAAGGAGGTGTCCTTTGAAAGTGAACCCCATAAAAGGGACTTGATAGCTTAATTGGGTTTGGAAGGTTAGGTTTAATTGTTGGAATCCATCAAACATTAGTCTAATGCATAGGGTTGATTGGTTTGAATGAAGGTGGCCTTGTATAAATTTACATCTAATTCATTTGCATCCCACTAAGTTGGTGCATTTTTTATAAATAAAATTGTGATTGAGGAGGCATGAATTAATCTTTACTCACAGTTCCTAAATATAAATTTAAATATGGGATGGTTGAGGAACCCTTATTATGATTCATCTTAACCAATTATAAAAGGATTTATGTTATTTCACTACCTTGTGGATCACAATCTTATATTTCCTTAGGAGGAGATTTAATTGGGTTGTTAAATTCCCCTTCTAATTTCTTAACATTTGTGTTGTACTAATTTATCAATGAGAGCCTCCAAGGTGGCTCCACCAGACTAGTTTGTATTAATTACTTCCCCAACTCAAATCTAGGTTTTCTTTATTTTCATGATGTTAATCATTAGGAGGAGGTTTGAATATCCAATTTTTCATTATCTCTATCTAATTCTCTACTTGCAGATGTTCAGAGGAGGACTATTTATTTTGAGATTTAAGCACAAGAGCCCCTTGAGATAGTTACACAACTACTAAATCAATTTCTAAATAAACCTCCTCACTACCAAAGTGCATGGTAGTTACTTTTTATGGTGTAAAGGTAATATCATACTAATGAATCTTGAACCAAGATAGCATACACCATGCTTATGGGTGGTTTAGTTTCAATTGGATGATAGTCCCCTAATATTCTCCCCACATGGGATTATTGAATGTGGTGAGGTTCTAATTTGGTCCCACATTTTGTTGTATTTTTCATGGTTTTTATCACTAAAATTATAGATCCATCATACTACCTATTATGTGTAGTATTCATGGGATCGAGAGGAAGGATTTAATGATCAAATTTAGGGGTATATGATGTATTAGAGGGGCCTTCACTTGGGTTCTATTTTTTCTAGACATGTATTAAAAAATATTATATTTATCATAAAATATATTGATGGAAAGAAGAGAATTAAATTGAACAAATGAAGAAAGGTGATAAGACTTATCACAAGGATTTTTCCTTCATTATAGCTTTACCAAAATGTATACACTCCAAGTAACACTCACCATTACACTATTAGACTGATAAAAAATACATACATGCAATATTGATATTGATTAAAAATGTGGTAGACTATTATTACTCATGTGGTAATAATAAGTGTAATGACAAGGAATCAAGTTTCCACTACCTTCTTCTTGAGGAAGGAGTGCCTTGTGGATAGTAATTATTTTTAATTGAGGTTTAACTATTGTACATGATGTGTTGATTTCTCAATAGGAAATGTTGAGGATTTGTTTAATATATCGGAAATAAGCATCCAAATGGGTAGTCTCTCATTTAATACTTCATTTAGGTGGGTAATTTTAATTTCTTACAAAATATCATTTTAGAGTTAGTTAGCTCTCCCTTATCTCTCTCAAAGTAGCTTCTTACCAATTCTCTCTCACTCCCAAACAAATGTGTATAAATTTTTAATATGATTGAAATAAATAGGAGATGGTTTTAAATAAATTAATGTCTCTTCCTTGTTGGAAGTGAATTTATTCTTGTTGTTTTTGATAAATTTGCGAGTTTTGAGTTTTTGTAATGTTTTTGTGCTTGTTATATATATTGATCTTTGGGGTTGCAACTTATATGTTTCAAACAAATTCTTTATTTGAAAGATCATGAATTTGGTCCTATATTAGGAGCATTTTTAGCTTAAAGATATTTCATTATTCTCAAGAAAGTGGAACACATGTTTCTTAAAAATAACTACATGATCAAGGTGTTTGATAGATTTTTCTAAAATAGACTTGAGGTTATACCATGTAAATGAATGGTTTTGTGTGGTTAACCACCCACAAAAATATTGGTCTAATAATCCCTACTTTAAAAAATATATACATAGGCCCCATGTTTTATAATGCACTAATGCATTAGCATAATAGCTTCATTTCTCTTGATAAAATCAACCATATTAAAATCACTATAAATGAGACAATTAGAAAAATGAAAGATTGTAGTAGGTCATCACTATAACACCATTCTTTTTGGGCCATCATTAGGCATGTAAGCATTGATAATAATGATAAAGAGGCAATCATTTTCAAGTTTAGTCCAAAACACATGATGGGTATGCTCTTATCTAGAGCTAATTATGGAATTAGTCAAATGTAGCAATATTAATATATCATATTTTCATGACAATCCTCATATAATGTGGAAAATTGAATACCATTAGGCCAAACTGTATCTATCAAAAAACTAGTGACTTTATTTTTTTTATAAATAAATAATATCAAACATGATCCAAGTTTTTGGCATGTAGATCTAACAAAGAAATTGTGAGAAGCTCCTAAAAGACCACACACATTCCATGAAATAATACATATGGAAGTATATAGGGGTCTTCCATAGAGAAATATAGTTGGTTGATGACATGCATTTAAACCTTAAAAGTTTATTTCCTAAAAGTGGGTGTTTATTTGGTGAAATATAGTCATTGAGGGTGTCAAGGTAGTGTTTTCCCCCATTATCTTGGCTTGGTGATTCATTTTTGTTGAGAAATGAGATTTGAGAGTGTTTATATGTTGAGTGCACTCATAATTGAGGTCTTAAACAATAAATAATGGCTAGGGTTTGAGCCCTTGGTAGGAATAACAAAGTCACTCTTACACATAATGTTGGGCTATAATTGTCGTAGGGTAAGTAAGAAAGCATCGGTGAATCAATTAGAGCCTAAAAAACTAAGAATTAAAACAATTGAGATCATACAAACCCATACTCAATGAAATTCATTTGAAAATACGTTCAAAATGGTTTAATCTAAGAAATTGAACATAATTCAAAGAAATTAAAAAAAGTGAAAGTGCAAACCCTCAATCCCATTGTCGATTGATGTAAAATTGTGATGTGGATTTCTCAATTGAATGAGTAATCCATGTTGCAAAATATTGATATGAGAGGATGTGATTCACAAACAGACTCTAAAATGCTCAAGAAATGAGTCAAGGATTCTAGAGTAAGGATGCTATGAAGATTGTGAATGATTTGTGAAGGAGAGAGGCTTTGTTTTATATATTTTGGAAATTTTGATCAACAATCAAGATTAGATATCATGATCAATAGATAAGAGGAAATCAAAGACGTGAGTGTGGATCAAGAAGGATCAATGGTTGAGGATTCATGAAAGCCCAAAATATCCCTTATTTCATGAAAAGATGAAAATTAGGGGGCTCTCTTTCACTTCTATGGTTTTGAACCTAAAAGGAGAGAGGTAAATCTTCACACTCTTTTCACTCAAGAACAAGCCCTTGAGATTTCAATGAAAAGGAGATTGAAATCTACCAAACGGATTGTTCTAGGGGATGAATGATATCCAATGAGGGGTTCACCACCAAGTGTAAACTTGGAAAAGAAAATGTTGGAAAACATACTGAGATATGCAAAATTACCTAGAAAGATGAACAAAATGCAGTAAAAAGCTATGAAACTAGAAGTGTGCACCTGTAAGACTGGAGAAGGAAAAATGGAGGTCTAGATCACTAAAAAATCTACTTTTGAAGTTGATTGGGACTCATTCACCAAGTTGGGAAAATCAGTCCAATTTTTGTGAAAATGCACTAGAATAGGTTTTAGCCAAAAAGGGTATCCAGATCTGTAAAAATATCGATTAGGCCTATACAGTGGGTCTAATTTTCCAATAGTGGCAAATTAATCCACTTCTTCTTTTCTAGAAGTTTTGAACTGGATCATGTGTCTCTCAGTCTACTCTACTCTTTTTGAATGGTTTCCAGATCTGAATCTACAAAATACCACCTATAGGTCATCTCCAAGCTTCTCCAACGCTTGATGACAACTTTGACAACTTTAGGTACTTGGTAACCTTTCTCCAACTTGGCTTCTTGGTAATAGCGATTTTCCCTTGTCAAACCCCTTGTTGGTAATCAAACCTTGAAATGAAAGAAAATATGAAGGGAGAATGATGAATAAACAAATGACAATGTTGCAACTCACCAAACCCTAGCAATAAGGTTCTGCAAACATGTTAGTAATGGCTCCAATGGATGTGGTTCTTGATTCTTGCTTGATGTTGATAGATCTTGAATGAAACACTTTCTTGAATCACAAACCCTACACCACAATTGTTAGCTCTAAAACAACATGATGCAAGCCATCTTTAAAATAATGAATGAAAATTGAAGAATGCTTGATAATCTTCCCTTGAATGCATTGAATGCTTTTGCTCAAATTCTCTTGTGAACTCAATTTTCTATAAGGATTCTCTCACAAAATTCTTAGGTGAAAATGAGTGAAAGAACCTTGTATTTATACTCAATTATGCAAGAATTCTCAAAATTGCAACACTACAAGCTAACATCAAACCTAGGAGAATAAAATCCCATCGAAATTTTGAATTAAATCTGAATTTTGGTCACATGAAACTCATTCGCCCAAGGTGGCGAATGAGTCCCATCACACATAATGTATGGGACCAAAAATGAAAAGTGCCTAGAAATGTTTGAAACCTACATCAAGGCCAAAAATACCTAGGTGGGACTCATTCGCCCAAGGTGACAAATGAGTCCCAAACACTAGATATAGGCCACACAAGCCAGGAACACCTGAATTATGATTGGTTATTGATTGGTGTCGAGATTATCCTCAAAAAGATGCAATAAATGAGGCTTGTGGTTGTAAAATGGGGCCAATTAAAGCATAATAAATCCCAATTATAAATGGAAAGCCTAGAGAAATATGAAAGTGTGTTACAACACTCCAAATAAGGAAAGATCAAAGTTGATTATGATTAAGATTATGTTCATTATGCTTAGTTAATTGATAAAAACCCTAGAAAAGTATGAAAGTGTGTTACAACACTTCACAACACCTTTGCAAGGTATCATTAAAATACATTAGTTCACAATGGCCCAAGACCTAATATGAATGTGTTACCCACATAACAACATTAAATCAAGGCAAAATTAAGCCAAAATCTACAAGGAGGACCCAAACAAGTGTGAAAATGTCCAAGGACCCATTTTTCGACCCTACATTTCATATAAATAAGTTGGAGATATTTTGAATTGGAGGGAAGAATTTGCATTTGAAAAGAGAATATTCTTTGGGGAATATTCTTTATGCAAGTTGGAGAGTTGGAGGAAAATTAGCCAATTAAATAATTATGAAAATCATTTAATTGTGAGGATGAGGGGAATTGAGATTTGTAATTAAATAACTAGGAATTATTTAATCAAGAGGTATTATTAGTGTGAATTAATGATGAATTACTCAAATAACCTAAATTATTTAATTAATAAGGGAATTAAGTGAATTTAATGAAATAATTGAAAATCATTTAATTAAATAGAGGAATTAGGGTGAAAATGATGGAATGATGTTAATATGTGAAATGAAGATGTGTGATATAGTTGGGACATTTTTAGGCATCTAAATTTTACCCCTCTTTGAAGCAATGTATTTTTTGTGTTGTTTTAAATACCTAATGTTGCTCGAATTTAAAAAAAAAATTCCCCTGATTTTACCTGATGCCTCATTGTGTGCTAGTAAACAAAGGAATGTTGGTTTATTGCCCTCTTAAGAGATCAGCCAGAAAAAATGATTTTCTAGATTGGGACCACAACATAACAATATGACTAGTTATGAAGAGAAGAGGACATAAAAAGTCCTAGGAACCCTCAATACTAATCTAGACTAATAGCCAAGGCTAGAAACATGAGTTGCAGGTTGAAACCCTAGGTTTTTCTAGGGTTCTTCAGCCTCATTTGCACACTTAGCTTCTTGAGATTTAAGAGCCCTAAGAGATTTCTGCTTCTAGATCCTGTAGAGACATAAATACTATGGTACATGCTATTTGATCCATACACCACATAGTCTAGGTCCATGATTTCCAATGGCCAACTCTCTTGGGTCCCCTGGTACATACTATAATTTTTGCTTTCACACAATTAAAAAAAGTTAAATGTAGGCTACAAGATAGGAAAATAAAGGAATGTCAAAGTTTCCTTTAACACTTTTACAACCTGATGTTGTTCCTTTACAAACCTACATGGCACCTTTATCAAAGGCATCAGGGCTCTCCATTTGTATGTGGATTTAGAAATAGGGCGATGCCTTTGTAATACGGTGACACATTTGTAATTTTAGGATTGATGCCTTTTTCAAAAGGTGACACATATGATAATGATTGACAGTGACACACCTTTTCAAAAGAATAATGCATTTTCAAAAAGGTGACACCTTTGTAAGGAAACAATACAATGTCTTTGCAAAAAGGCTTGCTTTTATTTTTTAGCCATTTTGACTTAGACTTTTGTAAGTTTTTAGAAAATTGATGTTGTGAATGTTATTATTGTAGGTTATCCTATATGCTCTTGTCTCTCAAGAATAGATTTTGAAGAGGATGACTAGCTTTTCAGCTATGGAGATAGAGTTTTTCCATGCATGTGGTTTATACCATCTTCTATAGATTCTTGAGATTCGGTCACACCTAGCACTCATCACTGCAGTGGTCAAGAGGTGGCATTCTGAGACCCCTTCCTTCCAATTTCTAATGGGTGGGGCAACCATTACCCTCAAGGATGTGTCATGGATACTAAGGGTGTGTATTCATGGTGAGTGAGTTGTTTATGATGTAGATCGAAGATCTAAGGCTCTAGTGTGAGTTCTTATGAATGATGAGATCAAGCTCATGGAGGGATAGGTGGATCTCAAGGAGTATGTAGGCGTTTTTGATGATGATACCATATTGGTTGTCAAACTCATTATAGGGCCACTCAAACCAAATCAAAATTCTAGGTTATTCAACCTGGTGGAGCTTCTATTTTTCTTCCCCTCTGTGGTATGTTTTCACATTACCTCTAACTAGTCTGGGTCTTGGGGTTTTCTTTTTGAGTGTTAACTTGTTATCGGCGGTGATCCATCACTTAAGTGGTGTTTTATCCCTTTTCGGCCATGGCATTACTAGCCCCTTTTACCCATCCTTTCAATTTTTTCGTCATGGTCTTATTATTCCTATGGTTTTTGGCCGATGAATTGCTATAAATTAACCATTAAATAATCTTTTCGACCTCGAGGGTCATTTTCCCATCCACCTAGTCCGTCCCCTTCTTTAAGAATAACTGTTTCGCATGTGTAGAATAGGTGGCCATTGGATGAAATGAATCTAAATCTAAACCATTCATCACATACCTCGCAAGGTTCTTGCTTATGTCATGTCAAATGCTGCAAGGCTTGCGATATGTTGCCACCTATTGTATTTTATGGTGGGGACCAGTTTTGATCGCTGACGGAGGATCGATGTTGATGCCAATAGTTGTGTACCTTCTGATGCATCAGGTTGTCCCTTGCTAACCTCGAACAATTAAAACTTCAGTTTTAATAATGTTGTGAGGTACATGATTTGTTGACACGTGGACGTTGGTGTTATCAATCGACAAATATGGTGGGACCCGTTTTGTCCTGATGTGCTACCTAATAGGCGGATTTCCTATTCGCCTAATGACTGGAAGGTGAATGTGCCATTTTCAAATTATTTTGAATTAATCTGTGCCGTTCGCCTGGCCAGCATTGCTTTTGATCAATGACTCATTTTCAAAT
This sequence comes from Sequoiadendron giganteum, assembly GCA_007115665.2. Taxonomy (NCBI): domain Eukaryota; kingdom Viridiplantae; phylum Streptophyta; class Pinopsida; order Cupressales; family Cupressaceae; genus Sequoiadendron; species Sequoiadendron giganteum. Next base: position 471,198,972 of record CM021106.1, on the reverse strand, counting down.
GAACTGGTGTTGTACTATAGCCATTCTATCTCGCACTAGTGAATAGTAATGGTCAAGTTCGACTCAGCCTGCATAATTAAATGCCAAAAGGATCTATAAATTACTATTTCAGTGTTGCATTTCTAGATTGAGGAAGAATTGTCTGGTGTCGAAGTAAAGCAACCATTATTGCAATTCTCCAGTCTCACTGCATTTGATACTCTGCAAGATAAACCATAAGTAGTACGTACACCTTTTCTTGTGTTTTCATAAGGTGTTAGCGTTGCTTATTGAACAAATAATGACTGTTTTCTTTTCGGTTCCTGAGGAATTGTTTGAGTATATGTACTTTTAGAGCTTGTCTAGGTAATTGCATTGATTTTGAATATAGAAGAATTTTCTGTGGTGGCAATAGAAAGAAAACTGTAATTATTTTCCATTTAAAAAATAAGCAAACCCTAGCTCGAATTATCATCTATTTGGTGTAAATGGCACCCAAGGAACAAATTCCTAGTTCTGAAGCTACGTCTAGGGGTTTTTCCCAAGATGTTATTGATTTTCTGAAGCCCTCTACAAGTAAGAAGTAGGAGGTAAAATTATTGTTCTACGGGCCCTTGCTTTTGGAAGGATTAGTGGATAAGCAGTATGTAATTCGCGATGCTGAATTGCCATACACGGGCTAGCAGTTGTTTTCCAACTGGTTTGGGAATAGAAATTTAGCAGTTCCTCTATGTAATCCATGGAGATTGGACCTGGGTAAGCTGGTAGTACCCAATGTGTATGAGGATGTAGACCTATTGAAGGATATGGTTGCAAGGTACAACCCTGTGGCCCGAATGGTCATAACACATCTTGGCAAGCAAATGATTCAAGTAACTAGGGAGGAAATCACAGAGATTTTTAGTTTGCACGAATGGAGCCAAGATATGATCCCTATCAACCTAGAGGTTTTCAAGGAGGAATAAAAAAACACCAAGGGTTTGTTCAGAACATCCCTTTTGATACCCCATTTGGTTGTGTCAGGAAGAGGCAAGAACCAGAGGAAAGTTGATATTGGCAGGAATGAGCCTGAACCTTTCCCAGTGGACTATTTGCTACTCCCTGAATGGGATATTGTTGATGCTATAGTATTTGACACAGTAAGAAGGGCCAATAGGCCACTTCTTGCAATGGAGGAGGAGGATGCATTGGTACTTAAAGGATCAGCCTTTAGTGAGGAATCGGATGCTCTAAAAATATGGTCACTATCCATTGGGTCTCAAAAACCTATTGTTGTAGAGACATCTAACTTCAGTGGTCATTTGTTTATGAAAAGAGTTGCTGACACTCCTGCATTGGAGGTTGTTGACATGGTTGTGAATGCTGCCAAATTCACAAGGGCAACTGTGGAGGACTTAGCTAAAAACTGAGATACTCTGAAGAGCCAGTATAATGACATTATTATTGAGTATAATAAGAGTTAGCAAAGGGTGGTAGAATTGGAAACTGAGATGGCCTTACTGAGACAATAGGTGGAAACCTCGAGGTCTCAAAGGTAGGCTAGCTTTAGCCATACTATTGCTGACCCACCAGTAGAACAGCCTCAACCTTCTACACAGGAGCAATCTTGGGCTATTGTCCCATATAATATGGGACAAGTGCCCATTGCAATTGAAAAGGCCAGTGGCTCGGGTGGAGAGCTTTCTAGGGAAGAGCTAATCCAGCAAGTTGAAAAATATAAGGAGATGGTAAACCGAATCCAGGATGCAGTACGAAGGAATAACTTAGAAATTGTTGATACTGTGCTAAGGCATTTACATAAACGGGTCCAGAGTAAGCTTAGCAGTGTTCATGCAAATTATGCCTTGATGTTGCAAGCACTCGAATTGTTTCCAAGGGATAGAGAATTGTCTATCCCTTTTCTAAATAGATGGGACCCTAGAATGGAGAAGTTAAAATTTATGGCAGTGGGGGAAAAAAAGCATGGGGACAGATACCCTATAGTCATAACAACATATCAATTTGTCAAGGGTATGGTGGAGCAAAAGTTCCAGGGGTCTGTTGCTCCTATGGAGTCCAAAATCAAAACATTGAAGGATATTTATGATGGAAAGGACTTGACTCCACTACCTCATAATTTGCATATTCAAGATAAGGTCAAGCCTTTGCAGGCATGGAAGGAGCAGATGAATAATATAATGATTGCTCAAACACATGAGATATGCAAAAATGTTGATATCCATATGTTGGAAAACACATTGGAAAAGTAGTCATTTGTCATTAGTATCTTGGAGAACTTTGATAAAATGGCCACGTCATTGATGGTAAAGTATGCACCTTACCGAAACATGGTGGATCAGGTGGTGCCTTTCAATTGGTCGTCTGAAGAGGATTTCGAGTCATGGAAAAGGGTGTTCACTAATGAACTTGAATTGTGAATGTCCTGACCAAGAATTACAATTTGGTCATGAAAACTATAGGTCTGGCCTTAGATATTATATTTTAAAATGCATTCTCTTTTTGAATTCAAGTATAGGTTGTTCAAATGAAATGAGTGTAAATAATGGTTAAAAGATGCTTTGGTGTAAGTGGAGCAACTCTTGGAGCAATGGTTTTTCTTTCTCCACAGGAAACTAATGATCATTTTTGTTTTGGCTTTTCCTCTCTTACCAGCAAATGATGTAAAGATAACTGATTAAGGATTAGCGGTCCAGTGAAAAATGGACATGTGTACTCTCCGGCCTAAAGCTTGTTGGCTCCCTTGTTTTTTATAAAATGGAATTCTGGGCCAAGAGAGAGGTCTGTTGAAATTACTCAAGATATGTAAGATAAGAGTCAAGTAATATAGAGAGAATAATATGTCCAGGTTTTGAAGTTTTGAGTCCGATTTGAGAACTTAGTTAATCATGGGGTTCTTGAGCATACTTATATTAACCTTGTGATTGTTTTGAGTCTATTTTCTCTCCTATTGTAATAGTTTGCATGAATTATTAATGGAGTACAGATCCAAGATGATTTTCATTAATTTCCATTTGTTATTTACTATGGATTATGTTTGACTATAGCTCTAGTTCAAAGAACCTGTTAAATGCTTCAGTTATCCAGTAAGTTTATGCGAATTAACACATAGGATTTATCAAGGAGTAATAAATTCAAGTATTGATATATGGATTGTTATTCTATTCATACAGATCATAGGTGCTTTAGATGAAAGTTACCCTATAGTTCAGTTTCTTTTTGACTCCGTGCTTTAGGATATGGCACTAGAACTCTGACTGCTTTTCGTCCTTTGTATTTTGTGTCATGGCTTCAGGAAATTTCAATGGAATAAATCATATCAACACACTTAGGTGTAATTTCAATTCCTTATTAAATAGATCCGAACTTTTCTAAGAAGCAGCCAATTTCTTGAAGGTTTATCTCTTTTAACACTGGTGGGAATTTATCTATTGTTTGTCCATATACGAGCAAATCATTTCTATCATAAATGACAACATATTTTAGGAAAACCCTCCTAGATCTTATAGAGTCTGAAGTGTAGGAGAGATAGAATATTTACTACTATGTTCTCATTAAGTTGGCCCATTGCTTTCAAGACTTTAATAATTGAGCATGGCAAGTTCATAGAATCTCTTGTGAGTTCTGCTTGGGTTGTTATAAAAAATGCCAACATAATGGCAACTCTACTAGGGATGTAACGAATGAACAGTCTCTAAGTGCAGATCTAGTTTAAGTCAGAGTCAATTTCATAATATAATTGTTTTTTCCTCTCACCACGTTTATTATGTTGAACACATGCATCTAGTTTTCTTGTGTTCCTTGTTAGTGTGTCGGGTGATGTTTGAAATCTTGTCGAAAGTCATGAGTGCAAAAGCGAAGTGCAAATACTTCATTATTCCCAATATTTTGGGTGGCAACTCTGATATCTTGAACAACAAATTTCACATAAAGTGCTACAAGCAACGTGCAAAGGAAGGTTCTCAAACACCGGAGGGCATGAAGAAGACAAGAAATTATACAAAAAAGAATCCTGAGCCAATGATAGAACTCAAGCCAGGACAGGACAAGACATGGGTAAAAATAAATGATACCCCAAGTAAGTTTGTTTCATCTCCTATTGCTTTTTCTCCTACTCTAAAGACCGAGATGAATAGTGCTTTTATAAGTGAAAATTCCTCAGATACTATTATTTCAAAATTGGATCATGGTAGTTTTCCTTTTGAAATGGCACAAGAAATTGAAGTTGATATGTCTAAAGAGGAGGAGCGATGGGGTTTCTAGGAACAAGATAAAATGTTCCCAGAAGCCACGACACCTAGTACCATGTTCGTTTTCACTGGGAAAAATTTTAAACCCAGAGGAACACCTCTAAGTGAGGGGATTCCTTTCAATCAAGAAGAAGATCAGGTAGAATAGCCTTATTACACTCCAGCTCCTTGTGAGGTAGGAGATATTCTTGAAAATGAGACAGATATAGACAAGGATATGCAAGTCCTTATTAAGGAAGAAAGGAGGTTGCAAGAGGAAGAAGATAATAGAGATAGAATAAGAAAAGAAAATTTGGAGAGATGTCGGGTTAAGCAGCTTGAAAGAAATGCCCAAAAGAATAAGGTTGTGAAGATGAGGGAAGAGGCAGCTAAGAGAAAATCCTTTGAGGAAAGGGTGGCTACGGCAGCTACCAAAAGGGCATGTGAAATACCTAAAGTAACAATGTCAATGGGAGTTTCTACTACTCCCACATATACTTCATCTACTCTATCTACCAAAGGTGTTGATGCATATGTAGGATCTAAGAAGATAACCTTTTAGGACCATGCGAAAGCCCATATTGACCAGTCTAGGAAAACTTCTTAGGGTTTTTCAAATTACAAGAATGCTGCTAATACTAATGATGAATTAAATGGTATGGTAGGCAAAGGGGTGGGAATTGATCTCAGATCATTGGAATTCCCACAGAATCCTGAGCTTTTAAGGTTACAACTATTGAATGATCAATTACAAGCTGATCTGAGAAATCTGAAATAGAAGTTGTCAATGTTGAAGTGTCATGAAAGATAGCCTTTCTTAAGATGTCTTCGGAAAACCCTCAAGCTTCTGGTTCGTGTAATAGTGAAAATGAGTCACTAAACAAGAAGTCTGAGAAGCAAGACTATATAGAGGGTTGCAGTGGTAATCAAGGTGGTGGAAGTGGAGGTGGCCATAAGATTATCATCTCATACTCAGAGAATGGAGATGGAAGCACCGCAAAGGTTAAGCAATCAGGTAGTGGCAATAGAGGTAAAGGTGGGGATGACAAGAAAGACATTGAGCAACACAATACCTCCAGAAATGGACATGGAGGCAGGGCACCTCAAGTTGATAGATATAGGTAGTTATGCTTTGATAACATTAGGGGGTATCCAAATCCAGTCTCGGATAATGCACGAAAACATCTCCCAAAATTCACGGGTAATAATGCTTTCAGTGGAGAAGACCATTTGTAAGATTTTTAGGGCTTTGTCGAAGATTTTGAACTTTGGGAGGATGACGTAGCTATGAAATATTTTATACAATCATTGGTGGAGGATGCTAGGGACTAGTATAGAGGGTTACCTAATGGTAGTATTGATTCCAAAGATGCCTTTTTTAGAGTTTTTAGGGAGCATTATGGGGATCAGACTGATCCTAGATTTAAGTTGAATGACTTCAACAATATTACTAAGGGGCACAATGAACTGGTTACTGAGTTTAATGCTCATTTCCAAAAGGCTGTGAAAAGAGTCCCTACATACCTAAGACCCAATGAAAGTGCATGTTTAGTTGTGTACTGTAATGCCTATGATGCTAAAATGTGCTATTTACTGAGAGATAAAGATCCTCAAAATTTAAGGTAGGCATATAAGATGGCAGTTAACATTGAAAATAATAGAAGCGCTTCAAGTAAAGTGGGAAGAAGAGAGGATCCTAAAGCTTTTAAGAGCACAAAAAATCAAGTAGAGAAATTTGGTAAACCTATTGCAGCTAATGATAAGATAGATCAAGTCCTTACTCTGTTGCAAAAACAAGCAAAGAGTGATAAGCCTCACTTCCAAAGGAATGAGAGACCCCCAAGGTTATAGGATTATCCCTATAATACCAATTGGAATAATGGTAAACCCCTACAAGGAAATCAAAAAAATAACCAAGTTCCACCTAACCCTCTACAAAGGCAGTCTGTGAATAATGCAGAAAATCTACTATGGTGTGAAGTATGCGGAATGCCACATTATCCATAGCAGTATGTAGTAGCACAATCAATGGTGGACTCTCAAGATGATCAGGGAGACTCCCAGCCTCCCCAAGACCAAGACGCAATGACTAATGTATTGTTGAGTCTAGCTGATTTGGCCAATGATGATTATTCCTCAGAAGATGAGCCTTGTGCCCGGGATGTTAATGCTCAGAGGCAACAAGATGAAATATATCATCAACAAGTATTTCCAAATGACGAAGATAATGGTGATTGTTTTGTGAATGAGTTTGAGATAGATGATACAGTGTTAAGGAGACCTTTTTGATGAAGAAATTGAAAAATACACTATGGCTTTAGTTGCCAGGGCAAGGAATAATATACAACTGAGAAATAGGGTTGTCCCTAGTGATTCTGGTAAACCTTGCAGTTTGTTCATAAAGGAGAAGGAGATAATTAAGCCAAAGGCAGGTTTGGAGGCCAAAAATATAGATCCAAAGGCTAAGGAGATAAGAGAACCCAAGATATGGGCCAAAAAGGTAGACAAGGCCAAAGAAAATAGTGAAGTTGTACTTCAAAACAACAAGAACAGTAACTAGAAGCCTACTGGTAAAGAAACTTCAAAGGGAGAAGAAAAGGTAATTTATGAAAAAACATGCTTTCCTGATCTACCGAAGTATACTTCAATAGATATGTTCCAAGTGCTTTCGCAAGTTAGGGTTACTATTCCTTTCCTAGAAATTATGAGGATAGATGAGCATAAAGACAAGATTGTTGCACTCATAAATAGTATTCCCACAAACAGAAAAGATAAACTAGTCTCTAATCAGAATGATACAAAAAAGAAAAAGATGGTGCAAGAAGTCACCATAGAGAGTCCAAAAAAATACTTGGGGACTACTGTTATAGCTAACCCAAATCATGTCAATCCTTTTTTCCTAAGCTTAATAATTGGTGGAAAAATGCTAAGAAATTGCATGTTGATTCAGGAGCATCTAACAATGTGATGCCAGAGAAAATAATGCATGCAATGGGACTGATAGTTGATAGTACATATGGTAAGTTCTATGAAATGGACTCTAGGGAAGTACTTGTTATAGGTATCATAAATGATGTTCTTTATAGATTAGCATCTTTTCCTGAAAATGAATTACATATGAGTATTAAGGTGGTAGATATTCCACCAACCTATGGTATGTTGTTGTCTAGGCCTTGGAGTGCTTCAATGGGTGGAAGCATACAGTGTGATTTGTCTTTTGCCACCTTTTCCATTGAATAGAAAGATTTTAAGGTAAATAGGGAGGAAAGAGCCCCTCACATGATTGAAAATGTGGAGGAATCATTAGAACCTATCAAAATTAACTTTGTAGAAACTAATTTGGAGAAATTCCATGTTGAGGAAGATAGAATAGAAGAAAATATCTGACCAACACCTATTGATAAAGAAGCTTCAAAGGACTTATTAGAAGGGGATTTATGGATCATGCATTTTGATGGAGCTTGTTCCAAAGAAGGCTCAGGAGCAAGAATATTTTTTATTTCCCCACAAGGTAAAACTTTCAAGTATTCATTCTTATTGCAATTTTATTGCACTAACAATGTTGTTGAGTATGAAGCTCTCATACTCGGTCTGAAGATAGCCTCGAAACATGGTATTAAGGTGTTAAAGGTTTTGGGGGACTCTGAGTTAGTTGTTTCCCAAATTAGATCCCACTTTGCAGCTAAAGATAAGAGGCTCAGACAATATCAAAATGCAGTATGGGACACTATTGAAGGGTTTAATGCTTTTGGCATTGAATGGGTTGAAAGAGGATAAAATACTAGAGTAGGCCTACTAGCAAATATTGTTGTTAAACTTGACGATGTCACTTTTGGTGGCATCTCACAAATAGAAGTACAAACTAGGCCTACAGTGCCTGATAATGTATGCAACTAGCAAGTGTTTGATGATGACACTGATATTCTAAAGTTTTTGCATTGTGTGGATCAATATGAAAGCCAAGAAATTTATTTTGGCTCATTTATAACTAATGTTGATGGTAAGGAGACCTTCTTCAGAAATGAGGTCATCTAGCTTAAAACGAATACTATCCCTAGAGGTTTGGTTGCACTTGAGAGGGTATTTAATGGTCCTGATATGTCAAAATCTAAGCAAGCACCATCTCATAAGGATGATCTAGAAGAACTAAACTTAGGAATAGAAAATGCTCCTAAGAATGTCTATATTGGAAAGAAAATGAAGCCTCATGTTAGAAGCATGCTGATTACCTTGCTTTGGAAATATAGACATCTTTTTGCTTGGTCATATGAAGACCTTAAAGCATATAGGGAGGATTTATTTCAGAATGAGATCCCATTAAAACCTGATATGAAGCCTTTCAGGCAAAAACAAAGACCTATCAATCCTACCCTGCAACCTAAAATGCAAGACGAGCTTGCTAAATTAAGGGAGGCAGGAATTATCAAACCAATTAGACACTCATCTTGGGTCTCTAATTTGGTACCTGTTAGAAAAAAGAATGGGGATATTAGGTTATGTGTTGATTTTAGGAAACTGAATGTGGCCTCTTTAAAAGATAATTACCTGTTGCCTAATATGGAGCCTATGTTGCATAAGGTCACAGGTTGTGAATTGCTACCATTGATGGATGAATTTTCTGGTTACAAATAGGTCATGGTTAAGGAGACTGAGCAATTTAAGACTACTTTCACTATGCCATGGGGTACATATGTGTATGTCAGAATGCCTTTTAGATTGATAAATGTTGGCATGACCTTTCAGAGAGCAATGGATCTGGATTTTGCAGATTTTATTGATCTTTTCCTTGCAATTTATCAGGATGACGTTATTGCCCATGGCAAGAAAGAAGAGGACCATTGTGCCCATCTAGAAAAAAAAATTGTTAGAGCTTTGGAATATGGAATATCCCTAAATCCCAAAAAATGTACATTTGGGGTGAAAGAAGGAAAACTGCTAGGACACATTGTTTCAAAAGATGGAATTTGGATTGACCCCGAAAGAGTGGTTTCTATTGACAAGATCATATAGCCAAAAAATGTAAAAGGTATCCAGTCTTTCTTTGGATAAATAATTTTTTTAAGAAGGTTTGTCACTAATTTTGCTGAAAATATCCGCCCAATATCTAAGATGTTAAGGAAGGGAGAAGAAATAATATGGACAAGGGAGCCATCTGAAGCCTTTCAGGCTATCAAAAATGTAATTATGCAGGCACCTGTCCTCAAATCCTTGGATTACTCAAAACCATTCCAATTATTCTCTTTTGCCTCTTTTCATACTATAGTTGGTGTACTATTGCAAAAGAACAATGATGGTTTTGAGCAGCCAATTGCATTTTTTAGTAAATCATTGCAAGCTGCAAAATTAAAATATGACATATCTAAAAAGTAGGCATATGCCTTGGTAAAGGTAGTAAAAAAATTCAAACCTTACCTAATGGGAGCAACTGTTGTTTCCTATGTACCAACAGCCGCAATCAAAGATATCTTCACCCAGCAAGAGACTATAGGAAGAAGGTGCAGATGGATTAACAGAATCCAAGAATTTAATATTGACATACAGATTACTAAGCTTGTAAGGGGTCAGGGCCTAGCCAAATTAATGGCTAAGGAAAATATGGAATTCAATCAGATTAACCAGATAGAGCAATAGAATATTGCACCTATTTGTGACATGCAAACTTGTGGATGGTATAGGAGGATTGTGGAGTACTTGCAGACAATGCAATGTCCTGAAGGCATGCCCCTTACTGAAAAAAGAACCCTTAAATTATGAGCAATCAGATATGTCATTATTGATGGTGAATTATGGTGGAGAAACCCCGAGTGCATTATACTTAGGTGTGTGGATGGAGATCAAGCTAAGGATCTATTGGTAGAAATGCACAAATGATTTGGAGGCCATTATATGGCTAAAACAATAGGTAATAAGATTCTAAGGGCAGGATATTGGTGGCCTACTATATTCAAGGATGCACACAGATATGTTAAAAATTGTGATGCCTGTTAAAGATTTTCCGAAAAGTTAAAATTTTCTGGCAATTTACCATTAAAACCTGTGTTTGTTTCTGCTCCTTTCCAACAACGGGGTATAGATTTTATAGGAGAAATATCTGAAAAATCCAGTGGGGGACATGCGTGGATACTAGTAGCTATGGATTATTTCACTAAGTGGATTGAAGCAATTCCAGCTAGAAGGGCCACAAGGAAAGTTGTTATCGACTTTTTAACTGAGAATATTTTAAGCCGATTTGGGGTGCCTAACAAAATTGTGTTAGACAATGCAATGTGTTTCAGATCAGAAGAATTTGTAAATTTTTGCAATCAGTATGGCATCACCATTTCATATTCATCCCCTTATCATCCCTAAGGAAATGGATAGGAAGAATCTAGCAACAAAATTTTGATGAAAATTATTAAGCGTATGATAGAAAAAAACAAAAGGGAGTGGGATTCAAAACTAAAGCTAGCACTATGGGCTGATAGGACTACTATTAAAAAGGAAATTGGTCATTCACCTTTCAACTTAGTCAATGGGATGGAGGTGCACATTCCTCAGAATAACTTACTAAAAACGTATAAATTTGTCTAGGAATATGATGATGATATATGTGACGAAATGCAACATAGGATGGAAGAGTTGAGTCAACTAGATGAAACTGGAAGGGAAGCACACAAAAGAAATGAGAGGTTGTAGCTTCAGGTGAAGCACCTTTATGATAGAAAGGCAATAGAGAGAAAATTTGATATTAGAACAATGGTGTTGCTCTGGAATGCTAGATCAAAAGACAAGGGAAAACATGGCAATTTTGATCCCCTTTGGTTGGGCCGTTATACTGTTATGGATACACATAAGGAAGATTCGTATTTTTTGCAATCACTTATGGGTGAGGTTCTTGAGCTACCAATACATGGATAGTTCTTGAAATAGCTCTTTTCCATGTACATTGTGCAGTCCTCTAAATAGTTTATATAGGTTGGTTGTTTTTGTTTTATTTTTGTTTATTTGCTTTGTCCGAGCTTGTTCCTAGTTTTGGTTCTCTCTTTGTCTGGTCTGCGTAACCGGAGATTTTTTATTCCTGCTATGCCCATAGGGGGAATACATCCCCAGTCAGAGCCATTGGTGGAGATTTTATTTTTCTTCCCCTCTGTGGTATGTTTTCACGTTACCTCTAACTGGTCTGGGTCTTGGGGTTTTCTTTTTTAGTGTTGACTTGTTATCAGTGGTGATCCATCACTTAAGTGGTGTTTTATCCCCTTTTGGCCATGGCATTACTAGCCCCTTTTACCCGTCCTTTGGATTTTTTCATCATGGCCTTATTATTCCTATGGTTTTTGGCCAATGAATTGCTATAAATTAACCATTGAATAATCTTTTCGACCTCGAGGGTCATTTTCCCGTCCACCTAGTCGGTCCCCCTCTTTAAGAATAATTGTTTCGCATGTTTAGAATAGGTGGCCATTGGATGAAATAAATCTAAATCTTAACTATTCATCACATACCTCACAAGGTTCTTGCTTACGTCATGTCAAATGTTGCAAGGATTGCGATATGCTGCCACCTATTGTATTTGATGGTGGGAACCAATTTTGATCATTGACCGAGGATCGATGCTATTGTCAATAGTTGTGTACCTTCTGATGCATCATGGTTGTCCCTCACTGACCTCACAAAATTAAAACTTCAGTTTTAATAATGTTGCGAGGTACGCAATTTTTTCATGCATGGACACAGGTGTTATCGATCGACGAACATGGTGGGACCCATTCCATGCTGATGTGGTGCCTGATAGGCAGATTTCCTATTCACCTGATGACTGGAAGGTAGATGTGGCATTTCAAATTGTTTTGACTTAATCTGGACCGTTCGCCTGGCCAGCATTGCTTTTGATCAACAACTCATTTTCAAATGAACTGGTGTTGTACTATAGCCATTCTATCTCGTGCGAGTGAATAGTAATGGTCGAGTTTGACTCGTCCTGCATAATTAAATGCCAAAAGGATCAATAAAATTACTATTTCAATGCTACATTTCTAGATTGAGGAAGAATTGTCTGGTGCCGAAGTAAAGCAGCCATTATTACAATTCTCCAATCTCACTACATTTGACGCTCTGCAAGATAAACCATAAGTAGTACATACGCCTTTTCTTGTGTTTTCGAAAGGTGTTAGCGTTGCTTACTGAACAATTACTGACTGTTTTCTTTTCAGTTCCTAAGGAATTGTTTGAGTATATGTGCTTTTAGAGCTTGTCTAGGTAATTGCTATTGATTTTGAATATAGAAGAATTTTCTGTGGTGGCAATAGAAAGAAAAGTGTAATTGTTTTCCATTTAAAAAATAAGCAAACCCTAGCTCAAATTATCATCTGTTGGGTGTAAATGGCACCAAAGGCACAAATTGTTGGTTCTGAAGCTACATCTAGGGGATTTTCCTAAGATGTTATTGATTTGTTGAAGCCATCTAGAAGCAAGAACCAAGAGGGAAAATTATTGTTCTACAGGCCCTTTTTTTTTGGAAGCATTAGTGGATAAGTAGTATGCAATTCGCAATGCTGAATTGCCATACACGGGCTAGCAGTTGTTTTCCAACTGGTTTGGGAACAAAAATTTAGCAGTTCCTCTATGTAATCCATGGAGATTGGACCTGGGTAAGCTAGTAGTACCCAATGTCTACGAGGATGTAGACCTATTGAAGGATATTTTTGTGAGGTATATCCCTATGGCCCGAATGGTCAGAACACATCTTGGCAAGCAAATGATTCAAGTAACTAGGGAGGAAATCGCAGAGATTTTTGGTTTGCACGAATGGAGCCAAGATATGATCCCTATCAACTTGGAGGTTTTTAGGGACTACAGAAACACCAAGGGTTTGTTCAGAACATCCCTTTTGATACCCCATTTGGCTATGTCAGGAAGAGGCAAGAACCAGAGGAAAGTTGTTATTGGCAGGAATGAGTTTGAACCTTTCCCAGTGGACTATTTCGCCATCCATTTCAAGAAGACTGTTTGTGCATTGTGTCAGGTCCTGGGGATAAATTTGAAGAAGACTTTTCCTATCGAAGTGATGTATATGGATATAAACCTCCAACACCCAGGCTATAATGTGGTATACGATTTTGCTACTTACCTTGCAAAGCAAATTCATTTGGGTTTGGTAGCCTTGAAGCTGGGAAATAATTGGGTAGGTTTCAAATGGTTTTCACTGCTAATTCATATGCTTTTGTATAGGGGTCAGAATGTATTCGAGAAAGATATGGAATTGAAGAAAACAGAAGGAGACATTGAGTTGTCTGTCTAGTATTGGACTAGGGTCCTAGACATACATGATCATAAGTTCAATTATGTAACCTTTCACAATGTTTTTAGATCCAAGTTAAGAAAGGCCTTAGTTTTTTATCCCCCCAGGATTCCAAAGGAAATTCATGATTTCCTAAGACCTATGGAGAGGAGGCCTGAGTTGAATTTAACACATAACTCGGGGGATATTATCCCCAATCATAGCACAACAGTTTTCAAGGTTTTTGGCACAAATGCCACCCCGTTTGTTTTACCAAGGGAGGTCCCCCTTAGAATTGGTTTCATAGAAATCATGAGGCAGTTGGGAGAATCTCAGGATTTCCATTAGCCTATTGAACAAAAGAAGGGATCTTTCTTCCCTGAATATACAACTTTTTCCGATTTTGTCATGACAAAGGGAGGGTGGAGGAATTTGCACTTGTTATTCAAGCCATATAGGCTAAGGACTGTACGCCCTTGGAATCATGATCCTGAGGGTTTTATCTCCCAAATCAAGGCTAAGCACAGCATTGGGACCTTTGTCCACAAATTTTACTTTCTTGAAGATATCATTAGGAACATTTTTTATCTGAGCTTACAAGATGAGAGAAAGGAAATGTACATTGCCTATTCAAAAATGGTGAGAAGTAAACAAGAAAAGATGCCTACTTTTGATCCTATACATAGTGCCAAAGATGAGCTTAGTAAGGCAATTTATGCTCTTGACAACTTTGAGAGTCTGGTAGGGGTCTTAAAGGATGAAAGGATTGTGGAAGAAAGGGGAAAATCACAAATTACTGAGGAGTACCCTGAGGTAAGAGTTGAAGAGAGGCCTACTTATCAGCCTCAAAAGAGGATAAAGGTATTTTCTAGGAGAAAGGGAAGCAAGATAGAGGAGGTTACAATGAGTGGCACACCATCTGTCCCAAGGAAATTAGTGCCAGGTATTGTTGACCTGGATTCTCCTCCAAGGTTTTCATAACAGATTCACCCACCATCCCCAAAGAGGCAGAGGACTGATAGTGTGGGGGATGTTGGCCGGGAGGGTAATGATGAGGAAGACATCATTGTAACTCTAAATGAAATGAATATGGAGATGTCACTAGACCCAGCTGATATTGCAATGAGTTCAGGGGCAATCACCCTAAGATTGGGGAAGGATGATATCAAAGGGATTACAAATAATGACGATTTGAAGATGGAGGCTTGCAAAGAGTTCATGATGGATGACTATTTTATTAATACTCATGCTTTTAAATATTTTGTATGGAGAGCTCATCTCTCATTATATTCTGAGAAGGTTGCACATGAGAGAAGTCTGTATCCAAAGCTCCCAGAGTAGGTAATCCAGTCAAGGGTTAGAGTGTAGATGAAGGAAAGGTTTAAGGAAATCACACCAGAACAAGGCAGGGCATTGGTTCAAAAGTGTGGAATAATACTACTCCCTGAATGGGATATTGTTGATGCTGTGGTATTTGACATAGTAAGAAGGGCCAATAGGACACTTTTTGCAATAGAGGAGGAGGCTACATTGGCACTTAAAGGATCAGCCTTTAGTGAGGAATGGGATGCTCTGAAAATATGGTCACTATCCATTAGGTCTCAAAAACCTATTGTTGCAGAGACACCTGACTTCAGTGGTCATTTGATTGTGAAAAAAGTTGCTGACACTCCTGCATTGGAGGCTGTTGACATGGTTGTGAATGTTGCCAAATTCACAAGGGCAACTATGGAGGACTTAACTAAAAATTGAGATACTCTGAGGAGCTAGTATAATGACATTATTATTGAGTATAATAAGAGTCAGCAAAGGGTGGAAGAATTGGAAATTGAGATGGCCTTACTGAGACAACAGATGGAAACCTCAAGGTCTCAAAGGCAGGCTAGCTTTAGCCATACTATTTTTGACCCACCAACAGAGCAGCCTCAACCTTCTCCACATGAGTAATCTTGGGCTATTGTCCCATATAATATGGGACAACTGCCCATTGCAATTGAAAAGGCTAGTGGCTCGGGTGGAGATTTTTCTACGGAAGAGCTAATCCAACAAGTTGAAAAATATATGGAGATGGTAAACCAAATCTGGGATGCAGTAGGAAGGAATAACTCATAAATTGTTGATACTGTGCTAAGGCATTTACATAAATGGGTTCAGAGTAAGCTTAGCAGTGTTCATGCAAATTATGCCTTGATGTTGCAAGCACTTGAATTATTTCTAAGGGACAAGGAATTGGCTATCCCTTTGCTAAATAGATGGGGCCCTAGAATGGAGAAGTTTAAATTTATTGCAGTGGGGGCAAAACAAGATGGAGATAAATACCCTACAGTCATAACAACATATCAATTTGTCAAGGGTATGCTAGAGCAAAAGTTCCAAGGGTTTGCTACTCCTATGGAGTCCAAAATCAAAACATTGAAGGATATTTATGATGGAAAGGACTTGACTCCACTACCTCATAATTTGCATAGTCAAGATAAGGTCAAGCCTTTGCATGCATGGAAGGAGTAGATGAATAATATAGTGATTGCTCAAACACATGAGATATGCAAAAAAAATTGATTTTCACATGTTGGAATACATGTTGGAAAAGTTGTCATTTGTCATTAATTTCTTGGAGAACTTTGATAAAATGGCCACGTCATTGATGGTAAAATATGCACCTTACCAAAACATGGTGGATTAGGTGGTGGCTTTCAATTGGATGTCTAAAGAGGATCTCGAGTCATGGAAAAGGGTGTTCATTGATGAACTTGAATTGTGAAAGTCCTGACCAAGAATTGCAATTTGGTCATGAAAACTATAGGTCTAGCCTTAGATATTATATTTTAAAATGCATTCTCTTTTTGAATTCAAGTATAGGTTGTTCAAATGAAATGAGTGTAAAAAAGGTTAAAAGATGCTTTGGTGTAAGTGGAGCGACTCTTGGAGATATGGTTTTTCTTCCTCCATAGCAAACTAATGATCATTTTTGTTGTGGCTTTTCCTCTCTTGCCAACAAATGATGTAAAGATAACTAATTAAGGATTAGCAGTCCAGTGAAAAATGAACATGTGTACTCTTCGGCCTAAAGCTTGTTGTCTCCCTTGTTTTTTATAAAAGGGAATTCTGGGCTGAGAGAGAGGTCTGTTGAAATTACTCAAGATACATAAGATAAGAGTCAAGTAATATAGAGAGAAGAATATGTCTAGGTTTTGAATTTTTGAGTCCGATTTGAGAACTTAGTAAATCATGGGGTTCTTGAGCATACTTATGTTAACCTTGTGATTGTTTTGAGTCTATTTTCTCTCCTATTGTAATAGTTTGCATGAATTATTAATGAAGTATCAATCCAAGATGATTTTCATTAATTTCCATTTGCTATTTACAATGGATTATGTTTGACTATAGCTCTATTTCAAAGGACCGGTTAAAGGCTTTTATTATCCAGTAAGTTTATGCAAATTAACACATAGGATTTATCAAGGAGTATTAAATTCAAGTATTGA
Source organism: Sequoiadendron giganteum (assembly GCA_007115665.2). Lineage (NCBI taxonomy): Eukaryota > Viridiplantae > Streptophyta > Pinopsida > Cupressales > Cupressaceae > Sequoiadendron > Sequoiadendron giganteum. The sequence continues at coordinate 471,182,026 of CM021106.1, read as the reverse complement.
TATATGGATTGTAATGCTATTCATATAGATCATAGGTGCTTTAGATGAAAGTTACCCTGTAGTTCAGTTTCTTTTTGACTCCGTGCTTTAGGATATGGCACTGGAACTCTAATTGCTTTTCATCCTTTGTATTTTGTGTCATGGCTTCAGGATATTTCAATCGAATAATTCATATCAACACACTTAGGTGTAATTTCAATTCCTTGTTAAATAGATCCGAACTTTTCTAAGAAGCGGCCAATTTCTTGAAGGTTTATCTCTTTTAACACTAGCAGGAATTTATCTGTTGTTTGTCCATATATGAGTGAATCATTTCTATCATAAATGACAACATATTTTAGGAAAACCCTCCATGATCTTACAGAGTCTGAAGTGTAGGAGAGATAGCAGCTTTACTGCTATCTTCTCGTTAAGTTGGCACAGTGCTTCCAAGACTTCAATAATTGAGTGTGGCAAGTTCATAGAAGCTCTTGTGAGTTTTTCTTGGGTTGTTATAAAAAGTGCCAACACAACCCTATATGGGGGAGGGTCTTGGAGAGGATCTTGGAGAATGCAGTTGTTTTTTTCTTGTGTCCCCTACTTTCTTGCACACCTCTATCATGACATGCATGATGTCGTGTATAGGGGTGCCACTAGCTTATCGGTAGGTGCTACACTTCTTCACATTTTGGCATGGGAGCACATCACAATGCTCAAGCCTATAAGGGATTAAGATTTGGATGCTAGAGATCTTTTCATATTCAAATATGATAGGATGTTGATACACCATCACATGGAGGAGCTACTCTACTAGAGGAGAGCAATCGACAATATGACCAAGTTTACTTGGAGGCCATGATTATAGGAAGAGGACTAGGATGATGATGATGTGCATCTCCCATATTGCAAAAAAACTTGGTGGTTGCTAGGTTGTGTTGCATAGATAGTTTTGGTTGCACAAAAAGATCAACCTATTAATGCTCAATACAATCAAGAGAGTTAATGAATCCACAAGAGGCAGTTAATCCATGCCACAAACTTGAGAACTGTACTACACAACACATGGAGACCAAGCACACACACCTTGCAAAAATCCCCCTCAGCACAAGTGGGGTTCAAACCCATCACCCAGGCTTTGATATTGATTGTTGAATGAACAAGACAACAGAGAGGGAGAGTGAATCATTTGTATCTTATTAAAACATCAAAACCCTCATTAACATTCAGATCCACATGCATTCATTAAACCCTTAATCTATTATGAATATTTAACATGAAAAGAAGATAATAGAAACTAAAACAACTTTAACACCATGCACAAGAGAACACCAGATTTATGTGGAAAACCCAAGGAGGGAGAAAACATGGCGAGGATTATCTCACAACATAAGTAATTGAAAAAATAGTTACAAAGGCTCACTACCATAATAGAGAGAAGATATGTTACACTGTAGAACATGATATCAATGCAATAGAAAAACCACAACAATTGCTTTAACACCTTTGCAGTCTATTTGAATAATTGCAGACACCTTCTACTCACTATGTTCGATGATCCAACACTTGAAATCTCAAAATACTCTACTCAATTTTTCACATTACAACTTTGTAATTCACATCACACATTTCACATTTTCATCTATCTTGACCTCCTTCAATAATTCAACTCATACTTATACTGTCATCAACTATGAAACCTTTTCCAAGGTCGGCTATGCACCTCAAACATGCAAATTCAAATTAGGTCATAACCAAAAAACTTATATGGTTGATAGAAGTGAATGTGGACCACATCAAAACTTAATTGGGACCCAAATCAAAGACACCACTTAGGCACATGCTACCACAAAAAATATTTATCCTTCACATGTAGTGTAAAAACCAGGTCGGCCATTACTCATGCAAACACCATTAAATTTTTAAGTCCACAATTCCTCAAATCCAAAGATGAATTGCGAACCACACAACATGCTTGAACATGATCTAGAATATTCCTCAAACATCTTGAAATCTAGAAAAATCCTTCGCAACCACTTCCACTTGAAGAATGTACAAACCTAGTACACTCAAACAACTCTATCATGCACTGTTACTTGAAAACTTATCTTCCAACACACCAAACGTCAAAGCCTATTGATTGAGGTAAAATACCAAAACCATCAACACTGCTTTAGAATCACAAGACCTGAAGCGTAACTATGTAGAAATACAGAGCATAAACATTTCTCCTAAACACCTCTGCAATGCGCATTCATACACTGGTGAACACAACTTCTATTGTACAACAATCCAGCATACCATCTCTTGAATATAACACATATAAACACCTCTCACCACCATATCTAAATCACATAAGTAGATCTTGAAGATAGAAGAAATGTAGAGAAAAACTAAAACAACTCTTTGTAACCCTGAACAACACTACAACACTCTATTTCCTCTTTATATCAAATTTTCTCAAAAGAATTTGGAAACCAAGCACCAGAGACACATGCACATCATCTTCAGCAATATATGGAAGCTTATCAAAGAAAAACTAGAGGTTAACACTAGTAGATTAACTAATGACACCATAATGAAACAAATCAAAGCGTATTTTCTTTGATCAGCCTTAGGGGATTCATCATTATTGCTCAATTTGCAACTAGTAACCATATGAGTACATATCGATTCAAAGTATTTGATTCAAAAATTCTTCAACATTTCCTTGACATACTTTGACTGGCCTTTATCTATTTGATTGATTTGTAGTCCAAGGAAGAAATTCATCTCCTCAAACATAGACATCTTAGACTCATTTTGCATCTCTTCTACAAACTTCTTACACATAGCTTCATTGCCTCCAAAGATTATGTTATCAACATACACAACTCCAATCAATATTTGATCCATTTTAACCTTAAAGTAAAGACTAATATATGTGAACCCTATTATCAAATTAATTTTTGATGTGGTCTACGTTCATTTTTATTTGCCATGGAAGTGTTTTGGCACTGACCTAATTTGAATTTGCATGTTTGAGGTGCATAGCCGACCTTGGAAATGGTTTCAAGGTTGAGGATAGTATAAGTATTATTTGAATTATTGGAGGTCAAGATAGATTAAATTGTGAAGTAAAACCATAACAACTCCCTACAATCTTGTGCCACCAAAAAGTGTAGCCTTTGAAACTTTTCACTCATTTGGACCCTTGCCTATGGATTTTGGACCATTTTCAACCTCTTTTTACCCCTTTCTAAGCCTTTTTCCAAGGTTTTGTAAGGTGTTTCAATACATTTTCACACTTTCCTAGGCTTTTCATCACCAAAATTAACCCTTTCTCATGGCATAATGACCCCTTAATGCACATATATGCCTTATTTTAGTGTGTTTTGTGAGACAATCCCGACAACAAATAATAATCAAAATTCAATCCCCGAAAATGAATGAAAATTTCCCAGGTGGACTAGGTTGCCACCTTGGGTGGCCTAGTCCCATGTGACTTAAAAATTAAAATTAACTTAATATTCTTTCGGGAGTTTATCTCTAAAACCCTAAGGTCAGCCTGTGTGGTTTTATTTCAAGGAAATTAGGGCATAACATGTATAAATAAGAGTTTTCCCCTCATTTTCAACCCTAATTCACCCTAACAAGTCTCATTTTTCACTCTCTCATCTTCTCAAGCACTCATCCACTACTCTTCTCAAGCAAGCTAGGGCTTGCATCCTCGACCATCAAGACATCTTTGCTAAAGAACTCAAGGGTTGAATCCTCCATTGTTGCAACTCAATATCAAACATCATGGCAAGGTAATCTCCATTGTTTCATCTTTCTTTACATTTCTATCTTCATTTGGTTTAATTAAATCAAAATGGGCTTGACCAAGGCAAGCCTCCATACCCTAACAATCAACATTCTCTTCTCTCTCTTTGTGTCTTTGAAAATTTAGGTATCTTGGAAGCTTTGAGATCATTCAAGAAGGGATTGAAAGCTTCTTGAAGACACCTCCTTGTTGGATAGGGAAAAAACATCCATTAAAAGTCTCTTATAGGTCGAGAATCAAAGTTGCAGATCCGGACACCTGAAGAAGCAGAAAGTGTAGACCAAGACATCCATATTCCACTTTCAGACTTCCAAAAGAGCTTAAAGGGACTAGGTCATCATTAGTGGTGACCTAGTCCCACCATTTATGCATTTTAGGGTTTTCTATAGTTTTGAGTACCCTTTTAGCAGAAACAGATCTCGATAGAGCTTCCCAGAAAAAGGACTAGGTCACCGAGAATGGCATAAGTGTCCTATTTGACCTATGCATCAAATTCAACAACATTCCTAGCCTCTGCAAGTTTCCAGGTGCACACCCTTTTCATTTCCAACTTTATGTGTTAGTTTTATTATGTTTTCTTAGGTTATTTAGTTAATGTTTGCATATTATTATGTGTTTTCTAGCATAGTTGCATTCTTTAGATTTTACATTATTAGTTAGCTTCTATCTTCTATTTCTAGCATTTAGGGAATTCCACAGACATCACTTTTAAAACCCAATCTTTGAATGAGCCCTAGATTTTGGGTGTGAAAGAAAGACCTCTTTCCTCTTAGGTGCAAAACCCTAGAAGTGTAAGAGTACATATTTCCCCTAAAATTTCAGTGGTTCATTTTGGTGAACCTGACGTTCGCACCCTCTTGTTTGATTTTGAGTCCTTTAGCATCCTAGGTTTGCATTGTTTACATTGCATTCTAGGGTTTAAAATTTTGCATTAATGAAAGTGCATATAAGTTGCATCTTTTACATCTTAATTCATTTCACATCTCTGAAACTTTGCATTTTCATGTTAGACCTGCATCACCTAATATAGAAACCACCTGAATCCATCAAAATATCTTGTTAAATCTCAAAAAAATCACCAGGAGGACTAAGCCGCCACTCCAGGAGACCTAGTCCCTTTAGGCCCCTGAAACTATTCTTTACAGAGATGAAAACCTTGTTTTTATGCTTCTATTTTGTGCCAACATCTATTTCACCCATTGGTTGTGTTTCTATAGCATGCATTTCATTAGAACTAGCCTTAATTAGCTCATTTCATGCATTTCTTAGTTTCAATTTTGCGTTTACAACATATCATTTTTAGATCATTACATAGTGTAATCAATCATTTACCTTCCTTGAAATCTGAAATTTGCATTTCATTCTATGTACTTACATTGCATTTTAAGTTTACATAGCTTTTGTTACATTTCCAATAGCATTCATGGTACTTGTGGATAGCATTAGACTTTTGCAATGTTCATTTTCTGCATTTGTTCCTAGATCATTTAAATCAAATTCTTTACAAAACGAAAACAACACAACATTAACAACATCACATGCACCCACTCACGATAGAAAGCCCTTTAGTAGTGATGACTTAGACATGTTGGATGAAGCCCTTAATGGATTCATCTCTTCTAGATCATCCACTAAATATTTGGTTGATCAAGATACAAACATTGATAATAATGATAATCATAATTATTCTTCTCTTGATATCTCTCCCATTGGTGACAAAGATATCTTAGTGAAAGAAGACACAACCATTGATGATCATGATGGTCTTTATTGTCTTCCTCCTCCTCCCCCTTTGCAAAACATTAAAAAACAAAATAAAACATCATCCCCTTACCTAGTCTCTCTAATCATGACCCTCAAAATTTCTCTTCGCATATCCCTCCTCAATGCATAGAGGATAGGCTGATATTAGAATATATACCTACTAGAAGTCATGAGACTCTTGACCCTCCCTTCCCTCATGCTCCTACCCTTTGGGACAACCTATTTGACAATCATATTGGTCCTTCTCTTGATGCCTCCCCTACATGTGGTGAACCTCTTCCAAGCTCTCCTACTAGGGTAGATAGTATGGAACAAGAGGATGAGACCTTCAAAAAACAAGACAATCAAATAGAACCCTCTCCTAATCCTCCCACTCTTGCTAATCCCATAATTGATCCTTCCCCTACTTGTGATGAAGTCCTTTTAGAGGAACCATCCCTAGCATGTCAAGAACATTTGATTTGTAGTTCTCCTAAAAACTCTCCTCCTAGGGAGAATACCATGATGTAAGACAAGGATAACATTGACTCTCCTTCCCAAGGGGACGTTAATATTATTCAACCTCAACTCATCCTCTATCCTCCTTCAAACAAACCTAAACCTAAATTTACCCTTTACCTACCTCAAAATAATGTGTTGCAGCAACCAAGTCATACTATCGTTGCTCACATGCATTACACTCAGAATAATCTGTGCCCACCCCAACCAACCCTCCCACCCTCAGCTAATCCTCTCTTACCTACTACCCCTCGCCTCAATTCCCTCATAAGGGAGTATGACCTTGTTGACCAGCTAAGGAATACTCCTGCTAAAATATCTTTATGGGACCTTATTCAAGCCTCCCCTCACTATCATAACATAATGCAGAATGCCTTGCAACAAATTTATATCCCTTCCAATGCACCGAAAAATGACATTGCAGCTATGATTTAGGGCTTGAATTCTGATATTGTTTTCCACCAAAATGAGCTCCCTCCTTTGGAAGTGCAAAAACAAGTTGAATCCTTGGTAATAATATCTCAATACAAATGCATAAGGATCAAGTGAACCCTTGTTGACAATGGCTCTATTGTTAATGTGTGCAGTGTCAATCTCTTGGATAGGCTCCATATTGACAAATAAAACATTCAACCTATCTCTTTATCTATCAATGGATTTGACATTGTATGAAAAAAACCACTTGGTGTGATCACTTTGCCTCTTACAGTTGGAATGGCCACATTATACACACTAATCCATGTTATGCCTCATGAACTTTCATACAACCTCATTTTAGGTAGGACATGGATTCGTGCAATGAATGGTGTGCCTTCCACTCTTCATCATAAGATGAAGTACATCTACAACAACAAAGTGTACATGCTTGATGCTGATCTTGAGCCATTTAGTGTCTTACAACTTGAGCAAAAAAAATCCAAACCCTTCACCACCTTCACACCCACCAAACCCATGGAACTTGTACATCACAAGTCCTTAGATGATGATTGTGGTTCCTTAGACTTCACACCAACATCCCTAGGAGAATACAAAATCACACACAAAGACTCTAACAAGGGAACCATAGTCTTGTCCACAGAAGAGTCAACAAATCCTTTGAAAGTACCCATCTCATCTACTTTAGACACAGAAGCCAACAATGACCAAACACCTGATCCAAAAGTGTTGAAAAATATCTATGGAAAAGGTTATGAACTTATGAAACAACTTAGCTATAGTGGAAATGGATGTGGTGCTAACGAAAAATGTATACGCGACCCTATCGAACCTATCACACAACCGAAAAATCATGGTCTTAGATTTTATCCCTTTATCAAAATCATCAAGCCTTCCTCCAACATCAACACCCTCCCAAATTATCCTTCTACATCACCTTCCAAAAGTGATCCTTTGCAACCATTGCAACAAACAAAGAAACCTTCACTTACTATCATCTCACATAACACTATTGATTTAGATTTTACACACTCCTCTAAAGGAGTATACAAAATCTCACAATCTACAGTGCCTTGAATAAGTATGCAATCCTATACTAAGCAATATGTATCTTTGTCACATGATAGAGGATCACCTTCCACCCTTGATCAAGAGGGAATCTTGTTGAGAATCCTCCAAGATAACTTGATCTCTCTTCCTCCCCGCACTCAAAAGAAATGTTACCACAAACATTCATTTTGTGCTTACCACTAAATTCATGATCACTCCACTGATTAATGTAAGGCCTTGAGTAGCTTATGTGGGGGAACCTCATTCCTCTAATTGATACTAATTTTTCACTCTACCTTGCATCTCCTCAATCCTTTCAACTCACTCTTATCTTGCACTAAGTGGGTGCAAGGAATTAGATAGCCTCCTCCCCGTATGTCACTTGTCGTTGTCTCTTTGGAATAGTCGTTAACCTTTCATGAATATATAAGAGCAAGCTTGGGATGTGGATGAAATGTCTTAAGTTGACTCACATGTGACATAATCCCCTCCTTTTCATGATGCAGCTTCTCAGGAACATATGACTTGGCATGGGGATTTCTAAACAAGCTCTCATGTCCTCTTCCTCTCTTTCTAATTTAAAGCAATTGCTCATAGCAATGGTGTTAGCAACTGCTTTAAATTGGGGGCATACATAAACACTCACATTTCATTGCATGATTTTATTTTTCTTGTGACTCCCTCTCTTGAAAACATTGGGTACAATTTTGCTCAAGATGAGAAATTTGCATTTTTCCTCTTTTGCATACAAGATGAGTTTTTCCTCTCTTGCATACAAGATGAGTCCATTTGGATTTTTCCTCTCTTGGTGACATTACACATAATGTTCCCTACAATGATACATCGCATAAAAAAAAAAAAAATCCCTTTGAACAATCCTTACATCATCATTTCAAGCATCATTCTCTTTTGTGACACCTTACCAAAGTTATCATGAGGTATAACTTTGGTATGGTTAAGCGGGAATCCCAACCAATGGCACAAATTTCCCCATAGCCACCTTTGTGTGTGTGAGTACATACCAGCTATGTGTATGTTTCTCACCTTCTTTGGGACAACTCAACCCATGGACAACCTGATGTTATGTGGTGCCAAAGTGAGCGCATCTTTCTCCCCATACTAATCCTCATCATTGCATGATCATGTATCTCATTTTGTTGCATGTCATTCACCCTTGAATGTGTTCTTTGGAATTGATGTCTTCTTGAATTGCAATCTTGAATCATGGGGGCTTGACCACCTTCTTCATCTTCATCACTCTTCACCATCTCCACTAGGTTACTTTAGTGTGATTTTGAAGCAATTTCATCCTCTCACTAAAGTCGGGGCTAAATGTGTCACCAAAAAGTGTAGCCTTTGACACTTTTCACTCATTTGGACCCTTTCCTATGGATTTTGGACCGTTTTCAACCTCTTTTTACCCCTTTCCGAGCCTTGTGCCAAGGTGTAGTAAGGTTTTGCAATATATTTTCACACTTTCCTAGGCTTGTCATCACTAAAATTAACCCTTTCTTATGGCATACTAACCCACTAATGCACATACATGCCTTATTTTAGTGTGTTTTGTGAGACAATCCCAAAAAAAAAAAAAAATCACACTTCAATCTGTAACAACCAATGAAAATTTCCTAGGTGGACTAGGTCGCCACCTTGGGTGACCTAGTCCCATGTGGCTTAAAAATTAAAATTAACTTAATATTCTTTCAGGATTTTGTCTCTAAAACCCTAATGTTGGCCTATGTGATTTTATTTAGGGGAAATTAGGGCATAGCAGATATAAATAAGGGTTTTCCCCTCATTTTCAACCCTAATTCACACTAACAAGTCTCATTTTTCACTCTCTCATCTTCTCAAGCACTAATCCACTACTCTTCTCAAGCAAGCTAGGGTTTGCATCCTAGGCCATCAAGACATCTTTGTTGAAGCACTCAAGGGATGAATCCTCCATTGCTACAACTCAAGATCAAACATCATGGAAAGGTAATCTCCTTTGTTTCATTGCTTCTTTATATTTATATCTTCATTTGGTTTAATTACTCAAAAGGGGCTTGACCAAAGCAAGCCCCCATACCCTAAAAATCAAAATTCTCTTCTCTCTCTTTGTGTGTTTGCAGATTTAGGTATCTTGGAAGCATGAAGATCATTCAAGAAGGGATTGAAAACTTTTTGAAGACACCTCCTTCTTGGATAGGGAAAAAACATCCATTAAAAGTCTCCTATAGGTCGAGAATCAAAGTTACAGATTCAAACACCTGAAGAAGCAGAAAGTGCAGATCGAGACCTCTAGATTCCACTTTCAGACTTCCAAACAAGTTGAAAGGGACTAGGTCACCATTAGTGGCGACCTAGTTCCACCATACATGCATTTTAGGATTTTCTATAGTTTTGAGTACCCTTTTAGCATAAACAAATCCCGATAGAGTTTCCTTGAAAAAGGACTAGGTCACAAAAAATGGTGTAAGTGTCCTAATTGGCCTTTGTATCACATTTAGTAGCATTCCCAGTCTTTGCAAGTTTCTACGTGCACACCCTTTTCATTTCCATCTTTCTTTGTTAGTTTTCTTATGTTTTCTTAGGTTATTTAGTTAATGTTTGCATCATTATGTGTTTTCTAGCATAGTTGCATTCTTTAGATTTTACATTATTAGTTAGCTTCTATTTTCCATTTCTAACATTTAGGGCATTCCACACACATCACTTTAAACCCCCAATCTTTGAATGAGCCCTAGATTTTGGGTGTGAAAGAAAGACCTCTTTCCTCTTAGGTGCAAAACCCTATAAGTATAAGAGTACATCTTTCCCCTAAAATTTAGGTGGTTCAAACCCAAAACAACACTACAACACTCAGTGTCCTCTTTTTATCATTTTTTCTTAAAATCACTTGGAAACCAAGCACCAGAGAAACATGCACATCATCGTCAACACTATATAGAAAATTATCAAAGAAACACTAGAGGTTAACACTAGTAGCTTAACTAATGACAACATAATGTAAAAAACCAAAGCATAGATAACACCAACTATTCATCTTCAACATCAATCCCCTACAACACATATAGTTGACACCAATGACAACACAATCTTGTTGACATAAATAAAAACACCAATCTACACATACTTTCAATAGGATACACTCCACATATATTAGAAATATATCTATGTGACAAGGTGAGATGACAATTCGAGGAGCAACAAGATGTTCCCCTAAATGATTACCAGACATTATTTGTGAGGATCATCAAAGAGATAGTAGAGTGGGGGCCTGCACCATTAATATTCATAATGATAGCATATTTTCACCACCTTTCCCTAGTAGCATGGGTTTACATAGATGGTCCTACAAACCTAGGGACCATAGTTGATTATGATGGGTTGTTTGCAACACGTAGGACCTTCAATTTTATAGACCCAACTAGGGGGGATTCTAGGGATAGGAGATGTAGGGATGAGTTCGCCAAACAACACCAATAGAGGTGAAGAGTTGAGGCAAAGGAACCCTGAGTAGAGCACCGAGGATAGGGCCCAAGATAGGGACCACAACAATGGTAGGTGGCAGTTGTTGTAGGTGCTTAGGATCAGGGGTTGTAGACTACACTACAAGAAAAGGACCAAGCATTCCATGAGTGTGATGTCTTCCAAGTAGAGAGAGATTAGGCACACTAGGAGCATGATGATTTTTCCTATAGGAGAGAGATGATCTCCCAACTCAACTCACATAGAGGACCACAAAGAGGGACTAGGCATCAGAAAGCTAGTTCCAAGAAACTTATAGTGGTACTAGTATTTTTTCTAGATTTTTCTATTAGTGAATATTATTTTTTTGAATTCAAATTACCCTTTTTGTCTTCTAATTTCATCTCTTTCACCTAGACTATCCATTTTTCATAAATTAATAGGAGTTGGAGGAAGGGTACTAATGAGATTTTTTCAACCATTCATAATATTTTTGTAGATTTATCCCAACATATATTTTATTTAGTTAGTTAGTTTGATGCATTATGGTTCATAACTTGGATATTTTGGTACTCGGATAAAATCTCTTTTTGGGTGGGCTTCTTTTCAATTCATTAATTTTGTATTTGTATTGTTCTAGTTTTAATCATGTCTCTCAATTCTTGGAAACTTAACTGTAATTACTATAGGAATAAAATGCATAAAATAGATAAATGCATGCTAAACGAATTTAATGATCTAGAACTAGATTATGGAATTTTATTTTTAACATCAATGCTACTATCACCACCACTATTAGCCACCACATGACTTCATTTGCATGCATAAAATTATTTTTGTATGTATTTTTAGTCACAGGAAGGAGGAATTTTAATTTGGTGACTAGTAATAGAATTTTTCCAATCCTTTTTTGGTTGTTTTCTACCTCTACATTACTCATATTTTTTATTTTTACAAGGAATTTTTAGTTTTGTAGCTACCATACCATTGCCATGGTTTTTCCCTTAAAAATATTAGGCCTAGATCTACTCTTATTAGTCATGAATAACTACATCTTTCTACATTTTAAAGGAATTTTGTCACTAGATGATATTGGTAGAAGGTTTCAATTGAAGGGAATAATTTTATTTTAGCCACCACCATTCTAATTTGAGTGAGATTCCAAGTGTTTTATGGTTGTTGTAACTTGTTTCTAGCCTATAAATAGTTTGATGTGTGTCATGTATTTTAGAAGATAACACTTGAAATATCATCAAATGGTTCATTGTAACTCAAGTTTTTGGTTATGAAGCTCTAGTAAGTGTTCCATATCCTTCATCACATAGGAGGACCCAAGTGGTGCAACAAAAATATGGTGGTGAGTAGATTTGGAAACCTTCAGCCTTGTGGGAGTTTATGGATATTTTAATGCATAATCAAATCAAAGAGGATCATCTTGAGAGTGATTACCATTCCTTGCCTAATACTATTTGGGATTGGGAAGAGACTATTTGAGATCCATCATAAAAAATTAAAATTTTTTGTTGTAGATCATGCACACTTGTTGGCCAAATTGTTTCCTAAGTTGTAAGGTTTGCATAAAATCATCAATGGTAATGGAGTTGGGATATGCTATACTTGGTCCCAAGTTTCTTCACTTGATAAACATTGGATTCAAACTCTATGGTTGCTACAAATGATCCATAACTTGTGCGAGAATATGCTTGATCATTCCAATCCATAATTGTTTGAGAGAAATAAATTCTAGGAAGGGTGGGTTGTCATGTTCCCTTTTTGAAAATATCACCAAGGATTAGACATGTAGACTATCCCCATTTCCTATAAACTAAAGGGAAAAGAAAGAAAATTAGTTTTAAATATTATTTTATGTTGATCTTGGCAATTTTTAATTTAAGGGAAAATTTAAATAATAACATTATTAAAATAAAATAATTTCTTTCAACACTAATAAAATAAAAAGGTATTTTTAATTACTTGAAATAAAATAAAATAAAAATGTATTAATACTTAAGAAAATTAGTGTTGCACATATGTTACCTATGTTTGAGATTGTTTTTCATTGATGTATGATGATATACACTCAGTTTAGGCAATCATTGATATATGTTGATGTGTTAACAGTGATGTTGATGTCCATGGTTGAATTTCATGCCTTGTTTGATGACAAGTAAAGTTGTATTAAGTATGGTTGTTGTCAGCAGAGATGATATCATGATGATATATTACTTGATGAGGATTAGAAGCATTAAGATGAGGATTATAATTAATGCTAAAGTTGGAGAGTTGTTGAGGATGGTCTCTAGTATGTTTTATGCTCTATCCTATTGTTCCTGAGGAAGTATGTACTACTACAAAGAATTTCTACTCTATATGTTGGTGAAAGGTTTTGTTACATGAAGTTTCTTTGAAGAATGTTTGGGAGAATGTTCCACATTCCTCCACCTTTAAATATATGGTCTTATGGTTTGGGATTCAATTCGTTTTCTCTATGGATGTTACACTCTTATCTTTTCATGTCACCAATGTTGCCGAGGATGTTTCTGGTAATTGTAGCAGGTTGGCAATTTTTTTGCCTCTCAGGACTAGTCTGAAAAATGCTTTGTATTTCTCTACATTTTTGTTTCTACTCCAACAATTTGGTTGACATGTTGTTAGTGTTTGTGCAGTGCCTCGATTCATCTTTCATGTGATAGTGTTTACTAGAATCTGGTTTGTTTATCTTATATCTCATGGTTGTTTCTTCTAGGCTTCCAAGATGATGTGTTATGTTTTTTTTTGGTTTGCAGTGGTTGTTTGTGGAATTTCAGTATAAAATAAGTATATGGAAGTGTTTTTGGATGTTCATGGAATGTCTCTTTATGGTAATCACATCACTTTTTGATATTTTGGTGTCACATATTGTTTTAAGTTTGTCTTTTGGGTGGTTTGTGGATGTCTCACTGACAGGGCTTTTTCTCTTGCTTACACTATCTACTTGGGGGTCTATTCCAATATTTGAAGTTGGTTAAGTTTGTGTGCTTCCCTATCTTGTTGGGAATTTAATAGAGTGAATCTAGTTGAAATTATGTTTCTGGGCCAACTAGCAATGTGCTACATGTTTCCTTGTTGCTAACTTGAATTGATGTGTGCTAGTGTGTGTATTGTTTGCAATCATATTGGAAGATGTAATAAGGTTTTTTTGTTCCTCTATATCTCCTAAATATGACCACTTTTACCAAATTTATGTTTTTGGGCCAACTTATTGAGGTTATTGTTTGTATTTTGTTCTAGATGACCTAATTGGTATTTTGTGATCTTGTGAAGAATATAAATGGAAAAATAAATTAGTTGCAAGTTGAGAAAGGTGTGGGTGAGTGTGAGTGTGGAATAATGTAGTGAGTTATGGAAAAGAAGAGTCAGATGCACTTTAACGCCTCTGTCAGCAAAGAGTATTCTTGACATAAGTTGTAATTCTAAATCGTCATGTATCTTGCTATCAAACAATGAGTCTCTTCAGCGGGTCCTTCTATCTTGTATCTTTCCCTGGGGTTGTGTGCCTCAGCTTGCAAGTACTTTTTATTTTTCCTTTGGATTGGATTCCTTAGCCTACAAGTCCTTTAGGGAGTAGTGTGCTTCCTTAGGCAGTGAACCTTAAAAAAAATTGTAATATTTGTAAGAAGTGATCTTCCTATATTGTGAGAATTCTTATCGTGGTTTTTCCATTCTTGGGTTGTCCATGTAAATCTAGTGTTACCTTGTGCATGTGTATTCATTGCTTTATCTTTATTTGGTACTAATTTGATTAAAATTTGTTAATCTATTTAAGGGTTGTTGATATTGATTAAAGATTGATTTTGAATTGTGTTGAAGGGTTTAAGCTTTTATAGATACTGATTCACCCCCTCTCAATATCCAAGTGTGTTCAATAATTGGTATTAGAGCCAAGTTCCTATGAAGAAGCTTAACCACTTGAGGAAAGGTCCAATATGTCACATGATGGATCTTACAAGGCACTTAGGTTTGATGGAACAAATTACACCTTTTGGAAAGTAAGATGGAAGTCCATCTTGGCCCTCTAGGGTTTGGTGTTTGGTAATCTATCAAGGATGGTTACATTTGTCCTACTATTTCTCCAAAAGATCCACCTGAGATTATATTGTATGAGAAAAATTCCAACACAATGAATGCTATCATGAATGGATTATCTAATTCAAGACTTCTAAAGGTGATGAATTGTAGCTCTGCTAGGGATATTTTGGAAAATCTTAGCATTATTTATGAAGCATATAATAAAGTGAAGTAAATAAATATGTAAAAATTCAAAAGAAAATTTGAGACCCTAAGGATGACAAAGGATGAAAATATTTATAATTGCATGCTCTGGGTGGATGAAGTGGTTACTAGAATAAGAGGTTTTGGTGGAAAAGTAAAATAAGATGAGATTGTGAAGAAGGTTCTGATAACTCTCCCTAAAGCTTATAGTCATGAGATATATGCTATTGAGGAATCTAAGGACTTGGATAAGTATCTAGTAGATCAATTTTTTGGTGCTCTCATAGCCTTTGAAATGAGAGAGTTTGATAAAGATGCTCCAATGAAAGAAGCAACATTCAAAGTCAATAAAAAGTCAAAAAATGAAATAGCAGATCAAAATGTTGACTTTGATGAGGTAGAAGTAAATTTTGTGAGAAGATTGAAGAAGGGGAGTGGCAAATACAAAGGTAAGTTACCTTTCAAGTGCCTCAATTATGGGAGAACTAGTCATTTTTCCTCTAAATGTCCTTATAAATAATTATAATATAGCAACAAAAGAGGGAAGTTTAAAAGGAGTCTCTATTCAAAGGAGAGAATTTTTCCTCAGAAGATGAGGATAATGATTCAAATGATGAAACACCATTCATGGACTTGAAATTTGGTAACACAAAGAGTGATATTGAAAAATGTAAGTATGGTACTTTTTAGGTTGAAAAAGATAATTAAAAATCAATGGTTGTGTGGACTACCTTTCATGAAAAGGAATAAGAAAATACTTGGGTGATTGAAAGTGGTTTCTCTAACCACATGAATGGTGACAAGGAGAGGTTTATTGGCATTAATAAGTGGAATGGTGGAGTTGTCAAGTTTGATGTTGATGAGTCAACACAAATTTATGGAAAGGGTACTATAACCATTGATGGAAAGAACAAGAAAGAGGATGTCCTCTATGTCTAAGGGATAAAGCCCAGTATCCTTACTATTAGTTAGATGTGCAAAAAAGTATATAACCTTACATTCCATGCCAAAGGTTGTGAAATCGAGAAGACGGGGTTTGGAAGATTTGTTGTAGAAGGTATTAGGATAAATGGAAATTTCTATCATATAAAGGAGGAAAATATAAGAATATGTTTATTGACTCAATCCAATGAATGTTAGTTGTGGCACAAGGGGATGGGGCACATCAATTTTGACAATATGGTGAAGATCAATTCTACTCATGCAGTAAGAGATATGCCTAAGATAACTAAACCTACAAAAGCATTATGCAAGGAGTGTCAAATGGGAAAGAAGATAAAGACAAAGTTTAAGAGAAAGGAGTGTTCTTCTGTAGTGCCATTAGATCTAATTCAAAATTACCTATGTGAACCTACAAGAATAAAAATTCAATAAGGTGAAAGATATTTCATGTTACTTATTGATGATTACTATAGAATGACTTAGGTTACATTTTTAAGAGAAAAATCATAATATTTTGATAAGTTTAATATTTTCAAAAGAAAAAGATGAGATTAAATGGATGCTAAGATTAAGTGCTTAATATTAGATAGAGGAGGTGAGTTTACTTCACATGTGGAACCTATGGAAAATGGGTTTGTTACTTATCATTTAGGACATAGAGAAAACACACTTCCCAATTATTCCATTGAAGGATAACCCTAGAGATCTCAATGTAAAGGAGAAAGAGATCTTGCAATAGGGTTTTCCTAGGAATTGAATGTGATATAATGAGGGGTTCACCACCAATTTTTGACTTGGAAAAGACAATCCAATGCAAGTTGTAAGACAAAACCCTAGTTGAATGCAACCTAACCCTAAATGACCTAGAAAGATGAAAAAAATGCAATAGAAAGTTATGAAATAGAATATGTGTACTTGGAACATTGAAGAAGGAAGAATGGAGGTCTAGAATTTTTGAAAATCTACTATCAATGCTAACTGTGACTCATTTTCCAAGTTGGGTGAATCAGTACTGCTTCTAGAAAAATGTGCAGATACGAGTTTCAACCAAAAGGGTATCTAGATCTATGAAAATATATGTTAGGCCTTTACAGTGGGACTCATTCACCACTTGTGGTGAATTATTCCACTTCTACTTTTTTGAAAGTTCAAGATCTAATTTTTTCTTCTCAAATTGCTCTACTCTTCTTGACTGATTTCCAGATCTGAAACTACAAATTGCCAATTGTAGGTCTTCTTAAAGCTTCTCCAAGGCTTGATGTTGATTTTAGGTATTTAAAAAAAATTCTCCAACTTTTCTCCTTGATGAATATGTAGCCTATCCCTATAAATCACACACAAGAAGAGGGAAAAATTTTGTGGTGTTAGTGAATAGGGGTTTTCCTTGGTCAAACCCCTTTGTTGGTAATTAAACCTTGAAATGAAAGAAAATATGAATGGAGAATGATGAATGAACAAATAACAATGTTGCAACTCACCAAACCCTAGCAATAAGGTGCTACAAATATGCTTGGAATGGATGCAATGGATTTGGTTCTTAAATCTTACTTGAATGATGTTGATCTTGCTAGAAACACTTGCTTGAATCATCAACTCTACATCATAATTGTTAGCACAATAAAAAACAGGAAGAATGCAATCTTTGACATGTGATTAGCACTTGAAGAATACTCTAAACTGCTTGATAATCTGCCTTTGAATTCTCTTGTGAATGCTCAAATTCTCTTGTGAAATCTCTTGAATGCTAGGTGTCACTTGATTGCTTGTTAGGATGAAAATGAATGAAAGAACCTTGTATTTATACCCAATTATGCAAGAATTCATGAAATTACAACACTACAAGCTGACATCAGATCTAGGAGAATAAAATCCCACCAAAAATTTGAATTAAATTTGAATTTGGGCCACACGGGACTCATTCGCCCAAGGTGGTGAATGAGTCCCATTAGGCATAATGTATGGGACCAAAAATGAAATTTACTTAGAAATGTGTAAAAACCGGTTCGGGGCTGAAAGATCTAGGTGGGACCCATTTACCCAAGGTTGTGAATGAGTCCCAAATCCCTAGATCTAGGCCACACAAGCCAAGAACACTTGAACTATGATTGGTTACTGATTGGTGTCAGGATTATTCTTGAAAAGATGCAATAAATGAGGCTTGTGGGTGCAAAATAGGGCCAATTAAAGTATAAGAAAGCCCATTTATTAATGACAAGCCTAGAGAAATGTGAAAGTGTATTACAACACGTTACAACACTCTAAATAAGGTAAGCTTAAGGTTGACTATTACTATTAAGCTTAGTTATTTGATAAAACCCTAGAAAAGTGTAAACGTGTGTTACGATACTTCGCAACACTTTAGTAGGGCAAGATTAAAATTTATTAATTCACAAGGGTCCAAGACCTAATATGAATGTGTTATCCACATTACAACATTAAATCAAGGAAAAATTAAGCCAAAACCACAAGGAGGGCCCGAACATCAGGAAAAGTAGAAGGGTTACTTTTTCAGTGAATCCAACATGAGTTTGAAATTTTTTGTGAAGATCATGGTATTAGGATATATTTGTCTACTCCTAGGACCCCACAACAAAATGGGATAATGGAGAGGAAGAATAGGGATGTGCAAGAGATGGAAAGGGTAATGATGAAAGATGTAGATCTATCTAATATGCATTGGAAGGAAGTTGTTCACACTACTATCTACTTGCTTAACAAAGTAGAGTTGAGGGTCATTTTGGTTATTTTTAGAGAACGAGACAGACCCCACTAAGTATCTATGAATTTTCCAACTTCAATTATTGAATACTTAGGAGATGATTGTCCAATGAATGAGAGAAAGCTAAAATGCTTCTCTCCTGCACTTTAGGCTCTATAAGACTAGGGAGGGTAATCCCATATTGTGTATCATATAATCTTGCTACACAATTATACCACACAATGCACAATTAATAGCTACATTCTCATTCAAATGATAAATAAATGGAATCTTTAAAGAAACAAGAAATTCCTTTGAAAGATAACACCTCTAAAGCTGAGAATCCATACAACACCAACCACTTCAAAAGGTAAATCGATTAAAATATTATTTATGAATATTGTTCTCAAATTGGATAACCAGAACCATGGGAAATACAAATGATACCTACAAACAATGACATATCTTTAGGAAAGGATCCAAAACATAGCAGATTGAACTATAAGGTGATTTTAACTCTAAAAATCCATGATCCACATGAGACTGTCTTGCAACTCACATATCAATACTTAGATTCTATGAGTACTTATTAGACCCACCAAACATGTACATGAATTCATGATTTAATCAAAGCATTAACTGATCCATTGAACTAGAGCCTAAATTAAAACACACATCAAAGCACAATGGCAATGAAGATTAATGAAATGATCGCAGATCAAACTTTTCATTAATAATTTAGATATAGTGTAAAACTGGAGAGATAATAGACTCATAAGATATTCATTATTGCTTAGATATGCTCAGAAAACATACAATTAACAAAATTCATGTGCTAGACTCTAAACTTAAGATATAGACTTCATATATTTTCTCTCTGTATTCTCAATTTGCATAATTCGGATATAGGATTCAACAAGAGGCATCCACCAATGGCTCAGAATTCCCTTTTATAAGAATAAGGGATCAAAACAAGCTTTAGGTCGAGAATTACACATGTCACATTTCAATTTAACTGTTATGACAAATATTCCCTTGTGTAAAGTTACAACAAACTAAATGAATATTCATCATTGAAACAAAAGCCTCCATTCAATCACTAAAGAATTCCATGCCTTCCAAAAGGAACATGTTGAAATAATATTATTCAAACTGTTGCAATATATTCATTCCTTTTGAGTAAAAGACAAAAGTACGCAAAAGGAAAAAAGATGAATGAACATCCAAGTCATCATCCTAGTCATTGTTAATTAGCTTTTACCTATGGTGTTTTCAATTGGAGGCACATATCTTTTATGCATTGAAATATCTAAGGCCAAACTTGTACTATACTTGACCAAGTATATGTGTTTGCCATCTCTATGTTCATAAATCTAATTCATCAATAAATATCATCTTCCATTGCTAATACTCTGCATCAGATGGCCAATTGAAATCCATGATTTCATCCATATTCTTTCTATATGCAGAGCATTTTGTCATCACTAAATTGGCTTCTTTGTCAAAATTTTCTAGGAAATTGATAATGAAAGATAGTTTCTCAAGATTATTCTTCAGTATATCAATGTCAACATTCTACAAGTGAAAGTTTCTTGAGAAACAATAGTAGTGTCCACCTGATGTTTCCATGCTTGTAGGGGCTTCACCTCATCAAATGTATGTTGAATATCAGGTAACAGTGTCAAATATGCTTCATCATACTTGGCCTTCAATTCTTTAATCTTCTACTCCAAAGGAGAAGCATACCCTTGAAAAGGTTGCTCTTTAATCTCACCACCAAATCTACAAATTGGGACCACCCTTTCATATCTATCCTCTTCCTGCTTAGCCCCAATTTCCATGAGTTTTAAATTATCAACTTTAGGAATCCACTGATCTAGGATCAAGATAGAAATATCCTTATCTCTCTGGGATAGCCCTATTGCTTGCAGTATTAAAGAATAATTCACATGAACACTATTTAATTTGATCTCAATTTTCTTATTCATATTTTTAAGTATTGTATGAATAATCCTTGAATTTTTTTCATACATAATGTCCCGAACCTGTGAAAATAATTTCTTCAATACTTCAATCTACAAGAGAAAATGATTTTTTGTAGGCTCATTTGATGAAAATGCACATGATGTGCTTGGTTCCTCTACTATGAGTGGCTCTTGACCCATGTTATATGCCACCATTTCCAAGGCTTCTTCTAGTGGAACAAGAGGTTGAGACTGTGTCATTGAAGATCCAGGAGGTGCATGACTTGAGCTAGTTAGGCCTTGTGCCTTCAATACTTCAATCTATTGCTTGTACAATGCCACCTCAGTTTCTAATACTACCACATTTTATTGACTCATATTATATTCATCAACCAATTCATCGTACTTACCCCTAATTGTATCCCTTTAAAGAGTAAGGATCTCAACTGTTTCTTTAGTAAATTTTGCAACATTTACCATCATATTAGCTGCTTTCGAGGCTAGAGTGTTAGAGACTCGCTTTATCATGAATTTTCCATTGAATTCTGTTGACTCAACAACTATTGGCTTTCTGGATCCTAAATATAGTGACCATATTTCCAATGCATCCCATTCTTCACTAAATGTTGATCCCTGCAATTCTAATTTTCCCTCTTCTTCAGTTTGAAATAAGGGCCTTTCAGACCTCCTTATGGTGTCCAACACCACTGCATCAACAATATCCCACTCAGGTAACAACAATACACCACTCTTTTGCACAAGTTCTTTGGCCTCCTTAGTTGTAATGCTTTGGAACTCCTCCATAATTCTCCTTACATTTTCTTGAATAGTAACTTCAAGG
Source organism: Sequoiadendron giganteum (assembly GCA_007115665.2). NCBI lineage: Eukaryota > Viridiplantae > Streptophyta > Pinopsida > Cupressales > Cupressaceae > Sequoiadendron > Sequoiadendron giganteum. Next base: position 471,160,349 of record CM021106.1, on the reverse strand, counting down.
AGTTCTAGGTGTAAGCTCCTTTCTCTAGCCACATATTCTACATATTTTGAGGTTTTTTTCTCTCCATACAAAATTCTTGAATTCCTTGGTCTCAATAAAAGAATCATCTTCCATAAATGTTTTATAAGCCTCTTGTCTCAGATCATCTACATTATTTAAACCACAAAGATCGACCATTCCAAGTCTAAGGCCACTTTCTCTTTAACTTGAGGCAACCTCCCTTATAGGAGAAGGCATCCCCTACTACATTTCCTTAGGTGTGATAAGAATATCATCCTCCTTTGTATTGGGGTAGTCAACTACCCTTTTAACTTCAATCTTTTGTTTCTTAGCATGTGGTTGTTATGGTGGAGCAAGATTGTCAAGGGGTGAATCTACATCTATCACAATGGATGGAGCCTATCTTGGAGGTGGAAGCACTGATATCTCAGGAGAATTTTCCCTTGGCCCCTTTGACATGGTATAGGTTGGCGGTGTTTTCCTTTTCTCTACTATCTTCTTCTTCCTAGAGTATATTCTTATTTTTTGTGGTAGTTGATAAGAGGGTATCTCCTCCAATACTACATTTGGATCTTCCTCATTTGCCACTGATTTATCTTTATTTGCAACCACATGCTCTTTCCTCAAGACACCAACTATATCCTTAAAATTATTTATTACGTGTAATTCTATTGAAATCGCCCTTAATATTGGGTAGAGGATCATAGTTGGGATTGGATTTCTTAACATTATCCACCATTTTATTGAAAGCTAGATACTTTTCTTTCCTCTCCTCTTGCTCCTAAAATTCAAAATCATTTCTGATTACATCCTCAAGATAGTAAAAGTTGTGTACAAAAGAGCCACTTTGATGCTTTGCTTTCATTACAGCAATGAAACCCTCGAGCTCATGATTTCTTGGGTGCACATTTTTCAATTTGTATTGTGCAAGAAGATACACCAAGTCTTTCCATCCTCCCTTCATCATTACAAAATCAAAAAAAATTGTGTATTCTGGGAAGAATGATCCCTTTCTCAATGTTTCGGGTAGGTGTTCCATTTGAGATCCTCCTAATTGCCTCATCACCTCCAAAAATCTGATCCTTAATGGCACATCCCTTTGTAGCACATAAGGATTCACACATGTGCCATAAACTCTGAATATTATTGAGCTGGGATATGGGATTATATCCCCCCAATTATGGCTTAAATTTAGATCTGTCCTCCTTTCCATGGGCCTCAGGAAGTCATGGATTTCCTTGGGGATCCTAGGTGGATCATATACCAACAAAATCCTCAATTTAGATGTAAAGGCATTGTGGAAGGCCACATAATCAAATTTTGGGTCATACCTTTCAATAATTTGGGTCCAACACTAGATAGGTAAATCAATATCATCTTCCCTTTTCTTCAATGTCATATCCTTCTCAAAATTCTTCTCACCTTTATACAAGAACATATGCATTAAGAGAGAGTTCCACCAAAAATGTACCCAATCCTTTCCATCTTTCAAATCAACCAAACCCTTGTGGATGTGTTCTGACAAATAGGTGGGATAGTCATAAACTACATTGAAGGTTGGGTGTTGTAAATGTGCTACCATATAACTATTCTCCTTTGGCAAGGTGTCAGGTGGGGTAAAACCAATGATCTGGTATAAGGAGTATATAGTCTTCTTGAATTAATTAGCAAAATCTCTCATGAGAAAAGGCTCAAGCTCATCCCTACCAATCTTTATTTGCTTCATATTCTTTCAAGTCCCAGTACTAGCAATGTGTATAGGTAACGTTGTTCTTCTGATCAACACCCTAGTATTCTCATACTCTTTTTTGATGACATTCATATCAAGGGGAATCATGTCCTTGTTCCACTCATGAAGCTAGAAAATAGCTGCAATTTCTTTTCTGGTTATTTTCAACATTTCCTTTCCATCAAATGCTCTAACACCTCTGGAAACTAGGTCATATCTTGCAAAAACATATTTTAGTAGTTCAACATCCATATATACATTGGTAACTACTTGCCTTCCCATGCCTAATCTCCAAGGATTGCATACAGGAACGCCAAGATTTCTATTTATGAATAAGTGGTGGAACAATTTCCATCCTGTGAAAGGCACTTCGACATCCTTAATAGAGCATTGTTTATCCATTAATCTGTCTCTAATTCTAGGGCCATAGAATAAAAATTTTCCCTCATAATTTTTATTTGTGGAGGGTTTTAACTAGTCAACTATATATTGGGAGAGCAGTTTGTGTTTTGGGTGCCATTGGTGGTGAACTGAGTTCAGACCAATTTAGGGTTTCGGCACAAAATAATTAAAACGTAGCTATTCAATTCAAACCTAGGGCTTGGCTCGAGAGTGTAAAATTTGAAAGGTTTGATAGAATTGTAACCTTTTAAAAGAAAATTCAAACCTTGGTAAAGCAATTAAAATAAAGCACAAAAGCCAATTTGACTAAAAGCATAGTGAATTTTAACCCTAATTCTAGATGGTTTGAATAAAGCACAAAAAGCACTTTTATTCTACTTACGGATTTAACTCATAGGAAACCCTAATGTTGACCACGCTGCACTCTACAAATTCCTTTTCTCAATCTTCTATATGCTCCAAAGTTGTTTTCAATTCTCAATTATGCAAAAACCAATCAATTATATCCAGTTTGAGCGAAATTGGGCAGCTTTAGAAGTCATTTCTGCCATTACTTCTCACTTGTGCGAAGCAAAAATGGCTACCATGTTTGTAACTTTAATTTTGAATGTCCACCATTGATCTTCCAATGAGATGGCCTTTTCGACGACTCAGATTGAGTCAATGATGTTTGAATTTCCATCACTATAATGGGCCACCTCATCGGCTAATGAGATTTTACCAAATGGGCATCAACTCATCTACTCCTGGGCCACACCTCCTTTTCTCCATCTATCCTTAGAATCCACATGGTGACAACCCACTAACCTCGTAACTTTTATTAAAGCAATATTTTAATCGTGTGGGGTGCACGGGGAACGATTGAGATTCAATCTCATTGTCAGATCTTGGTCATTGATCTTTAAATATTAAGATATTGCATTAATAGTGAATACCAGGGACCACACCTACAATGGTATATAGGTTAGTAGCCTGCTGACTCTGCAACTTCTTTGTGATGTCACCAACATTCCTCGCAGGGTTGGTGAGGAATGACAAAGATTCAACCCATGAGATCGAGTGGTGAAGAAAATCTACACATGCACAAACATTAGTTCTAAAGACAGGGCCATGACTAGATCAATAAGACTTAACCCTTGAGGAGAAATACTAAATACCTAAGTCTTTAAATATGAATTATTTAGCCTGGCCATGAAAAAATTAAAATGATAAACTTGCAAATGGTGACCGACAAACCTAGATAAAAGGGGTCGGTATGAATAACAATTTCAATGAATTAAGATACAACTTAAGTGACCAGTAATCAGGTGTGATAGGTCAACATAAAATTAAATTGTTCAATTTTCATGGCTATACAAATTTTGAAAAGAGGGTTTTAACCTAAAACCCTAAACCCTACCATTGAACACAGAAGCTTAGAATCATGACAAGGAAAGACTCATCACAAATTTTAGGAGCTCTTTGGTAGTAAATTCTACATCAAGAGAGATGAATAAGACCTTGGGAAGATTGATTCAAGGTGTGATATAGGAATCTTCATTGGTTACTCAACTAGAAGAAAGGCCTATAGATGCTACAATAAGAGATTGGGAATGATGATTGAAAGAAAAAATGTTAAGGTAGATGAAGATTTGTGTAAAATATCACAAGAACTAGAGGTTTTCGGATCTAATATACCTCCCTAAATTAAAGAATAAGAAGAAGAAAGAAGTGAAGGAACAAGAATAAAAAAAGGATCCTAAGACTCCAAAAAAGTATGTTCAGAAGGACCATTCACTAGATCATATCATTGTTGATAAGAATGAAGGTTTGTTGACTAGAAGAAGGCTTACAAATGAAATTGGGCAAGTGAATTTTTTCTTACTATCAAAGTTAGAGCCCAAGAACTTTGTTGATGCTAGAAAAGATGATGGATGCACAACGAAAATGGAAGAAGAATTGGATCAAATATAAAATAATCAAACATAGGAATTGTTTCTTAGGCTAGCTGATAAGAATATTATAGGAACAAAGTGGGTGTTCTAGAACAAGCTGAATGAAGATGGTGAATTTATGAGGAATAAATCTAGATTGGTATATAAGGGTTATTCTCAAGTTGAAGGTATTGATTTGGAGGAGAATTTTTCTCTAGTAGCCATAATGGAGGCAATCGGGATGTTTCTTGCCTTTGTTGCTCACAAGAATTTCAAAGCCTATCAAATGGATTCCAAGTTAGCCTTCTTGAATGGTGATTTAGAGGAAGAGGTCTACACTAAGCAACCAGATGGTTTCCATCTATCATAAGATTCAGATATGGTGTACAAACTTAAGAAAGATTTGTATGGATGCAAGCAAGCCCCTAGAGCTTGGTATGCATGATTGGATAAGTACTTACTTCATAAAGGTTTCAAGTAAGGTACTACAAATATTAATCTTTACTTTAAGGTAGAGGAAGACAATATTTTGATAGTTGTTGTGTATGTTGATGACATCATCTTTGGTGGAGATGATAATATGTGTAAGAGGTTTGTAGTAGAGATGCAAAAGGAGTTTGAGATGTCTATGATTGGTGAGTTGTATTTCTTCCTTAGGCTTCAAATTGTTCAACTAGATGATGGTATCTTTATTTATCAAGATAAGTATGCTAGAGAGATGTTGAAGAAGTTTGGAATGAAGGATTCCAAACCAATAAGTACTCCTATGGTCATTGGTTCTCACTTGAGAAATACTGATGAATTACTTGAAGTTGATCAGATTCTTTATAGGTCTAGGATTGGTGGCTTATTGTACTTGAATACTTCTAGACATGGTATTATACATGAAATTTATTTGGTTACTAGATATCAAGTTAATCCTAAGAAAATGCATGAGAAGGTAGTAAAAATAATATTCATATACTTAAAGAGAACTCTGGATTATGGTTTGTGGTATAAAAAGGATGATAAATTTTATTTGAGTGATTATACTAATTCTAATGGGACAAGATGTGTGGATGACCGAAGAACCCATGGAAGTGCATTTTTCTCAGGAGATAGATTGGTCTCTTGGTTCAGTAAGAAGAAGGAACCTTGGTTCAGTAAGAAGAAGGAATCAATATCCTTGTCCATAATATAATTTGAGTGTATTACTGCAATATCTTGTTGCACCTAGGTGCTTTCAATGAAGCAAGCTTTGGTGTATGATGAACCCATTCCCATATTATGTGATAATACAAATGAAATCAACATTTCCAATAATTTAGTGATGCATTCAAGGACTAAAATCATTTCTATCTGATATCACTTTCTAAGGGAAAAGGCTACAAAAAAACAAGATAGATTGGAGTATGTTCCTACTAAGGGCCAGATTGAACAAATCTTCACTAAGGCACTTTCAAAGGATACTTTTGAGTATCTCTAGAAGAGGTTAGGGGTTATTTCCCCTCCTTTTTCTAGCTAGATGCATAGATGGTGCATCTATCCAGGGGGATAAATTCATGTTATATCCTTTTCTCCTAGATTGATGTGTGCTACCTCTCAGTGAGACTAGGTAGTTGGTTGGTTGTTAATGATAGGGGGAGCTTGTATAATTGTTTGAAGGATAATTGTAGTTGTTGAGAATATGTTGATGATTTAATTGAAGACCTTGGCCCTTTTTCATTGATGTCAAAGGGGGAGAATTTACATGTGTGTGTTGCCATAAATGCCAAAGGGGGAGAATGTTTCACATATATTATCTATGTTTGGAATTTCTTGTCATTAATGTCAACAATTAGTTTGAGTTTTCATTGATGTATGATGATATACAATTAGTCTAGGTAGTCATTGATGTATGATGATGTGCTAAAAAATATGTTGATGTTCATGGTTGAATTTCATGCCTTGTTTAATGACAAGTAAAGTTGTATTGAGTATGATTGCTATCAATAGTGATGATATCATGATGACATATTAAGATGAGGATTAGAAGTAATGCTAAAGTTGGAGATTTATTGTTGATTGTATCTAGTATGTTGTATGATCTCTCCTATTATTCTTGAGGAAGTATGTGTTGTTACAAGGAATTTCTAGTCTCTAGATGTTGGTGAAAGGTTTTGTTACATGAAGTAGCTTTGAAGACTCTTCATGAGAATTCTATGCATTCCTCCACCTTTAAAGATATGGTCTCACAGTTTAGGATTTAGTGTTTTTTTGTAGATGTTGCACTCTTATCTTTTTAGGTCACCAGTGTTGCTAAGGAGGTTCTAGTAATTGCAGTAGCTTGGTAGTTTTATTGTTTTCTAGGACTATTCTAGAAACAACTCCATAATTCTCCACGTTTTTTCTTCTCCTATGGCTTGTTGGACATTTTTTTGGTGTTTATGCAGTGGCAGTTCATCTTTCATGTGATGATGTTTACCATAAGTTGGTTTGTTAATATTATATCTCATGGCTATGTCTTCTAGGCTTTTGGGATGATGTGTTCTATTTTTGTTTTGTTTGTGGTGGCTATTTGTGGCATGACAATGTAAAAGAAGTATATGGAAGATTTTTTGGATTTTCATGGAACATCTCTTTGTGGCCCACACATCAATGTTTGATCTTTTTGGTGATGCATATTTTTTTGAGTTGGTCTTTTGGGTGGTTTGTGGATGTCTAGTCGATAGGGATTGTTCTCTTGATTTCACTATGTGCTTGGGTTCTGCACTAATATTTGAAGTTGTGTTAAGTTAAGTTTGGGTCCTACCCTATCTTGTTGAAAATTGCATTGAGTGAATCTAGTTGAAAGTATTTTTTGGGCTAACTAGCAATGCGCTACACATTTCTTCTATATGTTTCCTTTTTGCTGACTTGGGTTGATGTGTGCTAGCATGTGTATTGTTTGGAATCACATTGGAATATTTAATAATTTGTTTATTTCCCTCTATATCTCTTGGATAGGACTTATTTCACCGCAATTATGTTTTTGGGTTGACTTGTTGAGGTTATTGTTTGTATTTTGTTCTGGCTAACCTAATTGATATTTTGTGATCTTATGGAGGATACAAATGGAAGAAAAAATTATTTACAAGTTGAGTGAGGTGTGTGGTGGAGTCTGAGTATGGAACAATGAAGTGATTTGTAGAAAATAAGAGGCATATATGCTTTAATGCCTCAATCAACAGAATGTATTGTTGACATAAGTTATATTTCCAAATCTTCATGTATCCTTCTATCAGATAGTGAATATCTTTAGCAGGTCCTTGTATCTTGTATCTTGTATCTTGCCTTGGGGTTGTGTACCTCAACTTGCAAGTCCTTTGTATCTTTCCCTAAGGTTGTGTGCCTTATCTTGCAAGTCCATCGAGAAGAAATGTGATTCCTTAGGCAGTGATCCTTAAAAAGAATTGTAATTTTTGTAAGCAATGAGCTTCATATATTCTGAGATTTCTCACCATGGTTTTTCCCTTCTTGGGTTTTCCATGTAAATCTGGTGTTACCTTGTGCATGTATGTTTGTTGCTTTATCTTTCTTTGTTGCTGATTTGATTAAGAGTTGTTGATCTATTTAAGGGTTGTTGATCATGATAAAAGTTTGATTTTGAATTGTGTTAAAGGGTTTAAATTTTTATAAATTCTGATTCACTCCCCTCTCATTATCTGGGTTTGTTTAATAATTAGTCCCAAGGGCTCAATTGGGGCACTATAAAAGGATCATGTCTAGCTTTAATTTCATCATCAATTTTTACATCATTTTTCTATCCAATTTTTAAAATTTGAGCCTTGTGTTCAAGTTGGCTTCTAAGGACAAAAACTCTTGGTTGATTTGAGGATCTAGAGGAAAAAAACCCTTTGGGATTTTTACTATTAGATTTGGGGACAAAAATCCAAATCTCTAAAACTAGAATTCAATTTGGGAGTTGCATATAAACTTATTTGGTCATTTTTAAATTTGAATATTCAACATTTGAATGGTTTTATTGTATAATTCAGAGTTTTAGGGGTTCTTCATCATATAGGATTTCTAGAACTCAGATGCCATATTTAGGAAAGATCTTAAAAGTTACATTTCTAATGTGAGGGTTTTGAAAATCCCTTTTATTGTGGCATAAGACCTTTTATGAGGGTTAAATACTATTTTGGGTCACTTTAATGTTAATTTACCTTGTTGAGGAGCTGTGCCACCTTTGTGGGAGAATAATTAGGGAAGTGACCATATTTTTAGTCATCATTTGAGGATATCAACATCACATCTTGAATATTATGTATTCCTAGTGTAAGAGCAAACATTTGGGAAGGTTTTTGAGAGGGTTTAAACTTTATATATTGCTACAAATACATTTCCAATCATAACTCTATGGAGTGCCAACCTAAGGGAGTGAAAATATAACCTTCCTTTAACTATCAAATTGTATTGCTTTCCTTCATGGGGTGCACCACCCTTGGAGGAGAGTTTGGAAAATTTTCATTTATATTTATTTTACTGGGAGGTAATTTTGGGTATTTTTACTAATATTTCCAATGGTCCATGATTAAACATCAGCCTTGGAAACTTCCTTGCAACCATCTTTAATTTCCTTTCACTATATTCCATTATCATAAGAAATATTCATATTATATTTGGAAAAGTTTGGGACCTTTTATATCCTTTAATCCATGTTTTTGTTCATTCTTAGTCATTGGCTTGTCATTACTAATCATTTTATTCACTAGATTTTTGTAGTACTAACTTATGAAAGAAGATAAAATTATTTGAGTAGGTTGTACTATCCATTTACCACTTGTTTACAATCTCATAGTTGGAAAATATATTTTTTAGAAGCTCTAAAAAATATCTTTTCCAACGTTTAATCATTCTTAGTAGTTGTAAATAAATTAAATAAAATTTGTGAGGGTTTCAAAAATTAATGTTTTATGTTGTCATAACCTTTCTAGAATTCAAAAACGAGTATTTTTGGTCAAAATAGGGCTTATACCAATGTTTATAAATTGATGAGATCTGATCCAAAATTTTCATTTAAAGTGTATATCAACATTTTTAAGATTGATTTTTAGTTTCCAATTACTATAAATTTAGTTTTATATTCTATTTTATGTTTTTTCTTAGATTTTTTTAAACTACATCAATATAAAAAATTGACATAAATTACAATGGTATTAGAGTAATGATCTTGCTAGCATATGAATCATGGTGAGAAATAATAAAAAATCCTATAGAATAGTTGATGGACTTGGCAAGAAAAATGCAAAATTTAAGTAAAGAGATTCAAGAATATCTAGGGGTATGGATTAAAGTACAGGAGGATGGTATAAGACAAAGAAGAAAAGAGTTGATGAAGAAGAGAATAAAAAATAAATCATGGAGCATGAGCCAAAAAAGATAAAACCAAAGATTATGAAGGAACAAGTAATTATGGAGGAATATAAGGGATCCAACATGCAAGAGGGAGGTGAAGATCCTTTGTTTGAAGTTGTTTTAAATTTACTTTTAAAGATTGCATGTGTTAGTGGTGCAAGAGCACCTATGGGTCCAATGGGCCTAGTATGTTTTTTTTCTTGGATTTGTGATGGAATAATATGGAATAAGGTCCTAAGGACCATTTCAAATGTTTTTTAATAGTTCTCCTAGGTTTCTTATTGAGTTTTGATCTTGGTGATCAACTTCTTTGTACAAACAAGGTCTCCATTCTCACTTTGTAAGTCTGGTGCACCTTGGAAAATTGAGAAATAAGGATGCCATGATGTAACTAGACACCTAAGGGGAGTCACCTTGATCATTGGAGGAGTTTTGGATGCATTTCACATATTTTGAAGGCATCTTTGTAGTCAAGTTGGTCTAAGTTGCACAAAATTCCCTAAGTAGGCATTTAGGGGTCAAATATGAGGTTTTTATGTTCCCAACGGGCAACTAATTCAAAATTCAGTTGCAATACATTGGATGGAGTTGGTGAGACCTCAAATATTCCTCTCTTGGTTGAGGCAATATTATTGATGATTATTAAAAGGAAGTTTTCAATAAAAGTTTGTTGTTTTCCTGTGTTTTTCTAAAGAAATTGTTGATCTCGTACTTGGTACGAACTGTACGTTCACTTTCATGCTCCAAGCCTATAATGGTTTGAAAGGGGATTGAGTAAGATTCCTTTTTGAGCTAGAGTGGTGATTTTCATCAAGGAATAATTGAGATATCTGATTTTCTCTACCGGGTGGTCTGAAAACCCTTAAAATTAGGGTTTTGAGTGAAAAATGTTTATTTCTTCCATTCCCACATTGTAAAATTGCTCAATCTTGGTGGGATGGAAGATATAGGTGTGTAATATCATGTTCTCAAGAATTTTTAGAGTGAAAGGTTGTGTGGAGGAAGTGGTGCATGTTTTTTGGCTTGACATCTCTATGTGGTAGGCCTAGTTGACAAGCAAAAAGTTGAGTTTTGTTTGATTTGAACATATCTGTCTAGATGGCACTTAGGGTTGTTGTTAACAAGTATAAAAAACATTTAGGATTCTGAGTTTAGGATTTGGGATGAAGGGGAGAGCCTAGATAGCCAACACCCAAGTGTAGGTCTTCTAATTAGGTCTCTTGGAGCAGTGATAGAATTGGCCATAGTGAACTTTGCATTGAAATTCAAGGTGAGAGGTTTTGAAGCCTTGTGGGAGCCCATATTAGGTGCCTAAATCTAGTGGTTAGGTGTCATAATGGTCTCCCATGTGAATTTTAAATTGATTGTCCTACTGGGCAAGGGCTACAAGCCTTTAGAGCAAAAGAGGCCTAAGCCATTATAGTGATCAAATGTGTGATGTATCCTAAGTGCCAAAAGGGGTATTGAACCTTGGTTTGGTCCATTTAGACATGCTCAAAGTGTTTTTAAGTCTATTGGTTGGTCTAAGCATATGAACCCTAGGTGTGTTGGGTTTCATCCTTGAAGGAATAATGAGGTTTATGACTCCTCATAAGAGTATTTGAGAGAAGCATTGTGTGAAGTGTATTTTCCATTTGTGGTTGAGTGTTTTCCTTCCCTACCACTCTGCATCATAGTGGTATTAGAGCCTGATTGCAAGTAGTCATTGAAGGGAAGACATCATGCCTCCAAAGCCTCGACCGGTGGTTGAAAAGGAGTTGAAGGCCTTGAGAGAAGAGATAGAGGCCTTGAAAGCAAGAGACAAAAGGAGAGGAGTGGCAGCTAAGGAAGAGAGTTCCTTTGAAGAAGAGCCAAAGGATGAAGAAGATGAAGAGAACCCTCAGGGGGGAGAGATACCCCCTCATGAGAGAAGAATCCTTAAAGCCTTGCAAGCATCTAGAGGAGAGTCCTCTGAGGTAAAGATTGACCTACTGGTGTACAATGGAAAGATGGATGTGGAAGAAGTGTTAAAGTGGGGGCGAAGCCACAATAGTGGTTTACAATTTGATGGAGGAAGGAAAACAAGAAAAAAAGACCCCATGCAAAAAAATAAAATTTAGGGGTTCAAACAAACTTGTAGGTTCGAGCGAACCCATTAAATATTGGGCCCATATTTCCCGCCCAAAAAGAAAATGATAGGGGGTTCACTCAAACCTGGGTTCAAGCGAACCCCTAGGGGTTCGAGTGAACCCCCCTTTTCTCTCATTCTCCCCTACAAGCACTTTGAAAGTCCAAATTTTTACGCTTTGAAGCTCGAGTTGAGCATGAAAATGGAGGAGACTTCACAAACCCAATTGGAATCAGGTAGTCCTTGGAACAAGCTATCCAATGATTATAATTTTAATATGTTTTGGTTTTATTATGTATTTGTTTTTTAAGTTTTATTAAACATAGGTTTTTCATTGAAAATCAAGCTCTATGTTCTACACATGTGGAAAAATAGCATATTTTCAAAAAAAAATTTTGAAAAATATGAGTGCACCAGATATTGAAGTCTTTGATCCAACCAAAAAAAATAAATTGAATTTCGATATATACAAAAAATGTTACGCATTATGTAGTCGCATTATGTCTAAATTGTAATTGGTTTGACTTTGAAACTTGATTAAAGAAAAAATATTAAATAAAAAACTATATAACCAATTGGAAGAACTAGATATCGGAGTCACAAATCTAGATTTGAAAGAACTAGAATTTTATCCTTCATGGAAAAAAAGTTATGCATTATACGGTGTGCGTCACTTTTTTAAAATGTTGTTTTCTCAAAAAAACCAGTTTTCGTGGGAGATGGAAAAAAAGTGCAATCTGATTCCAAAAATTTTGAAACAAATATTTTTAGAATCTACAGAAAAAATGTGATGAGACTCTAGTTTGCATCATCTTCAAATTACTCACGGTTTAGCTGCTATAGGTGCCCGAATGTGAAGATTTAGTTAAAAATAATAATTTTAGTGTCCAGTTTGGCCAAAAAATGTAAACCACAATTGTGGGATCACCCATGGGAGGAGGAATTGAATAACTATTTTGAATACAAAGACATGGTAGAGAATAAGAAAGTAAAGTTTTCCAAAACAAGTTTAAGGGATCCGCCTTGACATGGTGGAATTTCACCCAAGGAGAAAGGGTCAAGATGGGTAAGTACATGATCAACTCATGGGATAGGATGGTGCATAGGCTGAAGGAACAATTCCTTCGTGCTGATCATGAGGTGCAAGAATTCAGAAAGAGGAAAAGTCTAAAATAAAAATACATGGATGTTTCATCCTACACTAAGCAATTCTACAAGTTGAGCATGAGATGTGATCATGTAGAGAGTGAGAAGGAAAAAGTGGCCAGGTATATCAATGGCCTAAGGCTCGTCATACAAGATGAGATCAGTTTGGTTGTCCCCAAGACCATGGAGGACTGCATAGAAATTGCATATAGGGTTGAAGAGAAGATAAGAAGAAAACAAGAGCAGCAAAGTAGAGGAAGAGGCAAGAATTTTAGAGGTAGAGGCAGCTTTGGGGGCAAAAATCAGTCTCAAAACCATCAAGAGGAGTCTAGCCATAATAAATCAGGTGGAGACTCAAGTAACAGAGGGGGATTCAGGGGTGGGAGACCCGATGGTAGAGGCAGATTTAATGGAGGGAGAGGTTCTAATTAGTCCTCAGGGACATGTTACACTTGCAACCAGCTTGGTCATTCATCCTTCAAATGCCCTGAAAAGAAAGGATCAAGCTCTCATGGTGGAGAGAGGAGGAATCAATTAGTGCATGAAGATGAAGAGAGTGTGACTTCACCTGCATTGAACCTCATGTCAGAAGTTGGAGAGAACCTGATGATTAGGAGAACATTGCTCAAGGTACCAATCCCTGAAGAACCCCCACAAAGGAAGGCACTCCTCAGAATCAATTGCAAGGTACAAGGTAAAGTGTGTAATATAGTAGTGGATTCAGGATCAACTGATAACTTGCTTGAATTGATATGGTAGAAAAATTGAATTTGAAAAGGATTTCTCACCTTAACCCATACAAAGTTTCATGGTTTAGTAAAGGACAACAGCTCTTGGTGAATGATCAAGTATGGGTAAAATTCAACATTGGGTCATATAAGGATAAGATCCCATGTGACATCATCCCTATGGATGTGTGCCACTTGCTACTTGGTAGGCCTTGGTAGTTTGATAGGAAGGCCAAGCATGATGGGGAGAAGAACACATACTCCATTGTGAAGGATGGGGTGACTTACAATCTCACACCTCTCCTAGAAGAAGACAAGGAAAAGCATGAAGGGCCTAGTGTTTTGATCGTGGGTGAGAAGGATTTCATGAAGACCTTTAAGGAAGGATGAGGAAGAGGATTCTTCTTGATTATGAAGCCAAATTGTAAAGCAAATCTGCCCACAAAGAAGAAGGAAGATGCACCTAAAGAGGTCAAAGAGTTATTGGAAAACTATAAGGACATAACGGTGAATGAACTGCCTAGTTCTCTACCTCCCATTAGGGATATCAGCCACCATATTGATCTGATTCCATGGGCTACGTTTCCCAATAAGGCTGCATATAAGATGACACCTACCCAAAATGAGGAGATTGCAAGACAAGTGCAAGAATTGTTGGATAAGGGGCTAGTGAGGAAGATTTTGAGCCCATGTGTTGTTCCTACTGTCCTAGCACCAAGGAAGGATGGGAATTGGAGGTTTTGCATTGATTCAAGAGCCATCAATAGGATTACAATCAGATATATGTCCCCAATGCCAAGAATGGAGGACCTCATGGATTGTCTATCAGGAGCATCTTACTTTTCTAAGATTGATTTGAAAAGTGGTTATCATCAGATAAGGATCAGAGAGGGTGATGAATGGAAGACAACTTTTAAGACCAATGAGGTCCTCTATGAGTGGTTGGTGATTCCCTGTGGGTTTTCAAATGCCCCTAGCACCTTTATGCGCCTTATGAATGTGGTATTGAGACCTTTCATTGGAAATTTTGTTGTGGTTTACTTAGATGATATTCTTGTGTTTAGCGGGTCTAGAGAAGAACATTTAAATCACCTTTAAATGGTATTGAAGAGGCTACAAGAGGAGAAGCTGTTGATCAACATGGAAAAGTGTGAATTCATGAAAGGAGAACTAGTATACCTTGGGTTTTTCATCTCCAAGGGAAGTTTGAAGATGGATCCTTCAGAGGTGGATGCTATTCTTACTTGGCCAACCCCAAAATCCATGGGAGATTTGAGAAGATTTCATAGAATTGCAAGCTTTTATAGAAAGTTTATCAAGAACTTTAGTCAAATTTGTGCACCAAAATTGGACACCATCAAAGGAGGTAATAAGGGTAAGTTGTCTTGGATCAATGAGGCTGATAAAGGGTTTGAATATCTAAAAAAGAGAGTAGCACAACAACCTATACATGTGCTCCCTGATTTTGATAAGGTTTTTACCATTGAGTGTGATGCTAGTAACCAAGCAATAGGAGTTTTCTTAAGCCAAGAAGGCAGAACAGTTGCATTTTTCAGTGAGAGGCTTGATGAAGCAAAGAGGAAGTATTCATCCTATGATTTGGAATTGTATGCTAAGGTCCAAGCCCTCAAAAAGTGGAGGCACTACTTGTTACCTAAAGAATTTTTTGTTTATACGGATAACCATGCTTTGAGTTTCTTGAATGCAGAAGACAAACTCAATCATAGGCACATGAAGTGGGTGGAGTCTTTACAAGCCTATACATTCACAATAAAGCATAAGAAGGGACAAGAAAATAAAGTGGCAGGCTCTCAGTAGAAGGGCACTTGTAGTGAAAGAGATCCAACTCCAAAGCATGGGGGTTGATGCATTGAAGGGCATGTATCATGAAGATATAGATTTCAAGGAGATATACAATGTTTGTGAGCAGCATTTGAATACTTTTCATGGTGAATACTCTGACTTTTTATTGTAGAATGGTTTTCTCTTCAAAGGAAGTCAATTGTGTGTTTCCTAAATGCTCAATGAGGGAGAATATTATAAAGGAGAAACACAGTGGGAGTCTTGGAGGCCATTTTGGCCTTGATAAGACCTTAGAACAAGTGAGGAGGTTCTATTATTGGCCAAGGCTACAAGTGGATGTGAGAAAGTATGTGGATGGATGCACAATATGCCAAAGAGCAAAGGGAACTTCATAAAATGCAAGGCTCTATCAACCACTTCCCATTCCCAATAGGCCTCGGGAAAGTGTAAGTATGGATTTTGTATTGGGGCTTCCTAGGACCCAAAGAGGTTTTGATAGTGTTTTTGTGGTGGTTGATATGTTTAGTAAGATGGATAATTTTCTTCCTTGTAAATGCACCAATGATGCATCTCATATAGCAGGTCTCTTCTTTAAGGAGGTTGTTAGAATACATGGATTGCCTTTAAGTATTGTTTTTGACAAGGATTTTAAGTTCATTGGTCACTTTTGGAGGACCTTTTGGAAGAAACTTAACACAAATCTATCCTTTAGTCTGCATACCATCCACAAACAGATGGAAAAACTGAAGTGGTGAATAGATAATTGGGAAATCTCTTAAGATACCTTACCAAGGAGCATGGACAAGCTTGGGATCTGATCTTACTTCAGGCTGAATTTGCATACAATGACTCCATGAATAGGAGCATTGGTAGGAACCCTTTTGAAGTAGTCTATGGAATGCACCCTAGAGGAGTCTATGAACTAAGAGATCTACAAGGAGTTGATAAGATAAGTGCTCAAGGAGAGGACTTTTCTGTTACAATAGGGATATTCATCAACAAGTGAAGAAAACCCTTTAAAAGAATGTGGAGAAATATAAAGAAAAGGCAGATTTAAAGAAGAGGGATGTGCGATTCGAGATTGGAGATTTGGTGATGGCACACTTGAAGAAGGAGAGACTTCCAAAGGGAAATTATACCAAACTCATGATGAAGAATATAGGACCTTGCAAAGTGGTCCACAAGTTTGGCCAAAATGCTTATGAAATAGAGCTACCTCCTGGGGTGGAAATCTCTCCTATTTTTAACATTTCTAATTTGTATCCTTTCAAAGCTTCTATGAATTCAGGGGATGCAGCAGGTCCAACACTAATGGATGATGAAGATTGGGTCAAGGAACTACCCCCAATCCAACCTATGACTCTTGAATGCATCCTAGACACCAAGGAGATAAAGAGGACTAGAAGGAAGTTCTACAAGGAATATTTGGTTAAGTGGCAAGGTCTACCTAAAGAGGATTCCACTTGGATTTCTAATACTAACATTAAATAGAATGGGACTACCGTAGAAGACCTGATCTCAAAGAGGACTTGAGATCTTTTTCTTGCTTGGGAGTATGGTGCAGGAGTACCTATGGGTCCAATGGGCCTAGTATGTTTTGTTTCTTGGATTTCTGATGGAATAAGATGGAATAAGGTCCTAAGGACCATTTCAAAAAAAATTTAATAGTTCTCCTACATTTCTTGTTGAGTTTTGATCTTGGTGATCAACTTCTTTGTATAAACAAGGTCTCCATCCTCACTTTGTAAGTCTGGTGCACCTTGGAAAATTAAGAAATAAGGATTCCATGATGCAACTAGACACTTAAGGGGAGTCACCTTGATCATTGGAGGGGTCTTGGATTCCTTTCACATATTTTTAAGGCATATTTGTAGTTGAGTTGGTCTAAGTTGCACAAAATGCCTTAACTAGGCATTTAGGGGTCAAATATGAGGTTTTTATGTTCACAATGGGAAACTAATTCAAAATTCAGTTGCAAGACATTGGATGGAGTTGGTGAGACCTCAAATATGCCTCTCTTGGTCAAGGAAAGGTTTTTTATAATGATTAGAAGGAGTTTTCAATAAAATTTTGTTGTTTTCCTATGTTTTTATGAAGAAATTGTTGATCTCGTACTTGGTACGAACTATATGTTCACTTTCATGCTCCAAGCCTAAAATGGTTTGAAATGTAATTGAGTAAGATTAATTTTGGTGCTGGAGTGGTGATTTTTCATCAAGGAATAAGGGAGATATCTGAGTTTCTCTATCGAGTGGTCTGAAAACCCTCAAAATCAGGGTTTTGAGTGAAACATGGTTATTTCTTCTATTCCCATGTTTTTAAATTGCTAAATATTGGTGGGATGGAAGATATAGGTGTGTAATATCATGTGCTCAAGTCTTTTGAGAATTTAAGGCTATGTGGAGGAAGTGGTGCATGGTTTTTGGCTTGACATCTCTATGTGGCAGGCCTAGTTGACAAGAAAAAAGTTGAGTTTTGCTTGATTTGAAGAAATTTGTCTAGATGGAACTTAGGGTTTTTGGTAAAAGGTTTAAACAACCTATAGGAGTCTGATTTTAGGATTTGGTATGAAGGGGAGAGCCTATATAGCCAAAACCCAGGTGTAGGTCTTTCAATTAGGCCTCTTGGAGTAGCGATAGAATTGGCCATAGTGAACTTTGCATTGACAGTCAAGGCGAGAGGTTTTGAGGCCTTGTGGGAGCCCATATTAGGTGCCTAAATCCAGTGGTTAGGTGTCATAATAGTCACCCATGTGTTTTAAATTGACTATCCTATCAGGCAAGGGCTACAAGCCTTTAGAGAAAAAGAGGCCTAAGCCATTATAGTGATGAATGTGTGATGTATCCTAATTGCTAGAAGGGGTATTGAACCTTGGTTTGGTCCATTTAGACATGTTCAATTTTTTTCTAAGTCTATTGGTTAGTCTAAGCATATGAACCCTAGGTGTGTCGAGTTTCATCCTTGAAGGAATAATGGAGTTTATGACTCCTCTTAAGAGTATTTGAGAGAAGCATTGTGTGAAGTGCCTTTGCCATTTGTGGTTGAGTGTTTTCCTTCCCTGCCACTCTGGATCAGTTAGCCTTTGGTCTTGTGAGAGTTTATGGAAATTTCCATGCATCATCAAATTAAAGGGGATCATCTTAAGAGTGACTTTCATTCCCTATTTACTTTTATTTGGGATTGGATGGAGACTCTTTAATAGTTCATGATGAAATTTTAGATGTTTGTGTTGTGGATCGTGCACACTTGTTGGCCAAATTGTTTCCTAAGTTGTAATGGTTTCATATAATTTTTGTGGTCAATGGAGTTGGGAGATGTACTTGTTGGTCCACTTGTTGCTTCATCATATTATTATTAAAATAAAATAAATGTTTTCAACACTAATAAAATAAAAAATATTTTTAAATACTTAAAATAAAACAAATTCATTAATATTTAAGGAAATTGGTCACAAGGGCCCAATATGGGTTCTACAAAAGGAAGGTACCTAGCTTCATTTTCATAATCAAATTTGACATCATTTTGTAGTCCATTTTTAGAATTTGAGCCTTGTGTCCAAGTTGGATTTTTAGAATGAAAATCATTCATTAGTTTGAGGATCTTGGAGGATGGAATCCCTTTAGGATTTTTACTATTGGATTTGGGGAGGAAACCCCTATCTCCAACATTTTCAATGAACAAATTGAGGGTTGCATTTGTGCTGACTGGGTCATTTTTTAGATTTTTTAGATTTAACATTTGAAGGGTTTTATTGCATAATTTAGATTTTTAAGAGTGTTTCATCATCTATTCTTACTATATATTCAACACCACTATTTGGAAGAGGTCACCAAAGTTTCTTTTTTCTAATTTGAGGGTTTTTGAACCTCTTTTTCTACTACACTGGACCTTTTTGAGGGTCAATTACTATTATGGGTTGTTTTATTGCTTATTTCCCTTATTGAGTAGTTGTGTCATCTTTATGGGAGGATAATTAGTTTAATGACTAGATATTTTAATCATCATTTGAGGATATGATATATTACATATTGTGTAGTTCTAGTGTAACTGTTATCATTTTGGAAAGATTTGGATAACGGGTGCAAAAAGATGGGGAGCCAAATTGTGGCCAATTTTTTTTAAAAAATGAAAAGCCATAACATGAGCATGTTATAATGTGCTCACATTATGGCTTAGTGTGACCAAGCTTGAGGCTCACTCACACCAAGCCTATAATGTGCTCGTGTTATAATACAAGCACATTATGAGTATTTATAAGAAAAAAAGAAATTCCAAATCATTTTAGACTATCATATTTCTTCATATGTGGCCTACAAACCCTTCCAAAGTGCGCTCACATTGTGGAGACCTCAAATTCATCAATTTTATTCATCGAAACTCTACTATTTCTTTGCTAGAATGCCACCATGTCAATTGGAAGCTCCAAGGAGTAAGCTTTTATTATTATTTTTGTGAATTTGTTGTTAAATAGGTAGATTTAGTATGTTTTTTAATGTTAATTTCTTTAATTATCAGGAGTTGAAAATCCACCTGATTCTCCTCCTAAAAATCCTTATCCTCCTCATGAACAATCACACCAAAATAATATTGATGAAAAACCACAACAAAAAACTCCAACAATTCCTCAACATCCTCCTAGAATTCAACAAACTTTAATGGGGTAAATTGAAAACAACAAAAAACAAATTGAGCTAATTGTGAGGTTGAATGATCCTATAAGTTCAACCTCAAAAAGAACAACACTTGCAAATTCACTTCAAGCTATGTTAACACATGCAGATGCAATTAGCAAGCAATTAAGTGGTTGGGTGGATAAGAGGAGGGAGTGTAGATATTTTTATGCAAATAAACTATCATAGAAATAAGTAAAAATGAAAAAAAATACAAAATATGACTTGTGTTTAGAATTCACTAACCCATGTACAAATCAAACTCTTGACCTTAATAGCAAGAGGTTATCTATTCATTGGTGCAACCACAGGGATAAAGGAAACTTTTTGGAAGAGGTGGTGGATGGTTTTTGACCATCCTCCATGCAACAATAACAAGATCCCCTAATATGTCTTGAGGAAACTCTACTACAAGTTTTTCCTCAACAAAACCCTTAACTATTTTGATATGCGATACTTTTAGGGGAGAGGTGGTGGGCCAGCATAGGATAGACCAGGTGAACGTCTCGATCCTCAATGGAAAGTGAGACGAGAACTCACCAGACTGGCTTATGAGTATGTTGCTATCCCTTCCGTCATGAAAGAGAGTGCTAAGGTGGACACTCTATAGTCTATTAGTTTTTGAACCAGATTATCATCCAGCGTGTGAGTCTTGCAGTATAGTGTTAGCCAGGGGAGATTTTGAGGGGTAGGGTTACACCCCATTCTTGTCAATTTTGTGGGTCAACCTGTACATATGACCCCACAAATAGTCAGGAGGCTGGTGCATAAGATAAATTTGTAGTTGTCCAATTGGAAATGGTAGATGTCATCTTGAATTAGGCTTTCAGCCTTGATACTTAGGTAAATGTTAGCATGTTCATTGAATTTAATTTATTAAATTTCATTTTTTAAATGCAAGATTAACTAATTTAGTTTAATTATTGTAATAGAATTTTAGGGTCATATTATTGATACTGTTTTCACCTGCCCTCCACATGTTTTTTACTCCATTGCATTTGTTGTGGAGGAATGTAACTAGTAAATAATTATAAATATTACATGTGAATATCATTGTTATATGAATGGTATTCTAATATCTAATTTTGGATGTTGAATTCAGGTTAATATTGGAGGTTTCACAGCAACACCTCCCAATGGAAATGGAGTTCCAACCTTCACTCAGGTAATATAATAAAGAGTTTAACTAATGAATTGTACTTAATATATTTTTGATCATTGATTACATTGCATTGCACATCTTTCAAACTCAAAGCATCACTTCACATTGTATAACTAATAACTAGATACATTGATAGATGGAAAAAAATCAATTACAATATAAGTTTTTAGAAATTCAACATAATCAGTGATGTAATTACTTCACATAGAATAATTAATAACTAGGAGTAGCTACCAATTGCATTTTCTTGTCATGGAATTCCATGAGACCACATTTTATTGAGACATTTTTTCAAATAGTTCATTGCCTTGTCTATGCTATGGATGCTTGGAAAAAATATATGAAAGCATAATAGTAAGCAATAGCATAGACAAGCAATGATTTGTTTGAAAAAATGACTCAAAGAAATTGGGTCTCATGGTGATTTCCATCACCATGAGACCCAATTTCTTTGAGGCATTTTTTCAAACATCCTACTACCTTGTCTATGCTACCACATTTTACATACATGTCTACTAAAGAATTTTATCAAACAGTTCACTTCATGCTATGGCTAAAACCCTAAAATAGGTGCTTTCCAACCAACTATGGATGCTTGGAAAAAATATATCAAAGCATAATAGTAAGCAATAATATAGAAAATATAGTGAGTTTTTTGAAAAAATGCCTTGAAGAAATATGGTCTCATGGTGATGGAATGCCATTCCATCACCATGAGACCACATTTCTTTGAGGCATTTTTTCAAATAAATCACTAGCTTAAGAATAGAAACCAAGAATTTAGCCAAAATTCCCCTCCAAATCCTTTTCAAGGTCCTCATCCTCACACATTGAAGAATAGGCATGAGCATGTGAATCTTTCATGTGAGGAGAGAGATCGTCTAGTGGGAGTAAGTGATTATTTTATTAAATATATCATTTTTATATGTAATTTCTATATATTAATGTCTTTACTTGTTATTGTAATGAATAAGGATTGATGAGGAACTAAACCCTAGGAAGAGTAGCTCTCGAGTTAAAGGTAAACAAGTGTCATACACATCGCCATCCACTCAGCCACCAAAGGCCACCCATTTTTTCATTCACCTAGAGGGCAATGAATTTTTATTGGGATCCTTTATTGTATGCCTATATGGCATTCTTGTAACCTATATGGCTATTCTGTATATATTTTATACTTATATCAAGACATATATTGATGTATTGCTACATGGCTATTTGGTTAATACAAATCTTTTTTATTGATGGTGTCCATATTTGCATTATAAATCCATGCTTCAATAGATATTTGTAGATGTTTTACTTCAAATATTTAAAATCCAAGTGTTTTCCATGCACTCTTCTTTTCTATAAGTGTAAATATATAATAAATTTTGAACATTATTGTCCTATAAGATTATTGAACTAAATCAATCATATGAATATAATAATGATCCATGTTTAATGCTTCATGTGCTTCACGGAGGAAATTCATGTGTATGATTGATGTTTGATGCTTCATGCTTTATATCATTGAGGAAGAAATCTACCATTCCATATATATTCTTGATGCTATCATTCACTTGTATGATTTATGCTTCATGTATTACATAGATAAATAAAACATCATAAAACTATTGAAAAAATAAAATGGAAAGTAACAACTAAGTCTCACAAACAAAAACTCAAGGCATGCAAGTCTTATTAAAGATCTTAAGGGATTTGGAAATACTATGAACCTTTTATATGAAATTCCTAGCATAGATGTGTCCACCTAGATGTGTTGGCACTAACTATTTGTCCCCATGAAGAACAAAACAAAAAAGTAGCCTACCTTACAACTTTACACTACATGCAACTAACTTGTTTTCCATCAACTTAAATATATTCACCACGGGAAAATGACTTGGAGCTATTAAAAACTGAGAGAGGTTATTTTATACAAGCCTTATGTGATCTTGTAGCATTATATGGAACATTTCCAAGTTTCATAGTTTTTGAGTAATCACTTGTCGAAGTTTTTTTCTCTTTTTCACTTTGGTCTCTTAAGAGACTTCACTGGTAGAATTTTTCTCAGACTGTTTTGGCATGTTTGGGTGTGAAAGAGGACCATTCCTAGTATAAACCACTCATACTAACATTTTCAAACAATCAATTTAGTCATATGATGAACAAAACAAAAGTTACACCACTTTCCAACTTTACACTACATACAACTAATCCGTTTTTCATCAATTGAAATCTATTCACCACAGGAAAATGACTTGGAGATATCAAAAACTGAGAGGGTTTATTGTAGAGGGGAACTTTTTGATCCCATAGCCTCAAATAGAGTGTTTCCAAGTGCCACGGTTTCTGAGTAATCGCTCATCGAAGTTTGCTACACTTTTGCACTTTGGTCTCTTAAAAGACTTCGCCAATAGAATGTGTCTCAGACCATTTCAACGTGTTTGGGTGAAAAAGAGGACCTTTCCTAGAATAAACCCACCCTTACAGACATTTTGGGATAGTCAATTTGGTCATATGATAAACAGAATGAAAGTTACACCACTTTCCAACTTTACACTACATGCAACTGACCCATTTTCTATCAACTGAAATCTGTTCACCACGGGAAAACGACTTGGGTCTATCAAAAAATGAGAGATTTTATTATAGAGGTGCCCTACATGATCTTGTAGCCTTAGATAGAGTTTTTCCAAGTGCCATGGTTTCCAAGTAATGGCCCATTGAATTTTCTACCTTTTGCACTTTGGTCTCTTAAGAGACTTCATCGGTAAAATGTGGCTTAGACCATTTCGGCGTGTTTGGGTATAAAAGAGGACCTTTCATAGAATAAGACCACCCATATAGACATTTTGGAATATTTAGTCTGGTCATGTGATGAATAGAATGAAAGTTACACCACTTTCCAACTTTACACTATATGCAACTGACCTATTTTCCATCAACTAAAATCTGTTCACCATGGGAAAAAAAATTGGAGCTATCAAAAACTGATAGAGGTTATTGTAGAGGGGCTCTACATGGTCCCATAGCCCTAGACGAAGTGTTTCCAAGTTCCACAGTTTCTGAGAAATTGCTCATCGAAGTTTGTTTCCCTTTTGCACTTTGGTCTCTTAAGAGACTCCATTGATAGAAAGTGGCTCGGATAGTTTTGGCATGTTTTGGTGTCAAAGATGACCTTCCCTTCCATAAACCCTACCATATGGATGTGTTGGAATATTTGGTTCAGTCATGTGATGAACAAAAAAAAAATTTACACCACTTTCCAACTTAAAACTACTTGCAACTGACCCATTTTCCATCAACTAAATTTTTTTCACCATGGGAAAATGAGTTGGAGCTATCAAAAACCAAGAGAGGTTATTGTAGAGGGGTTGTACATGATCCTTTAGCCTTATATGGATTGTTTCCAAGTGCCACAATTTATGATAAATCACTCCTCAAATTTTTTTGCCCTTTTGCACTTTGGTCTCTTAAGAGACTTTATCGATAGAATGCGGCTTAGATTGTTTTGATGTGTTTGGATGAAAAAGAGGACCTTTCCTAGAATAAAACAACCCATATGGATGTGTTGGAATAGTCGGTTGGTCATGCGATGAACAAAGAAGAATTTGCACATTCACCTTCCTCAACTTCTCGAGAGCTAGAAGAATCTCTTCATTGAATATATTATGTATCTCATTCAATTTGGTCTGCTTCTTTTTCAAGTGTTTTAAGAGTAGACTAACCTCCTTTCCACTGATGATAAAATATTCTTCTTGTCTTTTAATTCCTTTTCTAAGTGGTTAATTTTAGTCTTCAATTATTTTACTTCAATTTTAACACTTCCAACTATTGTCTTTGCATCTGCAACTATTGTTATCATATTTCTTCTTACTTATCATCTATTTCTAACCCTTAAAACCTAAACCCTCAAACCTTAATCCCTCAACCCTCAACCCTAAAACCCTAAACCCTCAAACCCTATACCCTCTACCCTATACATTGGACCCTCAACCCTAATCCATCAACCGTATACCCTCAAACCCTAAACCCTCAACCCAATACCCTAAACCCTCAACTCTATACCCTTAATTCTCAACCCTATACCCTATACATTGGATCCTCAACCCCCATCTATCTTTCTCCTTTTCTCCTCTTCTCTCCTCTCTATCCCACTTCTCCCTCCATTTCTACCTCCCTCCATCCCTCCCTCTCTACCCTAATCCATCAACCCTATACCCTCAACCCTTAAACCCTTAAACCCTCAACCCTAAACCCTAAACCCTCAAACCCTCTACTCTCTACCCTCAACCCAATACCCAATACCCTAAACCATTAACCCTAATCCAAAAACCCTATACCTTACACCCTTAATCTCTCTACCCTAAATGCTCAATCCTCAACCCTCAACCCTTAATCCCTAAACCCTAATCCCTTAACCCTTAATCCCTCAACCCTAAATCCCTAAACCCTCAACCCTCAACCCTCAACCCTTAATCTAGAATTCCTAATCCCTCAACCCTCAACACTTAAACCCTAATCCTTCAATCCTCGACCCTTAAACCTTAATTCCTCAACCCTTAAACCCTCAGTGCTCTACCCTCTACCCTCTACACTATACATTAAACTTGCAACCCTCAATTATCAACCCTCTACCCTATACATTGGATCCTCAACCATAATCCCTCAAACCTATACCCTAAAACCTATATACTCAACCCTATACCCTCAACCCTAATACCTAAACCATTGAACCCTCAACCTCATCCCTCAACTCTTAAACCCTTAAACCCTCAACCCTTAACCCATCAATCCTTAAACACTTAAACCCTCAACCTCTACCCTATACATTGGACCCTCAACCCTATACCCTCAACCCCTATCCCTCTCTATCTATCTCACCTCTCTCCCCCTCCCTCTCTCCTACCCTCTCTAATTGTCTCTATATACCCTCTCCCTCTTTCTACATACCTCTCACTCAATCAATCCCTAACACTCTCTTGCTCACTCCCTCTATCTCTCTCCCTATAACACCCTACCTATGTAACTCTCTCTCTCTAGATCTCTGTCTATCCATCACTCCCTCTCTCTCACTCCCTCTCTCTCCCTATCTCTCAGGTGTCTCCCTCCCACCCCCCTCTCTCTCAGGTATCTCCCTTAGGAACCCTACCTAGGTAACTCTCTCTCTCTATCCCTCCCACCCTACCTAGATAATTCCCTCACTCCAACCCCCTCTCTCCCACTCCCTCTCTCTCCTCTCTCTTAGATCTCTCCCTCCCACACCCTCTCTCTCTCTCACACACACTCCCTCTCTCTCCCACTCCCTCTCTCTCCCTATCTCTCAAGTCTCTCCCTCGCATCCCCCTCACACTCTCAAGTCTCTACATTTGGAACCTGTTATGCCTTGCATAACCACCCCATCTTTTGCCTTGGTCAAAATGGGTCGCCCCTTTTTGTGTTTTTGTCCTTAGTTATTTGTCAAATAAAGTTTGGAGTCTTTCTTTTCCAATACTTTTTTTTTCTTTGGTTTGTTTTTCCAAGAGCGGAGTCGGAACCGAATCGGGTTTTGAATCTTCTTTTGAAACTCATTCTGAATCACAGCTCGACAGTTTTCTTTTGCTTTGTTTGTTTTATCTTTGTTGGAGCTGGAGTTAGAATGGAAGTCAAGTCAGTATTTATTCAAAATTTCAAAGTCAAATCTCGTTCCACCTCTGCCTCCGCTTTTTGGTCTTTTGTTTTAGACTAGGTTTTTATGTTAAGTTTTCTTGTTTCGGTCTTTTTGTTTTATTTTGTCGTTTTGTTTCACTTTTATCTTTGTTGGCGGAACCGGACCCAAAACGGGAACCAAGTTGCGAAATTACTCAAGTTTCCATATTATTTTTCATTCTGATTCCGCTCCCGCCAGTTTTTGTCATTGACTTTTACTGAAGTCGCACAACAGTGATGTGCCAGTTCCTTCTTCAGTTCCGACTCTGCTCTACTGCATTTATTGCATTAATGACAGGTGCCATGCATGCATGAAACTCCGAGTTGTACCTTAATTAAGGATTAATGCATAGTTATTACCATTATTGTTAAGAGATTGAAGAGTGAACCAGAGTTGCAGTAAAGCTTTTGTGCGAGTGAATCAATTGAAGGAGAGACAGTTGCACACAAATTGCTTCAAGAAGTTAACCTATTTATTTGTGTTCGAGGTAGGGTTTTTTTTTTATTCATGTTCTTCCTTTTATTTTCGCGTTTTCCGTTTCTGTTCATCTTGGTTTGTTTGGTTTCGTGCGAATTCCTCTATAGGTTTGTATGTTTTGTTTTGTTTTGCTTGTGTTTAATTTTTTCTTGTTTTCTTATTTTGCTTTATGGTTTTGTTTCTTGTCTGTTTATTTTCATTACAGTCATTTTCATGTTTTAGTCGTGACCGCATCGTGATGCCCTAGTTTTTAAAAGCATAGGTTAAATTCGGTTTTTACAGTGAGTAGGGTTTGGTAAATGGTCATTTTTATTTATAAATATATTACACAATCAGTCTGGTTAAATTAAGATAGGGTTAAATTCATGCCCTAGTTATTTGGAATCGAGGGTTTTTAGTTTAGGGTTTTGGTGCATTTCTGTGTTCGTGATTTTAATTTAAATATGATGCCCTAATAGTATAGTCGCCTCTCGATCATATGGGTATGGTCTTATTAGTTTATCTTTTATCTTCTTTCGTTTTAAAAAGACCTAGTCCTTAAATCATGAAGTTATGTATTAAACTGCTAAAATCACTTATGACATCATGGTCATTTTAGCCAAAAGCGGGATCATAAATGATCTAGACTTTGAACCATTTTTTCCAATTAGTGTCAATTCCATTTTCCATCCCATCTCTAACTCCGCTTATAGTTAGAAGCAGACTTTCAAAATAATGATCATCTAGTTGAGAGCGGAACCAGAACTGAATATGAAATTAGAAAATTTGAAAGAAACCAAATTAGTTTCCATTCTGGTTTCGGTTTTGGTTACAATTCCAGTTTTGACTCTGGTCCTGCTTCTTGTTACTGTAATCTCAATGTTTGTTCTAACTCTGAGCCCAACAATGTGTTAAAAAGAGACTGTTTAGAATGATTTTCTGCTTGGTTCCACCTCCACTATCTATATAAAGGGTAAGGTTTTAAAGCATATTTTGTGATGTTTATTCAAGGATCTAATTAGAGGTTTTGTTGTAGGAAAGCTAAAAAAATTCAGGAGTATCAGGAGAAGCTTCCCAAAGGAATCGGCCTACAGAAACATCAAAGGCAGCAACTAAGCCCAAGAAGATTAAGCCGAAGCAACTACCTTATACTTTGAGGTATAACCATTGGAGTCTTGTTGCCATTGCAAGCAAAGTGGAATCTGATTAGTCTAATATAACTGACACTAATCTAGGCCAATACAATTTTGAGGAGTTATATTCTGCAACATTTATTGAAGATGCAATAGGGAGAACTCAAAGAATAGTTGAGTCTGGCTTGGATCACATCAGCTTATTTCCTCTATCCATTTAGTGCCCGGAGTTAATCATGACAGTTCCAGGAGCTTACAATCTGGCTACCATACAATGCATGGATTCACAAGATAATGTAATCATTGATCTAACTCCTCAAATGTTCTAGCACATGTTTAAAGTCCCGGATCCAAAGAGTCTGGTACAGTTGAAGGAGGCAGAAGCTTTGGAGATATATAGTAAACACAAGGAGGCCAACAAGGCTCACTTGAACAATAAGTGGTTGAGAACACAGAAGAAGTCCCTAACTAAGCTCTCAGATCAACCAAAGAGGGCAGATTTTTACAAAGAAGTATCAGACCTAATAATGATGTTGTCTAGGGCCTTTGGGAAGGATGCATTTCATTTCAAGGAGTGGATGTTTCCCTTTATTCAGACAATCTTTAATGGCACCCAACAGTTTGATTGGATGATGATTGTTTCAGATGCTATTCATGATCAATTAACCAAAATTAGGGAAACTAAAACCTTTTTCATGACCTCTTATGTTGTTTATGTAGCAGCAAGAGTAGGTATCTTTCTAGGTCTGAATAGGGTGAGGATATTGGGAGAAGCTGATGGGAAAAAGAAGGTATGGAATCACTATGACTAGCTATCCCTACAGGTTGCTGAAACTCAATTCAGAAAGGTTAGTGATGCATTCATATATGTAATCATTAACCAGCTCAATGGAGATGCAGGAGATAGATTGAGCCAAGAGGCTATGGCTTTTATTACAGAATGGGGATGTTGGTACATTGAATACCTCAAGCTCACATACTTCAGGCTGGCTAGATTTGAGGGTCATCCCCGCTTATTGCCAAGGTGTTGCAGCAATAGGATGGTGTTGATGGAATTTGTTTATCAAGCTCTAGGGGTTAATGCCTGATTTGGGTTAAAACATAAGACAGGTTGCCATAAATTTCCCATGCAATTGGGTGAATACAACTTCCCACATCTTGTGGGAGCTAAGGTAGTGTGCAGTGAATTGATACATTTGAAGTTAGGTTTGTACACAGCTCGGAAGCACTTTGATCCTAAGAAGAAAATAAATTCTTTATTGGCTTCGATCTTTGACAAGCATTTCAACTTGTTAGAGGACTTCTGGAGAGATTTGCAGGATGAGTATGACCTCAGGAAAAGGAATTATGAGAGGTTGCCTGTGGCGCTCATGGTAGAATTTGGGCCCAAAAATGACATTCCTGACACATTGGTAGATGATGGAGTTGTATTGGATCCATCATATGAAGCTTTGAACATTGGGACTAAAAGTTTGGATCCGGTTGATTGGGACAGCGAGGAAACTATTGACATCAAGCAGATAGGGTGAGCAGTCTTGGATAGGAGCATTCAATTGGTTTTTCTAAGAACCAAAACTCCTGGGGGTCAAGCTCCTAAGAAGGGGAAAGGATATAAAAGAATCAAGAGAAAGTCGCCTCCCAAGGAGCCTTTGGAGTTCTTACCTCCGAACATTGAAGAGATTGAGCTTGAAGCTTCTGCTCAAGATTTACCTGAGGTACAAGAGGAGGAGGTCCAAACAGGACCTGTGGCTTCAACACCAGCAGTAGGTGAGTCATCTACTCAAGTCCCAGTTACAAAGTAGAAAGGTGAAGAGATTCCTAAAGGGAATCTTCATGATATTGCTGAATCCATGAAGGGAAAAGGAGTAGAGGTAGAGATTCATGATATTTGAACAGATTTTGATGAGACTTTGTAAGAGAATGCACAAGAAAATATGCCTCTAGAGGAGGATACTAAACAGGTATTGATAGAGGAGGATCAATGGGCACTATTTGAGGAGGCAAAGAAGGTTGTCAATGATCAAGCACACGTTGTAGCAATAGAGAAGCAAAAGGCAATTGATGCCAAGGTACAAGCTGATGCCTTACTCTAGCAA
The DNA here is from genome assembly GCA_007115665.2 of Sequoiadendron giganteum. NCBI lineage: Eukaryota > Viridiplantae > Streptophyta > Pinopsida > Cupressales > Cupressaceae > Sequoiadendron > Sequoiadendron giganteum. Next base: position 471,129,972 of record CM021106.1, on the reverse strand, counting down.
CAATAGGGAGAAGTCAACCGAAGGGCTGATGAAATAGAGAAGCAACAAAGATAAAAGGAGCAGGAGCTCAAGATCAAAGAAGAGAATGATAAGCTGGAGTTAATACAAAAAATTCATGATCTTGAGGAAGAAAAGGCAAAGCAGCGAAGGGAAAGGGAAATTCTTATGGCCAAGTTGAAGCTTGCTAAAGAGGCTTATAAAGAGAAAGAGGAAGCAGAACGAGTGCAAAAGGAAAAGGATGTCGAGGAGTTGACCAAGAAGGTGTAAAAGGAAAAGGAAGATGCAGATAGACTTAAGGCATTGGAGGAAGAGAGAAATCGAGAACTTGAAAAGAAGAGATTAGAAGAAGAAGAGAAGAGGGTGCATGAACAGAAGGATAGGGAGGAAGCTAAAAAGCTTGCACAGACAACTGTGGAGCAAGAACAACAAGAGATACAAGGGGTTGATTCTCAATCTCAAGTAAATGTGCAACCACCCTCTACTGTTGTTGTTGCTTCTTCTTCAACTATAATGACCACTACTCCAGGTGCTCCCACTTGGTTGAAATTGGATCTTCAAAAGAGATCAGTGACACCTTCACAACCTCTCAATCGAAATGATATGATGAAGGAAATTGAGAAAGAAAGGCCTAAGAAGAAGGCCAAGATCCTACATTCCACCAGACTCACCAACAAAGGAGATGTTGTTGCTAAATGTGCCATACCAATGATGGACAAGAATGTAGGAGACATGCAATTAATTGATTATCAGTTGGGTACTATTAACTTAGGGAGACCCACAAGAGACCAATAGATGAACTTAATAGATGTGGTAGCTTCATCTACTAAATCCAGGATGATGAAAGCTAAGCAGAGAAAGGATGAGCTTAAGGCTCAGTTAGATCAATTGCATTCTTTCTTGAAAAGTGTTTCTGCTCCGAGGTCACAACAGATTGCCACCATTGAAACCCCAATTTTGCTTGGTAAGAAAGAGTTGGATGATTTGGTACAGGTAAGGAGTAAGGCAGAGATGTTGGATAGGTGGACTGATAAAATAAATTAGGAAATAAGTGAAGTGTTGGGCAATAGTTTTGGGGTTCACAAGATGGCGAAGGAGTTAATAGAGGAAATGAACCAATATGTCAAAGTATTGGGGGAACAGGAGGAGGAGTACAGAGGATATAGTCAGAGCTTGAAGGAGGTTAGTAAATTTCCAAAGTCCACTCTTCTAGAACAGTCAATACTTGAAGAGGACAATAAAGATTTCTTTGAAAAGACTTCCAGCATACTTCAGTTTAGATCGAACTTTTTATACAAGCATAAAAATGAAGTTCAGGATTCTGTTAAGGATCTGAATGAACAGTTTGAGGATTTGGAAGCAATTATTGCTGTTATAGTAAATGTTGATATACCAGTAAAGGAAGGCCTACCATTGAGCCAAATAAAGGAGAAATGGGGTGATAGGTTTAAAGAGATCATGCAAAAGGGAGACGATGGAGAATATCTGTTGTTAGATCGGTTAATGGATGTTAAGGAAGAGATAAGGGAGGATAAGAGGGAGTTAACAAAGCTAAAGGACATGAGAAGTTTTGTTGTTGTAGAATTAGAAAGGATCAAGTTTGAAGACAACTGGGTTGATGGGTCAGATTTGGACGTGCTTCAACAAGTCTTCTCCAGTTATGATGAATACATTATAGAGCATGCTTCACATGCATAAATGATAACCTCATGCATGCATAGTTTTCTTTTTCTCCTCTGCATGCATAGTTGGCAAGTTGTGGGTGCATGGTTTTCTTTTCTCCTTTATATTATTTTCTTCTAGTTTAACTAAGTGATCAAGGTGGGAACTAGAGATCAAATTGATCTGAGTTTCCAAGAAGACTTAATTCCTGAAAAGGTGGATCAACTTAAGATAGAAAGGGCTTCAAATTTTTGTACATCTATAAATACCCATGGGGTATCATATTGTAAGGGTCGGCTAATAGAGAATTGAATTGGCCACCTGAGAGTAGGAGATAGAATTTTCATAGTTTTTACAGAGATACTTTGTTACTTTATTTACAGTTGAATATAATTACAGGTTTTTTTTACACAAAATGGTGTTAGAATTGAGTTTTACTTGATAAGGTTGATGAATTATAATCTATCTATATGCTAGTGATTATGTTGAAGCATGAGTGTTTCTTATGTGATGCAAGTCATTAGAAGAAACCAGATTTAAGGATTATTTTATTAGATTATCTATGAATTGAATTTATTGAATTCTGTTGATCTATGGTCTTGGAAACGAATGAGAATGTGTTCTTTTTACCTTTGAAATATTTATGATGTGTGATTGTGATGTTAAATTAAGCACCTTAGATGCATGCAATGGTATGGATTATTCTATAAATTGTATCATGCTATGGTTTTCTTGATCTGTTGGAAAAACATTCATTGTTGAAGATATATGTCTAGATGCTAGATAAGTTTTATTCATGTTTACTGATGTACACCCTGATCTATCTTTTTCTTTTGTTTAAAACCCCCTTTCTTTATTAAGAACAGTTCGATGAATAATTCATTGCTTGTATTCCTTGTTACTAGCACAAGCCCCTTGAATATTACAGTTGCATGGACCAATTGAGTGACACTAGATAGTTGAGAACCAACTACCAAGACCTTGGGAGTTAGGCTACTATATGTTGTCTTTCTTTTCAGGAGAAATAGAGTAGAAATATTCTATTTAAACTTTATTTGTGTCATTTTCGCCATCAACAGAACCCTACCCACATAACTCTCTTTTTATCTCTCCCTCTCTCTCTCCCTCTCTCTCTCTCCTTCTCTCTCAGGTCTCTCTCACCCACCCCCCCTCTCTCTCTCTCCCTCCCTCCATCTGTCCCTCCCACCCTACCTAACTAAGTCCCTCTCTCTCCAACCCCTTCTCTCCCACTCCCTCTCTTAGGTCTCTCCCTTCCACCCCCTCTCCCTCTCCCGGGTCTCTCTCTCTCACTACCTAGATCTACCTCTCTCTCTCTCTCTCTTAAAATTCTCCCTCCCTCTAAAGACATACATACATACATATAAGCAAACATACATACATACATACAGGCATACATACATACATACAAGAATACATACTTATGTACATACAATCTTACATATATACATACATACATACACTGATACATACATACATACATACATACATATACATACACTGATATATACATACATACATGCATGCATGTGTACATACATACATACAAGCATACATACATACATACATACATGTCATACAAGCATACATACATACAAACATACAAATATATACATACATTTAATAGACTAGCATTTAACACAAAGAAAGAAATAATGTGAGCACATTATAATGCACTCGCATTATGTCTTACTGAGGCAACTCTTTGGCACAAACATAAAGAAAATGCCAAAACTATGAAATAATTTGAGCATGTTATAACGCGCTCATGTTATTTCTTGCTTTGTGAATCCCTAAGACTTAGGCTTGGTATTTTCTTTAGAATACCAACCCAAAGGCTTGGAGTTCCTTCCCAACATCCAAAAATGTGTTTTTTGTAAATTTTATAATATTTCACATAATCACATTCATGCTAAGCATCAGGTTTGCACATGTTTCAAGGTCAAACAAATAGAACACCTGGGTAATGTTAGGTTCTCTCTTAGCAGATCTAACAATGTAATTTTTTTCACATTTTGACAATGTTAAAGCCTTTGATCTTTAATTTCTTTTGTTTGTGTGTATTTTTTTTGGCAAAAAGAAATGTTTGGTATTTTTTCCTTATAAATTAACCATTCATCAAATTTTCAAATAAATTACATTTTAAGAAAATAGACTCCATTCTGCACATATTAAAAAATCCACTTTGAAAATTAGTAAAAAACCCAATATTCATTAAAAAATTATTAGAAAAATTGGGCATAAACTACAACCTATTAGCTAATTTCTCATCGTAGCGATTTTAAAAATACCCAAAAAAGTTAACCTTTTGAGGGAGCCATAAAAGTTTCTATGTTATGCTTTTTGACAAAAACAACACCAATTTATGTGGCTCCCTCTTTTGAACCCCTTAATCTCTACCATTTTAAAAAAAATAGTAGTTTAGAAAGTAGACTCGAAGCACTACAAACTATTTTTTGTTGCATCTAAATTTTTTGAGTGTAACCATCCTCAATTTCACATCCAAGGTCAGTATTTCTTGATTTCAGAAGAAAAAAAAAAGTGGCCACTTAAGACCCCTTTTTAGCCCCCTATCTTTTTGCTCTTATCCTGGAGAGGTTTTGTACTTCATTTTTTTTCACAAACACATTTCCAACCATTTTTCTATAGAGCACCAACATTAGGGATTTTAGATCCACCCTTCTTCTCATTGACAATTCACTTCCCTAGCCTTCATTAAGGCACACTAGCCTTGGAGGAGATATTGGGAAAGTTTCATTCATGTGTTGTTGATGTTGGGAGGTGACTTTGGGTACATTTACTAGGAGGAAAGTTCTTACAAGTTTCATTCGAGTGTTGTTGATGTTGCCAGGATGTGACTTTGGATATGTTTACTAGCATTTAAAATGGTTTATCCTTCATTTCGAACCTTGGAAACTTCCTTGATACCATATTTAATCTTCTTTTGTTGTTTTCCATCATCATAGGATCAACATATTATATTTGATCAAGTTTAGGACCTTGTGAAACCTTTAATACATGTTTTATCCATCCTCGACTATTGATTTGTCATCATTAATCATTTTATTCACTATATTTGTGGAACACCAACTTGGGAAAGAAGATAGGATCAATTGAGTAGGCTATATTACTCATTTTCCACTTTTTTGTAGCCTTATAATGGTAATAGAACCCTCCATCATCCAACTACCACTTGTAGTGGTCAAGCAAGTCTAAGATTCTATCACTAATGCTCATGAGTTGATCTGACACTTGTAGAAGCTCTAAAAATATCATTTCTAGCTTGTAATCATTCCCACTAGTTGCAAACAAATAAAATCAACTATATGAGTGTGTTAAAAATTAATGTTTTGTGTGTTAAAAATTAATGTTTTGTGTTCCCATAACTTTTCAAATTTAAATCTAAGTAATTTTGGTCAATTTAAGGCTTATACAAACAATTATAAATTAATCATATTTGATCCAAATTGTTATTTGAAGTGTACATAAATATTTGGGGGTTTGATATTTAGTTTCTAGTCATTGGTTTCTATTTGGTTTGTTGTTCTAGTTTTTGTTTTTCTTAGAATATCAAAAAATACGTAAAAATAAAAGTAAAAAGTAACAAAATTCCTAGTTGGGATCATTACAAAAAGGCAAGATGTCCATGAGGCATTGCTATAACACCATTACTTTTGGGCCATCATTAGACACATAAGAATTGATAATAATGATAACAAGGCAATCAATGTCAAGTTTAGTCCAAACAACAAGGTGGTTCCATAGCTCTTTTCTAGAGGTAACGATGAAAGTATTTAAATGTAGTAAAATTAATATATTGTGTTCCATGCCCATCCTCATACAAGGTTGAAAACTGAATGCCATTAGAACGATTTTTATCTAACAAAGAACTAGTGACTTTAATTTCTTGTAAATCAATAATATCAAATGATCCAAGTTGTTGGCATTTATATCTAACAAAAAACTTGTGAGAAGCTCCTACAAGACTGGACACACATTCCATGAAATGATACACATATGGAGGTATGTAGGGATCTTCCATGGAGAGCTCTATCATGATGATGTCGTGCATTTAAACCTTAAACTTATTTCGTAAAAGTGGGTGTTGATTTGGTGAAAGATAGTCATTAAGTGAGAAAGGGTGATATTTTTTGCCATTATCCCACCTTGTGATTCATTGTTGTTGAGCAATGACCTTTGAGAGTGCCTATACCTTGAGTGCTCACAATTAATATCCTAATAGATAACTAATGACTAGGAGACAAGACCAACAAATAATATTGGCTAGGGTTGGATCTATCGGTAGGACTAACAAGGTCACTCTTTTGCACATAGTGTTGGGTTCTAATCCAATGGGCTAGTTTAGCAGTTTTAATTAGTTTGGAGGTGGCATATTTTTACCACCCACAATTCTCCAACTAGCCTCTTTAGCTAGGGGAAAAAGAATGTCAATGGTTAGTCTAGGGATCACACAAGACATTATAAGACAATCCTTGATCTTGTGGTTAGGATTTTTTCACCAAAAGGATGTGTTACATAAGTAACATTTTGCATAAAATACCAAACATCTGCTTGAATCTCTAACAACTCTTATAAATCAATGGCAAGGTCCACCTCCTCACAAACTCATATGTGGGGTTGGGTTAAAATGAACTTTTTAGGCTCATGAAAAAATAAAACACCCTAGTGGGTCACCAATTTACTTCAAGAAAGCCCATAGAGGGATTGAGAAACCTAGAAGCTCAACCTAGATAGAGAGCATGGGGCATTCTGATCATTAAACGAAAACAAAAAATACCTTGACATAAATTTGAACCAACATCTAGTAAGCAAATAAGACTATAACTTTCATATCAATTATACATAGAATCTATGACATCTATAACCAAAATAACACCAATCAAATTTCAAAAATATTATCTCATCATAACCTTTTGAAACTAATTTCTAAGCTTGCTTTATTATTATTCTTATCAATGTTTACAATTTATTGACAAAAATTTGAACCAACATCTAGTAAACAATAAGTATAATTTCCATATCAAATACAAATAGAATCTGTGACATCTATAACCAAAATAACACCAATCAAATTTCAAAGACATTATCTCATCATAACCTTTTGAAACTAATTTTCAAGCTTGTTTTAATACCATTCTTATCAATGTTTACAATAATAATTACAATAAGAAGTACTTAAACTACCCTCATCCTTACAAAGAACAAGAAAGAAAATAAAATAATCTCCACAAAACCTTAAATCATAGAAAGAACAAACCACAAATTCACACAAGCCAAACCAAAACTCACTCCTATGTATTACACTCTGAATGCACTTTTTAGTACATTCAGAATACTGAATAGACATTGCCAGAAGCCACAGGTGCTCTTTAATGATGGATGTTCAAAGCAGAGTAGAACATTGTCTTTTAACTGTCATGGTTTTCAAGAAAAACACCCATGTAGCCACCCATTACTCCGTCTGACAGAGTGCTCTACACTTCAGTTTGCAGAGATATGTATTCAGTTCCCACGCTCATTCAAAATCTTAATAGTGTTCGTAGACATTGGGAATGAAGACGTGTTTAATACTAGAGCTTTCTGGTTATGGCAATTGTCTTTTCACGTGGGGTCTGCGCTCTTCCCAGGATAAGGGGAAGCACAGACCTATAGTCTGCCGGACGAAGCGCCGACAATAATGTCATCTTTCTCAGTGCATACAAGTTACCGCTTACCAGTAAAGCTGAGAAAGAGCAGCAACTGATACGTGTGTGGTGACGTACACATGAACAAAAGGAAGCCCCTGTCGTCGTGGGACCTCCTTAAAAGTTCTGACTGCCTGCTCTTTACTACAAGTACCTGTATTTTCAATGCCATAGCTCTTCAATGTTTTCTTCTTTGGTTTTACTCGGTTTCATTACTTTTAGAGACAGAAGGAACAAATGGATATCTACCTGCATCGCACTTGAGAAAAAGGTGCACTTGAGCATCCGTTTTTAGGGTTAAAAATGTATGGAAAAGATTAGGGATGTAGAGGGGAAAAGTGTATATTTTAGGGATGTCTAGGAGAAAAGTGTATATTTGTTTGGTGTATAAGTTTTTTGAATTTTATATTTAATTATTTCAATTTTTTTATTATAATTTTTATTTATCTTAATATTTCATATTGTATTTATTTGCACGTTTTAGAAGTAATTATTAGTGTGATATTGTCTCTTATACATTATTATTCATACAATCCGTCCATCCATAATTCAAATTCATTTATTGTTTATTTGGAGATGAATTAGTTGAAACATACATCTATTTTTTGTTAATCTGCACCTCAAATTGTATAAAAGAGTTTAAATTGTCATATTTAAAGACATTTCTTAGGACACTCAAACTTAATGTCTAAACCATCAAGACTATATATGATCTAAAAGAAAGAAGCATCTAGGCATTGTTGATTATAGGTTTATATTTATATTCAAGAACAAATATTGCATCAATCTTCATTCTAGACATGTTAATTTTAAAAATTGTAAATTTTTTGAACATAATTGATTAAGAAATTTGGAGTGTTATGGGCTAATTTGTAAGGAAAGTAAGGTAAACTATTTTTTTAACATTTTTAAAAAATATTTTTTTCATTTTATTGCCTTATAATTAGCTATTTTATAGAGATTTGGATTCAGGTTATTAAAATAATAAAATAAAGCTTAAATTAAAACACATCCATAAATTAAAATATAAAGATAATCTTCCTAAGGATTTGATTTTACATAACTAAAATAAAAAATTTAAATTGAATCTTAAACTATTTTAATATTGCCACTTTTTTAATTTTCAAATTTTATTAACTTCAAAACATACAAAATGCAAATAAAAATATAATTAAAATAATTATAATTATTAATTAAATTTTAATTTTAATCATATTATTATCAATTATTATAATTCTAAAAGCATTATAATTAAGATTAGGATTAGAATTAAGAATAAGGTAAAAATTATGGTTAGAATTATTCAATTATGGGACTTGCCATATGATTCTTGAGGTGTGCATTTTACCACCCACTTTTTTTTTTTTGTAAATATGTATTTCTATCATTTTGATTAATATAGATACATGTCTATTCATAAAATAAAATTAAAAATAAAACATTACTAATCAAAATCATAAAATATGATTAATAGATATAATGCTCCAAAATTTTATTCATCTAATACTTTTATTCCAAATCTTATTCCCAATATTAATTCATATTTTTTTAATGTCACTCTACAATTCTTTATTGTTACGGTTAGGGTTACAACTATAGTTATGGATAGTGTTATGACAATAGTTAGGGTTAGAAATAGTTCTAGGATTAAGATAATGGTTTAGAATTTATTGTTAGGATTAAGGCTAGGGTTAGGATTAGGGTTAAAGTTAGTGTTAGGGTAATTAACAAAACTTACATTTATTTTGTTAATTAGTTATTAATAAGTTGATATTGAACCAATTAAAAACTAGAATTGTATCATCTTCAAATATAATTATTTTTTAAAAAATTGTAAAAAATATTTTTCTTGAACATAATTGACTAAGAAGTTTAGGATTTATTGGACAAATTTGTAGGAAAAGTAAAGTAAACTAATTTTTTAACATTTTTTAAAAATGATTTTTCATTTTTCACTTTATAAAGTCATTTCATTAAATCTAACTAAATTAAATAAATGTTTACTTATTTTTTCATTTCTTTAATGTATGTAATTGTTATTTTTTTATTTAAAAAATCTCGCAAAAATCAATTAGCTATTTTATAAGATTTTGGTTCACACTATTAAAATAATAAAATAAAACGTAAATTAAAGCACATTCTTAAAATAATCTTCCTAACGATTTGATTTTAGATTTGAATTAAATCTTAAACTATTTGGCATTGTCATTTTTTTTATTTTCTAAATTTTATTAACTTCAAAACATATATAAATACAAATAATTTAATTAAATTAAAATAGGTAAAATTATTATAATTATAATTTTAATCATATTTTTATTAATTATTATAATCCTAAAAACATCATAATTAGGATTGAGATTAGAATTAAGTATAAGGTAAAAATTATGATTAGAACTATTCAAAAATTAAAATAAATTAAAAATAAAATATTACTAATAAAAATCACTAAAATATGATTAATAACATAATCCTCCAAAATTTTATTCATCTAATATCTTTATTCCAAATCTTATTGCCAATATTAATTCATATATATTTTTTGAAATGTTACGCTACAATTCTTTATTGTTAGGGTTAGGGTTACAACCATAGTTATGGATAACTTTATGACCATAGCTAGGGTTAGAGATAGGTCTAGGCTTAGGATAATGGTTTAAAAACTATTTGACATTACCATTTTTTTTATTTTTCAAATTTTATTAACTTAAAACATACATAAATACAAATAAAAATTAAATTACAATAACTAAAATTATTATAATCATTCATTAAGTTATAATTTTAATCTTATTATTATTAATTATTATAATCCTAAAAAAGCAATATAATTAGGATTAGGATTATAATTAATAACAAGGTAAAAATTATGATTAGAACTATTCAAAAATTAAAATAAATTAAAAATAAAATATTACTAGTAAAAGTCACTAAAATATGATTAATAGATATAATGCTCCAAAATTTTATTCATCTAATATCTTTATTCCAAATCTTATTCTCAATATTAATTCATAGAATATTTTTTTGTAATGCTACTTTACAATTATTTATTATTAGGGTTAGGGTTACAACCATAGTTATGGACAGTGTTATGACCATAGTTAGGGTTAGAGATAGGTCTAGGATTAGGATAATGGTTTAAAAACTATTTGACATTGTCACCTTTTTTATTTTCCAAATTTTATTAGCTTCAATACATAAATATAATTCAAAATTAAAATAAAATAACTAAAATTATTATAATTATTAATTAAATTATAATTTTAATCATATTATTAATTATTATAATCCTAAGAGCATTATAACTAGTATACATATATTAATTAATAATATATATAAAAAATGTTGAAAGTTATCATTATCTAGGTGTCTATTGATTTGAGGAAAAGTGCTTACATCTTCATTAACATTAATTTCAAAAGTCATATATATGATTTCATTGTTTCTTTTCAAAATAAAATACTTCTGTAAAAATCAATATTCAATGTTAAAAAATATGAAATTTAATGTTAAAAAATATGATTTTCAATTTTTTATAATTGATATTTTTTCTTTACTTAACATTGTTCTTAAATTTTAAATATAAAATATTTTTTAAAACTTTTTTGAACCTTATTAGAACCCTAACGGTACATTATTTCTTTTTAGTCTTAAGCATTTTAGGGATTTTCCAGGAGATATAGCTACAAATGTTAATTTCTTGGTACAATACTTTTAAAAATTATATTTTTTTTATTTGCACCAAAATTATTTCACTTTTTACAAATTGGTTCCAAAATTTATCACGGGAAGATGTCTTTATAAAAAAAAGAAAATTCATTTTTACATGACTTCCACCTACCTGTCATTTTCAATGAAGCGTCAAAAAGTTTACAAAATATTCCTTGTTGCTTTCAAGTATAACGCTTTCAACATAATTAGGATTAGGATTATAATTAAGAAGAAGGTAAAATATATGGTTAGAACTATTCAAAAATTAAAATAAATTTAAAATAAAATATTACTACAATAAAAATCACTATTTAAATATGATTAAAAGATATAATGCTCAAAAATTTTATTCATCTAATATCTTTATTCCAAATCTTATTCCCAATATTAATTCATATATATATTTTTTAATGTCACTACAATTACTTATTGTTAGGGTTAGGGTTACAACCATAGTTATGGATAGTACTATGACTATAGTTAGGGCTAGAAATAGGTCTAGGATTAGGATAATGGTTTAAAATTTATTGTTAAGATTAGGGTTAGGGTAGGATTAGGGTGTGAGTTAGGGTTAGGGTTAGGTCACACAAAAACAAAATTAAGAATATTAAAAATACTATAATTAACAAAACTTACATTTAATTTTATTCACATTAATAAAACTTACATTTATTTTTTCCAAATCTAAAAAGAAATAATTACAATACTATAAAGGAAAATACTAGCCACTACATGTGACACTTGTTATTTATAGAATTGCACCATCCATAATTCAAATTCATTTGTTATTTATTTGGAGATTAATTATTTGAAACATACATCTATTCTTTTGTTAATTTGCACCTCAAATTGTATAAAGAGGTTTAAATTGTCATTTTTTAAGACATGTCTTCAGAAACTAGAGCTTAATGTCTAAACCATCAAGACTATGTATGATCTAAAAGAAAAAAGAATAGGTATTGTTGATTATAGGTTTATATTTGTATTCAAGAACAAATATTGCATCAATCTTTATTCTAGACATTTTGCATCAATCTTGTTTTCAATCTTATAAGCAAAAAAAATATCAAGGGTATAAGGAAGATTGATAATTCAACCCTCAAATAATGGACTCCTAAAGGCATTAATTTGAAAAAATTTTATTTCCTCATTCATATTTATAGTAATGATGAAATAGAATTATAGGTCTATAGGTGTAGAGGATGTGATAGAATCAAAATGACACAATCATGCCAATTCTTTGGGGTGTTCTATTCAAAGACCTAGAATAATAAAAATAATCATTCACATCCACTTATTCAGCATATGAATCATTGATTCAATACATGGCCACACATAAATCAATACAATGAAATAGATATATGGTTTCTTGTCCCTTCTCTCCAGTCAATTACACATATTTACAAATCTTGCTAGCAAGTTAGCTCTTATATCTTGTTTATCAATGGTAATTATGTTTATTTGTTGTGTTCATCTCATGATTATTGTCTAGCATGACACTATATGTTATTTCCTTTTATTTTGGTAAACATATTTGATCTTACATATCTATTGTTTTTCCCTAGGGTTTGTCCCTCTATATTTGTTGATTTTTAATATGGTATTTATCAATTATACTTATATTTATATTCAAATATGAATTTAGTGTATGTCTTCATTACTTAGATTATTCTTTCACCTAGGGTTTACCCTACTTTGTTCCTTTCATTCATATATTGTTTATTATTGATGCATGAGCATCTCAAGTGTAAGAGTAATCTTGCATTACTCAAAATATTTTTCTTTGTGTTTTTTTGTAGGTTTTTTTATAGAATCCTTGTCATAATCTAAACACTACAATTCTTACCACATCTTATCATATTTGTAAATTTCATGTGGAAGTTGGGAACATATTTTGCACTACGAGTTCGTAAAGTCCCATCCATTTTTCAAGAGATTTTGTACCACAAAAGCATACTTCAGTCCTAGACCTACTACTAGGCATAATAAAATAACAACCCATTTCAATATTCAAATATTGTGACGCCTATTTGAAGTGTTTGGAAACAAAGTAATATAGTTCCAAAGTCATTGGTCTTAGGAGATCTTATGTTATGAACATGTGAACGGTATTGAATGCTAAAACTAAATGTAAGGATAATTCAATACAGATACTTATTCCAACATTCAATAATCACCTTCAATAGAGTATAAGCATAATCAATCAAAATCAAAATAAATACTAAACTATATCACCTTCACAAAATGCCTCATCTTAGTCCATTGTATATGATCATAGCTACAAATTAATTGATGTGGATTACTTTTCAAACCTAAGAATAAATTATAATAGAAAAATAGATGTAATATGATAGCTCAAATATAAAATTGTTGATTGTTTGAGGGCTTGAATTATGGTATATTTATAGCTTTCACCTAATACCAATAAATGGTGGAGGATGATTTGAAATATTGATGGATGATATCGATTGAGATGGCATCAAGAAATGTGCATGTGACATGTGTCATGATGAAGGGTTTGATTGATCAATTAACTAATTGCATGAGTGAGTTGACTGGCTACATGGATGAGTGAAGTGAGAGCATAGATGAGTGAAGTGAAAGTGAGTGAGAGTGAATGAGAGTGCTTTTTTTAGTTGACTCACTTAGAAGAATAAATTTAATTAATTCATGTGCATCAAGGGAAGATATATTTAGAAAATAAATAAAATATTAATTTTATTTATTTATAAAATAATTAAAGATAGAAAAATAAATTTATTTATTTAATTATGGAAAAAATGTTAGCTAATTAAATAATTAAAAAAAATTAATTATAGTGGATAAGAAGGAATTAATGCATGATTTAATTAAATAATTAAAACATTATTTAATTAATGTGGATGGAGGAAAAATGATGAATTAATTAAATGATTAAAGATTATTCAATTAATGTAGATGATGACTTAGCTTGATTAAATGATTAAATTTAATTATTTAACTAAGATTGATTAAGAAATTGATGAGAAATGATGATAAGTTAGACAAATTGTGTTAGTCATTTTTAGGTGTTTATATTTTTCCCCTCTTTGAGACAATGTGCTCATTGCATTATTTTAAAGACATGTTGTTGATATAATTTTTTTTGGTGATGATGTGGATGGAGGAAAAATGATGAATTAATTAAATAATTAAAGATTATTCAATTAATGTAGATGATGACTTAGCTTAATTAAATGATTAAAAATTATTTGATTAAGAAATTGATGAGAAATGATGATAAGTTAGACAAATTGCATTAGTCATTTTTAGGTGTTTATGTTTTGCCCCTCTTTGAGACAATGTGCTCATTGCATTACTTCAAAGGCATGTTGTTCATATATTTTTTTGGTGATAAGGTGACCTAAAATACCCCAATGGACTAAGGGATGGAGGTTGGTTTCCCCTTGAGAGATTAGTTGAAAACAAATCTAATTGAGCTCGTGATAGGAAAACTGGATAGGTTCAATGGATTATTTGTGAAAAACTAGACCTGAGTGGAGAAATAATGAGCAAGAAAGATGATGTGATGAAGGAACATAGAGTGGAGGTAAGGCTAGGGGAAAATTAGGGTTTCGAGGGATATTTATAGGCTTAGGGGGTGTCATTTGTCCTCATTTTCACTCTCCCAAGTTTTAGGATTTTAAATCATCTAGAGTCTCTAGAGTGCGAAGTAGTTGCCAAGATGACAAGGATTTCAGTGAAAATTCATCATGTAGTGTGCATGCAGGTCTTCAGGCACACAACCAAATTAGGTCTAATATTATGTCTCCATCCTTCAGGTCCTAGGGGTACGTCTAGATGCAATAAATTTGAGTAGATGTTGGCTTAATTGGTTGTGTCACTAGGCTAGACTAGCACTTTTCATGAGTGCAATAGTGCAAATAATGTGTAATGATGTAAATGGTGCACAATGGTACATATAATAAGTAGTTTGAATTTTTTTTTGTAGGGGTTCATAATTGATAGGGGATTTGGTGCAATCTTTGAAATTGTGCAATTGATAGGTAGTTTAACATGTTTGATTAGTAGAATGGTGGAATTGATTATAATTGTGTTATTGATGGGAAAAGTGGTGAAATTGATGTGCAATTGCAAAAATGATCAATAAGATGTTGAAATTGATAGAATTATGTAGTTGGTGAGTAAATTGGCACTTTTGGGTTATTAAATTTGGTCTTAGGGTTTTTTGAAGCTGACATTGAGTGCATGTGTTGCAAGAGGAACTAGATTCCATCATGTTGAAAGAGCATCATCCTATCATTATGTGTTCATGAGATGAAAGATTTTCTTGGGATAGTCAGGTTGTGGCATATCAATACATGTCTAAGATCAAAGCTCATAGGTGTAAGATGACAACTTTGGTTGAGTGATGGCACAACAGGCATAGCACATTTGTATTGCCTACTAGGGAAATTACCATCACTTTAGAGGATGTTTTACTAAGATTCATATTCATGGAGAGAGGGTTATACATGATAGAGATATAGGCGAGGAGACTCTAGAGGGAGTATTGTGATAAATGACCTGAGTGTGGAAGATGGTGTGATAGATTTGTGGATAGCTATGGATAAATTTGATCGGCTTCAATTTTTATTGGCCCAAGAGTGGTTGGTGATGTGTTGGTTCCATATGGAAGATTGAGAGGGTTTTTATTAGATGGGGTCATGTGATGGAGAGTATTGTCAGTGATGGAGTGAGGTATACATGGGGTCCCTTTGCATTATCTCATATGTACCATGATATGCATTAGGTCATTTATAAGTATGGATCCAATATTTCTTGTGGAGTGACTTTGTTACATATTTGGACTTGGGAGTATATGGTTGTGACTTAGTTGATTACACCTAAGATGAGGGGAGTTGAATAATCTTATGTTTAGTTATATGTGGGTATATTGATACATTATTGACTTGGTGATCTAGAATAGTGGTGATGGAATTTTGATGAGGTAGATGAGGTGATTTGGTGACCATATCAATAGTGTGAAATTTGGGTAGATGACTTAGAGATTTTTCCATATTGTAGGTAGGCTCAATATATTATTAGGTAGATTGTACATATTTTTGAGAGACATGCTAAAGTGAGCATGAAATCAATTTGGATCGGTATAGATTGTACCTACTAATGAGGTTTATTTTTCTTAGAAATATAGAAATACTATAAATTAGAGCCCAACTATCGATCCAAATATAACACTAGTAGAGCTTGAGTCATTTGTACTATAAAATGCCATTTATTACCTTGGGTTATAGATGTACAGATAAATCCTATGTATGATACATGGTGATTTGCATAGAGGCCTATGAGATTGACTAAGCCAGGAGGTGATGGATTTAGGCAAGGGAGATGAGGTGAGGAGACAGGTGGGAGGATATAATGATAGAGGGTTGAAGAGGTAGAGGAGAGGGGTGGTGATGGGGAGGTGATGGTGGTGATGGATAGGGAGTGAGAGCTGGTGGGGATGATGGAGGAGGAGGACAAGGAGGGGGTGGAGATTGTGGAGATGGAGGGGGTGGAGGTGACGGTGGACACATAAGAGGTGGAGATGGTGGAGATGGTTGGGGTGATGATGGTATAGTTGGTGGAGACAGAGGGTGTGGTTTTGGATAGGAAAAGGGTTGATGGATGAAGTGGAGATGATTTACATATATGGTTGGCTACCATCTTATCTAAAATATATAATAGAGAGATTAGATATGGATGATCAAGATAGCCTCCTTTTCTTGTTAACTCAAAGGACTATTGAGAGAGATACAAAGGTGTTAAGGAATCGACAAGAAAATTTGGAGGTGATGAGGGTGAGAGATACAATAGGTATCCCTATGGCATAGGTGATGTCAATTATTTTGAGGTCTACATAGGAGGTGACATACTACAAGACCTTGTATTATACTCAAGCTCTTGTAGACTGTTGAGATCCTAACTTTACTACCTAGAGTCAATTATGGGGTTCATGATTGGTGAGCTTAAGGACTCCATCAGTGTTGGGGCCACCACCAACACAACCACTAGTAGTGCAACACCTAGTGAGTCCTCCTCCACATATGCTAGGATCAATTGGTCATTCAGAGGGTGTTAGTTTGACATGTATTTTCTTCCTATGAGTTCATGTATATATGTAGTATATTTATGGATCATGCAACCCATGTAGAAATTTTATTTTGATGATCATGAAATGATATTTTTTGAAGTATACATGAGATGATATTTTGTTGTGATGACTATGATGTGCATTGATGATGATGATGTATGCAATTTTTAATATAATGGTTATTTTTCTATTGTATATGATGTATGTGATGATGTTTATGATGTAGATTCATTTGATGAATGTGAACATGGTGTAGTGTCAAAAAATGTCATCATTCACATTTTCACACTTAATATGGGAATGGTTAGCTAGTGTTGTAATTTTTTTTACACATCCACATTAGGTCTTGGGCCCTTTTAAAGCTAAATAAACATAACTCTACCCTAATTTATTGTTGTAAAGTGTATGCATTTACACCTTCACATTAAATTTAGGGCCCTTGGACCTAATGTTGCATTAATATAGTGTTGTAATGTGAGGTACACATTCACATTGGATTTAGGGCCCTTTTAAGCTAAATAGACCTATTTTTGCCTTAATTTGATGTGGTAAAGTGTATTTATTTACACTTTCACATTGATTTTTGGGACCTCTTGCTGATGCAGGAGCATCCTTGGCTCTTTGCAATCTTGCATCAACCAAAAATATTTTCATTCAGTTTTGTTCTTATTTAGTTCTTGTTCTTGTTCAAGTTGGAATATTCGATATTTCATTATGGTTGCTCACCAGACCTTGTAGATCTATATTTTATTGTGGATATGTTCATTTTCCTTATTCCAAGTTTTCAACCTGACTAGATCTTTTTCTGGCAAGTTATCGCTTCCAAATTAAGTGACTATTTGTGGAATTGGCCCTGGAAAAATTTCAAACCTAATGGCTAGTTTGATCGATCATGGATCTTTCATGTCACTTGTGGATCTCTATGAGGTGTTTCAATGTATTCCATGGAGTGTGCCCGACCTTAATTTTAGGTCCACACTTCATCATATGTACTTGCCATGGAGAATTTCAAATTTGAGGCCGACCCGTTCATGTCATGTTATGTTTCCTTCATTGGAGATTGTAATGATCTTTGGCCGACACAAATGTTTCTAGATTTGCGGATATGATATAAAGCTTGTAATAGATCATTAGGATAAAAATGAATCAAGATCAAGCAGATTAAGAAGAATATAGAATTTGATCTATAAGATTTTTGCTCGCATCAAGGAGCATGTATGTTATATCAAGTCTGTGAGCTGAATCTATAAGCCCAGATGTTGTTGACCGATTGTAATTGAAAATTATGTTAATGAGAATGTTTGAATCTGCATTTTCCTCCATAATCAATGTTGCTTCTATTGTGTAACTCTAGCTACATGGTCTAGATAGTTCTCTTTGAGGACCCTCCTATCGTAACTGCACCAAATTGGTATTAGAGCGAGATTTGTTTCATGGAAAATCGTCAGAGTTTGAAAAGTCCCATTGAAGATTTGTTGTGAGGTGGTGGATTGAGGATCCGAACTACAACTACAGAGGACTTGTGTAAAGATAGTGGGAAGAAGAAATGGTAGAGGAAATGGAGTGCATGGAAATGTAGACCCAGCTGTAATGGAGATGTTGAGAGGACTTACTGCTAGATTAGAAGCAATTGAAATGGCCTAAAGGATAGGTCGACCAGTTGATGATGTGAGTGATGAAGAGGTAGAAGAGCAAGAAGAGAGGGAGAGATAAGATCAACCTGGCCTTGATCATGGATAAGAGAGGTTCATAAGAGCCCTAACCAGAGTGAATACTAAACCATATTTCAATCCACTGGATTACATAGGTAAGTTGGATTCAGATGAATTGCTTGATTGGATAACAAAGATGGAGAAGTACTTTGATTTTCAAGGTACCACAGAAGACAAGAAGGTGAAATTTTATTGTACAAAGTTGAAAGGACATGCATCCCTTTGGTGGGAACATTTGCAGATAGATAGGTAGAGAAGAGGAAAGGAGAAGATAAAATCATGGGATCAGATGGTGAATAAGTTAAAGAAAAAGTTCATGTGTTTAGAATATCATATCAGTTTGTTCCAAAAGTTGCAGAATTCAAAGCAGAAGGAGTCAAGTGTGACAGAGTATACTGAGGAGTTCTACAAGTTGAATATAAAAACCAGACATTCAGAGGATGAGATCGAGCAAGTAGCCAGATATGTGAATGGTTTGAGGTTGTATGTATAGGATGAGATTAGTTTGATCAAGTTGTTGAGTGTGGAGGAGGCATACCAATGTTCCCTAAAAGCAGAAGAGAAGCTGAATAAAAGATATGAGTAGAGACAGAGAGGAAGAGGTGGAAGATTTCAGAGAGGAAGAATTTTTTCTGGAGGAGGAAGAGGATCTTTTATAGATCAAAATAAATATAAGGAAGTTAGTAAGAATGATAATTCATACCATAGAGATGATGGAAACTCTTACCCGAGAGGAGGATATGGTGGTTACCAAAATAAGGATTATAGGAAAGATGATAGAGGACAAGAGAAAAGAGTATTCAAAGGAACTTGTTTCAAGTGTGGTGGAGGAGGACATAAAGCATTTGAGTGTAATTAGGGAGAGACAAGCAGAAAGACAACAAATAGTAGAAGAGAAGCCTTTATTAAGGAGGATCAAGTTGGATCATCTAATAAACTAGAAGAGGGAGAAGTGTTGGTGAACAAAAGAGTATTGTGTCAAAGTGAGATGGAGAAAGAACTGTTGCAGAGAAATAATTTGTTCTGAACTAGATGCAAGGTAGGTGGAAAATGTTACAAAGTGATTATTGATAGTGGAAGCTCAAAGAACTTGGTTTTCGAAGAAATGGTGACCAAATTGAAGTTAGAAAGTTTGAAACACCTGAAGCCCTATTCGATAGCATGGATTCAAGATGAGCATAAGATATTGGTAGGTGAATAATGTTTGGTGAAATTGAAGATAGGAAATTACCATGATGAAGTTTTGTGTGATATCATGCCTATGGATGTATGCCATGTTTTGTTGGGAAGGGCTTGGTAGTATGATATACAGGCTATTCATGATGGAAAGAAGAACACATATAATATTGTTGCAAATGGGATGAAGCAAAATTTGTTACCATTGGAGGATGTTCCTAAAGTTGAGGTTTGTATGAATTCTAGAATCTGTTTAGTTGATGGAAAGAGATTCCTGGATGGACTGAGACATGAGAACATGTGATATGCCTTAGTTCCTAAAAAGGATGAAGACTTGAATCATGTAGAAGAAAAACCAGAGGAGATAAAGGAGTTGCTGGAAGAATATGAAGCTATCATTTCAGATAATGTACCTAATGGATTTCCACCTGTGAGGAGTATTAGTCATTGCATGGATCTGATTCCTAAAGCTAGTTTACCTAATAAGGTAGCACACTAGATGACAACAACAAAGAATAAAGAGTTGAATAGAAAAGTGCAAGAATTGTTGAGGAAGGGTTTGATCTGAGAGAGCTTAAGTCCCTATGTAGTACCTACTATACTAGCACCTAAGAAGGATGGAGAATGGAGGATGTGTATAGAATCTAGAGCCATAAACAAGATCATAGTGAAGTATAGATTTCCTTTGCCCCAGATGGAGAAATTATGGATTGTTTGAGTGAAGATAAATACTTTACAAAGATAGATTTGAAGAGTGGATATCACCAGATCAGAATCAGAGAAGGGGGTGAATGGAAGACAACATTCAAGATAAATGAAGGATTGTATGAGTGGTTGGTGATTCCTTTTGGACTAAAAAATGCATCAAGTACTTTCATGAGGTTGATGAATGAGGTATTGAAGAAATTCTTGGGTAAGTTTGTGATTTTCTATTTGGATGACATCTTGATTTTTAGTAAGACTAGAGAAGAGAATTTGTTGCATATAAGACAAGTTTTGTAGAGGTTGAGAGAAGAGTAGTTTCATGAAAGAAGAACTAGTATATCTAGGATTTGTGATATCAATGGATGGATTGAAGATGGACCTTGAGAAGGTAAGAGAAATTGTTGTGTGGCCTACACTATAAAGCGTTGGAGAGGTAAGATAATCTCATAGACTGGCTAGTTTCTATCGAAAGTTCATTAGGAATTTTAGATCTATTTGCAGTCCTATGACATAAACGATGAGAGGAGATAGGAAGGATTTTAGGTGGACATTTGGAGAAAACAAGAGCTTTGAGTTGTTGAAAAAGAAGGTGACTAAGCAACCTGTGTTGGCTTTACCAGAATTTAATAAGGTATTTCAGGTAGACTGTGATGCAAGTGGAAATTTAATTGGAGCAGTATTAAGTCAATAAGGAAGACTGATAGATTATTTCAGTGAGAAGTTGAATGATGCAAGAAAAAGGTATTCAGTGTATGATCAAGAGTTCTATGCCATAGTTCAAGCGAAGAAGTGGAGACATTACTTATTGTCTAAGGAGTTTGTGTTGTACATAGATCATCAGGATTTACAATATTTGAATAGTCAAGGTAAGTTGAGTCAGAAATACATGAGATGGGTGGAATTCTTGCAGAGTTACCCTTTTGTTTTGAAACATACAAGTGGAAAGTCAAATAGAGTTGTTGATGCCTTGAGTAGGAGAAGGAATTTTTTGGTAGGAATGAGAGTGGAAACTTTAGGCTTTGATGAATTGAAGAACTTGGATGAGGAAGACCCAAATTTTGTAGAACCTTGGAAAACTTGTAAAGAACTAGTCTTGGAGGATAGGAGTCAGTGGTTGGATTGTGTCATTTAGGAGGATATGTTGTTTAGAGGGAATGAGTTGTGTATATCCCAGAGTTCAATAAGGGATAACTTGGTGAAAGAGAAACATAGTGGAGGATTGGCAGGACACTTTGGAGTTGATAAGATAGTAGCATTGGCAAGTGAGAATTACTTTTGGCCTCAAATTCATAAGGATGTTAGGAAATTTGTGAAAAGTTATAGAGTTTTTCAAGTCACAAAAGGGAGTAGTCAGAATGTTGGATTGTATAAACCTTTGATAGCTCCAGAAAGACCTTGGGAGGATATCAACATGGATTTCATACTTGGATTTCCTAAGACACATAGAGTTAATGATTTTGTATTTGTGGTGGTAGAATTTTTTTTATAAGATGGCACATTTCATACCTTGTAAGAAGACAAAAAATGCAGTACATATAGAAAACTTGTTTTTCAAGGAGGTGGTCAGATTGCATGGATTACCTAGGAGTATTGTTTCAAAAAGAGATACAAAGTTTGTTGGTTACTTTTGGAGGAAACTTTGGAATAAGTTGAAGACAAATTTGAAATTTAGTTCTAATTTTCACCCACAGACTGATGGACAGACAGAGGTAGTAAACAAGAGTTTGGGAAACTTGTTGAGGTGTTTGGTTGGAGAGAAGACCAAAAGTTGGGATTTATTCCTTTCTCAAGTAGAGTTTTCCTATAATAATTCAATGAAAAAGAGTATTGGAAAAACACCTTTTGAGATTGTTACTTGAGTTCATCCTAGAGGTATATCAAAATTGTGAGACATCAATAAGGACGATAAAAGAAGTGCTGAAGTAGAGGAATTTGTAGAACATATGAAGAAAGTGCATTCTAAAGTAAAGAAATAGTTGGAAGATATGAACCAAAAGTATAAGGAACAAGTAGATGAAAAGAGGAGACATAAGGAGTTCAAAGTTAGAGATGAAGTGATGGTGTATTTGAGGAAGGAAATATTTCTAGTTGGCACATATAGTAAGCTCAAGATGAGGAATTTTTTACCCTATAAGATTTTGAAGAAATATGATTCAAGAAATGCATATGAAGTAGAGTTACCATATGGCATGGGTATATCACCTACATTCAACATTACAGATCTACGTCAATACCATGAAACATAATTCAGTGAAGACAATAAAGAAAAATTGGAAGAATAGCTTCCTAAAGAACAATTAGATGAGATAGAAGAGATTTTGGATGTCAGAGATGGGAGAAAAACTCATGGAAGACAGTACAAGGAATATCTTGTGAAGTGGAAAGGCAGACCAATGGAGGATTCTTCTTAGATTTCTCAGGCTGAGGTAGACCATATTGTTTTTCCTTTAGCCCCAACAAAGTGAGGGACTCACTTTTCATTAACCCCGAATGTCTGATGTAGGAGCATCCTTGAATCTTTGCAATCTTGCATCAACCAAAAATTTTTTCATTCAGTTTTGTTCTTGTTCAGTTCTTGTTCTTGTTCAAGTTGGAAGATTTGGTATTTCATCATGGTTTCTCACTAGACCTTGCGGATCTATATTTTCATCGTGGATATGTTCATTTTCCTTATTCCAAGTTTTCAGCTCGACTGGATATTTTTCTAGCAACTTATTGCTTTCAAATTAAGTGACTATTTGTGGAATTGACCCCGAAATAATTTCAAACCTAACGACTAGTTTGATCGATCATGGATCTTTCCTGTTGCTTGTGAATCCCTACGAGGTGTTTCGATGTGTTCCATTGAGTGTCCCCGACCTTAATTTTAGGTCAACACTTCATCATATGCACCTGAGTATTTCAAATTTGAGGCTGACTTGTTCATGTACATATTACATTTCCTTCATTGGAGATTGTAATGATCTTTGGTCGATGCAGATGTTTTTAGATCTACAGATATGATATAGAGCTTGTAACATATCGTTAGGATAGAAATCAATCAAGATCAAGTAGATTAAGAAGAATATAGAATTTGATCTATAAGATTTTCGCTCACATTAAGGAGCATGTATGTTATATCAGGCCTGTGAGCTGAATCTATAAGCCCAGATGTTGTCGGTCGATTGTAATCGAAAACTTTGTTAATGAGAATGTTTGAATCTGCATTTTCCTCCATATTCGGTATTGTTTATGTTGTGTAACTCTAGCTGCATAGTCTAGATAGTTATCTTTGAGGACCCTCCTACTATGACTGCACCACTTGTATTTATGACCTTTATATCATCATTAATAGGCCCCTAAGACCCTATATTATGCATCTTGATGCTTATTTCAACTAAAATCTCGACAAGATCAATAAATAGACTTAAATTCTTAACTCCCCAACACTTTCTCTCTCTAAAAAGGTCTTTTGGGACCCATATGCCACCCTGGGTGTATGGGTCCCACCTAGGTGGGACCCATATGCTAGAGGTAGTGTATGAGTCCCATTTGGGGCCTTTTGGGGGTTTTGAGCAGGAAAATAGGGTTTTAAATTCAAATTTCTTGAATGTTAGCATTTGGATCTAATACACGGTACATTAGATGGATTTACTATATAAACAAGGTCTAAAATAATTATTTCATCAAGCCTACATGATATCAAGTCAAGAACTCAAGAGTTAAGCATTCCAAGACTTTACAAGATCATCAAGAGAGCATTCAAGATCATTTCTAAGGAATTCAAGGGAAAATTATTTGTCATTTGTTGCAGCAATTCAAGATCCATCATCACATCAAGGATATCAAGCATCAAGCATGTTATTGATCTAGTGTTGTGATGTTGCATTCAAGATCCAATGTCAAGCATTGTTCTACACTTATCTCAAGATCTAGATCTACATCCTTCATGGACATTTCATGTTAGATTGCTGGTTTACAAGAAATCATTCAAGGTATCATTTTCCATGTTTCATGTTCATTATTTCATGTTTCATGTGCTTATTTCATTATCTCATCATTTGGTTTAATTACCTAAAAGGGGTTTGACCTAGGCAAACCCTTATACTCTAACAAACATCAAGTCTTTCTTCTCTTTAATGCATGATTGCAAATCTAGGTGTATTGGAGCTTGACGATCCCTTGAATATTAGGTTACAAGCTTGGAGAAAGTTGTTGGAGTTTTCCCCTCATTTTCAAGGTTTGTATCTTCACAAAAAGTCATCTATAGGTCTGAAATCAAGGTTTCAAATCCAAAATTAAATTTGGAAGAAAAGAGCAGAGATTGGAGCATAGATTTGAACTTTGAATTCTTGAAAAAGAAGAATGGGACTAATACACCAGAAGTGGCGTATGAGTCCCACTATAGGAATTTTTCCAAAATTTTGTAGTTCTAGATACCCTTTTTCTAGAAACCAATTTCTGCACAAAAACCTAGATCTGGGATTGATACGCCCAGACTAGTGTATGAGTCCTAGTAAGCCAAAATTTCAAGTTTTTTAATGTTTTAGATCTCATTCCAATATTCTTCAAGATTCTAGGTGCATACTTCTGAGATCTCACCTTTCTACATTCTAATTTACATGCATTTTTAGGTCATTTAGTGAAAGTTTACATTACACTAGGTTTTAAACATTACATCTTTCATTTCATTAGTATTTCCAAGCCCTTGCTTGGTTGTGAACCCCTCATTAATCATACCCTAGGACACCCTATTTCAAATCTCTTCCCCTCATTTCATCCTTAGATTGAGATCTCTAGGAATTCCTTGAATGAAAAGAGAAGGAAACTTGTTGTTCTATGTCCTAAACTATAGAGCGACCATTTTCCACCTTTCACATGGAAATTTAATCAAATCAATAAGGCTAGGAATCAACTAAGAAAAAAATAAATTGATCTAATTAAGCCATATTCCAATGAAATTCTTGCAAATACTAACAAAGCTTAAGAAAAATACAAAATATCAAAGATAATCCAATTCAAAAGCCTAATTAATAAAAGAAAACCTCATCCCATTGGGGTGTTGGTTCCCAAATCAAAGTCAAACCCTAAAAGTATACCAATATTTATGATCATGTTCAACAATTGATCTTGCCAACAAATGGAATCAACCAAAATGGTTAAAATTCCTTTCTCTTTAGGTTTTGCTATGCCTAGGTGGGTGTACCTTTATTACCAATGACTATTAACTCTCTGAGATTAACTGATGATAATTAAGTAGATTTAAAACCTCATACAGATTTGTAGGGTTTGTGTGATCAAAATTTTCCAATTAAATCATCATCTCTTAATCTATTTCACATTGGCATGAGGGTTTGGAATAGATGATTCAAAAACTAACTACTACTCCTAATCCTACAATTGAAATAATTAAAATTATGTAAAATATTTTATAGGATCTTGTTTTGGTGATAAGAATTATTAGTTCCTTTCTTCCACCAGGCAATGGAGTCAAAATATGGAATGATATGTGTCCTCCTAATTATAACTCTCTTTTTTTTTTGCACTTTGATGTTTATGACTTGCATAAACATGCAAGGAAATTAATTACCCGACTCTTCTTATTAATCCAAATGAATCTTCTCGGTTATTGTGACTTATTTAAAAGAATTCAATTCTTACCTGAAGAAACCAATCAAATAAACAATACAAAACATTAATCTGTTTTGATAAACCAGATATATACTTGGTATACTAATTTAAATAAAAAGGAAAATACCAAATTGGAGACAACGAGATAAGTGTTATCAATAACTTCAACAAAACAATTGAATCCAGAATTCAAACACCAAGTTATTTCTTTATTTCCATCACCCTATTTTAAAAAGGCTCCTACATTGTATGCCTTCCTTGAAAAACAAAATCTCGATCCCCCTTTTACAATGAAAAGAAGGAGAAAAATGAAATGAAAGGAAGAGGCTCTCAAAAATAATCTAGAAGTGAAAGTTGACCTTCCTCCTTTCAACCAAAAATGTCTATTCACCTCCTTTTTCAATTACAAATATTTAATTTTATCTTCCTTTGTTTTTGCATCCCTGAGAAAAATAATTTCACCAATATAAAGTACTTTGCAATACATTAATCTTGATGACTTATAATCCCAACAGTTTCACATTTACATTTAAAAAACTAAAGTGGGTAGTCATTAGAATTTTCTTCCCAACATTTTGCATTGTGACCAAAATAAGTCAAGTAGCCTCTAGAATTACCTTGGAAAACTGATCAAACATTCCCCCAGAGTCACAAAAATGCACAAAAATGTTGAATGATGATATGGGAGAAAGGTTGCCAGATATATTTGAATGGTGCCATCAATATTGCAAGATATTAATGCTCAAATTAGCTCACCAAGCTATTTCTGAAACTAAACCTATTAAAAACCAACTGGAACTTACCAAATAACCCTCTTGAAATAACACTAGATCTCCTCTCAAGAAGCTGCCAATAGGGAAATTAGTTCATTTAAGCCCAATGAATATGTGTGTGCATAAGGGATTTTCTCCAATCCATTTCCTTCACAAAGTATTAAAGGTCAAAAGTGACCCATTTGAAACCTTCTAGAAATGCAAATGCCAAAAATTGTGAAAACTCCATTTGCTTTTGTCTTTGAAAAAATACCAAATTGAAGCTTGAGGCTCTACAAATATAAATAGGGGTATATGAACATCCATAGAATCACAAGAGCCAATCCACCTATCTTAAGTATCACCCAAATGTGAAATATTAATCCATATAGAAGGAAACCTTGACAGACATAACATTGTGCAGACTATAGATCTTACAAACTGTATTCACTTTTGTCTACGTAAAAATATCAAACAAGGTATTGGGGGTTGGAAAATGGACATGGAAGCACGTTAATATGGGGAAAATTTCAAGAACCAATTGGTTCGTCATGAAAATCATCCAGCTCATAAATACTGACCTCCAAAGTTGACCACCCTAGTAGATCCAATAATGTACAAACAACTAACTCTTCCAAAACCCTCCAACTGGGTGCTTCAACACCCTGTCAAATTTAATCATAGGAAGCTGAAATAAAACATACACACTTACATATTGCAAATGAATGTTCTTACCAAGTGATTTGGAATAAAAGTGAACAAGCTTCAAGTTATGATCCTCCAAAGTAGGCTACTGAGATAGATTTCACTAGTGTATTACTGAGTGTTGCAATCAATTACTTTACCATAAGCACTTCAAATTTTTCCAAAATTTGAAGGTTACAATAGTGGCTCTAACTAGGGATGTATTTACCTTGTGGGCATAGTAATAATTTAGATCTCTAGTGGATGGAAATTGGGTGTCTTATCCATCGGACAAATAAGAATTACAATACATACCTCCACAAGTAATTTGTAGCGGCCTTTAATTTTTATTTTTGAATGGAAATGTTGTAGTTATAATATGTCTTTGCATTCTTCATCAAGTTCTTCTTAATAGAGTCGACACCTCTTTCAAAGAGGGATGAATTTTATTTTTTGGGTTTTCTCCAACAATAGAGTCATTCACATATATCTCCACCACTACTACAACACAACTTTATCCAATTCTGAAACTTTAATATGTGAACCAAATTTTAGATTTACACCCTTTGATTCTTGAATCTTCCTAATGATAATCACTATCTCCCAAGCAGAGTCAATAATTTGTTGGTTCCCAAATCAATAGGTTGTCAAACCCTAAAAGTATGCCAAGCTTTATGATCCGGTTCAACAATTGATCTGGTCAGTGAATGGAATCAATTGGAAAGGTTAAAATTCCCCGATCTTTAGGATCTACTATGCCTAGGTGCATGCAACTTTATCACCAATGACTATTAACTCTTTGGGATTAACTAATGATAATTAAGTAGATTTAAAACCTCATACAGATTTGTAGGGTTTGTGTGATCACAATTTTCCAATTAAATCATCCTCTCTTAATCTATTTCACACTAGATGAGGGTTTGAAATAGATTATTCAAAAACTAACTACTACTCTTACAACAAAAATAATTAAAAACTATGTAAAATATTTTCTAGGAAATTGTTTTGGGGATAAGAATGACTAGCTTTTTCTTCCACTAGGCAACAAAGTTAAAATATGGAATGATATGTGTCCTTCTAGTTATAACTCTAATTGTTTGGCACTTTGATATTTATGACTTACGTATAAACATGCAAGGAAATTAATTACTAGGCTCTTCTCATTAATCCAAATAAATCTTCCCAGCTACTGTGACAAATTTATAAGAATTTAATTCTTACTTGAAGAAACCAATCAAATAAACCCCACAAAATGTGAATCTATTTTGATTAACTAGACATATACTTGATATACCGATTTAAATAACAAGGAAAATACCAAACTAGAGATAGATAGATAATTGTTTTTGATATGGTAAGAAGCATTTACATGGTGTTGTACCGTTAATAAAGAGAGACATGAGGGCCAAAAATTTCAAGACCAAGAAAAATTATAAACTAGCCAAAAAAATACACAACATATCGACAACGGATAGGCAAAAAATAGACAAAAACACAGACTAATTGGCATTTTCCTAGTTCTTAGATAGGAGATTAACATCATCATCCCCAACCCATTCCTAACTATCATCAACATTCTTCTCATCTATTTCATCCTTCATGACTGCAAACATGGTGCTGGTAACACAGTGGAGCAACTTGATAGTTAAATGAGTCAACCCATAGAATTTCTTGTCCAACTTATCCATTCTTTCCTATAGCACACATAGCTCCTCACCATGGTTTGCAACCTTCACATTATAAACATGCTCCACACCGAGCGGGTCTTAGGACTGGGAATCCAAATTGTCCTTCTACACTTTGCTAATTTCAAGAATGGTGTTAGGCCCACCAACATACTCCTCCTCCTCAACCCCAAACACCTCCTCATCCCTATAGTCTTTGCTGTCAGACCGAACCTCTTCTAAATCCAAGTCATGAATTTTCTCTTTCTTAATACTCTTAGCCAACTTACTAGAACTTCTGATGATGGTCTCACCACTGGTCACCACTGTAGCCGCAACCATCGTGTATCCCTTAGAATCCCTACCCACCACATTTGTACCTTTGTTGTCCCTAGTCAAAGGCTCCATCAAACCTTTCACATCTTCCTTACCTTTCTTCTTCTGGGTGGGTTTTCTAGTAGTCTTGGTGGGGGTCGACTTGAGATCACAGAGACTAGCCAAAACATTAGTCTCATAATGCCAGATGGAAGTGGTAGAGTCTCATAATGAGACCTTGGCGAAGTAGCAAGGGAGGGGTATCATCAAGATTAAGGCCAATGACTTCAATCCTAATTTCAACATAACTCTCTAATTCATTAAGTAGGAAGAAAGGAAAGCTTAACAAAATTTGATGCCTAAGGTGATTTAAAAGAGGGAAATGGTAGAAGTATAAAGTTTTGTATCTACCTTCAAGAGTCACGTAATTCATAAGGACCAGGAAGACTTGGTCCCATGGCTATGAGAGGACCTCTCTCTCAAATCCTTACTGGTTACAAACTGGCTTCTCATTCCCCACAAATAACACATTCATACTATCATTATCCTGGGTCTTGGTATGCTTCAGATACTTCTTACCAGTACTCTGCATCCCCGTCACCTGCATGATCACATCTTCATTCAATTCAAAGGAAATCCTACCCAAAGTCACTCTTATGTATTTCCAAGAGTTAGAAAATTATGTAGATAAATTAGGGTCATGACCCACCAGACTCTCCATCAGGGGAGCCAAACCTCCTTCAACACATATATGCCACACTAGTGGATCTTTGTAAAATTCACCATAGTTGTCGAGCTCCGTTCACACACGATCACCACCCATAATGCCTCTCTACACAATGAATAACCAAAGAACCTATGAGAGTAAAAGGTTAGAGAAAATGGTTAAGAGAAAGGTCACCCAAACACTTAGGATTTTTAGCCGAAGAGAGCAATGTTGGATTTAATTCTTACTTGAAGAAACCAATCAAATAAACCATACAAAACATGAATATGTTTTGATAAACCAGATACATACTTGGTATAATAATTTAAATAACAAGGAAAATACCAAATTGGAGACAACTAGATAAGTGCTATCAATAACTTCAACAAAACAATTGAAACCAAAATTCAGACACCAAGTTAATGCTTTATTTCCATTACCTTGCTTCAAAAAGGCTCTTACAATGTATGCGTTCCCCCAAAAACAAAACATTGATCTCCCCTTTACAATGAAAACAAGGAGAAAAATGAAAATAAAGGAAGAGGCTCTCAAAAATAATTTTGAAGTGACACTTGACCTTCCTCCTTTCAACCAAAAATGTCCATTCACCTCCCTTTTCAATTGAAAATATTTAATTTTATCTTCCTTTATTTTTGTATCTGCATGAAAAATAATTTCACCAATATAAATTACTTTGTAATACATTAATCTTGATGACTATTATCATCCCAAAAATTTCACATTTACATTTAAAAAACTAAAGTGGGTAGTCATCAAAATTTTCTTTCTGACATTTTGCACTGTCACCAAAATAAGTCGGGTAGCCTCTAGAATCACCCTAGAAAACTGATCAAACATTCCCCCAGAGCCACAAAAATGCACTATGTTGACTAATGATATGGGAGAAAGGTTTCCAAATATATTTGCATGATTCCATCAAGATTGCTAGATATTAATGTGCAAAGTAGCTAACCTAGCTATTTTTGAAACTACACCTGTCAAAAACCAAACAAAACTCACCAAATCACTACCTTTAAATAATACAAGATCTCTTCCTAAGAAGCTTCCATTGGGGAAATTAGTTCATTTAGGCCTAATGAACACATGTGTAGAAGGGATTTTATCCAATCCATTTCCTTCACAAATTATTAAAGGTCAAAAGTGACCCCTTTGAAACCTTTTAGAAATGCAAACATAAAAAATTGTGAAAACTCCATTTGCTTGTCTTTGAAAAAATATCAAATTGAAGCTTGAGGCTCTACAAATACACACGAGACAATCAACCTATCTTAAATATTACCCAAATGTGAAATATTAATCCATATAGAAGGCAACCTTGACAGACATAACATTGTGCAGACTGTAGATCTTACAAACTGTATTCACTTTTTTCCTAGTAAAAATATCAAACAAGGTACTGGAGCTTGGAAAATAAATATGGAAGCATGTTAACATGGGGAAAATTTCAAGCACCAATTGGTTTGTTATGAAAATCATCTAGCTCATAAATATTGACCTCCAAAGTTGACCACCCTAGTAGATCCAATAATGCACGGACATCTAACTCTTCTAGAACCCTCCAACTTGGTGCTTCAAAATCCTTTCAAATCTGATCATAGGAAGTTGGAATAAAACATACACACTTACATATGGTAGATTAATGTTCTTACCAATTGATTTGGCATAAAAAAGAATAGGCTTCAAGTTATGATCCTCCAAAGTAGGCTATTGGGATATATTTCACAAGTGTATTTCTTAGTGTTGCAATCAATTCCTTTACCAAATATGCTTCAAATTCTACCAAGATTTGAAGGTGCCAACATGGGGATTAGTGTTGGATCTGATGTGGAGTGATTAGTCCCAAGCCTAACCCATAGTTGATGATGCAAATATTGATGAAGTTGATAAATGGCTAGCAATGGTTATTCACAAATGGTAATTGATCTCAAAGATGGATATAAAATTTAGTATAGTCTAGTTTCTTGAATGCTTGTGAATAAAAATTCATGTAAAATGAATACTATTTATAGACTTTTTGATGGAGTCAATGCTAAGATCAAATTGGCTAATCAAAGGATATAATTGAATGAGAAAAGATGACATGGATCAATGATCAAATCAAGGATTGAGATTTCTCGGTGGCATGGATCAAATATATTAATCAAGGACTCAAATTTCTTGAGACAAATACAAATCCCATGATTTTAGGAGCATGTGGGAGATATTTCGATGTGGAGGGAAATATTTGAATTCAAATTGGAGGAATATTCCATTAGAATATTCTTTGAATGATTGGAGAAATAGAAGAAATTAGTCAATTAAATAATTAAGAAATTATTTAATTGTGCAAGTGGAGGGAATTGAGATCTTTAATTAAATAATTAACATTGTTTAACCAAAGTGGGATTTAGGACATTTAATTAAATAATTTGCATTAGTTAATCAAATGAGATGAATATCAGTATGAAGGGGTGAATTAATCAAATAATATTAATTATTTGATTAGTAGAGTCCAAAATAGTGAATTTAATTAAAAAATTGACATTATTTAATTAAATAGATGAAAATAATTGAATCGGGATATAAATGGTGTTAGTAATCAAAATTAGGTGTACGATGTGATAAAGACATTTATAAGTGTCTACATTTTTCTCCTCTTTGAAGCGAGGTACCCGCTCCATTACTTCAAATAACTGATACTGCTTAAGCTAATGCTACTTAGATTAAAATATTAAAAAATCCCTATTTTTTTTTGGATGATGCCCCATTGTGTCACAGTGGATGATAGGAATACTAGTTTGATGCCCCCTCAAAAGATCAAGTGGAAAAATTGACTTTCAAGTTGATCTCATGACAATGATATGGGAGTGGTTCGACTACAAAGAGTATGAAGAACAAGTCCTAGGACCTTGATGGAATGACCATGGTAGGCCACAGAGGGAGAAAATGGAGATACCAGGCTAAACCCTAGGTTTGGCAATGCACATATGTGAATTTGGGTAAGTTTGAAGCTCATTTGCACACTTTTCTTTGAGAGTTTGAGAGAGCTTAAAGAGATTCCACAAGAGTTCCTCTAGAGAACCTGATAGAATGGTGTATTGTGTACTTCCCCCACAACACACAAATTGACTCTGTGAGTTCCAACGACTAGCAGATGTAGGACCACTAGTATGTACCCTAAATTTTTTTCCTTGCATGTACTTCTATGTAGTGAAATGTAGGCTAGATTAGGGAAAACAAAGGCATCATTGTTTGGGTAATGCTTTCAAAAATCGATGTGAAATAGTTGCAAAACATAGTGACACCTTTGCATTGAGACATCACTCCTAGGCATCAGCATTGGAGTTTTGAAATTCATTGATTCTTTTGCTTTTAATGACATAGTTGTAGGAAATTTGGTGATGCTTTGCAAAATTGCAGAGTCTTGTGTTTGTTGAGCGATGCTGAAATGACAACGATATTGTAAATAGTCATGATTTTACATAATAGCAAGACTATTATAAAATTTTAGTGCTTTTGTTAAGTGATAGAGTGATGCCTTTGCAATAAAGGATCACTTTTGAATTTTTAGGGTTCTGACTTATATTTTTTGTGGTTTTAGAAAAATTAATGTTGTATGTGTTGTGTGTAGGAGATTTTCCATATGTTGCTTTCATGAGAGAGGAGACCATATATTTTTGAGAAAATAGTCAAATTGAGAGAGTTTGACATTATATTTTAGGGAGCTATTATAATTTATCATATCACATACATGTTAGAGATTTGAACACACTTGGCTATGATGATCACACTTTTCAAGCATTGGCATTCAAAGACCCTATCTTTCCACCTCCCAACAGGTGAGGCTGCTTTGAATTTGGAGGATGTCTAGAGGATTTTGAGAGTACCTATCCACTGATATAGGATCATATATGATGCACACCTTGGATTGGATGCCATGTACGATGTACTAGGATTTGAGGATCTTCTACTAGAGGGAGGAAAAATCAACTTGTGACACTTCATCAGTCGATCTAGTGATCACAAGGCTCATCATGGGAGTCCTTATGCTTGAAATGAGGAGTATGTTGTTCAACCCAAGATGGGTCTTAGTGCTACAAAGGATCATGGAGGATGTACGTATCTATACTTAGGGACCATGCATTCTTGCCACATTGTATAATGACATACACTAGGTGGTGTATAGAGACAACACCAAAATTTTAGTCAGGGTCAAATTAATTCATATTTGGGAATGGGAGCACATAGCGGTGCCCAAGCCTATGATCACTCTTAGGTACATAGATGAGGAGGATCCCATATCCCATTGATATGTGGGTATGACCACTCTACACCACACTAGAGTAGAAGATGTTGCATACTGGGGAAAGGCAATAGATGATATGACCTAGTTCCAGTGGAGACCATGGAGTCAGGCACAGGCCTAGGATGATGAAATGACACATATCATTTATTATATATAGACCCATTGGCTCTAGGTTTGGAGCATTCACATTATTGAGCGGTACTTGCTAGATCAAGTAGCCAAATGATTCAAGGAGAAGCGAGATTCTCCTCGAGATGATTATAGGGTTGTATATGATAGGACCTATAGAGAGATTGTAGAGTGGGGTCCTCAAATGCAACCTCAAGCTAAAATTTATGACTTTAGATAGCTGGTTCCTCTTTCATGGGTTTACGTAGGTGGGTTGGATGATCCTGACACTATTCCTGGTTATGAAATTTGGTTTACATATCACAAGCCAATGAGACTAACCGATTTGGCTGGGGTTGATGTAGGAGGCCAAGGCATAGCTAGAGGAAGAGGTAGGAGAGGTAGGGTAGAGGAAAAATACTAGGATATATGTTGAGATAGGTACCACAACAACCTCTAGGTCCACCACCTCATGGGTCACCACAAAAACCACAAATTGGAGCAGTTGCTCCACCTGATCCACAACTATAAGTAGTTTCCCAAGAGTGAGACTAGTAGATGGATGAGCGAGATCAAGCTCGGGTAGAGAGAGAGATATTGCTATACATGAGTGAGATACATTCCAATAGGAGTGAGACCAGACTTGCACAAAGATGGATCAGGAGAGGTAGTAGAGATAGTAGATAGAGATATAGCTAGCATAGGATTTTGTCTGCAGGCAACAACTCGAGGCCTCCTCCTCTCAAGGACAGGGTACCATGGTTACAATAGATTTCTATGATCACACTATGGTTGAGGCATCGTACTATCAGATGATATACAATTCAAAGGTTCTCATAGGAGGTAGTTAGATTGCTCACACAAAAGTGCCTGAGCACCTAGTGGTTTAGTATGTGGGCCCTTAGTTGGCTATTTAGGTGGAGCGAGTGGATTAGGTGGACATAAACCACCACCTCAAGAGGATTAGGGGAGTAGAGGATAGCCCCATGTATAAATATAATTTTTTTTTATGTAGCCTTGATTATCAATGTATATTCATTCATCACCTCTTGTATATTTTGATGTATATCACACGCTCTTTGATATGTATCATGATTGTCATTTTTTTATTTATATATGATATGATTGGATGTGGTAGTTATACTTATGATGTAGTATTTTATGCTTATGCTTATATGATGTTATGGATGCGTCATGTATACGTATGGATGTAAATGTTTATGATATGCTTATATGATGGATGTTTCCTTTATTATGTTTATGATATGATGTGGATGATTATGCTTATGCTATGATGTGGATACATGTGATGCAATAATATGGATGCAAGATGTGTGTAATGACATGATACATATGATCTATTTTTTTATCTTTATCTCATGATATGTGATGATTATGTAGGATGTATACTATGAGATGTATGTTATGAAATGCTTGTTGTTGGTTTTTGGATGTAGGATGGATGCATTTATATTTTTTTTGTTGTATGTCATGATACTAGGTTGGAAATGTTAGCATGGATAGTTGTAGAAGAATGAGATGGATATTGATTAGCCTTTATTATTTATTGAGATTGATTAGGTTGGATATTGATTGGATATGTGATGAGATAGGATAGATGATATTGCTTTGCTTCTCAGATTAGGCTTAATTCATCATAGCATTTTTTCATAACCCAATTTTATTGCATATTTATTTAAATATGAAAAGTTGAATTATTGTTGAAATTCAATTAAATATTAATGAAGATTCTAGAATATTCAAAAAACTGAATGAAAGGAGTTGACTGATGTTGACTTTGTGAAATTTTAAAAATTATTTATTATGTCATCAAGAATTGAACGTTATTGATCAATTTGCAAGTGAAAGTGTGTGCAGTTGTAGGGTGACAGGTTGAAGGATGAGAACATAGTTGAAGTAGGATTTTTTAGTCGGATCGAACGGTAAGCCAGTTGGAATCTAGGTGCACACACCACAATGGCATGATGACTTGCATTTGATTGACATGCATATATAAGAGAATGGAATTTTCTTGATTTGAACTATTTGAGTGATTGAAAATGAATAGTATGTGGATTAAATTGTTTATTTAAAATTTGTGGTTTGAAGGAAACAAAAACGAGCATTG
Source organism: Sequoiadendron giganteum (assembly GCA_007115665.2). Classification (NCBI taxonomy): domain Eukaryota; kingdom Viridiplantae; phylum Streptophyta; class Pinopsida; order Cupressales; family Cupressaceae; genus Sequoiadendron; species Sequoiadendron giganteum. The sequence continues at coordinate 471,092,898 of CM021106.1, read as the reverse complement.
TAAAGAAAATATATCACTTTAATGTAGAAAAATATATATGTAAAGAAGCTCGAAATGAAAACTCAAGTTTCTTACTTTAAATGATAGTGTATGGAACCTTTGAGCCATTACAAATGAGCATCTTGTATATCAATGCACAAATAAAGACACACACACACACATACATACATATATACATAGATATATACATTATTAGAATACGTGATAATTGTGAATGAAATCATTTAAATGCATATAGATATACAATTATATAAGTATATATATACACATAGTATATATATATATAATATATATATATACATATATACGTATATATATACATATGTATGCATATTCAAATTCAAAATTGATAACCGATACATAATGAAGAAAACTATGGAATTAATGGAAAATATTAAGGCAAGAGACCAAAATGGATGTGGCCTAATAGGGGTCATAAAGATAGCTTAAAAATAGAATCCGGTGGCATGGCCATAACACCTTCACCCCAACAAAACATGCAACAATCAACGCCATTTCTATTATCATTTTTTTTTAAAGAGAATCAAGAAGAAAAGTAGAAAAAGAAGAAATAATTCTGGAGAATTCAAAGGGAAAATTAGGAGATCAAACTAAAAGATTGGGAAAAATCTGAGGAAATAACGACATCATAGTTCATTTGGGAGGTAATTCAATCCCATATTTTTGCATGCACTAATTGTATTGCTATTATTGAATTTTCCAAGAGGTTTTCTCTTCATTTTATTCAAGTGTTTTTATGGCACTATAAGAAAATAGGTCATTGTTCTGTGTGTCGAACGACTTGAAGCCAAATGTTTGAGTAGTCAAATATATAAAGTTTGTCACCACATGTAGGTGCATGGCCTATGACCTGCGTAGTGGGGAGAATGACATTGTTAGAGCCCTCATGGATTTTGTATAGAGCCAAGCCAAGGCTCGAGAGCCTCTAATGGCTTGGCCATCACCATTTTTTTGTATCGTAAAGCCTAGCCTTAAGTAGGCAATCAAAAATTAATCCAATTCACTGTATGTGTGTAAAATTAATCCTTGAGAAGGATTGATTTTGATCCTGTGGAAAGGGCATGTTTTTCTTGATATTCTTTGTATTGTTTCTAAAGATTATTATTGATGAGTCAATGCATGTAATAGGGAATGAGAAAGGCTCTTAGAGCTTTGCATATAAGTATATTTCCTTAAATGGGTAGTCAAACCCATTCAGTAAGAATAGTGGAAAGGATTTTCTATGTTAGAAGAAACACCAAACCATCTTGGGTTTGATCTTATTATCGATAGCTACCCCTTGAATGCATAATGATACAAATCAAAGTCTGTATGTATAATATTGCAGCATGCATGGTATAAAACAATAAGTCATCATGGGTGTTTTTACATATATATTTAGATGCTTAGGAAGAAAATACATGACCATAAGAATTGGTTGATCCTTTATCAATTGATCCTGAGTAACTATTGTCATTCTGTTGCAACCTGAAAAGGAATTGGAAATTGTTGAACTTAAAGATTCTATGCTCGAATTCATTGAAATATTTTCTCAAGAAATTCATCAATGGGCATGTTGAATCTAGTAGTTTCTATCTATCATTTAAGTCACTCATTGTATTTATAGTGTTGAAAGTGTTCAAGATATGGATAATAGTCATTTTGTCCTTATGATTGAAACTAGGATAAATGTTTTTGTTTATTTTTCATTTCATAATGTAAACCAATTTTGTATTAAGTAGTGAAATTTTTCTTGTAAAGTGATCAATTGGCATGCAAACAGCTCGAGGACAACAAATAGAGTAAATGACACTATTTATCTTAAAATGTAATGGTTTGGTTTGAAACAGTATTGTGTGGATGTATTCAGTGTCTAAACTTTGGAAAACAACTCTGTTTTGTTAAAAAGGTTGTCAATATAGCTGAAAACAACTTTTCTCAATGAACTGTTTAGTTGAAAACAACTTTGTTTTATAACTGTTTAGTAGGAAACAATATTTATTTTGTCAAACAATGAATGTGCATGTGAGACTAACTTATTTTATGACTGTTTAGTAGGAAACAATATTTATTCTATTCAAACAATGGAGGTACATATGTAAATAGCTAGGTTAACAACTGTTTAGTAGGAAATAATATTTGTTTTGTTCAATCAATGAATGTTCTTATGTAAACAACAATGTTAGGAAGCATAATAGTGAGAATGCAATAACAATATGTGTGAAATTATTAGCATAGACTTGTTTTGTTTTCTTTATTTCGACAAGGAAATGTCAATGGGAATATTATTTTAAGATTGTAATATGAATTAATGATTATTTTAGAATGTATGTACAAACTTTAACATTAATAGGAACATATGTGTGTATGCACATATACTTCATCTACGTACATACAGATACTTGTGACATACCTTCTTTTTTTTTTAGTACATTATTTTTTAAAAAGGGAAAATTATTAAGATGTTAAGTAGATATAGTCATAAGAATGATATATGACTAATTGTTGAATTACTTTGTGAATCATAAATTTGATTTCTGATTAGAGTATAAATTAGTATTCTGTTCCTTCTTTGAAGACATTTGGGAAGGATATTTTGAATATTGGAACAAAATAGTGATATGTTAGTAAATTAGAGAATCTATGGGTAGTTGTTGCTAGAGGGCAGATAGCTTTTATAGTAGAAAGTTACCTTTCGGGATGGGTGTCGAAATGGAGTTCAAAGAGTATAGGTTTTCTTTACCATACCCTATTATTTGTTGTTGTTGCAACACACTTATTATGCTTGGCCAAACAATATAGTTCATTATGTATGTATGAATGAACTCTGTGATTTCACTCTTTGTCATTCCTAGCATAGATCTTGCACTTTATTTTCTAACTTGTAGATAGAAATTGCATGTTGATTTATGGGAACACACCAAATTCCACCTTGCTGATTTTTCTCTTGCTAACTTTTTGTGCAGGGTCGGACATTCTTCAAGTTGGAAGAATAATGGTGAAGTGTAAGCTTCATGGTTGGGCGGTAAAGTGCTTCAAGCATGTTCTCGTCCACCAGTGGAGGTGAGTGTAGGAGAACCTTAGTTGTTCACCAGATTATTATAGTCTATGATGTAACTTGATGTAATTCATTCATGTACTTGATGAGAAATGTACTATGTAATGATATTGTGGCCTTAGGTGCCAAGTAAATCTTGATATTGTAATTTTAATTTTGAAGTGAATATAAGAGTCTTTGACTCATTCTAAATGGACATGTGTATCTATGATTGAATTTAGCCACCAGTTATGTATTTTTAATTTGGAGTATATTCAAGTGTCATTTATAATAATATTAATTAAGTAATCATTTGGAATGGGTTATTGCACATTCCTTATTTTTGATATAGAAAGTAGACATGATACATCAAGGTATTGAAAACTAGGATAATGTTGTATCTAATGCATGGACTTTGACTCTATAAATAAATAGGAGCATCCTTGTTCATATTTGACATATGAAAATCCTATTTGATTGTGTGAAAGAACGAAGCCATCGAAGTAAGGAGACTAACACATAAAAGGTATGAAGAATCTGATATGTCCTAGATATTGTTTTACTTGATACTAACCTCACACATGTAAGGCAAGTATTTTCCAAGGTCATATTACAAGAGTATCCAACAAGCACAACAAACCAGAGTAATGATCAATTGCCCATTTCCATCTCTCTAAATCATTTTGTAGACATCATTGAGGGATCATCCAAACAAACCAATAAGATATAAATCATAAGAAAAGATCAAAACATGATAAAATAGTCAATTTTATTCATATCTCTAGCCAAAGAATGTGATTAGGGTGATTCCCAATAATGATGTCTATTATAGGAAAGATATATCCATAGGAAATGCTATTGGATGTGTAATGTAGAAAAATCTATCCTTGGACATTTTCATGCTCATTTGGGTCTTTCTTGTGGATTTTGGCCTAGTTTTGCCTAGATTTAATGTTGTAATGTGGTCAAAAAATTCACAGTAGGTCTTCAACCCTTGTGAATCAATAAGAATTTTGTGGTGTCTTGTAAAAGTGTTGTGAAGTGTTGTAACCCACTTTCACACTTTTCTAGGACCCTTTCATTATATTTCACTTAAATAACCCCTTTTTATCACCTACCAAGTTTTATTTCAAAGTGTTGTAAGGATTTGTAACAAACTCTCACACTTTTCTAGGCTTGTCATCAATAATTTGACCCTTTCTTATGTTTAAATGGCCTCATTATGCACTTATAGGCCTTACCTGAGTGTTTTTTAAGAACAATATTGTTAAGCATCATTAAATACACTTTAATTCACAACACCTAGCAAAATTTCCTTAGTGGGACCAAGTCGCCACCTTGGGCGACTTAGTCCCATCTGGCTTAAAAATCAAAATTATTTTAATATTATGGTGGGATATTGATCTCTAGCCTTGAGGTCAGCCTATGATGAGGTATTTTTAGGAATTAGGGAAAATAATGTATAAATAAAAGGTTTTCCTCTCACTTTCACCCTACCTATCTAACTAGTTGGATAATTCATTCTCTCATCACTCATTCATCATTCTTCTCAAGTAAGTTAGGGTTCTAAGTCATCAAGAAGCATCCAAGGGTAGATTCTTCATCTATTGTTGCAAAAATTTAAGATCAATCTTCATGGAAAGTTTCTAATTCAGGTATGTGCAAGATCATCATGGAAAAAATAGGCCCTTAAGTGGCAATGAAAATTCAGAAAATTAGGGTTAGGCAACTTGACTTAAAAATTTGAATAAGTTATCTATATTATTTCAAAAATATGTAAGAATAGAATCTGTGGAAAATTGAATGTAGTTTCTAAACTACTAGGTTTATTTTAAAAAAATAAAAATCTATTTGGTAAAAATTTGAAATTTCAATGCAGTAGTACTTAAATTTTAGGGAAAAAATAAGAAGTAGGTTTCTATCTGACCACTCTAACCACAATAAAATGATAATATTTTTTTATAATATTTTAGATATAAGTAGAGGACTCATGTCCCGATGTGATGCATATTTTTTTTGTAATTTTTTTCCAACTAAATAATTAATTATGAATTTTTTATTACAAATTTTAAAAAATATAAAAAACTCGTATGCCTGACCACCTTAACTTGGTCAAAAATTTATGAAATTCAAATTTTATTTTTTTAATCCTATAGTATGCGAAGCATGTTTTGGATTCAAAAAATGTGATACCGTTTGAATGCTATAGATGTTTTTCAATCAACCTATCAATCAGGACTTTAGTCGTAATTCAAATAGAAAATGAATAATAATTATTTATTAAATTCAAAATAAAGTATAATTTATATTGGTGGAAATCTTAGAATCTCCTTTAAAAACCCTTTTTGTTTCATCAATTTTGGGTAAAAATAGTCATCAGCCACATGGGCCATCATATTGCCACTTTTTGGCCTATCATGATCTTGCACATACCCATTCCATTATTTCACATTAATTCTTTATCTTACTTCTTCATTTGGTTTAATTACCTAACAGGGGTTTGACAAAGACAAACCCCCATTCCCTAATATTCAACATTTATCTCTCTTTCCTTGTGCGTTTGTAGATTTAGGTACCTTGAAGGTTTGGAAATAATTGAAGAATAGATTGAAATATTGTTGAAGAAATATCCTTGTTTTCTAGGGAAATACATCCACAAAAAGTTGCTTATAGTGCCGAAAATTACAGTTTCAGATCCAGATACCTAGAGAAGCAGAAAGTGCAAATTGAGGGCTTTTGTTTCCACTTTCGGGTTTTTAGAAAATCCAAAGTGGACTAAGTCACCATTGATGGTGACTTAGTCCCACTTCACATTTTTTTTATATTATTCTATATATTTGGATACCCATTTGGCTTAAACGAGCTCTGGTGCAGTTTTTCAGATTTGGGACTAGGTCGCCTAAAATGGTGTAAGTGTCCTAATAGACAATATTTTTAGATTCGGTAGCATTTCTAGTTTCCATTCCAGTCTGCAACATATTTCTAGGTGCATGCTTTCCATTTTACTTCTCTATTCTATTTTATTTACATTTCTATTCATCTTTTTAGGTCTTTCTAGACATCACAATGTATTTTCAAACACTTTACATTTCTTTAGTTTTGCATCCATAGTTTATCCTCTTTATCATCTTCCAACCTTAGGAACCATCTCCCTTTATATATTCCAATCTCTATTTCATTGGGATCTCTACGGTTTGTTCTTGAATGAAGCATAGATCTTTGTCCCTTTTCCTTTGGGTGCAAAACCCTAGAGGTGCAAGAGGTGAAAAATTCTAAGCTACATTTTTGTGAACTTGCATTTAGAGCATAGTTTTTCTAATTTTTCTTCCATCATCATCCTAGGTTTGCATTACATTAACATTGTATTGCATTTTTCATTAGTTAAGTTGCATTCTAGGGATTCAAATTTTGCATTAGTGAAAGTGCATATAGGTTTTTTTTTGCATCTTAATTTCTTTAAAACAATCAGAAATTCCACCTTTGCATCTTAGGTCTGCATCATACAACATAGAAAACATAAAAATCAATCAAAAAAATCAAAAAAATCTGAAAAAAATCCCTAGTAGGACTAGTTCACCACCTTGGGCAACTTAGTCCGTTTATGCTCCTAAAACAACCTTTTACAGAGCTAAAAACCCCATTTTTAAGCTTTTGTTTTCTGCCATTAACTATCTATATCAATTTGTTGTGTTTCTATTACATGCATTTCATCATATCTAGCTTAAATGAGCTCATTTCATGTATTTCTCATAATCAATTTTTCATCTACAACATTTCCTTTTCAGATTGTTACATAATGTAATTAGAAAATTACCTTGTTTCAGATCTAAAAATTGCATTTCAATATTTCACTTTAAATCATTGCATTGCAGTTTCTTTACTTTTCCATGATAGCATGCTTACTTTTAAAAGACGTGGCTTTGATTTGGTTACAAACATATTGCATAAATAAAAAATCCCCTCTTATGAGTTCAATGTAGATTATAATCTAGTGCACATTCATTAAGAAACATGTTAATCACCAAACCATTGACAAAATTCTTAACATTACATTACCCATTGATGAGGATAGTAGTTTTGACAATCATATCAATCATACTTGCTCTTCCTATGATACCTCTCCTCTTAGTGATGAAGGTATCTTGGTGAAAGAAGATACAAGACTTGAGGGTCTTGATTTTCCCTTTCCTCATCCCCCTTTGTAAGACATTAAACAACAAGAAGATGAGATCATTGAAACATTTCTTGACATAACCTTACCTAGTCTCTATAACTATGTCAATCAAAATTATCCATCTGCTAATACCCCTCCTCGATGCCAAGAGGATAGGTTGATGTTAGAAGATACACCTCTTAAGAGTCATGAGACTCTTGAATCTCCCTTCCCCAATGCTCATACAATTTAGGACAATCTATTTAAAAATCATAGTGGTCCTTCTCTTGATGCCTCCCCTACCTGCAATGAATCTAGTTTATAAATTCTCACCATGGCATGTGGTGAACATCTTCCAAGCTCTCCTACTAGGGTAGATAGTATGGAAAAAGAGAATCAAACCTTTGAAAAATAGGACAATAAAATAGAACCCTCTCTTAATCATCCCCTATTGATAATCCTATCATTGATCATTCCCCTACTTGTGATGAAGTCATTTTAGAAGAAGAAACCCTCAAATGTCAAGAACATGTAGTTTATAGTTCCCCTAAAACCCTTCCTCCTAGGGATGATATCATGATACACAATAAGGATAACAATGATAATATTACATCCTTAGCCAAATATGAAGAGACAACATTAGCCTCTCACTCACTCAAGGATGTTAATATTATTCAACCTCAACTTATCCTTTGCCCACCATCACACAAACCTCAAACTCAAAACAAACCCGAACTCATCCTCTACCCACCTATGAATAATGTGTCACAGTAGTCGAGTTATAATACCATTGCTCACACATACCACAATAGAAACAATCCATAATGACAACAACCAACTTCCACACCTTTACCTTTGCCTAATCCCATCTTGTCTAGTGCTCCTCAATTATCTCCTAAGGAATATGATCTTGTTGAACAACTAAAGTCTACTCCTACCAATATATCATTATGGGACCTTATTCAAGCCTCCCCTCACTATCATAACATGATGCAAAATTCCTTACAACAAGTTCCTATGCCTTCTAATGTGAAACCAAATAACATAGCAGCTATACTTCAAGGAATCAATGTTGATATTTTTTTCACTAAAGTGAGCTCCCTCCTTTGGAAGTGCAAAAAAAAAATGAAGCTTTCATGATAATATCTCAATACAATCGAAAAGGGATCAAGATAACTCTTATAGATACTGACTCTTCCCTTAATGTGTGTAGTGTGATCCTTCTAGATAGGCTTGGAATTGATTGATCAAACATTCAACCTGATTCTTTATCTATTAAGGGATTTGGAAACGTAAAAAATAAATTGCTTGGTGTGATCACTTTGCCTATTACAGTTGGAATGGCCACATTAGAAACACTGATCCATGTTATAGCACATGCACTCTCATGTAATCTTCTCTTACAAAGACTATGGATTCATACAATGAATGGGGTGCCTTATACTCTTCATCGTAAAATGAAATACATCTACAACAATCAAGTGTACACTCTTGATGTTGATCTTGATCCTTATAGTGTCCTACAACTTGAGAAAAATAGAAACAATCCCTTAAACACATTAACACCATATACACAAAAACAAACATCTACATGTCCTAAGCCCTTCACAACAATCTCCATCAATGATTTGGGATCATTGAATTTCAAACCTACATTCACAGGAGAATACAAGATCATAAATTAAGAATCTAAAAAGGGCATATCAGTCTTGTGAACACAGAACTTCAAAGACCCTTCAACTGTATCCAGCTCAACCACTTTAGACAAAGAAGCAAATTACACAAAAAACTTTGACGAAATTAACCATGAACAACCACCCAGTCCAAAAGTAATGAAAAATATTTATGAAAAAGGTTATGAACTTATGAAGCAACTTGGCTATAGTGGAAGAGGATGTGGTTCTAGAAAACAAGGTATCCATGTCCGCATTGATACTAACATGCAAACAATGACTCATGGTCTTTTTTATTGTCCTTTTATAGAAATCACCAAGCTCTCAATCGACATCAACACCATCACACATGATTCCTCTAAACCAACCTTAACACTAGTGCATCCTGAACTGATAGATACTAATGGTCTTGAAGGTGATCCTTTGCAACACTCAAAATAAACAAAAAAATCTTCTCTTAACGCCAATGTCATCTCATAAAAAACTAATGATTTGAAGTTTACACACTCCTCTAAAGGAGCGCACAAAATCTCACAATCTATAGAGCCTTTCATAGATATGACATATTGTACTAAGCAAGATGTATCTTTTTCAAAGACTATAGGAACACCTTATTCCATTGATCAAGAGGGTATCTTGTCGAGACTCCTCCAAGATCACTTGATATCCCTTTCTCCATGAACTCAAAATAAATTCTATTACAAGAATTCCTTTTCACATATCACAAAGTCCATGGTCATTCTACTAATGAATGGAAGGATTTGAGTCATAAAATCCAACATGTAAAGGAGTTTGGTACTCTTCCTTATTTGGGGGTACCTCATTCCTCTAATTGATATTGATTTTCACTCTACCATGCATCTCATCAATCCTTTCAGCTCACTCTTGTCCTACACTAAGTGGGGGCAAGGGGTTAGGTAGCCTTGTCCTTGTATGTCACCTATTGTTTCCTCTTTTATCTAATCATTAATATTTCATGAAAATATAAGAGCAAGCTTGGGATGTGGACAACATACCTTAAACTAGCTCACATGTGACATACTGCCTTCTTCATGGCATAGCTTATTGGAAACATATGACTTGGCATAGGGATTTTCAAATAATCTCTCATTTCTTCTTCTAATTTAAATAAATTTCTCACAGTAATGGTGTTAATAACTACTTTAAAGTGGGGGCATACACTGACACTCACATTTCATTGTGCGATTTTCTTTTTCTTGTGATTCCCTCTCTTGGAAACATTAGGTACAATGTTTCTTAGGATGAGACATTTTACTTGTCCTCTCTTGGAAACAAGATGAGACCATTTCCACTTTTCCTCTTGAGACATTAAGCATGATGTTCCCTAAGATGAAGACCTTACATGAACAAAAGAAAAATCCGTTTGAACATTTATTACACCATTTTTACATTTTAAAAATCATCTACAAAAGTCATGTTCATTGTGGCACCTTATCAAAGTTATCAAAAGGTATAACTTTGGTATGGTTCAAGTGGGAAGCCCAGCCAACAACATAAATTTCCCCATAGCCACCTGCATGTGTGTGAGTACATACCAGCCATGAGTGTATATTTCTCACCTTCTTGGAATTCTCACCTGGCGAACAACCAAAATTTTCGTCACCTCAGAGTGAGTATGGATTTTTTTGTTGCACAAAGAACCTAGATCTGATCCATAACATGTTGGAAAAATGGTCAAATCTTGATCTACCTTTTTACTTTTGTTCTTCTCTTCCTTTAGTTCTTGCCATTGCATGATTGTGTATCTTGTTTCACTACAAATAATTCACCCTTGTGCGTGTCCTTTTACACTTATGTTGGTTTGACATAGGATCTTGAATCTTGGGGGCTTGACCACCTCCTTTGATCTTTGTCATCTATTTCCATATACATTGGTAAAACTGGACCCCTCTTGAATGTGTACTTTAGTGTGAGTTTGAAGCAAGTTCATTCTCTCACTAAAGTGGGGGCTAAATGTAATATAGAAAAATGTATCGTTGGACATTTTCATGCTCATTTAGGTATTTCTTATGGATTTTGGACTAGTTTTGCCTAGATTTAATGTTGTAATGTGGTCAACACATTCACATTAGGTCTTGAATCCTTGTGAATCAGTAAGAATTCTATGGTGTCTTGTAAAAGTGTTGTGAAGTGATGTAACCCACTTTCACACGTTTCTAGGACCCTTTCATTATATTTCACTTAAATAACCCCTTTTTATCACCTACCAAGTCCTATTTCAAAGTGTTGTAAGGAGTTGTAACAAACTCTCACACTTTTCTAGGCTTGTCATCAATAATTTGACCCTTTTCTTATGTTTAAATGGCCCCATTATGCACTTATAGGCCTTACTTGAGTGTGTTTCAGAGAAAAATCCCATTAAGCATCATTAAATGTGCTTTAATTCACAAAACCTAAAAAAATTTCCCTTGTGGGACCAAGTCACCACCTTAGGTGACTTAGTCCCATCTTGCGTAAAAATAAAAATTATTTAATATTCTAGCAGGATAATGTTCTCTAGACCTTGGGGTTGGCCTGTGATGAGGTATTTTTTGGAATTAGGGAAAATCATGTATAAATAAAGGGTTTTCCCCTCATGTTCACCCTACCTATCTAACTAGTTGGCTAATTAATTTGCTCATCATGCATTCACCATTCTTCTCAAGAAAGCCAGGGTTCTAAGTCATCAAGAAGCATGGAAGGGTAGATTCTTCATCTATTGTTGCAAAAATTCAAGATCAATCTTCATGGAAAGTTTCAATTTCCATTATTTCACATTCATGCTTTATCTTACTTCATTTGGTTTAATTACCTAAATAGGGTTTGACCAAGTAAAAATCCCATGCCCTAACATTCAATAGTTCTCTCATAATGCATCCACAAAAAGTCACTTATAGTGCCAAAAATCACAGTTTTAGATCTTGATACCTGGAGAAGCAAAAAGTGCAAACCAAGGGCTTTCGTTTCCACTTTCGATTTTTCAAAAATTCAAAGTGGACTAAGTCACCATCAATGGTGACTTAGTCCCATTACACATGTGTTTCAGAGTTTTCTATAGATTTGGATACCATTTGGCTTAAACGGGCTTTGGTGCAGTTTTCTAGATCTGGGATTAGGTTGCTCAGAATGGCGTAAGTGTCCTAGTAGACCAAATTTTTAGATTCAATAGCATTTCCAGTCTCCATTCTAGTCTGCAACACATTTCTAGGTGCATGGTTTCTATTTTACTTCTCTTTTCTATTTTATTTACATTTGTATTCATGTTTTTAGGTCTTTCTACATATCACAATGTGTTTTCAAATGTAGACACATAAAAATGGCATAGACCCGCAAACCACATTTTTCTATATCATGCTTCGTCTCAACATAATTAAAACAATTAATTATGTCCTATAAGTCCAAAGCCAACTATTAATTAAATAACTCTTAATTATTTAATTAATTTAGGTCTTTTATTCCTCATGGATATTTAAATAAATAAATTACATTATTATTTAAATAAATCGCTAATTGCTTGTCACTCTATAATTAAATAGATTCCTAAATTTATTTAATTATTATTAGTCCATTACTTCCTCCTGATTATTTAAATCAATAAACTTTATTTATTTATTTAATACATCATTAATTATTTATGTCTGCTAATAATTAAATAAATTCCTATTATTTATTTAATTATTATCCTTTCCAACTTTCTTTCTAGTTTTAAATAAAACCCTTGTTTTAGTGTTACCGAAAACCTTCTATTCTTTGGTGCAGCAATGGTCGTTGCCAAGGCACCCACACCTCCACAGTTTCTAGTAGAGATGATCAACCTACCATGGGAGATTCATGGAGGTTGGTAGCTTGGTTTCCATAAGAAGTGAGTGCACTATAAGGGGGAGCCTGTGGGGCCAAGCTTCTGGATTCATCCACTAAGAATATGCGGTTGGAGTAAAATCTGCGTGGGATCCAAAAGAATATTGTCTTTGCAGCCATAGGGATTTGTAAATGTTTTCTATGTTGTTGATTTTCACTTTCTTACGACATCATGTGTTTGCCAAGTGTATTCAAACAACATGCACAAATGAACATCTACCTCAAAATCTGAAACAAAACTGCCAAACTAGAACAAATTCCTTGCAATCTACTAAAATTTTGTCAAAATCACTTCATGAGACGCATATGCAATATTGAACCACAATTTCCTATTCCTGAGCCACATTTGCTCTGTTGAACCACAATTTCCATCTAAAGTGCCACAATTTCTTGTCATTCACTGCATTTTCCAACTCACATACTGCAATTCATCTTTCAAACCGCATTGGCCATCTAAAACACCGCATTTGTCATTTTGTACAACACTGGTTAAATCCTACAATAGATCTTCCATATTGCAACACATTTTCAAGAATCTGAGACGCATCTGACTACTCTGCAATGCATTTTCCTTCCTGCGATGCAATTGTTTCTTCGAATGACACATTTTCCTATCAAACTCAAAAAATTATTACTGTTAGAAACTGAGGTTCAACATTTGCAAACAAATTTCTTGACATATTTTTCCAACAGTCTCTATCCAAAACTAGAGGAGCACTTGTCTGAGTCATCCATCTTTGCATTTTTTTAGTTTGCATTTAGCTTGCAACCCACCATCATTTTCAACATAGGCAAAGTCTTAAGTCCTTAGTTTTGCACACCTTGGGATAGGAAAACTTTCCTTACTTTGTCAAACCATTATCTCAAAAAGTAAATTGTAATTGGACCAAATCAAAAAAATAAATCTTTAGGCATGTCCTCTTGTGAGCTATTTCCAACTCATAAGTCTAGTTTGGAAATCTCACCTTGTCATTTTGTCATCTTGTCCTTCAAACCAGTCCTTTGACAATCCAAATCGAGACATTGGCCAAACTTTGAATGGTTAGAAAACCTTTCCTAAAAATAATTTGACATAACACACTCATTACCACTTTGCATTTGACATTCCTTTTAGTATTTTTCTTCACTTTTCTTTTTCACCTTGCATCATACATAGTCTTAGTCTCATTCCATCCACCAACATGTCTTCAAGTCACTATGACATGCTTGCTAGTCGAATTGAATGCCAATTTCTTAGTAATGGTCAAGCCCAACTAGCTAGGGACTTCAAAAAACTATACCTCCAATCCAAAAAAAAATTGCCTCAACCTCTAGTCCTTCATCCATCTATCCATCTTACCAAAAACCCATAAGTCATAGTCCTTTTTCCATTCCCCTTCCCTATCATGAATCCCTTAGCACAGTCCATGACATTTGTATGCAAAAAACTTTCATTACCCACCCTAACCTTGACAAGGGAAATAAACCATCCATAAATCCCAGTCCTCCATACACTCATCCCTTCCAAGTATCCTTGTCATATCCTAATCCTTCATCCATTTCATATACTAATTCTTCATCTATGTCATATCCTAATCCTTCATCCATGTCATATCCTAATTCTTCATCCATGTCCTATCCTAGTCCCACATTCAATCCTAGTCCTTTATCCATGTCCTATTCTAGTCCTTCATCTCATCCTAGTCCTTCATATACGTCCTATCCTAGTCCTTCATACCCCAACCCTTTCCAAGTATCCAAGTCCTATCCTAGTCCATCATACACCAATCCCTTCCAAGACACTCCATCTCAACATACTTTTAGTCATGAAAGCACAACTAGTCATGGTCTCCAAAGTCCCATCCCATTTCATAAACTTGAGGATACATGTCAAAAGGAAAATCCAAAGCATGACACCATAACTCCCCCTTCATGTCCAAATAAAATTTTTCCATTCCATGACCTTATCTTTAAATCCATTCAATAAGTCCTCCTAGAAAATCATGGCATACCAAAGACACATATCCTTGGTCAAGAGTCCATCCACAACCATGTCATTCAAGATGAAACTATCCTTGGTCAAGACCCTATTTTTGATCATGTCATTCCAACTGAGCCCATCTTTGATCAAGACACTACTTTTGAAGAAGTCCAAAATGATCCACTCCTTGACCTTTATGCCCTTCATGATGAAACACTTGAAGATGACCCTCTCCAAGCTTCCAACATTGACACTACCAAAAATGAGACACTTGCCTCCATGGGACACATAGATGATCTACCACTAGAACAAGAGTCTTCTAGCATGGACATATTTGCAAATGATCAAGCTATAGCTGATTTCAGTGGGCTGTATGACAATGACCATGAAGACGGTTTTGACATCAACTTTGAAGCACCAACAGAATCACCCGAATCTGATGACAAAAAATTAGACCAAAGATATCAATCAAAAATCTATCCAACATGTCAATGAAGCTACAAAATCCTATCAATTAGGATCATCTATCTTTTTCAGAGTAGGCTTTCTTACAGATGAGAAGATTCTGAGCATTAATTTCCATAATAAGGATGGGTTGGCATCTTGCTTCCAAAATAACAAGTACCCATTCACAAACAAAAATTTTCAGAACATACATTATCAAGGAAAAGGACTAGGCCTACACGAGAAAGGAATTGTTGAACTTGTATAGGTTCAGGTAGATTATAGACATCAAGGTCTTGGCTATTCATCAGTCAGAAAATCTAACGATTTTAGTGGTCCCTCCTTGATATTGGGGGAAACTTTATTAGATGCAAACATCAACATGGGTGTCATGTGTAGTCCTTGTCATAAGATTGTTGCCAACACCCCTTCCCTCCACACCCCAAACCATCATTCCGTCATGGATAAACCTTCCATTTGGAACCAACAAAAGCCTTAAAAATCCAAAATCCAAAATCAAATGTCAAAGGCCATGAAATCAATAAAAAATACAAGCAGACAAATGAAGCTAAAATGGATCCCAAAACAAAATGGATCAAGTCAAGAAAAGAATGTATCAAGAAAAGAAAATATGTCAAATACAAATCAAAATGTGGAGCCACAACACAAGAGGACTCCCACATAAAATACATGTCCACCTCCATAAAAATGGCCATCAAGAAAGACATATAAAAGTGTTGATTCCAAAAACTATCCTAACTTGAAACCTAAAGTTTGGAAAATAAAAATTGCTACATCCAAACATCCAACCAACCCGTCCACATCCACCATCATCTGACATAATCTTACATCCTCCTTTAAGTCCAAATATCCCATGTCACAAATCCGTCGCATCTTGGCAACAACTCTCTATCATAAGGACTCTCATGGCACTCTATTACAATTTACGCATTTTGATAAGGCCAACTCTAGTATCAACAAGGATCACAATGACATCAATTAGTTGTATGCAAGTGCTATCATCCTGACAAGGCAACTACTTCAGAAAGGTGATTATTGGCATGTCGTGGCACTAGTATCTACATCGGTACCATCAAAGGCTTCAACACAGTTAGTGGTCATCTAAAGCATCAAGGCTATCCATAAAACACAAAAATACGAAAAATTTGAAAAATCAAAAAATCGTCACCTTGATGAAAACCTGGCAAACAAGCATCATGGTGACAAAAAAAAATCAGAAATTCAAAAAATAGTAAAGAGATAAATTTTGTCCAATAGTGAAAACTTGGTAAATAGGCACTCTGGATAAGTACCATGATGAAAACCTAGGAAACAAACATCATGTGTAGAATAAATCATCTATGTGGACCATTACACTTGGGGGCAAGTCGTCTCATCTCCCATACCCTTCACATGAAATTTACTATAACATTTCCATCCATCCATATAAAACTTATCATTTCTATCCATTCTCCCATCTACTTTGATCTTTACAAAGACTAAGGCACAAACATAAATCATGCTTTGGGTAAAATTTTGACATGTCCATCCTCTGGTCATACACTAGTCATAAAATATCATGTCATTACATTTGTAGCATCATTTTAACTACGTGAAATCATCCTTGGAGACCATATGATAATTCTCCTTGTCAAAGCCATCCATGTCTCCTATCTTTTATCAAAGTCATCCATCTCTCCTACCTTTTACATATTACCCATCCTGGTTTCCCGTGTCAATGGTCTAAAGATCCCTCATCATCCCATCTAGTCCTCGTCAAGTCATTCCAAATGCAACAATATGGAAAAGTAGCACATTATCCAAAACATTCCTTGGCTTTGTCCTTGGCCCTACTATAGACTTTTATCCTCTTGTCATATCATTTTCATCTTCACGTTGTTCTAGGATGTGCCCTTCCCACATCAAACAACGTTGGCATTGTCATCGTCACCTGTCAATTGGTATTCAGCTTGAGTAGCGATAAAATAATGATTTTCCTTGGATTCATGTGCGTCGACATCATTCACATGCATTTGTCACAATTTTTACAAAACATCAAAAAGTCATAAAAATCAGAAAAGTCTTGAAAAAGTCATAAGAAATTGCAAAAAGTCTAGAAAAAAGTCCTAAAAATTAGAAAAAGTCATAAAAATTGAAAAATGTCTTGAAGAAAATACGAAAAACATTTGGAAAAAGTCAAAAATCCCAAAGCAAAGTCAAATTTTGTCCTGTCAGTCCAGTCAATCACATTAGTCAATCTTTGTCATTTGTCTGAACTACGTTGTCTTTGTGCATTTGCTACGTAGGCAAGGCCATCAGTCGATGAGTCCCCAAGACATTAGGTCAGTCCTTTTTAGGTTTTTCAAAATTAAAAATCATAGGTCAAACATGGTTGCATTGGTCAAATAAAGCAGACATAGTCACACTTGAAACAAGATAGTCATTCAAAATGTCAACGTCAATTTTTTTCAAAATCAAACAACATAAGCCAATCAATCATACACTCAAAATGAGTCAACTTGCCAAAATATTAGTCAAAATTTCAATCTCATCACTTTTTGGTCCTCTTCAAGATGTGTCCTTCTTGGATTTGGACCTCGTCAAAATGTCATTTGCCTTTGCAGGATGTGTCCTTCCTGACCTTAGGCACCATCAAACCATCAAACTGTCAAAACTGTCAAACTATCAAACAATTAATCTTCAACAAACAAACATTGGCAATACAAGTAAATGGTTGTTAATTTTTGGCTATTTTGTCTTAAATTTTTATTGACTTGTCTTTTGGTCATGTTACTAGCTACCTTGAGGATGTCCCATGATGGATTTAGAGGTGTGATGACGTCTCATGACCTATTTTGTTTTTCTTTGACTGCTATTTGGAGATTGTCTTGACAAAAAGACTGGGGATAATTGGCCCTTAGTATGAGTTAGGACATTCCTTGTCGATGATTGTCTATTTTGCAAATGGACGACCTTTCGCACCTTGGTCTATGTCATACCATGGTGTTTTTTTTTTCCATTTGTGTCATTTTTACCACCCAATGATGATTCAACCAACACTTATTAGTACTTTGGCAAACGTTGAAGGATTCTAACATGCATTCCTTTTTCTGTGTTAACTTGCATTTCCTTCCCCTTTTTGACATCCATGTCTTTTGACCTAATGTTTCTTCTATTCCTTCATTCTATAGTCTTCTCATCCATTTTGAGAAAACACTCATGTCCTCTGAACCCAACTATCCTCTCGAAGGGGCATACTGCAACCCTTCTCGTCATTCTTCCTCATCCTATGTTGCACTGGGGCATATTTTTGACTAATTTTCTTTGTCACAATGTGACAAGCTGCATTATGACAAAGAGGGGCAAATGTAGACACATAAAAATGGCCTAGACCCACAAACCACATTTTTCTATATCATGCTCTGTCTCAACATAATTAAAACAATTAATTATGTACTATAAGGCCAATGCCAACTATTAATTAAATAATTCTTAATTATTTAATTAATTTAGGTCGTTTATTCCTCCTGGCTATTTAAATAAATAAATTACATTATTATTTAATACGTCACTAATTGCTTGTCACTCTATAATTAAATAAATTCCTAAATTTATTTAATTATTATTAGTCCATTACTTCCTCCTGATTATTTAAATAAATACTTTATTTATTTATTTAATACGTCATTAATTCTTTATGTCTACTAATAATTAAATAAATTCCTATTATTTATTTAATTATTATCCTCTCCAACTTTCTTTCTAGTTTTAAATAAAATCATTTATTTAAAATCACCCATTTTCTAATTTTCCTCCACAATTAAATAATTTTAATTATTTAATTGTCTTATTGATTTTATTTCTAAATTTAAATAAAAGCATTTTATATAAATTGGCAATTTCCCTTTTTTCAAGTAGATAATTTAATTATTATTTATTTGTCACATGAATTCACCATTTTTGAATAATTTAGAATATTAATTTCAAAATAGCATTTCTCTCCACAAAGTAAGTTATTTCTAAAATGACTTGATTATCTAACTCATCATTTTCCACTTGCTAATTCTCATCTCACTGTCACACCTATTCTCATTCCTTGATTTAATTTCTTAAATTTAATCTTGTCCACTCATTTTGAATTTCATCCTAAAGTTTCCCTAACCCTAACTAAGGGGTTTGTATTTTGAATCTTGACCATAGATTCTAGGGCACTTCTCAATCTTTAATCTCATATGTCCATCCAAAATTGCATTTTCTATAAAATGACAATTTTGTCCTCATTTTGGCATCTCTTAATATCTCTGAATTTCTTAATTTCTTCTTCTATCTCGTGTCTCCATCTTGGTCATTTTGCTAGCTATTATGCATGTAGAATTTATTTGTACTTGCATAATCATTTAAAGAATCCTTCAAAATTTTCTTAGGACTAGAAAATAGTAGATTGCTCATCAAAATCTAAGGGCACTTCATTGTTTTAGCAAACTAGAAGGTGCAATGGAAGTCAACCATGGAGGATGAAGGGCTTGGGTGAGCTCGTTTCATGCATTCCTTTGTTTATTCCTTTGCTTTTCATTATTTATTATGGATTTGTATATTTACATGTGAGTTGCTAACCTTTTAATCTTGCAGGAAAATCCATAGTTACATTGAACACTTTACATTTCTTTAGTTTTGCATCCATAGTTTATCTTCTTTATCAACTTTCATCCTTAGGAACCATCTCCCTTGATATATTATGTGGATATTTAATATACCCCCATTCTCCCTTCGGGTTGTTTTTGATGTTTTGCTCGAATTCCGACTGTGCCCAATGATTTTTAAGGGCCTCCATGCCAGCCTTTCAGTGCTCTCAACTCACTGCTGCCACAAATCAGCCAAGCGCTCATCGAAGGGGAACTTCCCTTCCATTCTCTTCCAACCCCATTCTTCCCCATGTGTCAATAGATCGGGTGAGTTTGGCATGCTTTCATATAGCTCTTTTTCGGGCCTCGACTACCTGTCGTGTAGTCTTTGCCTATGCAATCTTCTAGCGGGTCCCTCAAGTGGTGTCGATCATAAGGAATGATACCACATGTCTTCTCATCAAAGGCTCACATCAGAGGATGGGAAGGATGACCATGGGTTGCGAAATATCACCATGTGTCCCTTCAGTGCATCTTCAAGAAAGGGAGGAGTGGTGTGAATGCCAAGCTGCCATACTCTGTTGTATTTTCTAACTACCTTCACTAGAAGGCAACACTTGTTTGCACAGGGTAAGCCAATACCACTGCCATCATTTGCAGAGAATGCATCTGACTCATGAATGACTAGGTTCATGCTCAAGAATATTTCTATTACATCGGTCGTGATGAATCATTGCTACACGCATCATGATTCATGATGGGGAATATTTTCTATTACAGTCCTTCAAGCAGTAGATGCCCTTGGCTTATATACTACTTCTTATTTTGAAGAAGAAGTTTGAAATATCTACTGAAGAATTAGAAAGACATCAGGCCTTTTTTTGTGTTAGATAATTGTAAAGACTCACAGACTATGCCCTCGTAATTTGGCCTTTCTGTTTCTTAACTATTGGATAACATTATACTATGTTGTTTCTAAATAGTTTGTTTGCAACTTCAATTTTTTGAATAGAATAGTGATTTAGAACCATTTCTCTGACTCTTTATGTTCTATTAAATCTCTATGTAAATTATTTTATGTCATGAAATGAATTATCCAGGTCTTCCCTTTTGATGTTTGTTATTTCGGGACATAGCAGATTGTTGAACGGGCCCTTAGACCGCATCTACAAGATAGGTCTATTGTGCCTTACATCTAAATCTTGGCACATCGCCCTAGTTAGATCTTTTATTTTTATATCCACTTGTTTTTCCCATTCAAAACCCAAGTTATAAAAGAATTCGAATTCTTTAAAATTTGGAGGTTACTCAGTATAGTGCAATAGGTCCCCCCTTTATCTGAGTTTCCCACAAAGGGATGTTACCTTGTTATTTTTTGGCATCAACTATTTTTATTTTTCCTGGCACACCTGGTGGGACTGCGGAATGTACTTAAGACTTAAGCAAGTATATGAGCCATTGACCTGTCACAAGATCACAAATAGTAAATAACCCTGGTTTTTTGGTACCACTGCTAGGAACAATGCCAGCTAGAACCCATCACATGAACATTCTGACACCTCCACCAATCTTGTTACCTAACCAAAATATGTGGCTTGGGACTCTAGGAGACCCCTTGTTGCCCCAGTCACACCTACCATTTGGGCTCCTATCCCATTCTCTACTCTCAAAGCTATTCCCAAGTTTACCAAAGATGGCTCAAGAACACCATCCCAACATCTGCAAGATGTGGCAAATGTATGTTTGGTGCACGGGGTAATGGATCAAAACATAGTGCTAAGGTTTCTCAAAACTTTTTTTAGAGGAAAAGCATTAGATTGGTATCATAATCTGTCGACCAACTCTATCAACACTTGGGATCAACTCAAAGACCCTTTTTATGAAAGATTCTCAAATGACAGAGATAGGGCATCATAGTACCACCAACTAGAAATCATCAAGCAGGATCCATATGAGGCTCTGACTAAATTCAACACCTGGTTCCACATGACTTGGCAAAGAAATCAAGCTACAATCCACCCTCCACTCGACTTAGCAGTTATGTTCTACCTAAAGTCTTGTTGATGGTGAAAATGACACAAACAACGTTAAAACAGAATATTCCTACTCTATTTCTCCTAAAAAAGAAAGATAACATATAGTAATCTAACTCCCAAGGTCCTAGTAGTTGGTTCTCAACTATCTGGTGTCACTCAATTGGTTCATGCAACTATAATATTCAAGGGGCCTATGTTGGTAACAAAAAATTCAAGCAATGACTCATTTTACCGACTGTTCTAGTAAATCAATGGGGTTTTCCAATAAAAGAAAAAGATAGGACAAAGGGGTAAATCAATAAGTATGAATCAAATTTATCTAGTATCTGGACATATACCTTCAACAATGAATGTTTCCTAACAGATCATAAAACCTTAAGATGACATAATCTATAGCATAATCTATACCATTGCATACATTTTAGGTGCTTAAATAAACTTTGCAATCACTCTTCACAAATACTTCAAGGTTTTTTCAACAACACACATTCATTCATCATCAAGATTATAGATCAATAGACTTTTTGATAACTTTAACCCAATGACAATCTAATAAGATGATCCTTTAATCTGATTCCTTCAAATGAATTTCATCATTCAAGAAACTCTTATGTTTAGCGTAATCATTGCACACAGATAGATCATAACTTATCAGCCTTATCAAATAGACAATTTAATTTTAAACACCATATTTCGAGTAAACCTGTAATTCTATTAACTGTAAAAGATCAAGTACAATGTATCTCTATAAAATCACTACAAAATTCTATCTCCTAGCATTAGGTAAGCCAATCCAATTCTCAATTAAGCCCACCTTTACCATATGATACCCATCTAGTATTTATAGATATACAAAAAGGTTCAAACTTCACTTCTATTTTAGGCTATCCACCTTTTTAGGAACTAGACTCTCTTGGAAACTCAGATCAATTTGATCTTGAGTTCTTACATTTAAACCTTCTGTCCTAACTAAAAATAGAAGATAGAAGAGAAGAAAAGAAGTCATGCGCCCCCAAGACTGTCAGTGCTACATGCATGCAACATGAAAGGAAGATAAAAATCTTGCATGCAAGGATTCACGCATGCGAAGCTGGATCTACCGTGAACTCATCGTAGCTGGTGAAGACTTGCTGTAAAGTATCCATCTTTGGCCCATCAATCTAGTCATCTTCAAATTTGATCCGTTCCAACTTAACCGCAGCAAACTCCTTCATACTTTCCACCTTTGTCAATTCTCTTCTTGCAGCTTTTACTTCTTCTTTAACATCCATTCACCGATCCAACATTGACTCTTCCCCATCATCTTCCTTTTGCATGAGTCCTTTGACTCTTTCATCCCACTTTTCCTTTATTTGTTTAAAAGGAATGCCCTCTTTTGTAAATGCATTTATATCTACAATAATGGCAATAACTGCTTCTAGCTCTTCCAATTGCTTAGTCAAATTATTAACAATCTCTTGAATTTCATCCTTATGCTTACACAAAAAGTCAGTCCTGAACCGAAGTATACGAGAAGTTTTCTCCACAAAATCTTTGTTGTCTTCCTCAAGAATGGATTGTTCCAGAAGAGTTGTTAGAGGCAATTCACTCACCTTCCCTAACTTCTGACTCTATTCTTTGTATTTCTCTTCGTGCTTTTTTGATGCCTCAATGTATTGATACATCTCTTTAATCAACTCTTCAGTATCCTTGTAGGCTTCAAATCCTTTCACTAAAACCTCTCCTACCTCTTGGTTCAATTTATCTATCCACCTGTCTACCATCTCCACCTTTCCTTTAACCTACACCAAATCATCTACCTCCTTTTTGCTTAACAAAATAGGAGTCTCAATGGCTGCTACCTATTGTGACCTTAGACAGGAGACATTCTTCAAGAATGAATGCAACTGATCTAATTGAGCTTTAAGCTCATCCTTCTTTTGCTTGTCCTTGATCATTCTGTACTTAGTCATTGAAGCCACCACATCAATCAAATTCATTTGTTGATTTCTAGTAGGCCTTCCCAAATTGACCGTACTCAACTAATAATCTGTTAACTGCATATCCCCTACCTCCTTTTCTGTCATCCACATGGCACATTCAACAACAATTTCTCCTTTGTTTGTGAGTCAAGAAGAATATAGAATTTTAGCCTTCTTCTTAGGCCTCTCTTGTTCAATTCCCTTCATCATATTCTCCTAATTAAGAGGTTGTGGAGGTGTTATTGCCCTCTTCTGCAGGTCTAGTTTTAACCATGTAGGAGCACTTGGAGCAGCAGTCATTATAGAAGAGGAAGCAACAACTGTAGAAGGTGGCTACATATTTAACTGGGATTGAGATTCAACCCTTGCTTTCTCTTGTTGTTCTTGTATTAAATGCATTTGCACAAGTCTTTCAGCCTCTTCTCTATCCTTCTTTTCTTGTATTTTCTTGTCTTCTTCTTCTTTTCTGAACCTTTCTTCTTCCGACTGATTTCTCTCTACTTTTTCCTTTTCCAAAGCTTCCCTTTCTAGAGCCTCCCTTTCCAATTTCTCTTTTTCTAAGGCCTCTAGCTTTTCCCTTACTAACCTTTCTGCCTCCAAAGTCTTAAGTTTTTCTGCTTCTGCTTCTTCCTCCTATTGTTTCCTAATCAACTCTCAGCTCTTCGGCCTCTTTTTCTTTCCTTATCTTTTCTAATTCTTCCTCTTTTTGTCGAGCTTCCTCTGCTTGTTTCAACCTAGCAACCAGATTTCCTTTTCTCTCTGGTTTCTTGCTTTCTCCTCCTCAAGAACATGGATCTTAATTATCAACTCTAACTTGTCATTTTTTGCTTTAACTTTAAGCTCATGTTCTTGTTGCCTCCTTTGTTTCTCTACTTCATCAACTGTTACCTTTTCCTTAGCTGGTTTCTCTTTCAATTGTTGCTAGTGAAGTAGAGCATCAGCTTGCACCTTGGATTCCATTTCCTTTTGTTTCTCCATTGCAGCCCTTGCATTAGAATCTCTTGTTGCATCCTCAAATAACTTCCATTGATATTCTTGTGTTAAGATCTACTCAATATTCTCCTCTGGAAGCATATTCTCCTGCATATCTTTCTATGATAGAGTTTCATTTGAATCTGTCTCAATTTCGAGAACTTCCTCCTCCACCTCTTTTCCCTTGGTAGTCTCAACCATGCTATGAAGTGCTCCTTCCTGAATCTCTTTTCTCTTCTTTCTCATAAGTGGAACTTGAGCGGATGATTAACCTAATGTAGGTGCTGATACAACAGATACTACTAGAACATCTCCCTCTAGTGCTTCTTCTTCATCATCTACCACTTCAAGTTCTATTCCTTCAATATTCGGAGGAAGGAATTCTAATGGCTCTTTGGGAGGTGTCTTTCTCTTAAGTCTCTTATACCCCTTACCCATTTTAAGAACTGGTCCTTGAGGAGCTTGAGTTCTCAACATTAACCATTGCACGCTCCTATCCAATACTGCCCTTCCTATCCTATTGATATCAATCGTTTCCTCAGCATCCCAGTCAATTGGATCCAAGCTCTTGGTGCCAATTTTCAAAGCTTCATAGGAAGGGTCCAACACAATTCCATGATCCACCAATGTGTCAGGAATGTTTTCTTTAATACCTAATTTTGCCATGAGTACAATTGGCAATATTTCATAGTTCTTTTTCCTCAAATCATATTCATCTTGTCGATCACTCCAAAAGTCCTCTAACAAATTAAAATTTCTAGTGAATACTAAAGGTAATAAGGCATACATCTTACCTTTTGGATCAAAATACTTTCGAGTTGTATACAATCACAATTTCAAATGTATCAACTCATTACAAACCAACTTTGCTCCCTTCAAGTGTTGACAACCATATTCACCCAACTTCATGGGAAATTTATGACATCCAGTTTTATGCTTAATTCCAAACTGAGCATTGACTCCAATAGCTTGATATACAAACTCCATTAATACTATCCTATTATTGCAGCATCTTGGAAGCAAATGTGGGGGCCTTCAAAACCAAATAACCTGAAGTATGTAAATTTGGGGTATTGGATGTACCAACATCCCCATTCAGCAATGAACGCCATGGCTTCTTGACTCAACCGATACCCTACATCTCCATTCAACTGATTGATGATTACATATAAAAATGCATCATTGACTCTCCTAAAATGAGTCTCAGCAACTTGAAGAGTCAACTGATCATAGTGTTCCCATACTTTCTTTTGTCCATCCAAAGCTCCCATTATGCCCACTTTATTCAACCTTGGGAAAACCCCCAACCTTGCTGTAGCATATACAATGTAAGATGTCATGAAGAAACACTTGGTCTTCCTAATCCTTGATAACTGATCATGTATGGCATCCGAAACAATCATTGGCAAGTCAAACTGTTGTTCACCATTCAAGATGGTATGGATGAAAGGAAACATCCACTCCTTAAAGTGAAAGGCATCCCTCTTCCCAAAGACTCTTGATAACATCATGATTAATTCCGATACCTCATTATAGAAATCTGCCCTCTTTGGCTGATCTGCAAGCTTGCTCAGTGATTTCTTTTCCATCTTCAACCATTTTTTATTCAAATGAGATTTATTGAAGTCCTTGTGCTTGCTATACTTCTCTAAGGCCTCTGCCTCTATTAGCTACACCAAATTCTTGGGATCCGGAACACCAAATATATTTTGAAACATTGGAGGGGTAAGATCAATGATCACATTATTTTGTGAATCCATGCATAATCTTGTAGCAGGATTATAAGTATTGGCTACTATCAAGATCAACTCCGGGCACTGGATTGACAATGGAAATACGGTAATATGTGCCAAGCCTAAATCAACAATCCTTTGTGTCCTTGTTAGATTCTCTTGTTCTGCAAAGGTGTCTGCATGTAACTACTCAAAGCTATACTTGCCCAAATTCGCATCCGTGATGTCTGACCAATCCAATTCTACCTTGCTCACTTTCACAACCGGGCCCCTATGATTATACCTCAAAGTATAAGGCAATTGTTCCAGCTTCAAATTCTTTGGTTTTGGTGTTGTCCTTGATGTTCCTGTAGGCTGGTTTCTCCGAGCAGCTTCCCCAAATGTTCCTGACATCTTTTTTTTCAACTTTCCTGCAAGCCAAACTCTAATTAGATCTTTAGATGTCATCTTAAAACATGCTTGAAACTCATATCTTTCACATATGCACTAGAGTCGGAACCCAAGTAGAAACTTAACTAAAAACAATCTCTCTTACAAAAACTACCAGACTCAGGATCGAAACTAGAATGGTAACTTTAATAATAGGAAGTGGGATCAAAATCAGAAGTGAAACATTTATCAGAGCCGAAGGCGGAATGGAAACAAACTTTATTTCCTTCAGATTTTCTCATTTTCCTATTTGGGTTCAGTTCCGCTTCCGCTTCCGATTGGTAATCACCTTCATAAAGTAAAGCTCTTAACTATATGCAGAGTCAGAGACAAGATGGAAACAAAATCCATACCTTTTATAAAATATAATTTTCAAATTCAAGTTTGATTCCAGTCCCATCTTTGCCCAAGTTGACCATGACATCATCAATGATTTTAATCATTTTTTTTTTAATAGAGAACTTCACGGTTGCAAATATGACATGGGGCTAACCCGTAGTTCGATAAAACCCTCCCCATATGACCAAGGGCTACTGTATTTTAGGGCATCATATTTTAAACTTCAAATCATGATCACAGAAACACATGAAACCCTAATCTAGAAAACACGATAAAACTAGGGCATCAAAATTTTAACCTCTAATATGTAAATGAAAACCCTAAGAAACCAACGAGACTCAATTAACTCTAACTTACTATAAAAACATTAATCTACCTCACTGTAAAAATATTAATCTAATTTAAACACCATTTAAAACCTAATTTAATCTAACTCACTGCAAATCAAAAATAGCATGTCGCGATCACAATTAAAACGTGAAAACGACCGTGCCCTAAAATGCAAAGAACAAAAACAAAAGTAAAAGAACTAACAAAACGACCAGAAAAACAACATAAAGCAAGAATATACTGCAAAAAACATACCCAAAACACGAATTTGTGTAAAACGAACTGATTTCAAGCACAAGCAATACAAAAACACAACAGTAAATAAACAAAAATAAAAATGACAAGAAACCCTACCTCGAACGCAATAGAACCCTGATATCCTTCAGAACTAATCAGCACATAATATCCTCTTCTCCTTTGATCAATTGATTCACTCAAATGAACTTCGCCACTGCTCTTTCGTGCTCTTCAATCTTTTGATAATGATAATAATGAATCATTTAACCCTTAATCAAGGTAAAAATGTTGATTTCTACCTATACCAGGAGCTATCATTAATGCATTAAAAACGCAGTGAAGGCAGAGTTGGGACTGAAAGAGAACTGATACTTCACAACAGTGTGACTCCAGTCAAAAAGTCAATGATCCAAAAAACTGCGGAGGTGGAACCAAAATAGAAACTGACTCATAAAGATAGAAATTTCCAAACTTTATTCCAATTTCGGTTCCGAGTCCACCGACTAGAAAACAAAACCATACACAAAAATTGAAACAAACAACAAACATAATAAAACTAAACAAAAGGACCAAGACTAAAACAAAAAGACAAAACAGCAGGGGCAGGGCAGAATCAATTATGATCTTGCAATTTTCGGTAAAGACTAAGTTAACTCCCACTCCAGCTCCGATTCCACTGAAGACAAAACAAAAGACATAAAGAAAAGACCGTCGGGATAGAAACCAAAACAAGTTTTGAAAGAACTTTTAGAATCTGATGCAGTTTCGGTTCTGATTCTGTCTGAGAAACAAAAGAAAAATAAAGCATTGACAAAACAAAACTCCAAACTTTGTTTCAAAAATAACTAAGTATAAAAATAACAAAGGGGGACCCATTTTGACCAAGGCAAAAGATGGGGTGGTTATGCAAGGCATAACAAGTCCATCAATGCCAACATCTCGATGATGATCCAGTCACTCTGTAGAACTACTTTTCCAGATGTATATAGTGTCACAATCAAAGAAAAGAACAATCTAATTGACGTTAGAAATTTTCTGCCTTGGCCCATCATGCCTATATTCCCCGAGCTACCAGTTCCCACCTAGATGATGTCACTGGCTACTACAACTGCTCCTCCTTAATCTATGTACACATACGCAAGCGCACCATAGAACATCGCACGTAGTTCTTTGAAGGATGAGATGAGAAACATAAAATAAATGTTGCTAGCTATGGCCAATATGATAACTATCATCAAGTGCAACTAGGCCGCTCCTCCAAAGCTGACCTATCAGAATTATCAGAGTGGAATGCCCTCTTACCAGCAAAACCAGTTCCAAGGAGGTGCTCATCCAAATCCTCAAGTGCAAATGACAAGTCAAATAATATTGGTACCCACTCTGTTGCATAATTCCAACCTAAGCTCTAACAAAGAGTTGACTACAAGCCAAAAATATTTGGTCGATGATAGAAACCCTTGGTGTTTTCCTTGCATCGATTCATATATTCTCCAAAACTACCCACATGGCAATCTACAATAGAAGGTGGTAGAGCAACGTAGTCAAGGTGCGACATCAAACAATGGGAGCTATGTGTATGCCTCTCTGCAAAAGGAAAATGTGGTACTCACCGCTCAAATGGAAGGGATGTCTCTAGAACAAGAGACTAATATAGCTCCCAACCACGCCCTCTTCTCATGGATGGAAGGAGAGGAGGCGATGTTCACAATCGAAAGAACCACTTCAGAGACCCCACAAGTGCAGTCTAACTACAACACTCTATCCAAGAGGATATTCGTAGGCGAATTGATCTTCTCGCAAGGATAGATCATAGTAGTAAGAGCTAAAGAGTAGAATCCCCCAAACCTGCCACCATTCAATGTGGTGGAGCAATTGAAAAAATCATCTGCTCATTTTTCCCTATGGGATGTCTTAGCTATTCTAGAACATAAGACATTACTACAAAAGGCTCTCCAAGAGGACCCGATCACATAACCAAAAGAGATATTGCTTCAAGGGGAGGCCATTGACCAATCACCTCTAGCAAAAGTTCTTGCGAATACTGCAGAAGAGGCCTCTATTGAGAAAAAAGAGGAAGAATCCACAGTCAGAATCAACGAAGGAATCCCAAGAATGCCGAAGCCATTTTTCCTAACTCTTATTGTGGTTAAGAAATTACTGCATAACTCTATGATTGACTCTAGTGCTAGCACTATAGTCATGCCCAAGAAAATAGCTGAAGCCTTAGGATTAAGCTATGAACCTTTGAATAAAGGGGTTATGCAATTAGATGGAAATATGGTTAGTACTATGGGAGTCGTTAAGGATCTTCCGTTAAATTTGTTTGCCTACCCAAATAATATGGTCAAGTAGGATACTGTGATCATTGATATTCCTTTGATATTTGGTTTGTGCTTGTCTAGAGAGTTCACTTCTAAACTGGGTGGGTACCTTTCCTTAGATTGGTCACATCTAATTATAAGGACCAAGCATAGAGCCAAAATGAAGCAAGTATCCAAACCCTTGCATTTAGAACATGTTGCAAATGAGGCTAAGATGGGGTTTGAGCCCTCTCACACCTCCATTACCAAGGAAGAGATGTATTGCATAGAGCTTCTAGAAGATGAGGAAATCATTCAAGATCATACCGATCAAGAAGAAGTCCTCGTAAGTGAGTTCATTGATAAGGATCCCTTCGACAACTGTCATGCCACTAGAATAGGGACCTATGTCATTTATGATGAAGACCAAGCCATTCCAAAAGTGACACATGAGCCCAAAGGAATTTCGACTAAAAAGTTGTGGTCACTGCACTTCGATGGTACTAAATGCAAGGCTGACATAGAATTTGGGATATGGCTAATCCCCTCGAGTGACAAGAAGATAGTCGAATCTTTTTGCTTCCAATTTTCCTGTTCGGGCAACAAAAATGAAAATAAAGGCCTTGTACTAGGTTCAAGCCTAGCAAAGAAAATGAATGTCAGGTACATAAAGGTGTTTGGGGCTTTCGAGCTCATCATCAATCAAGTTCAAAATATCAATACTGCAAAGGATGCCCATATGAGATCCTTTGGAGATAAGTTTCGGGACCTAATCGAGAGCTTTAAAAATTTCAATATTCAAGTTGTTCCTCAAGAATAAAATGTTGATACGAGTCACATGGTCAAAATCATACCCCAATTCAAATTGGCTCTTGACCCAATGCATAAATGACGCTTTGTGCGAATTATATTCCAACCAGCAACTCCAGATGGTGGGTAGAGCTGACAAGTATTTGACAAGGATGAAAACATCACCTCGTTCAGTTCATAATTAGAAAAATTTGCCGACCAATTCCAATCAAGGGTTGCCAAAACTAACGACAAACAAGACATTCAACAAGGATTCCATAAGCTTCTAAAAATTTTGGTCACTCTCAAAAATATTTTTGATTCTAACAATGTAAGAAACAAAAAGAGGAAGTTTATAGAAAATGGAGGCGAGTATGCAGATTTTTAGATAAAGGATGGGAGAAAGTTCTAAGTCAGAAAGGACGTCTAAGGTAAAGGAAGGCTCGTCCACATTTTAAAAGGAAATGATAAAGGAATAGTGGCCTAGCCATATGATAACCTTAAAGGATATGATCTCAACATCATCCAACCTATAATAGAGCCCAAATGGGAAGCCAAATCAGCTTGCCAAAAGAGGTTGGTGAGCTGTGATATGGAAGCACTGATGGCGCAAAGGTTAGTAAGATTAGTTTGGTCATGGTTTGTTTTATCAGTCAAGCCTAACACATGGGTATTCAGCCTGAACCTGGTCTAAAAGAAGAATGAATATATCCACCTGTGTATTGATTTTCGAAACCTAAATCAAGCACCACTAAAATATCATTACCCACTACCCTCCGTAGGGTCAATCACACAAAATATAGTAGGTTCGGGTGTGTTTTCTCTTTTAAACAGATTTACGAACCAAGGCCCAGATGGTAGGGACCTAATACTAGAATTCAATGAGTGGATGACAAGAACTAGGCGACATGAGAAAACCGACAGATTGAGGAAAGGTCCATTCACGGTAATTCAGTACAGATGATATGAATCATTTGAATTAGAAAGTAGAAAAAGGAAAATGATAGGGACTCCTGTTGGGGGAATTCACCTTAGGATTTCCACAGAGCTCAATTGAAAAAATCTACCATGTAAATATGTAATTAGTGTGGTTACTTTCTTTTGTGTTCCTTTGTTTGTTTGGCTGGTCTTTCTAATCCATTATGTAGCGTAAATTTACATTATGACATAGTGAATAACGCTTATGCCAAGAAAGGGCAAGAAATATGCAACAAAGCAAAAAAAATTAAAGGCCATATCTTCATTATATTTATATGCTTCGACAAGTATAGTATCAAAATGGCTCAAAGGCCATGCTTTTTAAAATTATATACTTATATATATCTAAGGCCTTTTAGGCTATTTACAAAAAGAGCTAAAAAATTTTAGTCTTGAAAACATGAAAGAGTGAAAAACTTCAGTTATGAGAATAAGCAGCAACAACAACAACATCTGAAACTATGTCATCTTCACCAGTAATGAGGTCAGTGGCACCATCTAGAGCAACAACAGTAGGTGGTAGAGGGAACACCAAGTTCCCAAAATTAGTGGATCGGTCGATGTTGTAGAAAGGCACCATGTTGTATATCCAAAATAGGAAGTAGCAGGCACAGTTAATCTTTTGACGATGGACTTCTCATGACTAGAGTCAAAAACCACTTAAAAACAACAACCAAGGGATGACAACATCTTCTTCAATGAACCTATGAAGGTTGCTTGTAGTTGAGATTCCTTCGACAAAGCCAACGTTTGCTACCACCTCCCTGAGGCTGTTTAGATACTTCTTTGGAAATATTTCTATCACCAGACGAATGACAAGTGGCTTAGAAATTTGAATGTCCAACATCGATGCCACAAAATGAGAGAACACATTAGTGTTAACTCTATACTTTTCCTTGTACTCAATGCAGTCACATCCCATAATGCATTTTATGGCGATAATGGCCAAAGAATGTTTGTTTTTGGTTATCCTTTTTAGACGCCTAGTGGAAAATTTACCTAGAAAATCCATTTGAGATTTATGGGAGGTCAGCCTAATTGGGGTATGCATGGTGTCAGAGTCTATATGAGTGTTAGGTAGAAGCCTATGCAATACGTCTAAGTTAGAACTCTATGCAAACCAGTTATGCGATCTACAATTACCAAAGGCTAAACCAATCACCTAATGCTAATTCCGCTAAAAATTGCTAAGTATGATTCTGCTACTGACTAGATGCCTATTTATAGAAGCAACATGGATAAGCACGGTAATTCACATACCATAAGCATGATGTTAATCGGGTACCACCTCTAACACTGCACCAAGGCTCGCTTGAGACTCTCACCCAATTGCATATGCAGGTACAAGTTGCTATGTGGAAAATTAAGGTAAGCTAATTAATTAGCACAAGCTACTGGCAGCATTCGATGGTAGTATTTTTGGCTGGATGATGAGGTGTCATCTTGCTATGTGTTCCTCAAACCCTGAGAAAATTTGCAAATCCATTTGATGCTTATCACATACTTTGGCATAATCATTCTGTTTGGGGTATTAATTACCATGACATACAATGCCTAGCCTACTTTCAAATCTCTGACTCAATTTCAAAGGAAAATCACACCATGGGTTATAGGTACCTGGGGTCATTATGAATCCTTGTCATTTCAATATGACAAGTAGTTTTCTTCGCACAAACCAAAAGGATGGCAGTACATGCTAGAATTAATGCAAAAAAAAAAACCGTCATCTACCACTTGAAGGAGGACAAAAAAGCTAAGTATTGTATGCGATAGTTTTAAAGAAAAGAAGGATTTTTGAATACATAGTGCAGAGAATTTTCAAAGTGCAGAGTTTCTAGGAGACGAGTAGAATTTTTTAGAAGTTTAGAGGAAAAGTGGAATCTACTGCCTTTGAAGTAGCCCATAACTGCCAGATGAATGAGCTAGGCGAAACATCTCAAAGCTTGGCCTATGTGATACTCACAACACCTATGGTCAATATTTTTGAGGAGGAGGGATCCTACGCTAACCTTGGGATCCTAGATAAGTCAGAGTGGTTTTGCACATGGAAAGCCAAGAATGGTTTGCTCAGAGATGCAAATTTGGTAAAGGAGGAGTGGGATAACATCTATGACCCCGTCCTCAAGACTAATCCTAAGGGCCTGAGGGAATCTACTTTCACCAGAATGAAGAAATCCTTCAAAAATAAACTACCATACAAGCAATGGCTCTATGGACTCCCACAATATATGGTCTCGTATGTGCACCACTCCCGAGAAATAATTCATGAAAGTATTCATTGTTTCAATTCGGTGACTGGCGCCATTGAGGGAAGAATGTTGAGGGTCGTGCTAATTGCAGAGGATCTTAGGAATATGTTGTGCATTCCCGAGAAGAGCACTAGAGAGTGGCCAATGGAGCCCTTCAACTAGAAAAAGGGTTCAAAATTTTGGAAGGGTAGGAAGCATGCCCTCGACTTTTAAAATGCAGAGACCGGAAGGCCCCAAGATTGCCAGTAGTCATTAAAAAATCTGAACCATCATGTTGACT
The DNA here is from genome assembly GCA_007115665.2 of Sequoiadendron giganteum. Lineage (NCBI taxonomy): Eukaryota > Viridiplantae > Streptophyta > Pinopsida > Cupressales > Cupressaceae > Sequoiadendron > Sequoiadendron giganteum. The sequence continues at coordinate 471,058,518 of CM021106.1, read as the reverse complement.
TCGTCTAGGTGGATATGCAAGATTCCTTCACCATGATGGATTTTGTGTTTGGCTTGGACAATGACATGATCATGTCTAAATCTCAATTGGGCCTGGGTTTTCAACTAAGAAGGCAAAAATAACCTTTCTGGTATGATTTCGTAGAAATGATTATCAAAGATATGTGGAAGTAGATTGGTGAGTTCAAAACTGTTGGTAAGTGTAGACATGGAAAATGTACAATTCGATCCGACACACTGGATCCTGATTTACTAACACTATTTCATACTGAATCATCTCCTTTGCTAGTCATTTAATCGAATAATTTGTATTTGATTAAATTCATCACTCTTCTATCTCTTAATTTAATAAATCATTATTTATTGGATTAAGTCTTCCTCTTTCAATGATTAAATTAATCAATTTAATTTAATTAACCTTACATCTCTATTTAATTAAATAAATCTTTTTATTTGATTAAATTCTCTAAAGTCCTCTTATTAAATTAAATAAATTAAACCTTATTTGATTTAATCTAACATGTTCCTTCTTGATTAAATAAATTAAATCATTTGTTTAATTAATCATTTCCTCTCAATTCTTGACTTAAATCAATTCATAAATCTAAGTGTAAATTGTCACATCATCAAATTCTTCATTAAATTAATCAAAACCATGATTAGGTTAATCCGTCTCATTAAAATCGTCTAGAGAATGCAAGTTGCACAATAAATCAATTACTTTGATTTATTTAATTCTCTATTTTCTCTCACAAAGCATCAAAAGGGAATATTCCCTCTTTTGAATTCAAAAAGGCCAAGTGGACTTGGTCCTTCCAATAAGGCATTCAATGTCTCTTACATGTCCTTGTGCATTGAGCCAAGTGACATTAACTCCATTTCTTCTCTCCCTCCAACATGTCATATTCAAATTTCAAATTTGAATCCAACAGCATTTATGATGCACATTGACCAAAATGTGCTCATTCCTCAACCATTCACATCTTGACAAGTGGCACTTGGCCATTGGATGTTGAATGACCCCACATTGATTATTTTCACTCTCTCTTCCATTTTGGAAATCTATAAATGAGAGACTCTTCCTCTCATTCAATCATCCACAATTTGAGTTAACTTACTATACTCAAATCCATCATCATCCAAAATTTTCATGCAAAGTTACTCTCTCCACATTGAGAGCTAAGTTTGTCAATTGCACTCAACCATTCACCATTTTCACAAATTTGCAACAAGGTTATGCTCTGCTCAAATCTCTTTGGAGATTTGACCATTTCTCAATCACATACCATTGCTATTTAGGAATTGGGAAAGGGCCAATTGCAACACTTCATTGACACCAATTCCCCCATAAGATCATCATGCTATTAGCTTAATTAGGATTAAATCTGTTTTACTCAAGTTTATTGTGTTTTTTTCATTTCCTAATTTAGTTTGAATAGATGGATTTCATGGGGAATCTCTCACTCTTGTGTACATGCATTTGATCTAACATACTAATGTGTTTTGTTGCTCTTTTGCATTTGCAGGTTTAGGGGTTCACATTTTGGTGCTAGAAGGAGGGCTTGAATAGAAAATTCAATCACGTTTTTCAAAATTCTGCGGTTTTTTAACATTTTTTTTTGCAGACAACAAACTTAGCCACGCGGCGCTATTCTTCGCCGCTTTTAGAGGAGGGGCACCATATTGACCCACGCCTAACTTCCAAACCTCGCCGCGGATTCTCCCCACCTATTTTTTTCAAATCTCCTAAATCCACCGCGCGGTGCAATACTGCACCACTTTTAGCATCGTGACGCTGTATCGCACTGCGTTTCCTCCAAACTCCGCCACTACTGCTTTTCCGCTTGGAAAATTTGAAATTTTAAACTCGGTCACTTCCAAACTGCGTCGCTTACCTCTTTCGCGCTGCTTTTCCACTCTCTGTTTCTGTAGAGCGCCGCACAAAGTCAACCATGCAGCACTATATAGCGCCACTTTCACCCCAAACTCTGCCACTTTTAGAAACTACGCCGCTTCTGAGTTTTCTGGTATTTTTTAAGTTTTTTTATGTGATGCCGAAACTTGCGGAGGTCATAACTTTTGACTCGGATGTGGGTTTTGGCTGAAATTTTACAGGTTGTTTCTTTATCAGGTGGCATGTGGATTCTCAACTATCTAGGATAGATTGGTGGTGATTTTTGGCACATTTTGGGGGCTTGAAACTTTCATCTTGGCCCTCAAAATGACATTTTAGTGTTTTTTCCTAGTTTTTTGAAAGGTGTTTTTGTTAAGAACTCAAAATCCATGTATCCAATTTCAAATGTTAGTTGGAAATTCATCCTACCTTAGTTTTAGAAATTTTTTGGTAAAAAATAGGACTCTCAAAGTCATAAATGCAAAATTATCAAAAATGAAAAAATCTAAAAAATATTGAAATTTGCCTAAAAAGGAATTTTTTTTTATCAAAAGTGAAGGAAGGAAAACGAAGGCCAAAGGTTTCTTTATGAATTCATCATATCATTGTATCAAGTGTTTTTAAACACTTTTGGGAGAAATTATAATCCCTTTCTAAGGATTTGTTTACTTTCATGCTCTTAGGAAACACTAGACTTCTTTTGGGTTTAAAAAGAACAAGGAATTTTTTTTTATGACATCATGCTCATTTTGTACAAAGTGTTTTTAAACACTGAATTTTTCTTCAAAACTATTTAAGGAATTTGATAAGTTCATTTGATCTTAGGACACTAAATTTCTTTTGGGTTCTAAAATAAACAATCAAATTTCTTTTCAAAAGCTGCCAAGGGGCTAAAAAGAACCTTAGACAAACATACTAGATTTTGTTTAAAGGTTAACAAATTGAACAAGGCAATATCACATTTCATTTGGTGCTTAATGAGAACTCATCATTGCTTTGAGGAAATTAAAATGAACATGTGTATTTTGTGTTTTGTAATCTTTTTTGCAAAGTAGTGTCATTTAAAAGGGTTTATGCGCTTCTCTCATGATCCACGACGATCTTGAGAATCAAAAGTGTTTTTGGTGACTCTAAGTTGCATAAAAGATTGCCTCCACATTTCAATTTGGGCATTTTAAAATTGAACAAAACATGCGAGTGTGAGTAAACTTATTGCGAGTGTTCTCCCTTTGTTTCTAAACAAAGGTCGATCGAACTATGAATATGTTTATTTGCTTTTGTTTATCTTAGAGGGTCTACCTTGTGGGAAAAAGTACTCACCCAAGGGAACGACCCAACCGAGAACACGCTAAATCCAAGTGACTTCCAACTAGTATATAAGTGTGGATTCTTGAGGAAAGTTCAAGAATCACGAGGATTATTCCGATGAGATGGACAGAAATGGACTCTCGCCGATATTGGATAATCCCCCACAAACAGAATGCCTGCATTAGAACCCTTTGTTTAGAAAAAGGCCAAAACCTTGTCTATCTTGTTGGTGCAAAAGGTCATGTCCTTTGAAGCCGCCCCACATTATACATGCGGTCTTGTTGTAGAAATGGAAGGTATGCCATGGGAGATTCATGGGTACTAATGCTTGACTAACCCGAGAAGTGTGTGTCGTGGAGGGGAGCTAGTGTGGTCAAACATTTAGCCATTCACACAAGATATGCGTAGATAGATTTATCCAAGTGGGAACCCAACAAGATATTGCCTCATCATCCTAGGATTGTAAAAGTTCTTGGAAGAAAAGAATACATTGCTTGGTCCTAAAACGCTTGAAAATGAACATTCACAAGACCTTCAAATTTTAAACCCCTTTTAGGAAACAAATACATTTGACGAATTTAGGCACACTTGCTTTTCCTAGGGATTATATCCTTAGAGGTTTCTAAGTGCTTGGATTCTATCATCATTTTTTTTCAACAAGGTTAAACATAAGAAACTTTTGCCCTATTTTCCTTGATTTCCACACAATGAACCTTGTGGGATGAGAAACGAAAGTGGGACATTAGACATATAGTTTGAAACATAAGCAAGCAAGTGTCTTTGGTAAAAAGAATTCATTAAGCCAAGATAAAAATACAATTTAACCACACATGTGCTTGGTTTGTTTGGGTCATTGAGTTTTCATGCAAACATTGGTCTTTTGGTTTGAAATACTCCTAGGGAAAAGCATGTTCTTCAAAACCTTGGTCTTGTAAACAAAGTCCTTCTTAGGTTCATCTAGGATCAAGTCAAAAACTTCATCCATCCCTCAACATCAATCAAAATTCCATCTCACCAACAAATTTTGGAACTTTTCAACATCACTTATGCTAGAATTTTGGAAAATCAACATCACCTTGTTTGGCTTAACACACCTAGCCAAATTATCATCTTGTGTACACGTTTTCTCTAGGATAACACAATTTCCTAGAGTTTACAAGTGCATTATCACTTTGATTGGATTAACACACTTAGCCAATTCATTCTCCTATGCAAGTTTTCCCTAGGATAACACAACTTCCTAGGGTTTACAAGTTTACCATCATCTTTGTTTGAATTAACAGACTCAGTCAAACTATCTGCAATCAAAATCAAATCGAATCAATTCCTAAAAATCTAGCATTGATCCGGAGTTCCTAAAAGTTCAAACATCCATATCATTCACCTCTTCCATCCTTCATCTCATCATTGGTCCTAAACCCCTAAGAGGTCAACAATGTCAAAACACAAGAGGGACATGGAATATAAATTTGATCCATCCATCATGAATAATCCAAATCAGCTGAACTATCCAAGTCTCAAAATGCCAATTGATTATCAAAACTCACATTTAGACATGACATCATCATCGTGTCTAAACCTCAATGGTACAACAAATGTGAGCATGCCCATTCTAAATTTTGGAACACCTTTCCCAATGATAGATTTAAATCCAAGTCCAAATCTGCAAATCTATCAACCAAACACTCAATTCATGAATTTTCCAAACAACATTATCCCACCAAATCCATCCATGCCAAATACAAGTTTTTTGAAAATGAACATTTATAGTCCATGTTTGGTGAAATTTGGGATAGATATACTTGCAAATCCCCCTAATGTTGTTCAAAATCCTCACGATAAATTGGCAACTCCATATGTTGATTCAAGTTAAGGTAACACCATGCAAAATCAAAGCTACCTAAATCAAGGCAATATGATTCTCAACCGCAACAATGTTCAAAGTCAACCTCTAATGCCAAATCAAAATATCATACCAAATCATCCCATTTTTCCATCAACAGATGGAAACCATCCAAGGAACCCCAACAATCAAAACCATTCCCATTCCACCACCACTGCCACCACTACCAAAACACAACACGACCAATTCATTCTCCATCATGTTGCAAGCCACTCAACAGGTTGACCACCAAAAGGCATTCCAAAACCAACAAGCTGCACAACTAGTAGCTCAGCAAGTGCAAGCAAAATTAGCCGCCCAACAAGAACAGGCTCAAGCTCAAACCCAACACTAAGCTTGGCAGACACAAGCACAATTCCAGGCACTATTGCAAGCAATCCATGAATAATTGCATCAAAAAGTAGCACAACAAGGAGACCAACAACAAGCTTTGTTGGCACAAAAGCAGCAAGACCAACAACAAACATTGTTGGCACAACAAATACAGGCATATTAGCAAACTTTACTCACACAACAGAGCTTGCAACAGATTCCCACCATAATTTTTGAAAACAATGATCAAGATTTATCCATCAATGAACACTTTGAAGATGTTTCCACCTCATTCAATGATCAAATCAATGTACATCAAGAACCATTTTTTAGTTATGATCAAGACCCCTCCTATAAATATCTATTTCAAGGAGTGTTGATGTTATTTGATCCTATTGAAATAATCCAAAATCATCATGTTGACAATGTCTCTACATCACCTAACGAGTTAGAGGACATATCTCAAGAACTTATTCTGAAGCATGATCAACATCTTTCACCAAGGTCTAGCAATGATCCTTTCCAAAACATATGGACATCTTTTGACCTCATAACATTTGAGAAACTTCCTATGCCTAGTGAAGATATCCAAGAAAGAAATCCATCCTTTGAAATTGACCCATGTCAAAAACTTGATCCAAAGCATGTTGAAAGAAATTCTGACATTAATCAAGATCAAGAATTTTTATATGCAAGACATTACAATGAGGTGATGGCCACTCTCCTACAAGATGTCACAAATGATTATCATATCCATATAGCACATACCCCTCCATCTACCCATAAGATTCTTTCTTTGGATGGACACGCAGATGATCATCATTCAAAACAAGAGTCCCAGACTCTTACTGAGGAACAAGAGTCTCCCACTCTTAACATTTGTACACATGATCAAGATAAAGAGAAATATAGAGACATATCAAAAACAAATCATGAAGAAGGCTTCTACATAAGTCATGAATCAGAAATATCCTATGAAGTGAGTCATGAGGAAGACTTTTGTGTGGACAGTGAAGCATCAACACCTCTTGAAGAAGCACTACAATCTGATATCTCACAAGACCAAGCTAAAGATATCAATCATGCATTCATCCCACATATGGAGGATCCTATCACTTATAAAGTTGGATCACTCACCTATGTAAGGGAAAACTATCTTATCAATGAAGAAGCTATCAATTTTGAAGATCCACCACAAAGAAAAGAAGGAGTAACACCTCGTTTCCAAGGTAAATCATATCCTTTTGCAAGTAAAATGCTTCAACAGATGAATTATCAAGGCAGAGGATTAGGCCTACATGAACAGGGTATCCTAGAACTAGTGCAGATTTTTGGAAATCCTAAGCATCAAGGCCTTGGTTATTCGACAATCAAGGGACATACACATATCATTAATACTTCCACAAAACTGGGGGCAACTTCATCTCAAGAAAACGTCAACATAGGGAGCACGAAGAATCCTTATGATGAATCCAATGCCAATACTACAACCCGCCACATCACAAATCTTCATCCACACATCACCCCATCCATGAATTGGGACCAACAACAAAATAAAGATTTGAATCAAAGAACGAAGAATGCCATCAAAGAAAAAGAATTACTGAAGCATGAAGGACAAATTAAATACATATGGATACCAAAGAATACAAAGAAAAATTATCCCTATCAAACTCCATTAGTCAAAGAAACTATGGGGAAAAATCAAAAAGGGAAAAGTATCCATCAAAGATGTCCAGAAAGGAAAATGCAGGCTTCTCGAGCAACATACAAAGTGTATCAAGCAGTTGGTCCTAATTCCATGCACACTTCCGTATCCACCCATCATTGCTCATCTTCCCAAGTTTGGAGAGTCAAAAGTTCCAAATGGTCAACCAATCCATCTTTTATCCCTAAACACACTCCATCCATTCCTCCATGCATAATATCCAATTCTCACATTGACCATGTATTGGTAGCGACCCTTTATCATAAGGATTCAGAAGGCACTCTATCGAGATGTGCACACAAAGACAGAGTTAACTCCAGTATCAATAAAGTAGATCAGGGTTCTCAAAATTTGCTTTCAAGTGCACGTGTCTTGACAAAGTAGCTTCTTCAAGCAGGATACCGATGGCACATTTTGATAGAAGCATCTACATCAGCACCACTAGGTGGTTCAACATCAACTTAAAATCTCTCAGAAAATACAAAAAAAATCAAAAATACAAAAAAATAAAAAAATAAAAAAATCCAAAAAAATCAGAAAAAGGACTGAAAATAGTAAAGAAAAAAATCGTCCTCTAGTGAAAACCACTTTGGTGGCACTTTGGACAAGTACCATGATGAAAACTTGGAAAATAGGCATCATGCGCAGAATTGAGCATCTATGTGCACCATTTCAAGGAGAAAGCATCTTATCACATCCATAATAAAGCCAACATTTTGGCCATATCATCCATTCATCCATGAATCGTTTATCCAACCCACTGCCATCTATCTACCTTATCTAGATCTTGATGAAGGTTTGGTGCACACTTTACACTTGCTTATGGTAAACATCTTGACATGGGTCATTTTCATTGATCCCATCCTACATAATGTTATCTGCTACTTGAAGCATTATCTGAATGAGCATCCTTTGTTCGAATGCCTTATCTTATCGCAAGATGATCCATATCCATTCGTCCATACACCTATCCAAGCAATCCACCCATGGTCATTCAAACATTGCTAGACACTAGGGGAAAATATTTACATCTTGCTTTGAGAATAAATCTTGATATATATCCACCAACTTATGTGGTGATCTGAGCATTGAAAAACGTGAAATCAAATTGGTCAAGCATTTGTGAGCCGAATCCAAATCACTAGCCCATGGCATATTTTCAGCAAGATGATGTTCCTTATCAAGCTTTATCTTTAGTCAAACATCAATCTGAACAATCCATATCAGTTGCATCTAATGTGTACTTCAACGTCACATCAAAATCATCAAAGCTATTTTGTTCCAAAACAAGCTTCATCAATCTTGATCACTTGAATCCAATCAATTATCACCTTTTTTTCCTTAACACACTTAGTCAAACTATCATCTTTTTGCATGAGTTTACTCTAAGATAATACAACTTCCTGGAATTTACAAGTTCATTATCATCATCTTGTTTGGCTTAACACACTTAGCCAAATTATCAAATTCATAATCACCTCATTTGACTTGACACACTTAGTCAAACCACCCCTATGTACAAGTTTATTCTAGGATAACACAACTTCCTAGAGTTTACGAGTGCATTATCACTTTTGTTTGACTTAACACACTTAGTCAAACTATCAATCCATAAATCAAATTGATCAAAATTAAGCTTGGTTTTCAACAAAATCCAAAAATAGAGCATTGATATCGTCATGCACGTCCATATCCAAATCATCAAAATCATGTGAAAATCAAAAAATAAAATAAAAATTGGAAAAATCATCAAAAAATTCAAAAACATGTCAAAATATTAGAAAATCTTCAAAAAATTCATCATTGAGTCTTGTCAGTTTTTCACCTTGTTGAACTAAATCGTCTCTGAGCTTGAACGTAGGCAAGGTTGATCTTTGATCATCCCCCGAGACAATTAGGTTAGTCCAGTATGTGTCTGTCGCATTGGCAATCCATTTGCCCATCTTTTCCACATTTAGGTCAGTCCTTTAGGTGTCCGTCGCATTGGCAATCCGTTTGCCCATCTATTTCACATTTTAGGTCAGTCCTTAGGCGTCCATCGCAATAAAATGGCAATTCATTTCCCCATCTATCTCATCTACAGTCAAGTCAGTTGTCATTTGAACTACATCATCTCTGAGCTTAAACGTAGGCAAGGCCATCCTTGATCGGCCCCCGAGACACAAAATCCAAAAACATTGAAAAATCTCAAAAATACCAAAAACATTTGTAAAACATCTCAAAATACCAAAAACAGCCTCAAAATATTTGAAAAAACCTAAAATGGTGCATCCATTTCATCTCGCTTTCACTCGTGATTGTCATCACTCATAATAAAAACAATCGTCACTTTCACCCTTTGGTGAGTTAGTCAGGAGCAAGTTTAGTAGGTTCCAAAGTGAACGCTTAATCGTCAAAGTCTTGAATGTCTAAGTCAGTAAGCAAGCAAGTTGGTCAACTCGGAGTATCAATAGCTTATCACCCAATCAGTCCCTTTAAAACCCTGATCACTACATGTCCTAGGATGAAGCTTTCCTACGATGGACATAAGCATCAAATACCCCACAATAGTTTAGTCTTGGCTAGCGATATGAAGAACATTAGCTTGTTTGTTTACTTTATCTTGGTCTTTATGACTTATCTTATGTTGCACTCATTTCAAGGACCTCTCGATGATGCCTAAACAAAATAGGTTTAGAGAGAAAGGAATGGGGCAATGATCATTATCTTTTTTATCTGTTGTGCTTGTTGGATATTCTTGTAAAATAACTTGGTGAATACTTGCTTTGTTAAGGTCTGTCCTAGCAAGTTTTTCGTATGTCAAGTGTGAACATGAATACTCCTATCTGATTGATGAGTCAAAGTCCATCACACTAGGTACACCGGCATCCTAGTCCTTTATACCTTGATGTATTGTACCTATGTGTGTTATCAAACATAAAGCAATCAGCCCTTTGAAAATCCCAACTCCTAGCAATGTAAATCATCATCATCATAGTGTAGGCTTGTGGATCCTCCTTTCATCCATCTTATTTTTCTTATTTTTCTATCTTTACTAACATTTCTATCTAAAAACGGTGTGTTGTATCAAAATATATACTAGGCTACCCATGGCCGATGATTGTCTATACATCATTAGAATTGTTTACATCAAATAATTATCTTTAATACATTGATCAATAGAACCACTCCTCTCATATTTTATCGTGATCTCAATCGGAAAATTGTACATTTCTTCTCGATTTCTCGAGGGGGTAGTATACAATCACATCCTTTCGTTGGGGCATTTGAAAAATCGAGAAAATTTTGAACTTTTGATCACAACAGTTTATTCTTTGAATCAATGCAACAAGTACATTTCTTCAAAGAGGGGCAAAATGTAGACATGGAAAATGTACAATTCGATCCGACACACTGGATCCTGATTTACTAGCACTATTTCATCCTGAATCATCTCCTTTGGTAGTCATTTAATCGAATAATCTGTATTTGATTAAATTCATCACTCTTCTATCTCTTAATTTAATAAATCATTATTTATTGGATAAAGTCTTCCTCTTTCAGTTAAATTAATCAATTTAATTTAATTAACCTTACATCTCTGTTTAATTAAATAAATCTTTTTATTTGATTAAATTCTCTAAAGTCTGCTTATTAAATTAAATAAATTAAACCTTATTTGATTTAATCTAACATGTTCCTTCTTGATTAAATAAATTAAATCATCTGTTTAATAAATCATTTCCTCTTGATTCTTAACTTAAATCAATTCATAAATCTAAGTGTAAATTGTCACATCATCTAATTCTTCATTAAATTAATCAAAACCATGATTAAGTTAATCCCTCTCATTAAAATCCTCTAGAAAATGCAAGTTGCACAATAAATCAATTACTTTGATTTATTTAATTCTCTATTTTCCCTCACAAAGCATCAAAAGGGAATATTCCCTGTTTTGAATTCAAAAAGGCCAAGTGGACTTGGTCCTTCCAACAAGGCATTCAATGCCTCTTACATGTCCTTGTGCATTGAGCCAAGTGACATTAACTCCATTTCTTCTCTCCCTCCAATATGTCACATTTAAATTTCAAATTTGAATCCAATGGCATTTATCATGTACATTGACCAAAATGTGCTCATTCCTCAACCATTCACATCTTGACAAGTGGCACTTGGCCATTGGATGTTGAATGATCCCACATTGATTATTTTCACTCTCTCTTCCATTTTGGAAATCTATAAATGAGAGACTCTTCCTCTCATTCAATCATCCACAATTTGAGTAAACTTACTATACTCAAATCCATCATCATCCACAATCTTCATGCAAAGTTACTCTCTTGACATTGAGAGCTAATTTTGTCCATGGCACTCAACCATTCACCATTTTCACAAATTTGCAACAAGGTTATGCTCAAATATCTTTGAAGATTTGACCATTTCTCAATCACATACCATTGCTATTTAGGAATTGGGAAAGGGCCAATTGCAACACTTCATTGGCACCAATTCCCCCATAACATCATCATGCTATTAGCTTAATTAGGATTAAATCTGTTTTACTCAAGTTTATTGTGTTTTTTTAATTTCCTAATTTAGTTTGAATAGATGGATTTCATGGGGAATCTCTCACTCTTGTGTACATGCATTTGATCTAACATACTAATGTGTTTTGTTGCTCTTTTGCATTTGCAGGTTTAGGGGTTCACAGTAAGTTCAGATATCCTTCTCTTCTTGCCTATATGTTTCTTCATCAGAATCCCGATTTCTTCAGGGAAAAAATGGAGTTGTAAATATTTAATGAAAAGAAACATCAGAAGGCAATTTCGGTATGGACTCCCATCCTCTATTCCACCTATGATTATTATGCATTTTTAAAGAAGTTCTTGTATTTGGTTTTGCACAATCTGGGCGAGGATAATGACTACTATTGTCTATCTAGTGATCAAACTAGCTGGATGTGATCCCTATTCCCTAAGTGCGATTGGTTCCTCGAGGAGTAATTTACATGTGTTTGAGTGTGTGGATTTTGTGAAGAGCTAATCTGACTCCCTGCATCTATCACCAATTAGGTATTGGCCCTTCAATTTTTTTGACAAATGGCTATTATGGACTGGACCTTTTTCTCTGACCCAAAGAAGAAGAAGAGGGGATTTTTTGAATGCCTTATGAGCTACAAAACAGTGGTCATGGTAAAAAAGAAGTCAGCGGAGCTACTAGAGCCAAAGCTGGAACACCTCGGGCTAGTTTTCATTTGTGATAGGTGGGACTACAACCCCGAGGATGATTTCAGTGACACATTTATTAAGGTAAAGCATAGCCCTCAGCCCTACTGGGAAGTGTGGTGAAATCCGCTTGAAGATATTAGTAGGCTCTGGGTGGACTCGGCACTCATGCCGAAAGATAATCAAAGGCTATCATGGGTCAGTTTCTATCTCCCTAAGAGGAAGGTAGATGAAAATAACCACATAAGTACTACCCTCTAAAATAGCTTGACGAGGGAACAGGGCTGGAAGCCAGAAAAAATTAATGATTTATGGATTTACCGCCAGGAGATCAAGAACATTGTTGCCCCTTTCCAACATTCATTAGTTTTTGACACCGATGATCAATTCAATACCCTCTAGAATGGGGAACATGAAAATTCTAATGCAAGTGATGCGGAGGAGCCTAACCTTGAGGATTCCCTACCATGCTTTGACAAAGGGAAGCAAAAATAGAAAATGGTGATGCAACCTAATAGAGCTATTAGGAGTGTGCGGATGAATATTTTGTGATTAGGTTCCTCACAATCTCGACCCTTGGCAATAGGGAAGCTTGGAGAAACACAACAATTGAAAAAAGTACTGGATGTGGAGAACCCTCCACCAAGCAAAAGATAATGCACTGATACCACTTCAGGAGGTGGTTCGCAACAGGTTTCGGTCGGCCAAGTTTCGGAGGTGGAATCGGCTACTCAGGTATCTTTATCTCCCTCTCTTCTTGGCTCTAAGTCTCTTGTTTCTCCAACAATCCCTATGGTACCCATTGCTTTGAATGTAATCCTATCTTTCTTTGTCCCCTCTACAATGGTTACGGGAGGTTTCTCCCAGTTTTTTGATATCAAACAGATGGCTTTCACTTCCCCTCGAGCTGCCTCATCATTGGTCGAAGCCCCATCAACTTCCTCATCTACCTCCTCATATGTATCTATGGCTACCACACCCCTGATATCTAAAGCTTCTGCCCCTTTTTCCCCCTTTGAGTCAGTTCTAACTCAACCTTTATAGAATTCAAAGTCTATCGCATCTCCATTACCACCACCATTCCCCATAAGTCCCTCCATGCCTTCATCACCTGGGATTTGGAACATTGCTCCCTTCTCTCTACTCATGATTGCCCTTCTGAAGAAGAAAAAATATGAGGTCACCTGTCTCTCATTCCCCTTTGTTGTCCCTCCCAGTGTACCCTTTGCAAGTGAAGGCATCAGATCACCTAATCAATTCTTGTTGCATAGTGATAAAATGAAGCAAGCTCGAGCTCTCTGACTCTAGAAGCAAAAAGAAAAGGATGCTAGGAGGCCAGCAGAGCCTAGAGTCTAGAAAATTTAGAACGAGGCTAAAAAATCATTTCTTTTTGCAACCATGCATTCCAATGTTGCCAAGCTATAGGGATAAATGGAACCCGATGATTATGACATCCATGCCATCAGACTGGATTTATGTGTTGCCCAACCATAGGATAAAGTCGAGCTAATGGAGGAGACACAACGGGTGGTGACCATTGACTTTCTTAAGTCTAGTTGTAAGTTGAAGAAGGTGGAGAACAAGCTGAAGGCCGTCAAGGGAAGAATTGAGGTTCTTTTGGCAAAGGAAAAGGAACAAGAGGCTGAAAGGGAATGCTTCACATAGAATGTGCAGGCAGAGCAGGCTAGCTTGCAAAGGGAGATCCAGACGTTCCAATCCTAGGAATCATATCGGGTAGTTGAGCTACAACAAAGGAACCAAGAATTATCAGATAGGTTGGCCCAGTCAGAATGAGAGGTTCAACAAAATAATGAAGAGTTTCATCAACTATGTGCTCAACTAGAGCAAGTGGTACAAGAAAAAGAGACAAATCAAGCAAGTGTGCAAGCTTAATTACAAAAAGAACTCTAGAAGATTAAGCTTTCCCTGGAGGAAGAGTCTGCAACCCAAAGCCAAACTAAGGAAAGGTGGTTGGATGACTAGAGAGACCTGCATGAGAAAATCTTCTCTACCACAGAACAAATTGCAGGGCTAATGAAGGAGATGGGACAAGGGATATAAAGATTAACCTCTTGAAGAAGATCATTCAAACTCTTGCTCCAGAGTCAGACCTCTACTTAATAGCCCAACAACTATACGCTTCCTAGTGGGAGAGAGTTAAGGCTTTATGTCTGAATCTCTAGCCCACACTTCAATTCATGGTGGAGGTTCATTGTGTAATGGAACAGTTCCCATAATTCATAGGGGAAAAGGTTCCCAAAGTGGAGAAGCTGCTAGCCAATCTATACACCGTGCCAAGTGAGGATTTGGTACGAGCAGGGGTTGAGAATCGGAGGTCAGCCGCTAGCATTGTAAGGGAGTTCATCCGCTACCATGAGGCCACCCTTCATGCTCAACACTACTTAGTCACATTGGGGCAAAATATGGACGGTATTCAGGTAAGGCTTTCCCAACTAACCCAGATGAGCTTGCCCTCTCCATTTCTTTCTAATGAATCGGTGGCTAGTGTGGAGAAAATTGTAGCCAAAATTAAGGAGAGGAAGCAAGATTTATCAAATTTTCAGAGCTTTAGCCAACCTCCTATCACCGAGGACATTGAGGGTGTAACTTATCAGATCACATGACTATTTTTTCAGCTTGAGGTCAGGTTAAAGAAGTGATCGATCTACACAAGGCACACAAGATCCTGCACGCCATATCAATGCCTTTCAAGGTCGATTCACTACCCTTGGAGATCGCCCTTTCTAAGATCTGACTCCAATGCCCAATGAATAAAGCCCTAGTCACAAAACCAGAGATATTTTTATTCATCATTTCACAAGAGAAATGCCCCTAATAGTCACCAAAAGCTGTGGATATTTAATATACCCCCATGCTCCCTTCGGGTTGTTTTTGATGTTTTTCCCAACTTCCAACTACACCTGATGATTTTTAAAGGCCTCCATGCTAGCCATTCAGCGCTCTCGACTCATTGGCACCACATATCAGCCAAGCACTCATCGAAGGGGAGCTTCCCTTCCCTACTCTTTTGAGCTTCATTCTGCCTCCACGTGTCAATAGATCGAGTGAGTTTGGCATGCTTTCATATAGCTCTTTTTCGGGCCCCAATTGCCTTCTGCATAGCCTCCACCCATGCAATCTTCTTGTAGGTTCCTCAAGTAGTGGCAATAGTAAGGAATACTACCACATGTATTCTCATTTTAGGCTCCCATCAAAGGACAAGAAGGATGAACCACGGGCTATGAAATATCACCATGTGTCCCTTCGGTGCATCTACAAGAAAGGGAGGAGTGGTGTGAACGCCAAGCTACCATACTCTACCGCATTTTCTAATTTCCTTCACTGGAAGGAAACACTTGTTTGTACAGGGTAAGCCAGGACCACTACCATCATTTACAGAGAATTCATTTGGCTCGTGAATGACTGGGTTCATGCTTAGGAATCTTTCTGTTACATCAGTCATGATGAATCATTGTTGCAAGCATCATGATTCATGATGGGGAATCTTTTATGTTACAGTCCTTCAAATGATGAGTGCCCTTGGCTATATATACTGATTATTCTTTTGAAGAAGAATTTCAAAATATCTACAAAATAATTAGAAAGATAGTTGGCCTTTTGTTGTGTTAGATAATTGTAAAGACTCACAAACTGTGCCCTCGTAATTTGGCCTTTTTGTTTCTTAACTATTGGATAACATTATATTGTGTTATTTCTGAATAGTTTGTTTACAACTTCAATGATTTAAATAGAATAATAATTTAGAACCATATCTCCAACTCTTTATGTTCAATAAACCTCTATGCAAATTATTTTATGTCATGAAATGAATTATCCAGGTCTTCCCTTTTGATGTTTTTTATTTCGAGACATAGCTGATTGTTGAATGGGCCCTTAGACTGCATATACAAGATAGGTCTATCATGCCTTACATATAAATCTTGGTGCATCACCCTAGTTAGATCTTTTATTTTATATCTTCTTCCTTTTCCCATTCAAAACCTTAGTTATAGAAGAAGTTGAATTCTTTAAAATCTAGAGGTTACTCAGTTTAGCGCAATAGGTCCCCCCTTTAACTGAGTTTCCCACAAGGGGATGTTACCTTGTCATTTTATGGCATCAACAGATTCCAATCTCTATTGCATTGGGATATCTAGGGTTTTTTCTTGAATGAAGCATAGATCTTTGTCCATTTTCGTTTAGGTGCAAAACCCTACAGGTGCAAGAGGTGACAAAATTCTAAGCTACAATTTGGTGAACCTATATTTAGAGCTACATTTTTTTTATTTGGAGTCCATCATCATCCTAGGTTTGCAGTACATTAAAATTCCATTTCATTTTGCATTAGTTAATTTGCATTCTAGCTTTTCAAATTTTGCATTAGTGAAAGTGCATATAGGTTTCTTTTTTGCATCTTAAATCCTTAAAAAACTTCTTAAATTTTTCCTTTGCATCTTAGGTCTATATCATACAACATAGAAAACATAAAAATCAATCAAAACAATTTGAAAATTCTAAAAAGAATCCCTAGTAGGACTAATTCGCCACCTTGGGCGACTTAGTCCCTTTATGCCTCTAAAACATACTTTTATAGAGCAGAAAACCCTATTTTTACTTTTTTGTTTTCTACCATTAACTATCTGTATCAATTCACTATGTTCCTATTACATGCATTTCATTATATCTAGCTTAAATTAACTCATTTCATGCATTTCTCATATTCAATTTTGCATCTACAACATTTACTTTTCAGATTTTTGCATATTGTAATAAAAAATTACCTTGGTTCACATCTAAAAATTGCATTTCAACATTTCACTTTAAGTCATTGCATTGCACTTTCTTTACTTTTCCATAATACCATGTTTACTTTCAAAATATGTGGCTTCGATTTGGTTACAAATGGACTGAATAAATACAACATCCACTCTTCTGAGTTCAATGTAGATTACAACAATGCATTCATTAAGAAACATGTTAATCACCGAACCATTGACAAAATCCTTAACATTAAAGACTACTCCTGCCAAGATATCATTATGGGACCTTATTCAAGCCTCCCCTCACTATCATAACATTATGCAAAATTCCTTATAACAAGTTCCTATCCGTTCTAATGTGAAACCAAATAACATAGCAGCTATACTTCAAGGAATCAATGCTGATATTATTTTTCACCAAAGTGAGCTCCCTCCTTTGGAATTGCAAAAACAAAATGAATCTTTCATGATAACATCTCAATAAAAATGAAAAGGGATCAAGATAACTCTTGGAGATACTGGCTATGCCCTTAATGTGTGTAGTGTGATCCTTCTAGATACGCTTGGCATTGATTGATCAAAATTTCAACCCAATTCTTTATCTATTAAGGGATTTGACATCGTCAAAAAGCAACTGCTTGGTGTGATCACCTTGCCTATTATAGTTGGAATGGCCACATTAGAAACACCAATCCATGTTATGCCTCATGAAATGTCATGTAATCTTCTCTTAGGCAGACCATGAATTCATGCAATGAATGGGGTTTCTTGTACTCTTCATTGTGAAATGAAATACATCTACAACAATCAAGTTTACACTCTTGACGTTGATCCTAAGCCTTATAGTGTCCTACAACTTGATAAAAATAGAAACAATCCCTTATATACATTAACACCATCTACACAACATCAAACATTTGCATGTCCTAAACCCTTCACAACGATCTCAATTGATGATTTGGGATTGTTGAATTTTGAACCTACATTCAGAGGAGAATACAAGATCATAAGAAAAGAATCTAAAAAGGGCATATCAGTCTTGTGAACACAAAACTTGGAAGACCCTTGAAGCGTATCCACCTCAACCGCTTTAGACAAAGAAGAAAATCACACAACAAACTTTGACGAACTTAACCATGAACAATGACCCAATCCAAAAGTAATGAAAAATCTTTATGGAAAATGTTATGAACTTATGAAGCAACTTGGCTACAGTGGAAAAGGATGTGGTGCTAGCGAATAAGGTATTTGTGTCCCCATTGATGCTAACACGCAAAGAATGACTCTTGGTATTTTTTATTGTCCTTTGATAGAAATCACCAAGCCTTCAATTGACATCAACAACATCACACATGATTCCTCTAAACCAACCTTAAAACTAGTGTATCCTAATTTGATAGATACTAATGGTCTCAAACGTGATCATTTGCAACACTCGAAACAAAGAAAGAAATATTTTCTTAACATCAATGCCATCTCACAAAACACTAATGATTTGAGTTTTACAGACTCCTCTAAAGGAGCATACAAAATCTCACAATCTATAGATCCTTGCATAGATATGACATCTTGTACTAAGCAAGGGGTATCTTTTTTGAATACTACAAGAACACCTTTCGTCATTGATCAAGAGGGTATCTTATCGAGACTCCTTCAAAATAACTTGATATCCCTTTCTCAGTGAACTCAAAAGAAATTCTATTACAAGATTTCCTTTTGCACATAGCACAGAGTCAATGGTCATTCTACTAATGAATGTAAGCCTTTGAGTCATAAAATCCAACATCTTAAGGAGTTTGGTACTCTTCCTTATGTAGGGGCACGTCATTCCTCTAATTGATACTAATTTTCACTCTATCATGCATCTCATCAATCCTTTCGGCTCACTCTTGTCCTGCACTAATTGGGGGAAAGGGGTTAGGTAGCCTTGTCCTTGTATATCACCTATTGTTGCCTCTTTTGGCTAGTCGTTAACCTTTCATAAAAATATAAGAGCAAGCTTGGGATGTGGACGACATGTCGTAAGTTGGATCACATGTGACATATTGTCTTATTCATGACATAGCTTATTGGAAACATATGACTTGGCATAGGGATTTTTGAATAAGATCTCATTTCTTCTTCTAGTTTAAAGAAATTGGTCACATTTATGGTGTTATCAACCACTTTAAATTGGGGGCATAAACCAACACTCACATTTCATTGTGCGATCTTATTTTTCTTGTGATTCCCTCTCTTGGAAACATTAGGTACAATGTTGCTCAGGATGAGACATTGCACTTGTCCTCTCTTGGAAACAAGATGAGACCATTTTCACTTTTCCTCTCTTGGAGACATTAAGAACGATGTTCCCTAAGATGAAGAACTTGCATGAACAAAATAAAAATCCCTTTGAACATTTCTTACACCATTTTTACATTTCAAAAATCATTTACAGAAGTCATTTTCATTGTGGCACCTTATCAAATTTATCAGGAGGTATAACTTTGGTATTGTTTGAGTAGGAAGCACAACCAACGGAATGAATTTTCCCATAGCCACCCATGTGTATGTGAGTACATACTAGCCATGAGTGTATGTTTCTCACCTTCTTGGACTTCTCACCCGACAGATAGCCAGAAGTTTCATCGCCTTAGAATGAGCATGCTTTTTTTTGGGATAAATAACCTAGATCTGATCCACAACATGTTGGACAAATGGTCGAAAGCTTGATCCACCTTTTTACTTTCCTCCTTCTCTTCCTTTAGTTCTTTCCATTGCATGATCAGGTATCTTGTTTTTGTTGCAAATCATTCACCCTTGTGCATGTCCTTTTGTTCTTATGTTAGTTTGACTTAGGATCTTCAATCCTGGGGGCTTGACCACCTCCTTTGACCTTTTTCATCCTTTGAAATGTGCATTGCTACAATTGGACCCCTCTTGAATGTCTACTTTAGTGTGAGTTTGAAGCAAGTTCATCCTCTGACTAAAGTGGGGGCTAAATGTAATGTAGAAAAATGTATCCTTGGACATTTTCACGCTCATTTGGGTCTTATGGATTTTGCCCTAGTTTTTCCTAGATTTAATATTGTAATCTGGTCAACACATTCACATTAGGTCTTGAACCCTTGTGAATCAATAAGAATTCTATGGTGTCTTGTAAAAGTGTTGTGAAGTGTTGTAACCCACTTTCACACTTTTCTAGGAACCTTTCATTACATTTCACTTAAATAACCCCTTTTTTATCACCTACCAAGTCTTATTTCAAAGTTTTGTAAGGAGTTGTAACAAACTCTCACACTTTTCTAGGCTTGTCATCAATAATTTGACCCTTTCTTATGTTTAAATGGCCCCATTATGCACTTACAGGCCTTACTTGAGTGTGTTTAGAGAAAAATCGCATCAAGCATCATTAAATGTATTTTAACTCACAACACCTAGCGAAATTTCCCTAGTGGGACCAAGTCACCACCTTGGGCGACTTAGTCCCATCTGGCTTAAAAATCAAAATTATTTTAATATTATGGTAGGATATTGTTCTCTAGACCTTGAGGTTAGCCTGCGATGAGTTTTTTTCTGGAATTACAGAAAATCATGTATAAATAAAGGGTTTTCCCCTCATTTTCACCCTACTTATCTAACTAGTTGGATAATTCATTCACTCATTCATATGAATTCTTCTCAAGGAAGCTAGGGTTCTAAGTCATGAAGAAGCATCCAAGGGCATATTCTTCATCTATTGCTATAGAAATTCAAGATCAATCTTCATGGTAGGTTTCTAATTCCATTATTTCACATTCATGATTTATCTTACTTCTTCATTTGGTTTAATTAACTAAAAGGGGTTTGACAAAGGTAAACCCCCATGCCCTAACATTCAACATTTCTCTTGCTTTCCTTGTGTGTTTGCAGATTTAGGTACCTTGAAGTTTTGGAAATGATTGAAGAATAGATTGAAATCTTGTTGAAGACATCTCCTTGTTGGATAGGGAAATAAATCAACAAAAAGTCACTTATAGTGCCACAAATCACAGTTTCAAATCAGGATACCTCGAGAAGTAGAATGTGCAAACCAAGGGCTTTTGTTTCCAATTTTAGGTTTTCAAAAAAGCCAAAGTGGACTAATTCACCATCAATGGAACTTTCATCCCAATATACATGTTTTTGAGAGTTTTATGTAGATTTGGATACCCATTTGGCTTAAACGGGCTGTGGCACAATTTTCCAGATCTGGGACTAGGTTGCCCAAAATGGCGTAAGTTTCCCAATAGACCAAATTTTTAGATTCAGTAGCATTTCTAGTCTCCATTCCAATCTGCAACACATTTCTAGGTGGATTCTTTCTATTATATTTACATTTCTATTCATCTTTTTAGGTCTTTCTGCATATCACAATGTGTTTTCAAACAGTTTACATTTCTTTAGTTTTGCATCCATAGTTTATCTTCTTTATCAACTTCCAGCCTTAGGAACCATCTCCCTTTATGGATTCCAATATCTATTGCATTGGGATCTCTAGGATTTTTTCTTGAATGAAGCATATATCTTTGTCCCTTTTTCTTTAGGTGCAAAACCGTAGAGGTGCAAGAGGTGACATAATCTAATCTACAGGATGCTGATTACTTGATTAATTATAACTATTTGATAGTTCATTGATATAAATGTTAACCAACATGTTTGACCACAATCAAGACTAAAGACTTTTGTGTTTCACTAATGGTTGTACCTATTTCCATTTGTGTTTCCAAAGTGCGAAGGTGACAAACAATTTATTATGTGGGAGAAGTTTTTGTGGGTGAGAAAAATTGGATGAGTTATTTAAAAAAAAAAATATTTCAATGTTTTTGAATTTTTGAAATGTTTTGAGGCTATTTTTGGTGTTTTTAGGCCATTTAAATGTTTTGAGTTTTCAAGTTATTTGAGGTTGTTTTGGATTTTAAATTTTTTCTAAATTTATTGATTTTCAAGTTTTCCAAATGTTTTTTTTACGTTTTCCAAGGTTAGACCAAGAATAGGACCTAAGGGGGAAAATACATATGCCTTGAAGGATCATCAGAGATGGCCTTGCCTATGTATACACATAGAGGCAACATAGTTTGACTATATACATGTTTTTTATTTTAATACTTTTGACCCTTTTAGGTGTTTTGATTTGATTTGGATGTTTTTAGATTTTGACGATATATGGATGTTTTTGAATTCTATGATGTTTCAAATATTTTTTAAATTTTGAAATGTTTTGGATGTTTTTGAATTTTGAGATATTTTAGATGTTTTTGATATTTTGACGATATTTTGGATGTTTTTTAATTTTTTGATGATATATGGAATGTTTTTGGATTTTGAGATTTTATGACTATTTTTTTGATTTTCTACAAAAATGATACCTTGATCATGATGTCAATGTCACATTGTAAGATATTGGACATGGATCAAGAGTTATTCAAAATAAATATGCAAGTACCTACCCCTAGTCTCTATAAACGTTTAATATTTCATGATCAAATCAAGATAAAGAATGGATAAGCTTGGGAAGATTGTGATAGATTTTATCATACAAAAAGATCATTGGAACAATACTAGATATAGGCTATGGGACTTCATGGGATAAAGAAATATCAATGATAATAACCATGTCAAGATTTTTCCCTAAGTAAATTTGAAGTATATGTCGAACCTTTTCCAAGACCAAGATTAGGATGAAGATGGATAAAGATGGATTGGATGGATGGATGAAATGTTGGACTTATCATGAGCAGGATGAAATGCTTCCATCTGAAATGACACATATAAATGCTTGATTCTAATCATGATGCTTGTTTTCCAAATTTTCATCATGGTACTTGCCCAAAGTGCCACCAAAGTGGTTTTCACTAGAGGATGATTTTTCTCTTTACTATTTTCTTGATTGTTTTCGTCTTTTTTATTTTCTAGGATTTTTGAAGATTTATGGTAGACCATCTAGTGATGTGGATGTAGATGCAACATCCATGATATGCCAACAATGTCCTACCTAGAGGAGTTTCATTTCTAAGATATGAGCACTCAAAAGAAACTCCTAGGAATTCTCATATGCCTTGTTGATACTAGACTAAACCTCATCTAGATGCACAAATCACAATAGAGTACCCTTAGAGTCCTTATGATAAAGTGTAGTTGCTAAAACATGGTCAATACAAGAATTAGATATCATGGATATCAAAATAGATGGGAGAGTGTGATGTAGAATATAACATGGATTGGTCAACAATTGGGAACCTTTGATTCTCCAAACTTGGGATGATGAGCAATGAAAAGTATACATGGAGTTGTGAAAGGAATTAGGACCAACTTCTTGATATAGCTTATATGTCACTTGTAAAGTCTTCTTTTGCATCAGTAGACATTTTTGATGGATGATCTTCCCCTTCTGATTTCTCCCCATAGTTTCTTTGACTAATGGAGTTCGATAGTGATAATTTTATTTCTTTTGCTTTGGCATCCATTTAAATTTTGTTTGTCCATTTTGCTTGGGTGATTCTTTCTCTTCGGTACCTTGCTATTTATTGTGGTATATATTCTTCTCTTTTTGTTGGTCAAAATTGATGTGTGGAAAGATGTGAGGATGAAGATCCATGATATGGCTAGTTGTAGCATTGGTAGTAGTTTTATCATAAGGACTCTTTGTGCTCCCTGTGTTGATATTTGCACTAGATAAAATTTCCCTCGATATTGTGGAGGTATCACTATCATGTTTAGATTCTATTTTTATTGTAACACAATATCCTGTTGCTCAAGTTTTTTTATTCTTTTTGTTGATTATGAGATATTATTCTTTTGTAGACCTAATCCTTTTCCCTCATAATGCATCCTGACAAACTACTACTAAGTATGATTTTTATTGGACACACGATGTTACTTCTTCTACACTTTGCTACTCATAAGAGTTAAATGTTGGTACTAATTCCAAGATACCATGTTCCTATAAACATAATCCTTTTCTCTCATAATGTTGGATATCTTCATACTCAATGTTTTCAATCTAAATTTGGGATGTGTCTAATTTTGATGCTAATTCAAGATATTTTGATGATTAATAGTCAAAGTAAGGATCTTATTCATGGTTTGCACTTTGAAGGTGACCATGAATTTCTCTAATTTCCATCATTACTTTCTCTTGTGTGATGATATCAAGAATAGGAGACTCTTGTTTTAAATGAAGATCATCTATATGTCCATTGAAATTAAGCATTTCATGGGTACTATTTGAGATGTCGTTGAAGTCTTGGATGGATTGGAAGATAGTCATTAGGACATGCTAGTATTTGGGGGAAGTGAGCTCTTCATGTTGACTTATGTTAGAGAAACTATAATTAACGGATCAAAAAATACTATGTAGATCATGAAAATATTTAAGGATATGAGCTCTTGACCTTGACTCAATTTAGAGCAACTTTCATTATACCCAAGATTATTTTCTTGACATGACTCTTGGGTGGATGGTATAGCATTGGTAGAAGACTCTTCACTAGATTTAGTGAGTATGGATGGAGTAATAGAGGATTTTGTTTTATTGAAACTTCTTTGATGTTCCCAATCATGAATTCATATGAGGAAGGGATATTGCAGTCTGAGACATATTTAATGCCATTTCAATATGAAACATTGCTAGACATTGTTAATTGATCTTGGTTTTATACTAAGAAAGTGTCTTGATGCATGTCCAATTCCTCATCTTGTGATGAATTAATAACATGAATGTGTCCTACCATGTTATCAAAGGTATGATTTACACAGTTTGAGCTTTTAGAATCTTTTTCCTTCCCATGACTAGGCATAGGATTTTTATAAATCCCTAAGTCTTCATTTCCTGATTTTTTATCAACATCGCCTTCTCCTTGATCAATAAGGTCTTCAATGAGATGTTTGAGTTTGATACAATTTTTAGTTTTATGGCATTTTATACAATGATATTGGCAAAATCCTTGTCATTATACCAAAATGGTTTGAATTTGGGTTCAGAATAATTGCGGTTTTTAAGAAGTTCAATGTGTTTTGATTGAATCAACTTATTCAACATTGTTTCAATAGATTCCCCTAAGGGATTGAATTTTCACCGAGGATTATTGTTTTATCTTGGTGGTGTTCCTCTCAAAGGATTGACATTGTTGACAATTTTTTTATTGTTTTGTTGCATGTTTTATTGTGTTTGTTGCATGTTTTTTACATTCGATGGTGCCTTAATAACAACATTTGCATCTACCACACAATCATTAGTAATGTTATTAAATTTTTGGATCAAAATTATGGTTTCTTGTTGGAACTAGATGGTTGGTTGTGAGTTTGTGTGGATCCTCTAGCAATTAGGGCTCGTTCAATGTTGAGAAATTTTGATATGAGTTCCTCAAATGATGTTGCATATTACATTCTTAGTTGGAAGGATAATTGTTTTTCAACATTTCCTACAATGATTTTAACTTGTTGTCTCTCAAACATAAGCAATTTATATTTTCTTTCTTTATGTCTCCATCATTGTAAAAAGGATGCAAATATTTCTCCCTTGTTTTTTTCAAGGGTATAGAGTTCTTCCCAGGTTATGTCTGCATTAATATTGTAGGAGAAATGGGATACAAATTAATCTATTATCTCTTGAAATGTTTTGATTCCTTAGGGTAAGTGTGAAAACCATTCCATGGCTTACCCTCCTAAAATTCTTGGGAAGAGATGCATTAAGTATGAATCATTGTATTCTACTTCCATACATTCAACATAGAATTCCTTGATATGTTCTTCTAGATTACCACATCCTTTGTACTTTTCAATTTTGAGTATCTCAAAATTTGGAGGAAATGGTACCATTGTTAAGCTTCGATAAAATGGATAAGGACAAAGATCTTGAATTGTATATGAATTTTTAGCCTTTCCCATTTGAATATCCTAGATTTTCTATGTGAGTGTCTAAATTTGTGAAGATATATCCAATGGAGGATTTTTTAGTGATGAAGCATATATGTTGTGTAGACTTCTATCGTGGTAAGGAGAACATATGTGTCATATGTAACCATTTGAAATTGAGGATTAATAGTTTGATGTTGTGTATTTTTTTGATATATAAGACCCATTTGATAATTTCCTTGAGGTGTAAAACTGGTTTGGGGTTATGGATTTCCTTGGTATTGGGGATATGCATTGTAAGATCCATATTGATTTTGCAAGACAACATTCTATTGTGATGGATTTGGTTGTTGAAAATTGATGTATGATGATCGTTGCAAGTTTTGTTGTGACGTCAATTGTTATTGGGCACTTTTTTGTTGTTATTGCAACTATTTTCGAGTAGTATATTTTTAATGTTGCAAAGGTTGACCTTGATGTTTGTCAAATTGTGGCTATTGATATTGGGGATTTTGTTGATGTTGTGGTGGAATTTATTTGATATTGAGACCCTTGATGTGGTGGATTTTGGGGATTTTGGTTTTGATATGATTCTTGTTGAATACCTTGGTTTTGAGAATTTACTTGATTTTGAGGATTCACTTGATGTTGTGACCCTTGTTGTGTTACAAGATATTGGGAAACTTGATTTTTTTGAGGGTTCAATTAATGTTGTTGTGACATTGGTTGAGGACCTTGATTTTGTTGTAACATTGGTTACAGTCCTTGATTTTTTTATAAAATTGGTCGAGGTCCTTTATTTTTTTGTAATATTAGTTGAGGTCCTTGATTTTTTTGGATCATTGGTTGAGGTCCTTGATTTTATTGGATTTGACTTTGATGACTTTGTTGAATACTAGGGAGATTTGTATGAAAAATTTTAGCATTAAATGTCGATGGGATGTTGGTGTTGGATGTTGGTGTTGAGTGTTGTTGGAAAGTTGGTGTTTTGAGGAATGCAAAAATTTGTTTGATTTCCTAGATTTTGAGTATTGTATAAGGGATTGATATATCGATTTGTAGAATTTGTTGAACCTCCTATCCTAGTAACTATTCATTGACTTGATGAGGATGGTTGTGTTATTTGTTGTATAATGTTATGGACCAAAGGTTCACCTTGAGAAGGACAATTTATAGGTCTGATGTTTGAAAGTGTTTGTTCCCTTAGTGTAAACACAAAAAAATTGGAGAATTTTCACACCTCCTTGTGCAAATTTAAGTATGTATTAATTTGGATCCTCACTAATCACCACTTCTAATATTTTAATAAACTCTTCATTTTTTGTAGTTCTAAGATATTTTCACGAGTGAAATCATGGGTTTTGTTTGTGATATTCTATATTTGAACCCTTACTTCTTGTGATGGTTGGGGTGGCGCTTGATTGTTTGTTCCATCTTGGGATGGTTTTTTGGACGTCTTGATTTTATTTTATGGAGGAAGTTCATCCTCTTGTGAAGTTATTTGTGGAATCCTAAAAGGTTGATCACTAAAACCTATGTTGGTAGGAACATTTTAACCATTTGGATTTGTATTGGTAGGCATGTTAGAAGAACTAGGGTTTGCTTTCGTGAATATTTTGTTTTAAGACCTAGTTGTAACCATAAAAGTTGTGTCTACCTTTGAAGATATTTGATGTGAATTAACTTGTTGAAATTAATTGGTAGCCTCAAATGTTTCTAACAAAGACCTAATAGGTTTAGGACCAATGATTGATAAATTTTTGAGTGAATGTAAGATGTGGAACTCTCAAATATAGACTCAAGTTTGATTGATGTGTTTTGATGCTTATGTACTTGAAAACCTTAAGAGTAGACTTGTGACTCCAAGGTGATTTTTTCCAAAAGATGTGTACTAATCCATCCAAATTCTTAGAAATAGATTGTTCTAAACATAGAGCTAAACTAGTTGATGTTTTGAAAAAAATAAGAGATTTTGTGTCAAAATTAAAAGTTGTGTTTGATGGTTATGTTTTAATGTTTGATGTTGACTATTTGATGTTGATCCTAATTGAAACCTAGAAGGTGTTTTTGATAAGATCAAGATGTTGAAGAACATGAACTTTGTTTATTGTTGTGAGTGTTATAAGTGATACAAGATTGTTTTTGTTTTTGTTTGAATGAGTTTTATGTTTGAAAACCAAAAGAAAAAATCAAGTTTGTTTGTTGAAAGTTGCATTTTTCCAATTTAGGAAAAAACATCGGTTTGTTTAGGAAAACACACCAAACTATTTTTTTACAAAAGCATCGATATTCTACAAAGGTGTATATATTTTAACAAAAGTGTTGAACTATTTAGAAAAGGCATCACTCTATAAAATGTTTGTTTTACATGATAAATGCATTGTGATGTGAAAGGCACAAATGTACAAATAGAAGCACCATTTTGACAAAAAAGGAAAGCATTGATTTGTGCAAAGACATCACATTGTTCAATAAAATGTGTTGATTTGTCCAGGGGATCTTTAAAATCCAAGTTGACCTATTTTTTTGTTTTTTTAATTTTGAAAAAATAGTATACAACATATAAAAAATGACTCAATCAGGTGATAAGATTCTTTGCACGTGTTCTTCTTCCACAAGAAATCAATAATTGGTGTCACAAGGTCATCACATGAAAACATGCCATGGAATACAACCTATTTAGTATTTAGATCAGGTTTATCTTCTCAAAGTGGGCCTACATGATAAAATACCACACATAGAATGGGTGACTAGAGTATGCATGCATGCACAACAAACCTCTCAACTTGGAAGGAAAATTTCCTTGCAAGGAGTTTTGTTGCCTCAAATATCTTTGGTACATAGCAAGTAACTTCATGGAACAATGATATTCCATAGCACCACTAAAATAATACATTCAAAATACTTAGGCCTCTAAAACAATAGGCCTCTAGTGGGAAGAACATAGGTGAACACCACCAACCTCTTGGACAACTCCTTGGTAAACCAAAAAACCATAGTTCCTAACAAAATTTTGGAGTGCTACATGCATGGATCAACCTACAAAATTTTCTCTCAGCCAATTTGTATAGCACACCCAAAAACACCGTTTAAAGTTGAACCCTTGAGTTCTCCATTAGGACGTATCTCAAGGTAGGCCTCCTACTCAAAATAAATAAAGGAGAGGAAGGATTTCCTATTTATCTTCACCCAAGATTGCACTAGGTGCAAGGGGAGAGGATACATAGCAACTACCTTAGGGTTAAAATGAAAAAATTGCAAGTTAAATATGTTTCTCTTCACCCAAGATCACACTAGGTGCAAGGGGAGAGGATACACATCCAACTTACCAATCATAGAAGACAAATAATACAATGTTTATTTTAGGTGCACCAAAATAGATGTGTGGTTCATTTTTAGCTACATTTAAAAGATGAAAGTTGTTAAATTTTAAACCCAAATGACAAGTGTGTTCATTTAACCCAAAACAAGTGTGTGTTCATTTTAAACCCAAAATCCAAAAGTGGGAGTTGTGGGGTTCAATTTTAAACACCAAAGCTAAATGTGAATCTAGTTAGAGGCGTTAAAATGAAATTTCTTGAAGTTTATCCTTCACATAAGTGTTAATAAACACTTTGAAATTTGATTCATGATTGGTTAGCCTATGCCCTTTCAGTTTGATGATAGAGGTTAGGTCCGCTCCTTGTTAAATCTACCTCAAAGCCCATCTTCACCAATTAATTTCTTGTAACTCAAAGGTCTTTATGAAAATATATGTGGTAGAAATTTTTTTGGTACATATGGTAGTGCATCTACTCAATTTAGTGCTTTGAAGATGAGTTATGATAGGCTATTTAATGTGTTTTTGATTGTGATTGGGCTAGATTTGGTGTTCCAAAAATTTGCAAATTTCAATATTTTGAGGGCAACCCATTTCTTATTTTAGCCTAAAACATCTCCATTTCCAATTTCATCAAAATACGAGGTCAATTGATGCATTATTTTAATGTCTCTCTGATGCGACAAACACATCTGACATACTCGTTTACAAAGGAGGTACCAAATTTTGATTGTTGGGAAAGATTTGATTGAAAACCCATGTTTTATTCAATTGATTAGGCCCACTCACAAAAAATCACTACTCTAGGATCTCCCATTTGTGCATAGTGAATTTGTTGGTGTTTTTTAGTGTAACCACGTTTATCTCCTAATCTACCTATGGAATTGCCAATTCCAATCAAGGGAAGATTGAAGGACCTGGACCAACTGACGAGGATTTGAAAAGACCTCCTACACTTTAGGCTCTGCAAAACCCAGGAGGGTGATCCCCATAATGTGTTTATAATATTTGCACAAAACTTATAAACAACATGAATGATAACAGATTATCTCACTTAATAGCTCAACACAATAGGATAAGATTGAAAATGAATTGGCCATTGATCAATAATACCAACTACTTGGAGCATGAGATACTATAACAATATTACACAACTTAATATAGTCATTAATTTGCAATTTGTAGCAAGCTCTAAGCCAAGACAAACAAATAAAAAACCTCACAAATGATTACAACCTAGACCAGTACCATATACCATTGAAGGAGTCAAATTCATAAGCATTTAAGGATCCATGACAGGTTTCAAACAAATAGCATATAAAATCTCAGATAATATTGCCTTACACTATCAATCTGTATTCTAACTCAATGCTACTTATCAAATCCTTACATGAACACATATATCTATAACCTCAATTCAGAATTTTAATTAATTCCTTGAATTAAAGCTAAAATGAGAATCATACACACCACAACAGTGAGATGAACAAAATAATGCTTGAACATTTTATTCAAGATAATGATATATTCATACAATGGAGAGACATGAGCTCGAAATGAGTAATTTTCATTCAGATGCCAGTACTGTCCTGAGAACATCAAACACTCATGAAACTAAAACATACAATAGAATAAAACAAAACCTGAGAGTAGCACTTCCACTATTACATCAGGCTCTTTACAATTTTCTCTGCAACCTTACTTAGACTCAACCTAAAGACATCTAACTTGCTAACTTGTATTTCTAGCCTTGAAATCCTTCTTATAGAGAATGAAGGAGCAAACAAGCATTGCACAAGAAAATACACTTGTCACCGGTCAATTGGACCGCTCTATGACACTTCACAAAAATGATTACAACCACCGAGTGATTGGAGAATCTTCTTGTTAATCCCACTCATTGGAGAATAGTTGTTGCATTTTCCAAACCTCAAAACCTACACCAAAATGCCACTGAGACATAACCAAGACTGTTATAACCATAACCGCTGAGTCATTAATGTCGATAGTAGACACTGTCTTACTCCTCCTTAGTTAAATATTTGTTCACCCATCTCTTATATTCTTCATCTATTGGCCAGTCAAAATTTGCTACCTCATTCACCTTGGTATGGTAAGTCATGTATTTCAATGCTACCTGATTGGCCTCTCTTTCAAAAGACTCCAAAAATGTGTTGGTGTTAATTATCTTATCCATGCTACTCACCAAAAAATCATAGTTTGAATCATCACAAATCAACTTGATTTTTGTGTTGATGACGTCATCCGCTCTATCCTTCCACTATTGTAGTGATTTAATATTTCCTTGTGCATCAATTATATATGGCAAAAATGTATCATTCTAATCATCAAAACTCTTTACCAGTTCCTTAATTCTCCTACTCAAATCATCAGGTAGGGCTTGGAAACCTTTCAGTGATTTCACAAAAAATTGAGTAGACCTCAATGATTGGGGCCTATTATTTGCATCAAATCTAGAGGCCTTATACATAATATCTAGATCATTGGCCCTAGGGATCCACTTCTCAGCCAAGGGAAAAACTATTTCCCGATCCCTATTAATATTTCTTACTTCATCCAAGAATAAAGAATATAAAGAATGTATTGATGGTAATATACCATCAACCTTCTCATTCAGGTGCCTCAAGATTGTATCAACAACCTCATTCTGTTTGGAAACCACTCCCTCCTCACTTGCTTTTAATGCAACCTATAATTTTGTGATCTTATTTTACATTTGCATATTTTATGGGATCCATAGAATATTTAACTGGCCCTAATGTAGGACTGAGAGCAGGCATCTAGATGGGGGATCCTGAAGTAGAATTAATTGGAGAAGTAAGGGGTACTGATCCTAATGTAGAAGGTAATTCCATGATACCAGGAGCACTAGAGGATTATCCCACCTACCTATATTTCAACCTATCTACCTCAGACTACAACTCAACATTCCTTTGTTGCATCCTACTATACTCTCCAATTATGATGTTATATTTCTCCATCAAACTCTTCTTTTCAGCTTCTTCTCTTTCAGCTGTCTTCTAGGCCAATTTGGCCACATTTACAGTCATGCTTGTAGCTTTTGTAGTTGAAGTTTCAGAAGCTCTCTTGATTATTAACCCACCCCTTAGGTTTGGGCTAATAT
The DNA here is from genome assembly GCA_007115665.2 of Sequoiadendron giganteum. NCBI lineage: Eukaryota > Viridiplantae > Streptophyta > Pinopsida > Cupressales > Cupressaceae > Sequoiadendron > Sequoiadendron giganteum. The sequence continues at coordinate 471,026,113 of CM021106.1, read as the reverse complement.
TCATCACATTTGGATTTCTGCCCCGGGGTGCCAATGCCCAAATTGATAGAGTTTCATATTCCTCACTAAAGGCAGAGTCCTGCAGGGCTGCCTTAACATCTTCCTCACTATTCTGTATGGGATGCTTGGACTTCAAATTGACATTAAATGCCACTGCATCTACTATGTCCCACTCAGGAAAAATTAGGACACCAGCCCGAGTCACCAACCTCCTTCCCTCCTTAGGAGTGATGTTTTTAAACTCATTCATGAGTTCAACCTTTACCTCATCATCATTATCCTGATCAGACCTATCAGGCCTTGATTCTCTTCTCTCCTTGCATTTGGCCTGGTATTCTTCTAGTTCCATCCTCCACACCAATTGCAAGAATGCTGGAGTCTTCAAAAATGCATCATCATCCAAGAATTCCTTGTAGGCCTCCATTCTGGCATCTTGTACACATTGTCCTTTCACATCCATATCAGATAACACTAACTATGTTGATCTAGGAGGGGAAGGAATAAAAACCTACATGTTTTGATCTGTAACAATTATCTCATCCGTCAGATTCTCTTGTGCTTCTCCAACTCTTTGCCTCTTAGACCTTGGCTCTGATGGTAGTAATGGAGGATCACTCTCCAGTGGTGAATCCAAAACAATAATATTTGTCCCTTTAGGTGCTTTGATATTTGGACCTGGTTGTGATGATGTCTTCATTATTTTTTTTCCTTTCTTATCCTCCTCCTCCTCATCACTATTGCCAATCCTCTTTCTCTTGTAAAGAGGTCGATTCACTGAGGGTTGATAATTTGGCCTTGTTTCTTCAAGCCTCACCTCTGGTCTTTGTATACCAAAATCTAGTTCCAAATTGATCCTTTTGGTCAGCAAGGTTCCCATGATCTCTTTGAAATTATCCATCAAGAAGTCAATTCTCTTGTGGAAAGAAGTGAACTCCATTAATGGATCATATTTTGGATCCATTTTATGCACCATAGCCAACAACTTCTCATATGTAATCCACTTTTCCTTATTCAATTCCTGTCTATTCAAATCAAATTCATTTCTAATTAGGTCCTTAGGAAAATTGAACTCATGTACAAACTTTCCACCTTTAATTCATTGCCTAAACAAGGAAAAGAAACCCTCAGGGTCATGCTGCCTCCTAGGACCACTCCTCAAATGAAATTCATCAAAATATCTTCCAAAGTGGACCCATCCTCCCTTGGAACAAACAAAATCAGATACAAAAGTGTAGTCAGGGAACAAAGTTCCTTTTCCCCTCCCTGTCAAGTTGTCCTCGTGAATACAACCTATTTGTCACATGACTGTGACAAACCCCATTTTGGATTGTACATTAAATGGGAAGATATGTGGGGATCCCTGGAAACCATATACTCTTAGCACAATACTTATAGGGTACAAGATGATGTCACCCCAATTGTGGAAATTTTTTAAATCAGGATTGCTCATCTTTGGTCTAAGGAGGTCATGTAGGTCTTCAGGGAATCTACGCACATTCACTACCAACTGAGCCTTGAGTCTGGAGGCAAAGCAATTTTCAAATTATAAAAAATTGGCACCTCCCCTATTGTATGATAGATCAACACTCCAAACCTATACTGGTAATTTTTCTCCATTTGCATCTTGCCTCAACCCCATCTTCTTTGAGAAGAAGTCGACATTCCTATACAAGAACATGTGCATTAACAGGGAATACCAAAAGAAAGGAGTGCTAGTATCCCCCAGCTATAACTTCAGCTATCCCTCATGTATCTTTTCTCCATAAAAGATGCAAAGTCATACACCACAGAGAAATTGGGATGCTGAATTTGGGCTCCCATGAACATGTATGCAATTGGAATTACAATATTAGGGTTGAATCCCAAAATCTAGCACAGTGAATAAAATGTAGCCAAAACATGATTGGCAAAGCAATTCAACCTGAAAGGCTCCTGGTCACTTGGGCTGATATGAATTGTTGAACTGCTTGCCCTAGCTAGATGAGGAGGAAGCAAATTCAACCTAAAAAGAGGCTTTGATCTTGCATACTCCTGCTTCATCTCCTCAAGATCAACTGGAACCAAAAATGAGTTGGATTCACTCAAATCAAACACCTATTGAATCTCATCCGCGCTTATACTCAGCAAAATTCCACCATCATTATCCCTTATTACTCTTGTAATAGGGTCATATCGTGTTGCCACTGCTTTGAGTAGGTCCACATTAGGAAACACATTTGGCACTGCTAGCTTCCCCATGTCATATCTCCAGCTGTTAGAAAATGGGTGAGGTAAGTTTCGCTGTCCATACCACAACCTAAACATTTCCAAACCAGTCATAGGAACCCTAGCATCTGCAATGTTATAATTCTTGCACACTAATCCTTCGCCTAGGGCTCTTCCACTCATCAGAACTAAATCCCTCTTCCTGTCATTTGTTGATAATGGGTGTTGATCTAGAAAATAATCATACAAATTCCTCTATAAATAATCAATATGGCCAGAATGTTGCTTTGGTGGAGCCATCTCAAATGAACTATGGATTCTTTAAATAATTCAAAATCTTGAATAAACTAGGGCTACCTAGAAAATGAAATTATAGCAAAACCTTGCAATTTCCCTTAATTAAACAAACCAGTAACCCTATGACAATAATCAACAAACCCCTTGACCAGCACACCACAATTTTCTTTGTGAAATCACAATTAAATTAATCAAGCAGTACAAAAAACAACTCACCGATTTTGTGCCTTGTAGAAGACCAAACTCCTACTTTGATTACTTGAAACTGTCTCTGGCTCTGAAACTACTTCCCCAAGGTGCTTGAATGCTTTGTGGTAAAATAGAATGAAGTCAAATACTTTATGTCAATCGAATTTAGCCAGTAAACATCTCATCCACCATTAAATCTCATTTGCATGCCGCGCCAATAACTCCAATCGCATTTGATGCGAATTTAAATTCTAACTGTCGATCCTTTACCCTTATTAGATGATCAAATGATCACCTTCAAAAATTCTGACGCAACCTCTATCTCAACATCAAGGGCCCACCATAGTATGCATCTCCAAGGAAGTACACGTGGCACCCACCCGTGATATTGTAATCACTAAACATCTTGCATCTTTGGATCACGCGATGGCGGGCAACCTTTGATTTCCACCATCAACAATCATGTTCATCAATAGCCATCACCAGCATTGAACATAACTGTTGAGCATATTTTCATCAAGATTATAACACCACCGTCGATCTTGAGCATGTGCATCTCGCAGTTGTTTTAGTAACCCACTATATAATGTATTAAAACCTGACATAAAATTTAAAACAGTTTATTAATATTTTTCGGTGTCAGCAGCTGAGACACATGGTGCCTGCTTGTGATATCACAATCAGTTGAAACTCAATAGTGAGGCCATCATGGGGTCGTAGTTAATAGTTAGGATCAACTGTTGGATGATCGACGGTCACCAAAAAACGTTCCCTACAAAATGGGGCACAGACCAACCTAAAATTAAGAGATAATAAAATTAGGTGAAATATTTAACACTATTTATTAAAAGGGGTCCAGCCTAGATGAGTCAATAGGACATAAGTCATTTTAAAACCTCTTTCAAAAAAGGTAACGGTGAAATAGATCCTACCCAAGGTATTAGATAGAACATTAGTACTTGTATGAAGGCAAAAATAAAATCCCCAACCTTAGGTTTCCTCTGAATAGTATGACAGACCAATAGAGAGGAAAGATAATAATGGAATTCAAAGAACAAAATTTGAAGCTCCATAAAATTTTTCACTATTTTATCAGTAGGAGAAATTGAAAATTTGTATTTTCCCTAATGTTTTAATATGCAAGTATTTAAAACATTTTCAATGTTTTAAATATTTTAATGTCTTAAATATTTCATTATGGAATTTATTAAAACTTTAGAGAGTCATTTTTTTCTCTTTTTATTCTTTCCCCACAACATAAATGTTGTCGGTAATGATGTCTTGAGGGGGTGTAGGGAGTATCTGTGAGAGATAAGTATTTCCACAAAGAATGATGCAGGAGCATCCTTGGTTCTTGGAAATCTTGCATCAACCAAAAAAATATTTTCATTCACTTTTGTTCTTGTTGAGTTCTTATTCATTTCAACATGGCAGATTTGGTATTTCATCATGTTTTCTCACCTAACCCTATGGATCTATTTTTTCATCGAGGACATGTTCATTTTCCTTATTCCAATATTTCAGCTCAATTGGATCTTTTTCTAGAAATTTATGGTTTTCAGATTAAGTGACTATTTTTGGAACTGGTCCCGAAATAATTTCAAACCTAACAACTAGTTTGATCGACTGTGGATCTTTCACGTAGCTTGCAGATCCTTGTGAGGTGTTTCAAATAGTTCTTCAGACTTTCCTTGACCTTAATTTTAGGTCCACACTTCATCATATGCACTTGTCATGGAGAAATTCAAATTTGAGGCTGACCTGTTCATGCACATGTTACATTTCCTTCATTAGAGATTGTAATGATCTTTGGCTGACGTAGATGTTTCTAGATCTGTAGATATGATATAAATGTTGTAATAGATCATTAGGATAGCAATCAACCCAGATCAAGATGATGAAGATGAATATAGAATTTGATCTATAATATTTCCATTCGCATATAGGAATATTGTATTTTCAGAATGTTGTATCAGGCCTATGAGCCCAATCTGTAAGCCTGGATGTGGCCGACTATATATAATTGAATTTTATGATAATTAGAGTGTTTGAATCTACATTTTCCTCCATATTCTGCATTGATTTTGTTTTGTAACTCTAGTTGCACAGTCTAGATTGTTCTCTTTGAGGACCCTCCTACCGTTACTACACAAGATTGGTATCAAAGTGAGATTCATTTCGTGGAAGATTGTTAGAGTTTGCAAAGTCCTATTGAAGATTTTTTGTGGGGTGGTGGACTAAGGATCTGACTTGCAGCTGTAGAGGACTTGTGTAAAGATGGAAAGAAGAAGAAATGGTATAGGAAATGGAGTGCGTGGAAATGTAGACCCAACTGTAATGAAGATGTTGAGAGGAATTTCTGCTAGATTAGAAGCAGTCGAAATGGCCCAGAGGAGAGGTCAACCAGTTGATGATGTGAGTGATGAAGAGGTAGAAGAACAAGAAGAAAGGGAAAGAGAAGATCAACTTGGCCTTGATCAAGGAGAAGAGAGGTTCATAAGAGCCCTAACCAGAGTGAATACTAAGCAACATTTCAATCTGTTGAATTATAGTGGCAAGTTGGATATAGATGAATTTCTTGATTGGATAACAGAGATGGAAAAGTACTTTGATTTTGAAGGAACCACAGAAGACAAGAAGGTGAAATTTTCTTTTACAAAATTGAAAGGACATGCATCCCTTTGGTGGGAACATTTGCAGACAGATACACAAAGAAAAGGATAAGAGAAGATAAAATCATGGGATTGGATGGTGAATAAGTTGAACACAAAGTTTATGCCCGTAGACTATCAGATCAGTTTGTTCCAAAATTTGTAGAATTTGAAGCAGAAGGAGTCAAGTGTAAAAAAGTATACTGAAGAGTTCTATAAGTTGAATATCGGATCTGGAAATTTAGAATATGAAATCAAGCAAGTAGCTAGATATATGAATGGTTTGAGGTCGTCTATACAAGAGGAGATCAGTTTGATTAAGTTGTTGAGTGTTGAGGAGGCATATCAGTGTGCCCTAAAAGTAGAAGAGAACTAAATAAAAGACATGAGCAGATACGAAGAGGAAGAGGTGGAAGATTTTAGAGAGGGAGAATTTTTATTAGAGAGGAAGAGGCTATTTTGCAGATCAAAATAAAGATAAGGAAGTTAGTAAGAATGATAATTCATACTGTAGAGATGATGGAAACTCTTACCAAAGAGGAGAATATGGTGGTTACTGAAATAAGGATTATAGGAAGGATGATAGAAGATAGGAGAAAAGAGTATTTAGAGGAACTTGTTTCAAGTGTGGTGGAGAAGGACATAGAGCATTTGAGTGTAATCAGGTAGAGACAAGCAAAGGGATAGAGAATATTAGAAGAGCAACCTTTATTGAGGAGGATCATGTTGAATCATCTAATAAAATAGAAGAGGGAGTAGTGTTGGTGAACATAAGAGTATTGTGTCAAAGTGAGATGGAGCAGGAACCATTGTAGAGAAAGAATTTATTTTGAACCAAATGCAAGGTAGTTGGTAAATTTTGTAAAGTGATTATTGACAGTGGAAGCTATAAGAACCTGGTTTCTAAAGAAATGGTGACCAAATTGAAGTTGGAAAGGTTGAAACACCTGAAGCCCTATTCAATAGCATGGATTCAAGATGAGCATAAGATATTGGTAAGTGAACAATGTTTGGTAAAATTGAAGATAGGAAATTATCATGATGAATTTTTGTGTGATATCATGCCTATGGATGTATGCCATGTTTTTTTGGGAAGGCCTTGGCAGTATGATAGATAGGTTATTCATGATGGAAAAAATAAAATATATACCATTATTGCTAATGGGATGAAGCAAACTTTATTACAATTGGAGGATGTTCCTAAAGTTGAGATTCGTACGAATGCTAGAATTTTTTTGGTTGATTGATGAGGGTGCAACCCGAGACATAGAAAATCACACAGAAAAACTAACAAATCTTATTATTTTCAAAGTATGAAATTCCTACATGCAGAGGATCTCAAATCCTTGAGTTTTGCAATACATGCAAATTACAGAAAGAAACTATAGAAATTCCCCTATTCACAGTATGTGATCTTCTTTCCCCAAAAACTGCCTAAAAGAAACAGTAACTCGCCCATAAATAGCCCGTTTCTTTGTTTGGAGCCAAAAACGGGATTCAAATTATGCACCAACTTTCGGAAGCTCTAACTCAAGATCTAACCGTCAGATCTTCAATGATAATACCTTTTCGGAAAGCTCTCGCGAAGATCTCTTGCCGAAAAGTGGGGCCTAAAGGCTAACCACTTTCGTATTCCGCCAATTTTTCAGGCCCATCCGGAGCCTCTAAGTACCTCAAAATTAGCTCCGAAGATTTCATAAGGCAAAAAGCAGAAATTGAAACTTGAATAACTTTTGAACCGGAAATGCTCTTGATCTGATTCTTTCACCAAAGTGTTTATTATTATGTCCTGAAGCTTCCCTTAAATTTTTGTCTCCTCACGCCTTCAAATTCATACCTGCTAAAAATAGCAGTTGAGCAGAAAAAGCAGAAAAGCAGTTCTGAAAGTTGGGAATTCTTCTTCGACGAAAAGGGTATCCAAAAATGCAAAAACATCTACAAAAAAATCTAAATGAAAGTAAATATATTTTTGGGTGATGTAGGATTGCCCTTACACCACTGGATGCTCCTGCATCAGACACCCAGGGTAATTTGAAAAGTGACTCCGTCACTTCTCAGATGGTTGAGGAAAACCCAAACGGTCAACCTCTGCCTTGGACAACCAGGATGAATCTTCCACAGGCCTTCCTTTCCACTTCACCAGATATTCTTCATATTGCCTATTTCTGGTACTCCTTCCTACACGGCTATCCAAGATTTCTTCAATCTCCTCCTTTTCTGAAGTAGGTGCTGGAATACCGCACTGTTCCATTGCTGGTACTTCCTCTGCGCCACCCTCATGATATTCTATCAAATCTGCAATGTTGAACATAGGGGAAATGTTGAATCCATCTGGCAACTCTACCTCATATGCGTTCCCTGAATCATGCCTCTTCAAAATTTTACAGGGACCGAACTTCTTCATCTTCAATTTGTTATAGGTTCCTACTGGAAACCTTTCTTTCCTCAAGTGGACCATCACTTCATCACCAATCTGAAACTCCTTATACCTCCTCTTTTGATCTGCCTTAGCCTTATACTGCATATTCATCTTGTTAATGTGTTCTTTTACCTTCTCATGCATATTCTTGATGTGTTCTGCAAAGTCTTCAGCTTCAGCACTTGTCTTCTTCTCTTGGTCCATCTTCCTCAATTCTGGAGCAGTCCTAGGACTACTTCCATACACAATCTGGAACGGTGATCTACCAGTGCTTCTATTGATAGAATTGTTGTAAGCGAATTCTGCCTGGGGTAAGATCAAATCCCATCCCTTTGGTTTATCTCCTACCAAGCATCTCAGTAGGTTACCCAAACTCCTGTTCACAACTTCAGTCTGCCCATCAGTCTGGGGATGGTGTGCAGAACTAAACTTCAACTCTGTTTTCAACTTCTTCCATAAGGTCCTCCAAAAGTATCCAACAAATTTTGTGTCACGATCTGAGACTATACTCTTTGGCAAACCATGTAGCCTCACCACCTCTTTGAAGAACAAGTCAGCAATGTGGACTGCATCATGGGTCTTCTGGCATGGGATGAAATGTGCCATCTTCGAAAACCTATCAACCACCACAAATACTAAATCATTCCCTCTCTGTGTCCTTGGCAAACCAAGAACAAAGTCCATACTTATATCCTCCCACGCCTCTCTGGTACAGGTAAGGGCTGATACAACCCTGTATTCTGACTCACTCCTTTAGCCATTTGACATACCCTACAACTCTGCACAAACTTCTTCACATCTTGTGATAACTGAGGCCAATAATAATGCTCACTGATAATGGAAATGGTCTTATCCCGACCAAAATGTCCTGCCATTCCTCCACTGTGCTTCTCCTTTATCAGATTCTCCCTCATGGAACTCCTCGGAATACATAATTGACTTCCCTTAAACAACATGCCTTCTTGAATTAGGAAATCCAACCACTTTGTCCTGTCAACTGTAACAGGTTCCTTGCAAGCTTTCCAAGCCTCTGCAAAATCAGGATCATTCGGGTACAATGTCTTGAGTTCACTGAACCCAACCACCTCAATCTGCATTTCTATCAACAATGTATGCCTCCTACTTAAGGCATCTGCAACCCTATTTGACTTCCCACTCCTATGCTTTAAAACAAATGTATAACTCTGCAAAAATTCTACCCATTTCATATGCCTCTGATTTAATTTTCCCTGACTACTCAGGTACTGCAATGCTTGATGATCAGTATACATAACAAATTCCTTCGGCAACAAATAATGCCTCCATTTCTTTAATGCTTGAACTATTGCATAAAATTCTTGGTCATATACAGAGTACTTTCTCTTTGCATCATTTAACTTTTCACTGAAATAGGCAATGGGCTTACCTTCCTGGCTTAACACTGCTCCAATGGCACAACCACTGGCATCACAATCCACTTGAAACACCTTATTGAAATCCGGGAGAGCCAAAACAGGTTGTTCTGTCACCTTCTGCTTCAATAGATCAAAACTCCTTGCTGCTCTAGTGCTCCACTTGAACTCTTTTCTATCCCCTCTCATTGTTTCAGTTAGGGGTGCACAAATACTACTGAAGTTTCTAATAAACTTTCTGTAAAAACTGGCCAAACCATGGAAAGACCTCACCTCAGTAGTAGTTCTTGGGGTAGGCCATTCCAAAATAGCCTTCACCTTCTCTGGGTCCATCTTGAGACCTTCTGTCGAGACAACAAACCCCAAGTACACTAACTCCTTCTTCACAAAACTACACTTCTTCAGATTAATCAGCAATTTCTCTTCTCTTAACTTCTCAAAGACTCTACCAATATGCATTATATGCTCATCCAGTGACTTACTGAATATCAAAATATCATCTAAATACACAATAACAAAGCTTCCTAGGAACTCTTTCAGTACCTCGTTCATGAGCCGCATGAATGTGCTCGGTGCATTGGTTAGCCCAAAAGGCATGACTAACCACTCGTACAGGCCCTCTTTGGTCTTGAAGGCGGTCTTCCATTCATCTCCCTCTCGAATCCGAATCTGGTGATATCCACTCTTCAGATCAATCTTTGTGAAGTACTGAGCTCCACTCAAACAGTCCATCAGGTCATCCATCCTTGGCAGGGGAAATCTATACTTGATTGTTATCTTGTTTATGGCCCGAGAGTCTGTACACATCCTCCACTCCCCATCCTTCTTTGGTGCTAGTACTGCAGGTACTGCACATGGACTCAAACTCTCTCGAATCAAACCCTTTCTCAACAACTCCTCAACTTGTCTGTTTAACTCCTCATTTTCTGCAGGAGTCATTCTATGAGCTGCCTTATTCGGCAAACTGGCTCCTGGGATCAAGTCAATCTGATGACTGATCTTCCTCATTGGTGGTAAACCCTCAGGTACATTATCAGAAACAATATCCTGAAACTCATTCAATAACCCAGAAACTTCTACTGGAACCTTCTCACTACCCTCCTTATCCATTTTAGGAATCAATGCATAACACACACGCTCATGTTTTATGCCTTCTAAAAATTTCCTTCCATCGACATAACAAATTCTAGCACTACTGCATACCTTTTCTTCGGCCTTCTTCAGGGGTTTCAACTTATGGCGGACTCCACCCTTCATCAGGGAATAAGTGTTTGCATGGCCATCATGTACAGCTCGCCTGTCAAACTGCCACGGCCTTCCCAACAACATGTGACATGCATCCATGGGGATGATATCACAGAGTACCTCATCACGATAGCTTCCGATCTTGAACTTCACCAGGCACTGCTCATTGACTAGAACTTTGTGGTCTTTCTGCAACCAGGCAATCCGATATGGATGTGGATGCCTTTCCCTCTTCAGCTTCAACTTTGTAACCATTTCTTCTGACACTAGATTATCAGTGCTCCCACCATCAATAATGACATCACAACATTTGTCTTCACACTTGCACCTTGTGCGAAACAAATTCTTCCTCTGTTCTGGCTCCTTCTCTTCAGTCACCAAGGCTCTTCTAACCACTAGGGCTTCTCCCCTTTCAGCATCATCTGAATGCTCAGATTGAGCCTCCTCATCTACATGCGCAACTCTTGCATGACCTTCTGGCCTTTTGTCTGTCCTTCCTTGGTATTGTGGACATTCATAGGCTCGATGCCCTTCTTCACCACATCGGAAACAAGTTCCTCTGAAACCACCTCTTCCAGGTCCTTGCCCAAATCTTCCTCGTCCTCTACCTCTTTGATCACCACCATTCTGATCACGTGGGCGGTAGAAGTTATCATTCCTCTGGCTTCGACTGGTACCCACATCTTCATTTTTCTTCTCATCCTCATTTCGGCTTCCAAAAGATCTTCCGCTACCCCTTCCGCTTTGACCTCCTCGTCCTTTTTGCTTGCTATCAAATCTCTTGTTCAACTTCTCTTCAACTCTCAGCGAAAATTGGTAAGCATCCTCAATGGTGGCCATTCTGACCAGGCTTAACTCCTCTTGAATGCTCGGCCGTAACCCATTAAGATAACGGGCTACCTTCTCCTTGTTGGCCTCTGCATGTCCCGTTCTGATGATCATCTTGTGAAAATCTTCTGTGTATTCTTTCACAGATCTACTTCCTTGCTTCAACCCTTGCAATTTCTTCAATAGATCTAACTCATAGTCCATTGGCATGAACTGCTTCTTCAGTTTCTCCACCATGCGATCCCATCTGGTGATCTTTCCCTTTTCTCTCTTATTTCTTTCTAGTTGGACCTCTTTCCACCAGATACTGGCGTGGCCCTTTAGCTTCGTTTTTGCAAACTTAACCCGATCTGGGTCCTCTACTTCTTCATACTCGAAATACTCTTCCAACTCATTGATCCAATCAATCAACTCTTCCGGGTCTAGACTTCCGGAAAAACTGGGAACTTCTACTCTAGGTCTTTTTCCGATCTTCGAAATGGCCCTTATCAGCCGCATTTGATCTTGATCAATAGCTTCTTCTTCCTCTTCTACATCTGAATCTTCCACCTCTTCTTCATCCTCACTTTCTTCTCCCCTTCTCGGGTTTACCCCTCTTCTTAACTCTCTTTGTAATGCATTTATTTGTCTCTGGAGGGCTCTGAAACCCTCAGCCGCTAATGGATCTCTTCCACCAGCATTTCTGGCACCACCTCGCCTACCACGTGCCACTCTTGGAGGCATCTTGAATATCTTGAACCCACAACCACAGTCCTGGTGCGAACTGCCTCACGATCGGCGATCTGTCCACACGCTCAAGAAAACCCGCTCTGATACCACTTGATGAGGGTGCAACCCGAGACACAGAAAATCACACAGAAAAACTAACGAATCTTATTATTTTCAAAGTATGAAATTCCTACATGCAGAGGATCTCAAATCCTCGAGTTTTGCAATACATGCAAATTACAGAAAGAAACTATAGAAATTCCCCTATTCGCAGCATGCGATCTTCTTTCCCCAAAAACTGCCTAAAAGAAACAGTAACTCGCCCATAAATAGCCCGTTTCTTTGTTTGGAGCCAAAAACGGGATTCAAATTATGCACCAACTTTCGGAAGCCCTAACTCAAGATCTAACCGTCAGATCTTCAATGATAATACCTTTTCGGAAAGCTCTCGCGAAGATCTCTTGCCGGAAAGTGGGGCCTAAAGGCTAACCACTTTCGTATTCCGCCAATTTTTCAGGCCCATCCGGAGCCTCTAAGTACCTCAAAATTAGCTCCGAAGATTTCATAAGGCAAAAAGCAGAAATTGAAACTTGAATAACTTTTGAACCGGAAATGCTCTTGATCTGATTCTTTCACCAAAGTGTTTATTATTATGTCCTGAAGCTTCCCTTAAATTTTTGTCTCCTCACGCCTTCAAATTCATACCTGCTAAAAATAGCAGTCGAGCAGAAAAAGCAGAAAAGCAGTTCTGAAAGTTGGGAATTCTTCTTCGATGAAAAGGGTATCCAAAAATGCAAAAACATCTACAAAAAAATCTAAATGAAAGTAAATATATTTTTGGGTGATGTAGGATTGCCCTTACACCACTGGATGCTCCTGCATCATTGATGGAAGGAGATTTTTGGATGGACTTAGACATGAGAACATGTTCTATGCTTTGGTTCCTAAGAAGGTTGAAGACTTGAAGCATATAGAAGAAAAATCAGAAGAGATAAAAGAGTTGCTGGTAGAATATGAAGTTATCATTTCAGATAATGTACCTGATGGATTGCCACCTGTGAGGAGTATTAGTCATTGCATGGATCTGATTCCTAGATCTAGTTTTCTTAATAAAGTAGCACATTGAATGACACCGGTAGAAAATGAAGAATTGTATAGACAAGTGCAAGAATCGTTTACAAAAGTTTTGATCATAGACAACTTAAGTCCTTGTGTCGTACTTGCAATGCTATCACCTAAGAAGGATGGAAAATGGAGGATGTGTACAAAATCTAGAATCATAAACAAGATCACAATGAAGTATAGATTTCCTTTGCCCCCGATGGATGAAATTATGGATTGTTCCAGTGGAGCTAAATACTTTACAAAGTTAGATTTGAAGTTTGGATATCATCATATCAGAATCAAAGAAGGGGATGAGTGGAAGAAATCATTCAAGATAAATGAAGGATTTAATGAGTGGTTGGTGATTCCTTTTGGACTACCAAATGCACCTAGTACTTTCATGAGGTTGATGAATGTTGTATTGAAGAAATTATTGGGTAATTTTGTGATTGTCTATTTGGATGACATCTTGATTTTCAGTAAGAATAGAGAAGAAAATTTGTTGGATATAAGACAAGTTTTGCAAAGGTTGAGAGAAGAGTATTTGTTGATAAACATTAAGAAGTGTAGTTTCATTAAGGAAGAATTGGTATATCTAGGATTTGTGATATCAGTGGATGGATTGAAGATGGATCCTAATAAGGTAAGATAAATTATCGAATGGCCTACACCGAAAAGCATTGGAGATGTAAGATCATTTCATGGATTGGCTAGTTTCTACTGAAAGTTCATTAGGAATTTCAATTTTATTTGCAGTCCTATGACATAAACAATGAGAGGGGAGAAAAAATATTTTAGATGGACGTCTGGAGCAGATTGAAGTTTTGAGTTGTTAAAATAGAAGGTGAATGAGTAGCCTGTGTTGGCTTTAATAGACTCTAATAAGGTATTTCAAGTAGTTTGTGATGCAAGTGGAAATGTAATTGGATCAATATTGAGTCAAGAAGGAAGACCAGTAGATTATTTTAGTGAGAATTTGAATGATGCAAGGAAAAGGTATTTAGTGTATGATCAAGATTTTTATGCTATAGTTCAAGATTTGAAGAAATTGGGACATGAATTGTTGTCTAAGGAGTTTGTGTTGTATACAAATCATCAAACATAGCAATATTTGAAAGTCAAGTTAATTTGAATCAAAAACACATGAGATGGGTGGAATTCTTGCAAATTTATACTTTTATTTTGAAACATAGGAGTGGAAATTCAAATAGAGTTGTTGATGCTTTGAGTAGGAGAAGGAATTTACTGGTAGAGATGAAATTGGAGGTATTAGGATTTGATGAATTGAATAACTTGTATGAGAAAGACCCAGATTTTGAAGAACCTTGGAGATCTTGTAAACAACTAGTCTTGGAGGATAGGAGTCAATGGTTGGATTACTTCATTCATGAGGATATGTTGTTCAGAGGGAATCACTTGTGTATACCCCAGAGTTCAATGAGGGATAACTTGGTGACAGAGAAACATAGTGGAGGATTGGAAGAACACTTTGGAGTTGATAAGATAGTAACATTGGTAAGTGGGAATTAATTTTGGCCTCAGATTCATAAGGATGTTAGGAAATTTTTACAAAGTTGCAAATTTTTTCAAGTTGTAAAAGAAAGTAGTTAGAATGTTGGATTGTATAAGCCTTTGAAAGTTCTAGAGACACCTTGGGAGGATATCAACATGGATTTCATACTTGGTTTTTCAAAGAAACAGAGTGGTAATGATTCTATATTTGTGGTGGTAGAATTTTTTTCTAAGATGGCACATTTCATACCTTGTAAGAAGACTACAGATGCAACACATGTAGCATACTTGTTTTTCAACGAAGTGGTCAGGTTGCATGGATTACCTAGGAGTATTGTTTTAGATAGAGATACAAAGTTTGTTGGTTACTTTTGGAGGACACTTTGGAAGAAGTTGAAGACATATTTGAAATTCAATTCTACTTTTCACCCACAGACTGATCGATAGATAGAGGTAGTAAATAGGAGTTTGGGGAATTTGTAGAGATGTTTGGTTGGAGAGAAGATCAAAAGTTGGGATTTAGTCCTTGCTCAAGCAGATTTTTCCTACAATAATTCAATGAACATGAGTACTAGAAAAAACACCTTTTGAGATTGTTACTAGAGTTCATCCTAGAGGTATACTAGAATTGTGAGACATCAATAAGGAGGGTAAAAGAAGTTTTGAAGTAGATAAATTTACAGAACATATGAAGAAAGTGCATACTCAAATAAAGAAACAATTGGAAGATATGAACCGAAAGTATAAGGAATTAGAAGATGAAAAGAGTAGAAATAAGGAGTTCAAATTTGGAGATGAAGTGATGATGTATTTGAGGAAGGAAATATTTCTAGTTGGCACATATAGTAAGCTCAAGATGAGAAAGTTTGGACCCTATAAGATTTTGAAGAAATTCGATTCAGGAAATGCATATGAAGTAGAGTTATGAGATGGCATGGGTATATCACCTACATTCAACCTTGTAGATCTACATTAGTACCATGAAGCAGAATTCAGTGAAGACAGTAGGGAAAAATTGGAAGAATAACTTCCTAAATAGGAATCAGATGAGATAGAAGATATTTTGGATGTCAGAGATGAGAGGAAAACTTGTGGAAGATAGTACAAAGAATATCTTGTGAAGTGGAAAGATAGACTAGTGGATGATTCTTCTTGGATTTCTCAAGCGGAGGTAGACCGTATTAGTTTTCCTTTAGCCCCAACAAAGTGAGGAACTCTCTTTTCAAATAACCCCAAATTTTTGATGTAGGAGCATCCTTGGTTCTTGGAAATCTTGCATCAACCAAAACAATATTTTCATTCAGTTTTGTTCTTGTTTAGTTCAAGTTGGCAGATTTAGTATTTCATCATGTTTTCTCACCTAACCCTATGGATCTATATTTTCATTGAGGACATGTTCATTTTCCTTATTCCAAAATTTCAGCTCAATTGGATCTTTTTCTTGCAAGTTATCGCTTTCAGATTAAGTGACTATTTTTGGAACTGGCCCCAGAATAATTTAAAACCTAACAGCTAGTTTGATTGATAATGGATCTTTCTCGTAGTTTGTGGATCCTTGTGAGGTGTTTTGAATTGTTCTGTGGAGTGTCCCCAACCTTAATTTTAGGTCCACACTTCATCATATCCACATGTCCTAGAGAAATTCAAATTTGAGGCTGACCTATTCATGCAAACATTACATTTCAGTCATCAAAGATTGTAATGATCTTTGGCTGATGTGGATGTTTCTAGATCTACAGATATTATATAAAGCTTGTAATAGATCATTAGGATAGCAATCAACCCAGATCAAGATGATGAAGATGAATATAGAATTCGATCTATAATAATTTCACTCACATATATGAATACCATATTTTGAGTTTGTTGCATCAGGCCTGTGAGCCCAATCTATAAACCCGGATGTGGCCGATTGTATGTAATTGAATTTTCTGATAATGAGAGTGTTTGAATATGAATTTACCTCCATATTCTATGTTGCTTCTATTTTGTAACTCTAGTTGAATGGTCCAGATTGTTCTTTTTGAGGACACTCCTACCGTGACTGCACAAAAGCATGAGGGGATAGCATTTAATTTTTAAAAATCTATTGGAATGCATTTTTTCTAGCACAATATTCTTCCTCGAAATCTGACAGGAAATGTTATCGGTAGAGGAAGTGTGCAAGAATGTAGGGAGATGCGTGGGGAGATTTTGGGTAATTAAATATTTGCAATTACACTTTATAAGATTGTGGAATTAAACATTTTCAATGGAACATTGTTAAAAGTAGAAATAAATAATTTTGTCTCACAAAAGTCTTTGCCCACAATCTCATGGTAGCAAATGTTGTAGCCAAAAATTGCTTGCGAGAATGAAGGGAAGCATGGAGGTGAGCTTTCCTAGTTATGAAAAGTCATTTCGGGGCTTTTGGGTAGCTGTATAAGCTTGGAGAAAATTGTTTCAACTTGCAAGATATTGCTTGGAGTTTTTTCAATTCCCCGACAATAGTTTTTAGCAAAAAATTGTCAAGTTTTTTCCTTACGGCAACATGAAAAATGGTCTACATAATTTGATGTTATTTGAAGAAGCAAGAGAAATGACCCAAGAATCAAATGAATTCTCTTACATCATTTAGAATGGTTTGTGATTCCCCTCATTCATAGAATATGAAGATCAATCAAGTTTTTAACATTTGGGGCAAATTTTTAGAGTGTTTGCAAGTTCAATACGATTGTTTCATCATCTAGAAGCTTTCCCAATCTATTCCTTATGCCTTGGGAGAATTTTTAAAATATTTTGATCTTTTGTAGAGTGCCACTAAGCATAGAAATAGCCCAAATACAATAGTCATGACCTGCATCTCATTCTTCTTTTGTTGCAATGGTTAATGCACCATGTGAAGGTTCCAAATGGTCTATAGAGAATTTTGTGGGTGCATAATGCTCAATTGGTACTAGAAAATTTGCACAAAGGATTAGTTGTCAAACAACTATTTGAAAAGATGTCAAATATTTGTAGAGAAAGAAATAAAATATTTAAAGATTAAAATGTATGACAAATAAAAATTTTAATTGCCAATGAAATGGGTTTTTCCCCAAAAGTGAAATTTTTCACTTGCCAAGTGAAAATGCAGCTATAAGTGACTTTTTACGAATAGGTAAAAATATTACATGAGATTTGAAAATGCAAGAGGATACAAACTTTAGTTACAAGGAATGAATACAAAAGAAGAGGGAAAAGAATGTGTAAAAGGGAATTTTTTTGCAGATCTGAAGGTTGAGTTTGTGACATGTGTCATATTAAGAGTCAATCTATGATTTCTTCTCATTAAAATGTATTTTTTGTCTGATTTTTTAGGGTTCTAGGATTTTTGAAGAAGCTGCAAGGGGTAGGCTATTAGTTTTGTGCAAGAAACTAGAGACTCATGTTGTGAAAATATTCTTATAGATGCATTGTATATATTGATTGTAGTATAATTGAATACATTATTTTACATGCTCTCAATTTATCTTGTTCCCAATCTGCAATAAAGTATTTCTTTCAGTAATACAATCAAGGGTTGTAAATATTTCAATGCAATTTTGCTTCATCTGGATTATTTTCACGATTAGTGTGTGCTCATGGAGCAGTGTAAATTCTTTCAATGAAAATAATGAAAACATTTTGTTGTAGGTTAGATTATTAAGTAGAAGTTGCACTTTTAGTTATTAATTGATCTCATTAGCATTTAAGGTGTTAATGTTGAGTGACCATCAAGATATGTGTAGAATGTGATGAAGGATGCGTACATGCATTATGACTCTATAGCCCTAGATAGGCACCTGTTTATTTTGAATTTGGTTTTCCTTCAAATTCAGAAACATGCTTTAAATATACAACCAAGATTTACTTTCTAAAATATTTATCTTTAATTATTTGCATTCTTCATTCCTGTTGGTGGTGTTTTCTGCACAACAACAACTCAGAAAAAAT
Source organism: Sequoiadendron giganteum (assembly GCA_007115665.2). Classification (NCBI taxonomy): domain Eukaryota; kingdom Viridiplantae; phylum Streptophyta; class Pinopsida; order Cupressales; family Cupressaceae; genus Sequoiadendron; species Sequoiadendron giganteum. The sequence continues at coordinate 471,007,610 of CM021106.1, read as the reverse complement.
ATAAAGTATTCTATCTCTCTTGAAAGGTTGATCTATATGAGAAAAGAGATAACCCCAAGGTCTCTCGGGTGTCAGGTCATGACCATGCAGTGGAACCACTCAGTGGTAAATGTGAAAATTATGGTAATCACAAAGGGACCTTATGAAACAAATGCTGGAAGCTCTAAACTTATCAGAATTTATAACAAAATGATACTCAAATTCTTGGTTCTAACCAAAGTTTAAAGAAAAAACAAAAGATAAGGGTTTTAGAAATCCTAAGATTAATGTTACTCCTAAAATCAACAATATTAATGATGAAATACTTAGAACAGACCAATCCCATAAAAATAATTTTTGCATAACCCAAGTTATACCCGCAATCTCACAGAAACAGTGCAATCTTCTAAGGAATTAAATATTTTTAGATTATGGACATTCATTCAATGGAACTGGATAAATGCCACAATGGAAATAAGCACAAAAGTATTAGGTACAGGTTGACCTTGTACAACAATCCCACAATCAAGAAGTTGCCCAAATTATGAACTGGAGATTGCTATAACACTCCAAGCATTAAATCAAAAGCACCATTAAATTATTTAACTCTAAATCTAAAATGCATTCATATATTTCCAAGCAATTTCAAAGATAGAACAAGAACCATGCAGGACAAATCAATGCAAAGAAGACACCAATAATAACACAATGTCTTCACTTGTATTAAATCATTAGTAATAGCAACAATTCTAATGTTTTGTGTTACAACACTTGCTTGAAAATGAAACTAATTCCTAATTCTTCTAATCTATTGTCTAACCTCTTTTAACTAACCAACAATATCTTACTCTTCTAATCCAACCAGTTTCTATCTAGTAACTAGTAACCCTTACAAATGTGGAAAAATGCCATACTTATAGAAATATCACTTGCGTTGGCCTGAGCTAGGGTTATAGAGAAAGTTGACCACACATCAAATCGGCCAAGATAGCTATCAATAAATCGCCACCCTACATTGAATGCATGAGTTGCCCTTTCAGATTGGCCTTGGACTTTTACAAATCACGGTATAGAGAAAACAAGTCTGTGAATCACCCCTCACCATTAATGCCTCAGCCATGTGAAGCAGAAGAATGGCCATGTACAAGTGAGCTTGACCTACCCTCGGCCATAAATTGTACCTAGCCAAATCCTGCGGATCCTGCAAAAACCTCAAAGAGTGCACATCCTTTCTCCTTCGGCCTTGACAACAACAAATTTCTCAATCTAGTTTGCACTCAAAGAGCCACAATTAGTAACCAGTATAACACGAGAATCCAAGCTAGTCCATCATGAAAAACTTAATCATCATAGAGATCAAAATAGCCATCAGAATCAATTAAAACTTCATTAATTTATCCTTGTCAAAGTTCGAGATTTTCACCCCTTCACGGAATTCAGGTCATGAAGGAAATTCAGGAAATTTCGAGCCAAGCGGATTTTAGCGTAGGAAGCACAAAAAATCACCAAAAGGCCGATCACTTATCAATCAAAACTCAAGAAATGTCTGCACATACCATTAAATTATCCAAATCCATCCTGGAATGTAGAACGATACACAATAAGGCCATGAATCCTCTCAGTTCACAACAAATAATAGACTTTCAAGAAAATCCGATAGGGATAGAATCACCTAAACTGACAATACTTAGCATACTTTAGGAAAAAGAAAGGAGAAACAAACTATCGAGAATTTCCCAAGGCAATGGATTCTCATGAAGTCCACATAATTCACACTCCATTGACCGACAATTTTGACCTCTCGACACCCCCAAAATGATCAAAATCGTGCTATCGCAAGCCACTCAACCAACCAATGAGGTAATGTTGTAAATCATGGTGTTGCAAGCTAGTCATTCAACCATCTATGTAACACAGTAAATCGTGACACTACAAGTTGAGCACTAAGCTCCCACAGTATTGTGGTAAACCACACAATCGTGACCCAAATGCAGAGCCCTCAAGGTAATAAGGTATGACCACACTACCACACCAAATGAACCAACCTCGTGCTACCACAACTCATTGTGCAGACCCTCGTAGTATGGTAGTGCCACTCTGCAACCGCGACCTGAATCGAAGACACACACAACATCGAGGTGAATGGCCCAAAGGCACAACCTGGGAAAATGACGAAGCGAAGGAGATTTCAGAGGAATCCGGGGAAGATGAAATTCCTGGAAGCATGGAAATCTCTGAAAACAGTGCACAACCAGCCCGGTCGGGAAAACAAAGGAACGAAGGAAAAGTCAAAAAAAAAAACCCAGGGAGACAGAAATCCATGAACACCAAAATCCCCGAAGATAGCACAAAACCAGCCCCATCAGGTTTTCCAGGTAGCTGAGGAAATTCGCCCGAAGGGAAAATTCCCGAAAATAGGGAAAAACTCGAAATTGTCCAAAAGACTCAAAATTTTCAAAGTGTTAGCATAATAGGGGCACTTTATAAGAAAGATAGGCATCTGGGAACACTGCAAAGTAGACAAAACTAGGGCCAAAGGACCAAAACACCCAAAAATCAAAACCTCAGGATTTTCAAAGACAATCTTCAAAAGGCAAGGCCATAGAAAAGAGCTAGAAAACTAGGCAAAAGAGGGTCCCTACTTTCAGTGGGGCATGTGTGAAAAACTACACAACAAATGGCGACTTCACTGGGGAAATGCTCTAGAGCATTTCAATGACAAACTAGAATCGAGAACCCAAAATCTTTGGTTTCAGTCGAAGCATCAGGTTACCTATGGACAAGGTTTCAAAAATCACAAACAAGAAAAACCTTTCCTGTACCAGGGTTGAAGTGTGTGTATATGCATTCATTTCCCTTTCCTTAGTTGCAACAAGGACCCAACTTATTCTCATAGGGCTACTTAAGGCTTCCAACTCCAAAAGCAACCTAGATAGAGCCTCGCTACTAGTCAGGCATCCATATCCCCAACAAGATTATCAATGTGACCCTCCCTAGTATAGCTCTACTACTAGCCAGGCATCAATAGCCTTGGTAGAGATACTAGGATACCCCTGATAAAGTGAACATTTCTTTTGATTTTCAATATTTTCTTTTCCTTTTATTTTTTTGATATTCTCTTTGAGATCTATTTTTTAAGCTTTCCTTTTAACCCTGCAAGCGATGAAGCATGCACTTAGGGATGAAAACCACAGTGGCACTGGAGAAGAATATAAGATTTTTCACCCAATCATACCTCATAAAGACCCTATGCAACCTTGGAATCCTTAATATTTGTGTCAAAATATAAGACCCAAATACATTCCAAAATTTGACTTAATCAAGTGACTCGAATTCCAAGCACATGCAACATTAGATGAAGGAATTCCACCAATTCAATTGACTCCGAAAATATGATTAGAGTTTGTAAAATAAATCCCTAGAACAACCCAGACAAGTAACCAGTCATATAGATGCAACAAGCTTGGAGGAAAGCAGGAAAACCCAAAGCAAGGGCAGAACAGAAAGAAAAACCAACCAAAGCAAACCTACCCTAACCAAAAGAAGAAAAAGAGCAGAACAAATGAAGGAAACCCTAATCTAACCAAAGGAAAAACAAAAATAGCAGAAAGGGAACTTAATCTACCTATGTACAAGGACAGAGCTGTAAATAGCTCAGGACTAGAAATAATGCTTCAAATACTGCCCATTGATAGGCAATGGGATATCCTCTCTAGTGAGAGTTTTCAAACAGAAAGTATTATCCCCCAAAATCTCTACAATTTGATAAGGGTCGAGCCAAAGTCTGTCAGATTTTCCATGCTCCCCCTTTTGGTCATGGTCTTTTTCCAGGTAGAGAGCCAAGTCATAGATTCTAAAGGCTTTCACCTTGTCTCTCCTATCAAACCATCTCTTCACTACACCCTGATGTTTGGCAAAGTTTTTTAGGGCTTCATCTCTTCTCTCTTCAAGGTGTAACAGTTCAATTAAGAAAGCTTCACGCTTGTCCTTGCCATCATATTATTCATTGATGAATTGTAGGGTAGGGATCTTCAAGCGGATGGGAAATATAGGCTCCAAACCATACACTAAGTGATAAGGAGAGGTTCCAAGTGATGTTTTCTATCTGGTATGATCTTTTGAAAGAGAAAATCTAAGCTGGGTGTGCCAATATTTAGGGTTCTTCTCTAATATTTTATGGATGACTATGAAAAGGTTCTTATTAGAGGACTTAGCCAAACCATTTCCATGTGGGTAGTAATTAGATGCAAATTTTATGACAATTCCATGATGAAAAACCCAGTTAGAAAACTTCAATGATTCAAAAGAAGGACCATTATCACAAACTAAAGCCAATGGACATCCTAAAAGATTAATAATACCCAACTCAATGAAATTGATTACCACTTCTGAAGTGTATTGTTTGTATGCAAGAGCCTTGGTCCATTTGGTAAAGTAATCAATTATAGTAAGAATATACCTATGGCCTGTAGAGGAAGGTAGATTGATTGGACCTATGAAGTCCATTCCCCATTATACAAATGGTTTTACCTCTATGGCTGGTCGAAGTGGAAGGGTTGTATGTTTCTCCCTATTTGTTGCGGTCTGACATACATGACAAGTCCTCACATGGTTATGTGTATCTTTGAACAAGGTAGGCCAATAATAGCCCATCCTCATGATCTGATTTGCAATGGAAGGTGTCGAACCATGGCCTATGCCATATTTTCCATGAAATTCAGACATCACTCTCCCAATTTCTTCCTTTCCTAGGCATCTCAAATAAACACCCTCATGATTTTTCTTGTACAAGACAACTCCCTTCATCATAAAACTACAAATTTTAAAATGTAGAGCTCTCCTTTGTACTACATTAAGGTGTTCAAGATGCTGGTGGTTCAATAGGTAGTAGATAATTTCATCATACCAGTCTCCTAGAGACACTTATTGGAGGTGATATTGTTGAGCTGCAAGATCAGGTCCCATCTCAACCATTGTTTGTGTTAGTCCTTGCCCTCTCACAAATTTCATGGGCTGGAGATCAATATCATACTCTTATAACATGGTCACCCACTTGGCTCTGCGTTCTCTTAATTCCTTATGCATCAACAACAACTTAACTATAGGATCAGACACTATGGCAGAGACCTTATTCCTCAATATATAGTGTTTGAACTTCTTCACAGTTCAAACCAAGGCATAGCCTTTCTTTTCCACATTGGGGTATCTTAGTTTTTCATCTTTCAGAGGATCACTCATAAAAGCTATGGGATGTTCATTCCCATGATCAAATTTTTGAGTTAGCATTCCAGCACAAGAGTGATCAGAAGCAAATGAGTATATGAAAAAAGGCATGGCATAATATGGACTTATCAGTACTAGAGCCTCAACAATAGCTCTCTTAATGTTTAAAAATGCCTCCCTAGCTTCTGCACTCCATTCAACCTTTGCTTCTTGTTTTAGCATGGCATTCAATGGCTTCACTATTTCTATAAATCTAGTGATAAACTTTCTAACAAAGTTAATTTTCCCAAAGAATGATTTCATTTCCTTTTTGCTTGTAGGAGGTTGAATCTTTAGTATAGCCTCTACCCATTCTAAATCAATGGAAATACCTTGTTCTTAAATGAGAGGTCCCAACAACTTTCCCTTAGTGACCCCAAAGGTGCACTTATTTGGATTAACTGAGATGCCAAACTCCCTGGACCTCTGGAATACTTTGCATAAAATTGCAATATGATCCCCTCTCCTCTTAGAAAAGATTGTCAAATCATCCATGTAGATAATTATGCACTTACCAATAATTTCCTTGAAAGCAATATCCATTGCTCTCTGGAATGCAGCTCTGACATTGATTAATCCAAAGGGCATTCTTCTATAAGAAAAAGTTCCCCATTTTGTAGTAAAGGCAGTTTTTTGCCTATCTTCATATTGGACCATAACATGGTTGTACATAGAGTACCCATCTAGAAAATAAATCATCTGAGATTCGTTGAAAATCTGAAGTACCTCATCCAGTGAAGGGACTGGATAAATGTCTTTTTCTGATGCCTTGTTGAGATTCCTAAAATCAACACACAGTCTGATTTCTCCATTTTTCTTTCTTATTGGAACCAATTTTGCAACCCATGTTGAGTGTCTTACTGGGAATATGATTCATGTTGAAAGTAGCTTCTGCAGCTCCTTCTGAATGATAGGTTCAACAGAGCATTAATTGGTCTCTATCTTTTCCTGAATGGCTTAACATTTGTCTTTAGGGGAATAATATGTATAATGATTGAGGTATCATATTTCTTCAAGTCATCATAGCTACATGCTATCACATCTTGATATGTGTGCAAGGTATCAATAATTCCTCTCCTTTCCTCTGGAGTGCACACCTTACCAATAAAGACATTTTTGACACCCTCCTGGGTCCCCATGTTGGATGTTTCACATTGGTTACTAAGAGACTCCCTTTTGGCCTGTTGCTCTTGATATTTTATCTTATCTAGATCAAAAATGTGTTCCTATTGCACCATGCCTCTTGGGATAGTATTGGTTTTCAGGTTAATGACCCCTTCTAGGTCCATTTCAACCTCTTGAGGTTCTGCCTCATTAATCACTTGAGAAGAAAACACATCACAGCTAGTGATGAAATCAAGAATATGTTTGTCTTCTTCAAATAACTAGAAATTAGTGACGTTGTTAGGAACTGAGGGTACTGGGGTGAGTTCCATAGTCAACTTCTTCAAGCCTGAAAGTGACAAAGACTGCAATGTACTTGTTATTTGTGCCAAAGAATCAACAGTTTGATTCTTACTTCAAGGGATCAATTGAATGTTGAATGCATCAAACCCCTCAATGAGATCTCATACTTTGTGTCTGTAGTTGGTCATTCTTCTGTTATCGAACGAGTATTGTTTCCTTATTTGTTTAATTACCAGTTTGTAATATCCAAACACCTACAAGATCCTAACTTCTTCTCTCAATGCCATCAATAATCCATGGACCAAAGCCTCATACTCAACTACATTATTAGTGCACTAGAACTAGAGTCTATGAGAAGCAAAATAGGTTTTACCTTTAGGGTTGATCAGCTCAAACCTTGCTCCAGCACCCTACTTTGAATTGGATCCACCAAATCTCAATATCCAACAACCATTAGCCCCTGATTTCTTCGAACTAAAATTGTTCTTGCTACTACCTGGAGGCTCTTCAGGAGGCCTTGGGGTCTTTCTTTTCAGATCATTTTGAACACTTTGTATATCCAGCCTAACAGTTGGGGTTGGATTAATACATATTTGTATCTGCCCCATGGTTTCTTGGCACATGCAACATTCTAGCTCAGAGTGAGGGGCATTGTGAACTCTGCACCAATTGGGGAGCAACAATTCATTAAAATCCATATGTCTACCCAATTGAGTTTGATCCTCCACATGCTTCTGGATAAACTCTTGGAAATTATCCAACAGGCTGAGTTGTCTATCTTCCTGATCATCAAGATCCTTTGTTTGTTCAAACAGTACTTCAAAAATGTTGGTTCCTGATGTGGATTCATCAAAGAAGTCTTGCAGCATAAAAAAATTCTTTTGTATCTGAAACAGGGGCAGCTAGGACATACTTCCCCATGTTGACTTCTGACACCAATATCTCATTTGATGTATTTTGATATTTAGTGATCACATACTTCATTTTGGGTTCTCTTTGAATTTTGATTTGATTTGGGACTCCTTTCCAGGGGAGCCACATGTGAGAATGATCTATGGATGTATATCCATTTAGTGCCTTGGTGAAATTTGGACCCAAGATGAAACCATAAGTGTTAGGAATATCTGCCACCTGAATATTAAGTACCTATTGCACTCTAAGGTCTGAAGCAACTTGCATAGGGATCATGTTCAGTTCTCCCACTTTATTTACCTCTGTCTTTTCCAATTGGGTGACCTTCTTCTGAGAAGTTGCAAGGGTAATACCAAGAGCCCTACAAACAAAAAAATGCATAACATTTGGAGATGCCCCTGTATCCAGCAACCAATTGTGCATACGAACAAAAATCATAAAGGGAGGGGTTTCCATTTTTTCCTAGAACAAACTCAATTGAGTGTCAAATTATGCAACTTGGTTCTTATCTTTTTCTCTCCCTCTATCCCCAAGTGGTGCTTGACTTAGACCTTTAGGTGCCTATGAACTAGGAGGTTTGCAAACTACTTCATTGATTGCTACTCCTTGTGATGGTGTGCTTGAATTGAAAGACCGTAGGACTACATTTATGATTTCAGGAACCCTTAATAACTAAAAAGCAGAAAGACTCACTTTTACTTTCCCGAGTTCTTCAGTCACATATTTACCTTATTGTCCCACACTCATGTTAGTGTGGGTCTCCCTAGCATGTTCAATCTGCTTATATTTTATTGCATCAACATTGCTTCATTTTGACACATCAGGCTATCCTCCTTTTGTAGAGTATTATGCTGGCACCTGGGGTAAGATGGATTATTGTTGGCATGTGGGTCTGGTGGAATGGTAAAATAAATCGAAGGAATAGATGTAGTAAATGGGCCTCCAGCTTGTGGATTCTTGTTAGGCCTATTCCTCAAATCATACTTTGTTGTAGGTTGCTGAAAAATTTATACTTCTTCATCATCTAAGGGACCGTTATCATTCTTATTTTCCTCCTCAAATAACTGAGATATTTCATCTTCATTGAGCACTTGTTCAGCCTCCTCATTTTGGTTGCTTGACTCCTCTTTTGGTTCATTCTCTTCATCCCTAGGAAAAGGAGCATGGTTCAACACCAAAACTGGGGAATCATAGTGATTTGAGGGTACCAATTCCTGACTAGTGGAGTTGTTCTCAACTTCATACTGAAAGATGGAATCAATAGTTTGAAATTTAGGACAATCAAGCTTAGAGTGTTGACTTGTCTTGTGAAGTCTACACCACCCTGACAAAGTTGCTTCTGCTAGGTATACACCACTCAGAGGTTTCTCTTGATTGGAAGGTTGATCCAGTGGAGTGGGGACTCTACCATTATTAGGTCCAGTATTCCATGGCCTTATATTCCTAGGTGGTTGGCTCCTTTCAAATCCTTATCCACCTTGTTGACCTCTATCAAAGTTCTGACCAGAACCTTGTCCTCTGTCAAAGTTCTGATTTCTATCAAAGTGTTGCCCTCTATGAAAGTTTCGACCTCGTGCAACATCTTGGTTCTCCCTATTGTAACTTGATTGCATGCTCTTCTAAGCAGCTTGGAGTTGGTGATTCTAGTTCCTCAAGTGGATTACCGCCATATTCAATTTTTTTACTTTCTCAGTTAGCTCATCCAACCTTTCCTTATGAGGACTGTTGTAAGGCACTGAATTCACATTGTTTGGAGGGTATCCTGACACTCCTCTAGAACTAGTAGACTGATTCAAAACTTATGATTTTTGCAAATATGTGGGAAAACCAGCCTGTTCCTATGGATAAATGGGTTGATTGACATTTTTTGGGGATAACAAGGCATTGGGTGAGCCTGACTTATTGGATGACCTGGGTGTGGAACAAAAGTGAGCTATGGAATGGGATTCATAATGGGAGTGTGATTAGTTAGTGTCTGGTTAAGAGCTTGGACTTGCCTAGGGTGAGCAGCTAATCCTAAAGATGGCAAGGGTCATGACAAGTGTTGTCTCATATTAGTATTGACCTTAACAACCTCTATATATGTAGTGAGCAAGGTAGTTGGGGGATTAGTTCTCCAATTAAGGAAGGTGGATGTAAGGTTGTCAAGGGCTTCGAAGTAGACCTCTAAGGCAGTGGCATCATCTATATCATAAGGTGATTCAATTCTAGTGTATTCTTGGTGGAACCTATTGTTGAATGATCCTATAGGCTCATTAACTTCTCTCTTAACCCCAGTAAGCTACATGTAGAGCTCATTAGCACTAATGGGAATCTTAAAATTATACATAAATGCAGCCTCGAGTACCAATAAAAGGCCTCCTCTCTTAGAGAATAAGGGAAAAGTCTACATGCAACATCCTCATGATTAATCCCTCTATCTCTAAGATAATTCTTGAAAATCCTAATATGCTCCTCTATTGTTCTATTAAGGTCATTTGTGTGAAACTTAGAGAAAAAATGCTCAAGGTTCTTGGGCATAATGTTGAAGTTGTTGAAGGATAGAGGTGATGGGTTATTTTCCAAGAAAGCGATTGGTGGAGGTGGAGGTGGTAAAGGATAATTAATGATTGGTTGAGGTTGTTGAATGGAACCAGCCTCAAAATCAGATGAAGATGAGGTGGATGAGGGTGAGGATGGTGGAAATAATGGATTGGATGATGAATCCTCCCTTCTTATAGTCCTTCTTGACCTAGTTGGAGGTGGTATTTCTTGAAACTTTTCTTCTTATCCTAGTGTAGATTTGGTTCTCCTTTTGAGCCTCTCAAGAGAAATGACATTTAGAAAATGCTCTAGCTTGCTTATTCAGGCCCTCCTTCTAGCACCAATCCTGTTGGTAGTGTTTTCTGCACAACAACTTAGACATAATATAAAGTATTATATCTCTCTTGAAAGCTTGATCTATATGAGAAAAGAGATAACCCCAAGGTCTCTCGGGTGTTAGGTCATGACTGTGCAGTGGAACCACTTAGTGATAAATGTGAAAATGTTGGTAATCACAAAGGGACCTTACAAAAAAAATGCTAGAAACTCTAAACTTATCAAAGTTTATAACATAATGATACTCAAATTCCTAGTTCTAACAAAAGTTTAAAGAAATAACAAAAGATAAGGGTTTTAGAAATCCTAAGATTAATGTTGCTCCTAAAATCAACAATACTAATGATGAAATACTTGGAATGGACCAATCCCTCAAAACTAATTTATGCTTAACCCAGGTTATACCTGCAATCTCACCAAAATAATGCAATATTCTAAGGAATTAAATCTCTTCAAATTATGGACATTCATTCAATGGAACTGGATAAATGCCCACAATTGAACTAAGCACAAAAGTATCAGTACAGGTTGACCTTGTACAACAATCCCACATCAAGAAGTTGCCCAAAGTATGAACCAGAGATTGCTACAACACTCCAAGCATTAAATCACAAGAACCATTAAATTATTTAACTCTAAATCTAAAATTCATTCAGATATTTCCAAGAAATTTCAAAGATAGAACAAGAACCATGCAGGAAAAATCAATGCAAAGAAGACACCAATAATAACACAATGTCTTCACTTCTATTAACTCCTAATTCTTCTAATCTACTATCTAACCTCTTTTAACTAACCAAAAATATCCTACTCTTCTAATCCAACTAGTTTCTAACTAGTAACTAGTAACCCTTACAAATGTGGTGAAATTCCATACTTACAGAAATATCGCATGTGCTAGCCTGAGCTAGGGTTACAGAGAAAGTCAACCACACATCAAATCGACCTAGACAACTAGAAATAAATCTCCACCTCACATTGAATGCATGAGGCACCCCTTCAGATCAGCCTTGGACTTTTACAAATCATGGTACAGACCAAACAAGCCTGTGATTCACCCCCTGCCATTAATGCCTCAACTACATGAAGCAGAAGAATCCCCACATACAAGCGAGCTTGACCTACCCTCTACCGCAAAGTGTACCTAGTCGAATCTCATAGATCCCACAACACCCTCGAAGAGCACGCATCATTTCCCCTTCAACCTCAACAACAACAACTTGCTCGATCCAACCTGCACTCAAAGAGCCACAATTAGTAACTAGTATAGTGCGAGAATCCAAGCTAGTCTATCATGAAAAACATATTCAATCATCATAGAGATAAAAATAGCCATCAGAATCAATTAAAACTTCATTAAAGCATCCCTGTTAAAGTTCGGCATTTTCACCCCTTCATGAAATTCAGGTCAGGAAGGAAATTCGAGAATTTTTAGGCTAGGCAGATTTTAGCATAGGAAGCACAAAAATTGCCAAAAGGCCGATCACTTATCAATTAGAACTCAAGAAATGTTTGTACATACCATTAATTTATCCAAATCCATCCCAGAATGTAGAACCATAAACAATAAGGCCATGAATCCTCTCAGTTCATGACAAATAACAAACTTTCAGGAAAATCCGACAGGGTCAAAACTCATCGAAACCGACAATACTTAGCATACTTCTGGAAAAAGAAGGAGGAACGGACTATCGACACTTTCCCAAGGCAAAAAATTATCATGAAGTCCACATAATTTACACTCCTTTGACCAAGAATTTTGACCTCTTGATGCCCCCAAAATGACCAAAACTATGCTACCACGAGCCACTCAACCAACCACCGAGGTAACGTTGTAAACTACGGCACCGCAAGCTAGACATTCAACCACTAAGGTAACACGGTAAGCTATGGAACTGCAAGTGGACCATGAAGCTCCCACTGTATGGTGGTAAACTGCACAACCGTGACCCAAATGCAAAGCCCCCACTGTAATGAGGTATGACCGCGCTACCGTGCCAAATGAACCAACCCTGCGCTACTGGAACTCACTGTGCAGATGCCCACGGTATGGCGGTGCCACCATGCAACCATGACCTGACTTGAATACACCCACAACATTGAGGTGAATGGATTAGAGGCACAACCTAGGAAAACAAGGAATCAAAGGAGATTTTAGAGGAATCCGGGGAAGACAAAATTCCTCGAAGCATGGAAATCTTTGAAAACAGTGTAGAACCAACCCGATTAGGAAAACAAAGGAACAAAGGAAAAGTAAAAAAAACCCGAGGAGATAGAAATTCATGAAGCACCAAAATCCCTGAATACAACACAAAACCAGCCCTGTCAGCTTTTCCAGGCAGCTGAGGAAATCCGCCCGAAGGAAAAATTCTCGAAAATAGGGAAAAACCCAAAATTGTCCAAAAGACTCAAATTTTTCAAAGTGTTAGCATAATAGGGGCACTTTTTAAGAATATAGGCATCAAGGAACACTACAAAGTAGCACAAAACCAGGGCCAAAGGACCAAAACACCCAAAAATCAAAACCTTAATATTTTCAAAGATAATCTTCAAAAGGAAAGGCCACAGAAAAGAGCCAAAAAACTAGGCAAAAGAGGGTCCCTACTTTCCGTGGGGCATGTGTACAAAACTCCACAACAATACCTAGGTTTCAAAGACAAGGATAGTGCCTTCCATTTTACAATATATAAACCCTTGTCATTTTTATGAAGTTTATCTACTAGGTGTTGAAATAAAACCTTATTTTATATCCATATTCAATACCATATAGGGAGACCCACCTAGGTTTTGTAGAGTCTGAAGTTTAGGGGAGAAAATTATGAGATCATTCTCTCATTTGTTGGCCAAATATCTCTTTGAATATGAGAATAAGACATGGCTCACTTTTAGCCCATTCAATGTTATGCAGATTTGGGAACCAACATATTCCTTTGACAATTGTGAATAGGCACGTTTTGACTTTGATCCATGATCCATGCTTTTCCTTTATTTGTTAGCCTCATAAAATGGAAAACAACAAGCAAGAAATAGTTAGGGTTAGGTGAAAATAAAAATTAAACTCGGATAAAACCACAAGAATTTATGCTTCCTGGTTTACTTGCAAAGGTTTCACTCTATTCTAGCAAAGGTGTCACTCTGTCAAATAGAGGAATGACTATCAAAAATAGGCATCATGCTATTGAATCTATAAATACATTGATGAAATATAGAAGCAATGCTAAATGCAAAGGCGTCAACCTTGTTAGTTATTTTTAATGAACCAAGCTTGTCTTACCAGTTATCTATGAATTTTCCAGTTTCAATTGTTAAAAACTATCTGGGATTGGCCAATGAATAGGTGAAAGATTTCTAGGCTTTCCCTCTACACTTTGAGCTTTGCAAAACCTGAGAGGGTGATCCCTAAAATGTATTTTTAGATACTCTTGTGTCAATTATCATATAAATTGTAATTCTAATAGATAATTCTCCTTTAATTGCTTAACAAATTAAAAACCTTAAAGATTTGGCTAATCCTTATGGCAACATCTTAGTAAAGCATGAGGAAATGTTGTAAATTCAACTCGACATACATTCACACAAAAAATGGATATTAAAATTGATTTTAAATGTAGTTGCTATGAAAGATCTAGGAAACTATAACACAACAAGACCAGTTCCTTATCCTAGGGTGGAGAATCCTAAATCACATGAATGAAAACATCCAACGGCATGATTATTGTCATAAAAAAGCCTATCAATGATGCCATACACCCTTTAAACTAAAAACTTAACGAATAATACTTAATTATTCATGCACACATTCAAATAAATCTTCATTCATGTTAAAACAAATTTAACTCATTCTTTGAACAAGTGTATTAACAATGAATAAACATTCAAGGAAAGACAAGAAGATGAATATAAATAATCTTTGATTCATTTATATTCATAATGTATGCAAACTAAATAATGTAGAAGACTGGCCTTGAATATTTTTCCATTTGTATTACAAAATGTGACAGCACTATTACCTCATTCACCATTACTAGATTCAAAAGACTCTTAAAACCTAGAAGAGACTCGTATTCTATTATCTAGACCTAGTTACAAAATTTCTTTGAGATCATTTGGCTAACAACCCTATATAATTTCCCATTAATTCCCTTTTATAAGAACAAGGGAGCAAAACAAGCTTTAGGCCAAATTGTATGTATGTCATGTTTTCATTTGACACTCACATTTACATTCAAAGGCAATTGTATTTGTCCAAGCTCGAGTGATATTTTCACACAAGACAAAAACCATTTCTCATTTGTTGATGAATATTCTCCCACCTTCCAAAAGGCTCTTTAGTACATGCAAATTATTCTTTCCATGAGCAACACACCCTTTTCCACATGCTCCAAAACTTGAGGATGAAAAGGCATAAAATAAAGAAAGAAGAATACACCAAAGCATTTCCATGTCATCAATTTTGAACTGGAGAAGATACAGTATCTGAACATTGATGTATCTAAGGCCTAATATATACTAGTTCTAGTCCATGTATTGTACTTCTCTCATTGTAACCTTCACTATTGTAGATATAAGATCAATTCACCAATGCAACAACCTACTCGTCTAGGATGTCAACATATTTACTCTTCCAGAGACCAAAGTCTTCCTCAAAAGTCGAGTCAAATTTTATAACTTTATCTCTTCTTTGTATGAAGTTTATTTTATCACTACTTGATTAGCTTCCTTGTCAAACTCTTCAAGGAAAATTCCTATGTGGGTGATTTTATCCATACTATTTTCCAACATCTCGCATCTACTCCATAAATTAATTTATCTTGAGTGGCTATCACCTTATTTGCTTGGTTCTTCCATTCTTGCATAAGTTTAACTTCACCATTTTCATTTAAAATATCTAGTAGACTAAAGCTCCACTCATCAAACCTCTTTACTAATTCCTTGATTTTCATTTCCAATGGTTCAATCAACCCTTGAAATTCCTTGATTATATTCAAAAGCCTAAGGGTTGGGACAATGCTTGAAGGTTTATTTGCATCATGTTTTGACCCAATAGCCATATCTCTCAATTCTTATGCTTTGGGGATCCATTTATCCATCAATGGGATGGAAATATCTTTGTCCCTATCAAAATTCCTTATTGCATTGAACGTGGAAGAATAGTTTGAATGAATGTTGATCAACCTTCTCTCAATCCCTTTATTTAGGTTCTCTAGCACTACTGTCACAATCTTCAAATTTCTTACATGAATTAGCTCATCAAACTATTGAAATCTCTCCTCATAATTTTTAATCTTTTATATTAACTCCTCCTTGGTGATCTCCTCAGTTGGAGGTGCACTTGATGTTCTTGGAGCTAATTTTGTAATGGACACATCCTCAAAAATAGGAGGTACAACATCAGTGGGAATCAGAGGTGGTGAAAGAATTAGAGAAGGTGGTGTTAGGTCTCAAAAACACAGGTTTTCGACCTTAAAAGAGTGCCAATCTCTTGGTATGTTTTTGGCTAATGAATGGGGTGAATATTATTGATAACCCCCTTCTCTTTTGGCTCTACTAAACCTAGGTAGGTGTACTTGAGTGTTGAGGTAGATTTGAAGGTTTGAATAAGATCTCTAATTTAAGAAATCTACTCACAATGGCACCAGAGTGTCAAGTAGATGCAAGGCTAATGACTAGTTCCTACTATAGATGTTTCAAGAATCAAATGTGTGAGTAAGTTTTGTATAAGAATAATAGACTATTTCTTGATCCTATTGGGTGAATGTAGTCGATGGGTGGATGATGACAATGGAGACAAATATGTAAGATTGGTAAACCTATTCCTCAGCTTAACTCTAACTTGTTGGGAACTTTAGATGTTTGCACCTTGTACAAATGTGCTACTTTGTTAGTTACAATACTCTTCTTTATAAATCCTAGTGTTATTCTCCCAAATTATTGTGATCTCATGAAAGTAATTTTAATTCTTAGCTTGATGGAAACCAATTAAAATAAACACTTTAAAAGGATTTTAATCCTTGGTTGGAACCAATTAAAATGAATTACTTGAAAGGATCTTCAATTCACTCTAACTAGAACCCAATCAAGACAATCACACAACAAAAGAAAATGTGTCCTCATAAATTGTATAAATTTGAATAAATTAAGAGAACCAATTTAGAGATAGCATAGTAACATATAAGCATGAAATTAACACAATAGTTGAACACTGAAAATAGATCACTAATTAAGAACAATCCTCCAGTATATTGTTTCAAAATATATACATTAATGGAAAAAGTTTCTGAGATATTGAAATGGATGGATGAAATATGATATACTAGTGTAACCTATCTACTACTACTAATGATGATGATAATGATATTTCTTTCAAACAAGGCCTAGGTTTCCCCATTTATATGGGAAAGAAACAAGCTTTAGGCCTTTTACAAAATGAGGCAACGTTTCAAAACTACACCTCTTCATTAACAATTTGTTTGAATAACATAAATAAATTTACAAAATTCAAGACATTCAGATGTTATGAATCCATTAATCATCATAGAAGGCCCATGATCATTAATCTAGCAAAGCCTTCATCTCCCTGATAGATGTCAAAATGCTCTCATCCTAGTGACCTACTCCTTGGGAGCCAGATACTTCTCCTCCCACTAATATATTATGAAATCGAATGGCTATTTTTATTCTTGAATCCTTGGTATATTTGTGAGATGAACGTGCCATCGACTATCTAACAATTCCTTCGCATCAGTAGAAAATTTCAGATACCCAACATTGAAAGCTATTAATCCATTTAGAATCAAATTAAGCCTATGAAGATTAATATTACCATCATTCTCTATGTGAGTAATACACTTATGAACAATCTGACAAAACTCCTTTTTGCATTCTTCAAGATTTTCAAGTTGGTCATCATCTTTTACTATTTCTAGTATATACCACTGCTTTAGAGTATAGAAAGAATCCATTTGTGTCTTAATCCTTTTGTCCTCTCCATATATATATTGAAATTCATCTATAATCATGTTGACTATTTTCTCAGTTGGTTTCACTGTTGTAGGAGCATTAGTACTCCTTTGTAGAACTTTGCACAATTTAAACAAAGTGTGGTGTATAGGCTGCCACTTTTTGAACAGGGGATCCAACATAAGCATATGTGCTTTTATTTGATCAATAGCTTGGTGAAGTAACTTGTAACTATCATATACACTCTTCAATTTATCTACAACCAACTTCACCCTATGTTCAAGAATTTTTCCTATAGCCTCACAAATTTTCGTTTTTACTTCCTCCTAGGCTTTACTTCTATTGTTTTTCATTTCTTCCATTTCCTTCTTGAGAGCTATCATTTCTTTAGTATAAATATTTTGTACATCATCTATGGGAGCACTCAGAGGCCCAAAGAATACTATTTATTTTCTTTGTGAAGTTCCTGCTCCTCTTAACCACTCTTTTAGGTTTACATTTTCCATGAACAACTTATTAACTTCATCATTTAGGAGTTTTTTCTTCTTCTTACTCTCTCATAGTCTATCCTCCAATGCTTTAACATTTGCATGAGTAAATATGGTTGAATACATAGTCATAGTGGCATCTTCCAAAGGGGTGATGTCATGTAATTTTCCTACTATGGTTGCCCCTTCCATTCCTTGTGTCACATCCAATAGCTTTGGATTTTGTGTATTCTTATGCTTGATCCATATAGCTAGGGCCTCAATCTCAATTCCCTAAAGGTTTGTGCCACCACCTAATCATTTTGGGATTCTTCAATTCCAATTTTATTTATCCCTAAATTTTGGAGTTTTGATAAACTCATCATCTTCTACGAATCTCTTAGCTGCAACCTCCCTTTCATCTTCATGTTTTTTTGTATTATTTTTTCTTTATTATCCATCCTTTCTTCAGGCTTATGGGAATTGGTCTCATGGACTGGATGGTCGACCTCAACATCACCCTTTAATGATTGTAACACATTGGCTACTTATTTAGTGTCTCCCACCCATTCACTTTCTTCATAAGGAACCAATGGTTCAGTGCTTTATGTCTTGTCTTTTAGAAGGAAATTGCTCCATGGGAGATTTTTAGGTTGTGTTTCAGGTGTGCTCTGTAATTATCATACCATTGTGTTCTTGAAGGTGTGCCTCCCTTTTACCATATAAGTCTTCAAATTTATCAATTATCAAATTTATTCTTTTGATAGGGTCTTTCTCCTCAACAAAATAGCCTAGGAAATATTTGTATTTTTTGCTTCCTCTCTTCTTCAAGTTTCCTTATAACTCCCCATTATTATTTATGTAGAATACTTCTTGAAAATTAAGGCATTTTCTTATCACGTCTTCTTCATAGTATACTTGGTGCACAATTATTGACTTGGTGAGAAGGTTATGTCTTATGTGATTCATATGATTTTTCAGGATAAAAAACTCTTCCTTTTCTAGAATCTAATGAATATCTTGTCTTTAAATAATATTTAAACTCATCCAATGTGTCTGAGCCTACTGACTAGTCTTCACACTTGGTTAGGTTTGGAAAAAATGTTCCCTTCTTTTGTTTATGCATCACGTTTTTTTCTATCCACATCATTTGCCACATAAACTCTAGAAATGCTAGTCTAAGGGGCATAAACTTTGCTAGTATGTGCGGAGTAATAGGGCATCCATAAACTCTTATTATTGTGACTTCAGGGAGGAAGAACCAATCACCAAAATTGTGTGTATGGCCATGCTCTTGTTTTAGGGCTAGAGGTCTCAATAGTTGTAGTATTTTAGTGGGAAATCTTGGTATTGAGTAACCAAGAACTCCCAGGATTTTGTGCACAAAAACTTCATAAAATATCACAAAGCTTGAAATTTTACACTGACTATCCCAAATATAACACCACTTTTGAATAGGTGTAGGATTCCTTTGTTCATCAATTTTGGCCAAGTCCATTCATTTGGTCCATTTTTCTCAATTCTGGTATAATATCAAATGAAACAATAGAGAATAGTGTCTAAATGTAATGGGTCTTTGTCTTCTATGACCTATAAGAATTCTTCATTCAATGCCTCTTCAATATATGAAGTGAAGTTGTATTCTATATTAGTCTCAGGATTCTAGATTCTCATGGCCATCATCATTAGGATTATTGGCATCTTATCTTGAGAATCCATCCTGAATATTTGGTATAGAGAAAGATATATAGTTACAAAATAGTACTGAAATTCTACCAGAGTGATTGGATTAGTAATGGAGGAGGAAATGGGGATGATTTTGTTGCCAATACCTTTCTTCATGTATAGGGGAAGCTCATCACTTCTATAAGTTCTTCTCAACCTGGTATACTCTTCCTCACTTTTTTTTAGGTTTATCTTAGTCAAGGCATGTTTGTTCAAGTCAAAACACTCAATGATAGTTGTCTTGGTTATCTCGACCAACACTGAATCATTTGGAAGCCTCACAGTTTTAGTAGCAGGGTGAGAATGTTTAGCTCATACTCTAGTAAACTCTACATCAACAAACACATTTGGGCCAATTAGTTTGGCCAAGTCTAACACCTAGGGGTTTGACACTAGAGCTTTCCCATCTCTTTTACTATAAAAATACCAAAATAAGTCCGACCCAGATTTAGGAATGAGGGCATCTCTACAACCTTGTGCAGTATCTATGAGGAATTTCTTATTACCTTCCTTGGTGGATCCTAGGAATATATCTAGAATGGACTAGTGGAGAGGCCTCTTTTTTGTCTTGGGTTCTTCATCCTTAATTTATGTTTTACTTTTCTTTGCTTCTGATTGTTTCCTTTTAGGTGGCATGATTCTACTCTTTTCTCTAAAACTTTAAAATGATAGAGTTTTGAAAAATATTTACACCAATTGAGCTTCTTTAGAGAGTTGTTTGTGCACTTACCTGGGTGTTTGATGTTTTCAAAGCTCCTTGTCTAGTATCCTCAACTCCCCCATGACAATGTATTACAAATGAGTGTAGTATTTGGGCAATGCTCTTGTTTTTAACGGTGCTTACATTTAGTCATATTGGCATTAATACCAACCTTCTCCCAAATATTTTCACAATAAGCTTATAGATTGAATTCAATTATGCACCAATGGATTTTTGCATCAAGGTGACTGATGTGATCTCCTACATTTATTAATGCAATCTATAATGATTCCATAGTAGGTCTTACCATACTACTGTTTTTACTTGTCACACTTGCTACGGTATGGTGGTATCGAGTTTTATGCCTTTTTTATCTATGTTGTTTTCTATCTTTATGATCATGGGAAAATGGTATACATACCTCCATGCTGCAACTATATTATCCACCTTATGCAGTAATGTGGTGTCCACTTTTCTTGTTTAATACTTACCACACTATCGCTCTACTTAAAGCTTCTTATTATGGGGTGGTGGTGCATACCGCTTGACCGTGCATGTTGATTAAACCCCTGGGTGGTATGGCGATTTATGTTTTATTTCATGAGTTAGGAACTACCAACCCACTCAGACTTCATTTTGTTGTTGCAGTATTGTGGTAAAGGCATAGATTGTTTTATTAGTGATTATCTAAAAGGATGAATGGATATATACAAACACAATGTCAATGATTTTATGGATTTTTTCACACAAATTGTTGCATTTCATGTCAAACACAATGTAGAACCAAAGGCAGTAGATCTTTTTATGTAGGTGAAATGTGGATAGGAAAGTGGAGACCGATGGATACAAAGGAATTTTTTTAGCTCTAACAGGTGGAGTTTGATCTTGTGGAGAAGGGGGAGCCAAATTGTGATGACCCTGGTTGCATTGATTGGAATATTTCCTTCCATAAGGAAATTTTCAATTACATTTCTACTATCTTCTATTGACCCAAATTGTATTTTATTCTAAACTTGTCCCTCTCTTCGGTTAGGGACTCAACTATGGCTTTAGTGAACTGAGCCACATTTACATTTAGAGTAGTTGCTTCCATAGCTGATGTGTTTGATACTATTTTTATAATAATCCTGCCTCTAACTCCAATAGCTAGTTATGCAACCTATAGCTTCTTTGTGCTTGGAGATAAAGCCCAAATGGCTAATGTGTCCCATTGGGAGTTGAAGGATGATCCTTGTAAGACAAAGTCACTTC
This sequence comes from Sequoiadendron giganteum, assembly GCA_007115665.2. NCBI lineage: Eukaryota > Viridiplantae > Streptophyta > Pinopsida > Cupressales > Cupressaceae > Sequoiadendron > Sequoiadendron giganteum. The sequence continues at coordinate 470,986,088 of CM021106.1, read as the reverse complement.
TTCTTTTGTGTTGAAAATGGGGGATTCATGTCTTCTGACCATATCAAATGCAATAGTTGATGGTAAATCCCATTTTGGTAAAAGAAATACACCGCTCTTTTTCACAAGTTCCTTGCCTTCAACTACAATGATGTTCAAATACATGGTTCTCATCTCATTTTTGACTTTAGCCTCTATAACTATTTGTGACAATTCAAGGATCTTTCTTTCCTTCATTTTTACATTCATCACATATGCATCTCTCATTTCCCTCCATACATATTATTGGAATTCTTGTATATTTACAAAGGCATCATCATCCATTAATTTATCACAAGCTTCATTCGTAACTTCCTTTGAATTGTTCATCCCACTCAAGTCTTCCCTGGTCAACTTGAGACTCAAATTTTGTGGCACTATGCCTCTTTGAGGGGATGGGATACCTTGCATTATTTCATCTTTTATAACAATAATATCTTCATTTGATTCATCAACAAGGTAATCAACAAGGACAATTGGCTCAACCCTTTTCCTTTTTATTTGTGACTCCTTAGGAGTAGATGGTCCTCTAAGAGGGGAATCCAACTCAATTAATTTTGGGACAATTTACTATGGTGGTGATTGTTATTGAGGGGAGGGTGCCCTTGACTCCTCTGATTGTGTTGGAGTGGAAATAGTCAAGTATTTCTTAATAGTTCTTTTCTTCCTAAAATATATGTACACTTTCTTAGAGGGTTGGTAAGCTAGTCTTTCTTCTATCATAGGGGTTGTCCCCTTATCCTGCTCTTCAATGACCATAGCTTTACCCTTATCTCGAATCACTCTTCTTTTAAAGTTACAAAAAAATTATCAAAATTTGTATAATTGTCTCCACTTTCAAAATTACATTATCAATTTCAGACAAAGCTTTAAATTGAGGGTCTTTCACCCTTTTCTCTTTCTCCAACTTCTTGAAAAAAAATAAAAATTCTCATCCTATCCTGTTGAAACTAAACGTCAAAACTATTTCTAATAAAGTCATTAGGGAAAGAAAAATTATGAATAAAATTCCCTCCTTTTATTATATCCAACAACCAAACCATGAAAACCTCTGGATCATAGCTCCTGTATGCTCGAATTTGCATCCCATAGGGCCTGAGATGAAGATCACTAATTTTCTTCCATCCATTGATTATCATAACAAAATCAAATAATATTTTATAGGTAGGGAAAAAGGTTCCCTTTCTCATCTCGAACAAGTAGTTATCCTCAACATCACCTAACTACCACATAACCTCAAGGAAACCAATCATCAGTGGTACATTCCTAGGGAGTATATGGGATGTTTTTCATGTTCCATATAGCTTGATAACTATGAAATCCTGATAAGGGATTACATCTCCCCAATTGTGATTCATTTTAAAATTAGGCCTCCTTTCGAATGGCCTCAAGAAATCATGCAACTCAGTGGGAGTCCTTGGCATGTCCACAATTAGAACTCTTTTTAATTTTGAGGCAAATATATTTATGGAAATAAAAAATCTATTTTTTTGCTCATTCCTTTCTAACAATGGAGTCCATGATTGAACATGCACTTCTATACTATCCACCTTTCTTTTCAACTCCATATATTTACCAAAGAATTTTACACCCTTGTATAGGAACATATTCATAAATAAAGAATACCACAAGAACTTGATTGCATATTGTCCATTCTTCAATGCTACCAAACCCTTATGCATTTCTTCTGATGATTATGTAGAAAAATCATACAATGTGTTGATGTTGGGATGTTGAATATTATTATCCATATACATTAGTGCAATTGGCATGTTGGAGGGTAGATCATACCCTAGAATCTAACATAGGGAATAAAAAGTTTTCTGAAAGTAGATGACAAAGTACTTGAGAGGAAAGGGTTCCTTATCAAATGGTCCAAGTATAATTCTATCTTTCCTATTTCCTACTAATTCCAATAAGTGAGCCAACACTGAGACTTTGAATGTAGGTCTCACTTTATCATACTATTCCCTCATCTTATTTTCATTAATCTCTACAATTTCATTGCCCCATTTGTTCAATTTAAAGACTTCTACAATTTTCTCTTTTGTAACCCAAACCATCTCTTGTCCAAAATGGGTTCTAACTACCCTAACAAGAGGATCATAATCAGTAGCAATGACCTTGAGAAGGTTAATTTCTAAATAAATTTTGGGGACAATACCTTTAACCATATCCAACCACCAAGGGTTGCAAATTGGAATGTGGGAATTCCTATTCCAAACTAGCCTTGGAAAAGTGTTCACCTAGTGTATGATAGTGTAGCATCCTTAATGGTACATTGTTTGTCGACAATGCCATATGTAACCCCAGGGCCATGAAACATGGGTTGGCCTAACCACTTCTCATTTTTTGAGGGTAGTTATTGGTCAAGAAATTATTTGACCAAGGGTCTTACCTCTGGTTTGGAACTATGGATTTGGACCTTTGGTGCCATATCTATTGAGTAATTTGACCTATGCTTGATTGGTTTAAACTAGGGAATTTCAGTTTCAAGTGAAGACTTGACACAAAGAGTGACTAAAATCACAAATTCAAAGCAATCTAGATGAACACCAAACCTTAAAATAACCCCTAACTGTAAATCAAATGATAATAATTACAATTGAATGAAAAATTGAGTAATTTTTATTCAAGAAGTGTGAATTTTACTTACTACTTTAATGATGTGGAAAACCCTAGTTTGAAGATGCTAAGAACTCAAAATGCACTACAACAACTTCATAATGCTTCTAAATGATTTTGTAATTAACAACAAGCTTCAAAGAAATATTTTATGATGAGAAAAGCCCTCAATTTGGTAGAAAAGCATCAACTCCACCATTACTGCTCGCTCACGCAAACCAGAATGGCTCCATGATGTCCTTTTTAGAAACTTTGAATTCTTGCCATTGATCTCATTGTGATGTGGATCAATGTGTGGCTTAGATGGATTCAAAGAAGTTTGAACTTTTTAGTTTTTGCTAACTCAACATCTATTCAGCCAGTTCCTTGCCGTGTGTTCACTTTCCATGCTACCTTGATAGTCCCACAATACTACATAAGGCATAAGACAATCCAAAACTGCGTTCTAGCCCTCTAGAATTTTCAAGATTCAGATCAACGGTCACATGATAATAGGAAACAACCCAGATCAACCCATCAAATTTCAAAGTGTGTACCCTTTAATCTCCAATCCTAACGCTTAGATAGTTATCCTTTCTTCACGATGAATGGCTAAGATTAAAACATCTCACTGAGCAATTTTTCACTTGCACATATACCTCTTTAGTAGCATGCCTTTTAACATTACCATGGTTGGTCAAAGTATTTCAATAAATATTTCAATGGCTTCTATAGTCCTATGGATAGTGTCGATGATGCCACATGGCGCTTGCTTGCCATCCCTCTCAGAGTTGAGATCTAATAGTGGGTCCCCTATGGGTTGGTGAGGAATGGTCGAGGTGAAAGAAAATATTGGATTTGAGCCATTGATTCCATAAAATTTCATCATCGATGCTTTGAAGTGTTGGTAGGACCCACCACAAGGATGGATAGGTGTCACTCGCCCGCTGGCCCACTAGTTATTTTATTAGATTATTTCATTCCTGTGGGCTAATGAGGAACTAATAGGATGTACTTGGTGGAACCTGATGACCATTTCTCAAGCACTTTAATAGATATGTGTGTTAAATGATGACTTAAAGGGGTCATTCGCTAGGTTGACAAGGAAAAAAACTTTAGGCATTATTATAAACTCAAACTTAGGATAAATGGTAAATATTTGAGACATTTCAAACCTGCATAACATTTGACAAGATTAAAATAACTCAATAGGTAGCAACCGATAAGCTAGGCATAAGGGGCTAGTAAATGAATGAATCTGATGGCTCAAGAGGTAACTTGAAAACTAGGAACTAGACATCACTAGTCAACTATAAATTAGACTTATGTAAGGGTTTTAACAATTAAATTTTATTTAAGGGTTTTAGGCCATAAACAAAACCCTAGATAGAGGCAAAATCAAAACTATAAGCCACTAGACTTATCCCAGACCAGAAAATATAGCCAAATATGCACCTCACATTACTAGAACACAAAAAAATTAGGGGTTCCACTAGACCTATCAACCTACAACTAGAAAAGAAAAGAAAGTGTTATTCAAATGCATCACTATTTGAAAAGGCACAAGCCTTTAACATGCAAAGCTGAAGGAAAATATGAAATATCAAAGATAATCCAATTCAAAAGCCTAATTAATAAAATAAAACCTCATCCCATTAGGGGATTAGTGTTGGATCTGATGTGGAGTGCTTAGTCCCAAGCCTAATCCATAATTGATGATGAAAAGATTGATGAATGGATAGCAATGATGATTCACAAATGGTAATTGATCTCAAAGATGGATATAAAATTCAATATTTTCTAGATGCTTGAATGTTTGTGAATAGAAAATCATATTAAATGAATACTATTTATAGATTTTTTGAAGGAATCAATGGCTAAGATCAAATTGCATAATCAAAAGATAGAATTGAAGGAGAAAATATGACATGGATCAATGATCAAATCAAGGATTGAGATTTCTCGATGACATGGATAAAATATAATAATCAAGGGCTCAAATTTCTTGAGACAAATACAAATCCCATGATTTTAGGAGCATGTGGGAGATATTTCCAAGTGGAGGGAGATATTTGAATTAAAATTGGAGAAATATCCCATGAGAATATTCTTTGAATGATTGGAGGAATAGAAGAAATTAGTTAATTAAATAATTAAGAAATTATTTAACTATGCAAGTGGAGGGAATTCAGATCTTTAATTAAACAATTAACATTATTTAATCAAATGAAATGAAGATTAGTATGAAGGGGTGAATTAATCAAATAATATTAATTATCTGATTAATAGAGGAAAATGGTTAAATTAATAAAACAATTGGCATTTTTTAATTAAATAGATGAAAAAGAGTGAATCGGGATAGAAATGGTGTTAGTGACCAAAATCAGGCATGTGATGTGATTAGGACATTTTTATGTGTCTACAATGATATACATGATTCATGTTACGACCTATATAATGATTTGATGTGATTATGGTATAATGAATTATACAACATGGATATGACATGTGTATTGATTATGATGTATGCATGTAATTGTTTATGTGATGGTTAATTTTTATTGTATATGATGTATGTGATGATGTTTATGATGTAGATATATTTGATGATGTATATATGATTCTTGTTATGATCTATATGATGATTTGATGTGATTATGATGTAATGATTTATATGACATTATGATGTAATGGAATTGATGCATTTTGATTATATAAATGTGTGATGGATATTATATTATGATATTTGATGATGACCTATTCTCGTGATTTTATATGTAGGAAATGTGATGGATATTATGTTATGACTTATAGTGATGATTGTGTATTCATGAAATGTAATTAATATGATGTGATGCTATGAACTATTCTTATGATTATGTATGCAAGAAATGTATGGATGCAATGGGATTGTTTTGTGTTATATTATTTTTTTCATAATACATAAATGAAATGAGTATTAGTGTGGGTGGAGATGAGTTATTTTGGAAGAATAGATGAGGTAGCCTATAAGATAATAATAAATTTCATTGATAAAATAGTGAAAGCTATAATTAAGTAATGTGGTGGATATTGAATATGGGATGGAAAAGTGATAATGGGATGGAAAGGTGATTTTTTATTTGGTTATTCTTAAAACATGTAGAGAATTTTATTTTTTTTTATAAATAAAATGGACCCTATGCACCAAGGTACAAGGAACTAGGGTGATGTTGTATCCCTTACATGGAATTTGACACTACAAAGAAAATAGTTGTCCTTATTCATAATAGACATACTATAACCTTGTCAATTCTATGTGAGGAAGTAAGTCTTAGAGCATGATAGTCTCAATGTACAAAATTTTTTGAATGCCATTATATATAAAGGATCTTTTTTAAGAAAGAATCTAGCTAAACACACACAAGATAAATAGTTTCCATCATAATATTACAAGTGTTAGAGTTGGCTATGGAGATACCCAAGACCTAGAGGCCAAATGGAAAGAACAAAGAGATCAATATGCATTTCTCAATATTGCAATGCGATTGATTATCCAAATATCCCCTCAATATATAATGTATGAGAATCCCTTGGTTATATAGCCAATCTGAGAAATAGGAGTAGACAAGATCATTACAAGTGTCTTAATCCTATGACATGAGATAACTAAATTGACATAAAATTCAAAAATATAAGATCTAGACATGAAAATTAAATCTTCTAGAAATAATCTTAGGACCTAAGTAAACTTAACATGTGAATGTTTCCCTTAAGTCCCTAGTAAGTGAATTAACTAGGTACAAGAAATTTATTCACACTAAAACCCCCCTTAAGTGTAACTTAGGGAGAATATTATTATGCAAATGATGCAAAGATGGGTCTCAAATACTAGGCCATGTTAGGTACCCATGTATAAATGCAAATTAAATCTCTCATAAATGGAGAAAAGAAGAAAACCCAGTAGGAAAAAACTCCTCCCAAAAAGAGAGATGAAAAAAATGCTCTCAATGATGCATGAGAGGGACAAAACCCCATGCTATGAAAAGTACCCCCCATAAGAGAGAAAAATAAGAGATACCATGCAACCCCTCCATAATCGTGAGTCCCCTTAGAAAGAAAGAAAATCAAGAATGTATGCAGGATTTCTTCCCAATATTGAAATGAAGATGAGGGAATATAGATGATGTATGATGTATCTAAATTACACTCAAGTGTCTCCATATCGATTATGAAAGCTGACACATTCCAAACAATAATTCTAGGCCACCCAACTAAAGATGTCAATCCAAAATCTCCTAGAAATGATTTTAGAACAAAATCCAAAGACAAGGATACCTCCTCTAAAGACAAAGAAGCCTCCTCCAAATTCTATCCAAAAGTATCCACACTCATGCAAAACTATGAAGAATTATCATGTAGAGAATGAACAAGAGGGTTAGAGTATTCCCTCACAATAGTTGAATAAGGATCATTTCCATCAAAGAGAAGATGTATGCAATCAATGGAGTCTCCAAAATATAAAATGTGAGACTCAACATACAACCCACCAATGTCTATCAAGTATGCATCCCAAGTAGATGTAGATGAAAAATAATGTAGATTTGGTTGCATTGAATCAAAAGTGGCCATATCTATAGCAATACAAGCATCATAAACTACAATAGTAGATGGAGGAGATGGAATGCAAGGCTTAAGAATGGGATCCATTTTGAGAAATCTCAAGTTGAAGTATCCAAAAGACTCTTAAAAATCATGGTTCATAGTAGAAGTGTGATCAATAACTGAAGGAACAATGCCATCATCATAAGTAAAATCTACAAAGGTGTACAGCTAAGATGAATGATCAACCATCCTAGAAGCAATAATATCTCTACTCTCCAAGTCTCTAATGATAATTGAATATGGAGTGAACTCCATAGTCCTCCCATCTCCACAATATGTAATTTGATAGATAGAAAGAAGATTTTTTGACAAATGAGGTACACACAAAATATCATTGAAATTTCCCTCCCCAATATCAATAGATCCCTTCCCAATTGCACTTATGTATGTATTTGAAACATGAAAAAATAGGTTTTTTCAAATGGGATGAGAATATGTGGGGTAAGGGACCTATTTTCCTTTATTTAATTAGGGAATTAGATCCCCAAAATGAATTGATTATCAATCCTTAGGTGAATCAACCCAAGGTGATAATCTTCATATTTGATTATGACTAAAATATGGGGGTCAAGGTCAAAGAACACCTTGGGGAGAAAAACTAAAAATAGTTCAAACCAACTCCAAAATGCAATCTAACACTTGAAACTCAGAGATTAAACTAAATATTTGTAGAAATAGGAAACAAAATGTAGATCTGAGAAGGGTAGAAATATGTGTACTAGTCACCATAAGTGTTTTTTGGAAGTTTATCTAAGAATCATTCACCCATAGGTGAATGGGTCCAAATACAAGGGTTTCAACAATCTTTCAGTAGTCTCTAGTGCAAATTTTTAGCTTCTTATTTGTCTAGGTTTCAGTTTCAAAAGTCAAAAATCAGATTTGTAAGCTAGATTCCATGATTTGATGAAAAATTTGACAACTTTCTGAATCTTTCTCTTCAAAAGGTCTTCATGTCTTGTTCAACCTAAATCTACAATCACACATATAAGAGAGATTTTTTTTTTTGGGTGAATGAGGGTTTTCCTTGGTCAAACCTCATTTTGGTAATCAAACCTTGAATTGAAATAATGAAATGAAAGAAGGAATGAAGAATGGACAAAGCTATGTTACCACTCAACAAACCCTTGAATGAAACATTTATAATGGAGATCTTAGGAGATCTGCATCTTGCAGGAGATGGTTGAATTGGATGTGGATATTGACACTTTTAATCTTCCTTGAAATGACACTTTGAATGCTTGAATTGATCATGAAACCTACATCACAATGTTAGCTCCAAAAACATGTATGATTCAAGAAGACTTTGACATGATGAATTGATCTTGATTTCTGCAATAAATCTTTGGTATATCTACTCTTGAATGCATTTGATCACCAACTTTAGCTCTTGTGAAGTCACACAAAAATTCTAGGTGAAACAAATCAAAAGTAAGAAGACCACATAATGAAACATCAAAAGAAGTAAGAAGTTTGCATAATGAAACATAAGAAATAGTCTAAGATCTCTAAAATGATAATGCCAATGTACGCCCCCACTTTAAAGAAATTGCTAACACCATGCCATGATAAATTACTTTAAAGTAGAAAATGACAAATGCTAACAATAAAGAATACATGAGAGCTTATTTTGAAATCCCTATGCCAAGTCATATGTTTCCAAATGAAGCTACACCATGAAAGAGGGCCTGCCCCCAAAAGAAATCCAAAAATCACATAAGGGATCCATGGATTCGGGGTCAACATATGTATTTACTACAATGATATTATAGAGTGTAGAAACACCATCATTCCTCAAATAACTCATGGAATATGAAGAATTACAAATAGAGAGTCAAAAAGAAGAAAATATTTTGGGTCAACATGGAAGAGACCTAAATGTCTTGATTCCTTGTGTCATCCCCAAAAGGAAAAAAACAAGACAAAGAAAAAGATAAAGGTTTACGAAATATAGAAGAATGAAGGTACAAATAGGGGAATGAACATGAAGATACATCAAACAAAATGATACAAAGGATCACATTACACACATGCAATCATAAAAAGAACATGAAAAATAAAACAAATAAAAGACTAGTAAGGCACATGCGAGTCAACATATAGTAGGTCGTTCACATATCAATCTTGTTTATTGTATGCTAAAGGTAGACAACTAGCTAGAGGGACAACACCAAGTGCAAAAGTAGTACAAGGCTATCTACCTCCTTGCCCCCACTAAGTGCACAGTAGGGATGAGTCGAGATGAGTGGTGAGAATAAGATCCTTGTTGAAATGATTTTCAATGAATATAAAACATGTAAGAGTGAATATGATATGATCTTACAACTATTACATGGCAAGGAGAAAATTAATTGCTATCCAATTATGTTATAAATTTTACGAGGAGAAAAATCACTCAATACTACACTATAAATTTGCAAAATGCAAAAGGTAGGTATGAATTGATTAGATGAAGGAATAAGGTTTGTATGTCATATTGTAAGATCTGAACACCACATTGATCAATGGTTGATCAGATTTTGATTTGTAATCTTTATGCATTTACTATGTTATATAAATAGATTATCCATAGGCTTCATGCCTTTTATCAAGAAAAACAAAATCACTCAATACTAGCTTTAATGCATGACAATCATTAGTAAGATGCCCGAGATTTTTATGATATGCACGATAATTCATGTTCTTAAGATTTTTTATTCTATTGGGAGGTGGTAGTGTAATGCATCCTAGATGAAGAAGTTGCTCCATTTTTTGTTCAATTTTTTTTTTAGTATGTAGGAATGACAACTTCATTTTTTGATGAATAGGAAAATATCTATATTAATATATAAAGATAAAATACATATTCACAAAAAAAGGATGGGTGGTAAAAAGGCACAGCCCAAGAGTCACATGGGACATGCCAAAAAAATTAAGAAAACAAAGTCACTTGGGCCTAGCCCAGAAGTCCATAATCATAACATAAAAAAGGCCATCAAGCAGCCAAAGTAGTGCCAACATAGCTAGGAGGGTCTCTATCATCCATATTTTTTCCCCATACATCAACGAGGTTGGGAGTGACAATAGGAGGAGGACCTCAACCATCATCAACTTCTTTTTCTTTTTCTTTATCTTCCTCGTGCTCGGGCAAGATTGGAAGTGCCAAACATAATTTTTTTTTATTAGAATCTACCCAACCAGAGCCACTGTCATGAGTGGTATCATAGAGCCACCCAAAACCACCACCATTGCTCCCCACAACACCTTCAATGGGCCACCCCTAGTTATTCCATGGGAGGGGAGAGAGACAACACCGAGGAGGGCAAGAGCTATGCCAAGGAGGAGGCTACAAGCAGGGGCGAGCAAAGCCACTCCTCTACCAACCCTTAGAGGGTGACCGACCGTGAGAAGAGGAGGGTGAGGCAAGCACCCAAGCTACAGTACATGCGACATTTCCCCAATGATCTAGAAGCACTTGAAGGTTAGGCACCGCAAGTGCAACTTTGTTTGCTTGCACTTGGATCTACAAAGCACATTAGAGCAAATAATAGCTTTAGAATACAAAGAAACATTTTAATCCATTTGAGTGTGCGCAAATATGTAGGAATTTCTATCTTTTTAGATATTGAAGAGGATTTCCACCCTAAAAATGTGCCAAAGCTATGTATACTTGGTCAGAAGCCTAGGCGAATCACCCAACAGAATCATATGTGAAGAGAAGGGTTCCGGTCTAAAAGGCTGATTAATTGTTTGAGGGGCTTGTTGAGGTGGATTCGAAGAAGAAGGACCTAAAATGATCCTATGATCTATCATCATTGTGATAGATTTTTTCATTATGATGGAGGAAACTTGTTTCCTTAGAAGATATGCAAGGAAGAGGATCTTGATATCCTAAACCTTTAGTATCTTCAATTGGGATTTTTTCGAACTTATGATTCTCATGGTCATTTTTTGTGTCACATTCTTTTTTAGCTAATATCTTAAATCCTTGGCCATATGTCTCTTCTAGGTTGATTGGTGTGTTGGTGATTTTATTAACGCAAGATGGATGTTTATGTACTTGGTTAGAGGAACTAGGTTCACTCATTTCTTTAAGGTTTGGTTTGTGATTTAATCTCATGATGCAAAAGAGAAAGCATATCTAATGGTGAAATAGTAGGAGGTGTTGGTTGTTGAATGGAAGGGTAAAATGATGCATTATTCTCAAGGTTGTCAAGGCAATTATGTATGGAATTATGCATGTTTTCATCATCTTCACCTAAGATTTCAACTTCAAAAGGACACTTATTAGCGGTTGGTTGAGCATGATTAGGTTCTAGTGCATTAGGATCATTACCAAAAACACAACTTGAGACATCAACTAAAGATGTTAAGGACTTCCATATATTACAAATGCACATGTCCATTGTAAAAGAATGAATTGAAATGCAAAGAGATTACAAATTTTTAGATTTTAAGCAAGATAATTTTTTGATTATGCTATGCAAAAACCTAAAAATGATATCTTTTAGATGCAATTTTGAGTTCAAAAAATGTACTAAATTTGACAAATTATGCTTAATATGAACAAATTTCAGATAACAAAAAAATTGAAAACTGAAACAATAGGCTAAATACAAAAACACATAAGGTAAAAATATTAGTTTCAATGCTCTCAAATTCAGGAAAAGCCTTGATTAGGGACTCATTCACCCATGGGTGAATGGGTCTCACTTCAAGGTTTTTAAAAATTAATTTGCAAGTTTCTGAGATGATTTTTATGGTTTTTAGCTTCTAGTTTTAGATAGTAAGTTGTAGTTTCATATTTCTATAAAATGAGGTCTAAATGCAAGTGCAAAGTAGTGCTAAATGACAAGAAAAAACACCTAATTTGAGATGCAATTTTGATTCAATTTTCAGATGTAAATGGCTGATCATGCAATATTATGTAAACACTATGCAAAATGACTAATATTTTTGAATTTTTCATATTTTAAAGAATGCAAAAAATGCAAACCTAAAACCCTAAATGAGATGCAAAGTAATGCAAGCAAAAAACCCTAAATGAGATGAAAATCAATGAAATTCAATACAAATGAATTCAAAACCTAGATATAGGGTTGAAAATGGATTCCAAATCAAAAAGGTATGATTCTCAAAAGTTGGGTTCACCAAAATGAAACATCAAAAAATAGGTGTTTTCAAATGAGATGAGAATATGTAGGATACGAGGTATATTTTCCTTTATTTCACTAAGAAATGAGATCCACATAATGAATATATTATCAACCCTTAGGTGACTCAACCCAAAGTGAGAATCTTCAGATTTCTTTATGACTGAAGGATGGGGATTAAGGTCAAACAACACTTTGGGGAGAAAAACTAAAACATATAAAATCAACTCCAAAATGCAATCTAACACTTAAAACTCAAAGATTAAACTCAATATTTGTAGAACCCAGGAATAGAATGCAGATCTGACAAGAGTAGAAAAATTTGTACCAGTCACCAAAAGTTATTTTTGGAAGATAATTTGAGACTCATTCATCATGGGAGAATGTGTCAAAGTATAGGGGTTTCAACAATATTTCAAGAGTCTCTAGTGTAGATTGGGGTTTCAGACATACAAAAGAGAAAAATCTTTGTTTTTGGGTGAATTGGGATTTTCCTTCATCAAACCCCATTTTGATAATCAAACCTTGAATTTAAATAATGAAATGAAAGAAGGAATGAATAATGAACAAAGCTAGATTACCACTCAAAAAACCCTTGAATGAAACCTTGATAATGGAGATATTAGGATATTTTCAACTTGCATGAGATGGTTGAATTGGATGTGCATCTTGAGACTTTGAATCTTTCTTGAAATGATCATGAAACCTATATCACAATGTTAGCTCTAAAAAAATCCATGATGTAAGAAGGCTTTTACATGATGAATTTATCTTGATTGCTACAATAAATCTCTGATATATCTACTCTTGGACTCCATTTAGAATCAAATTTAGCTCTTGTGAATTCACATAAAAATTATAGGTGAAACTTAGTTAAATAACCTTGTATTTATAGGTGTGTATCCTTAATTTCCTAAAATTCAAATATCACAAGCTGACATTGAATTATAAATTTGAAAACATTAAAATATTTCCAAAAAATTAATTTAAATTTAGGTCCTAAGGTCTAGAGAGGGCCCATTCACCCATGGGTGAATGGGTCAGAGGTCCCTATACTTGGAACAAACATTGCTCAATGTAATTTTTTATATTTAGGAATTAATTATTTTTGGGTTTCCTCTTTGGAAAATGTAATTAATTAGGCTTGGAAATGAATTAATGAGGGTAATTAAGGCATAGTTAATCTCAATTTAATTAAGAGGGTTCAAATAAGTGTGTAAATGTAAAGAGGTATATTTAACAACACTAAATTAAGGAATTATTAAGTCCAATTTAAATAGGAAGTCCCAAACAAGTGAGAAAATGTAAAGGCTTACATTTTTTGACACTACATTTAGCCCCCACTTTAGTGAGAGGATGACCCTGCATCAAAATCACTCTAAAGTAGACAATCAAGAGAGGTCTAATTGTGCAATTTTTGGAAGGATAATATGAAAAAGTTCAAGGAGGATGATCAAGCCCCAAGATCTGAGATCTCATGGAAAAATCAACAAAGGCACAAGGAGACACATGCCTATGTTAAGCATATATATGTATGTAGAAATGACAAGATACTCAATCATATAATGTGAAATACTAAAAGAAAGAGAAATAAAAATAAAAAGGATGAATCAAGCCTTGAATTTATAATGTGATATGGAACATGACTCAACTGTTTATCCAAAAATTTTTACAAGTGGAACTAATTTTCCACTATGCAAAAAAAAATGCACGCTCACACGGGCTACTAAAATTCGTTGTACACTACGTGAGCCCCAAAGGGTGGAAAATGAGAGAATCTTATTAGGCTCCTATACCATACCAAAGTTATACCTTCGATAACTTTGATAAGGCAGCACAAAAAATGAACTTCGAGCTCCATAAGGCTTAGCAAGTTGTGTTATGCTAAGCACTTATGAGCAAACAAGGCACCACATGCAAGAAAATTGTGTTATGCTTGGTGGCCATGAAAAAGGGTTATAACTTCAAGCTTCATAATGTTAGTATGCTGCATTATGCTAAAAACTTATGAAAAAAATGAAAATAGGATAAGACATGTTCAATGGGGTTTCACTTAGTTCATGTAAGGTCTCCTCTTAGGGAATGTCATGCCTAATGTCTCGAAGAGAGGAAAAGTCTAGGATAAAAGTTTTTCAACTTAGGGAATGTAGCACATAGAATCACCACTAAGAGGAAAGTCATATGCCAAGAAAGGTCACACTCTTGGAGGACATCAAACCCAGTGACACCACCAAGAAGAAGACACATCGCAAGAAGTAAGAAGATTGCACAATAAACATAACAAATAGTCTAAGATCTCCAAAATTATAATGCCAATGTATGCCCCCACTTTAAATAAATTGCTTACAGCATGCCCTGAGCAATTACTTAAAGTAGAAAATGATAAATGCTAACATTAAAGAAGACATGAGAGCTTATTTGGAAAGCCCTATGCCAAGTCATATATTTCCAAATGAACCTACATCATGAAAGAGGGGTTGCCCCCAAAATTAAATCCTAAAATGACATAAGGGATCCATGGATTAGGTGTTAGCATATGTTTTTGCTACAATGATATTATAGAGCGTAGAAACACTATCATTCCCCAAATAACTCATGGAATAGGAAGAATGACATATAGAGAGTGAAAACAAAGAATAGATTTCAGGTCAACATGGAAGAGACCTAAATGTCTCAACACCTTGCATCATCCCAAAAAGGAAAACACATGAAAAATAAAAAGATAAAGGTTTACAACATATAGAAGAATAAAGGTACAAATAGAGGAATTAACATGAAAATACATCAAATAGAATGATATGGGGGATGAAATTATGAATATTTAATTAGATGGTCCAAGTACAATTCTACCTTTTCCCTTCTTGTTGATGCCGAGAAGTGAGCCAACACTAAGACTTTGAATGTAGGTCTCACTTTATCATACTCTTTCCTCAACATATTTTCATCAATCTCTACCATGTCATTACTTTATTTGTTCAATTTGAATACTTTTTCAATTTCCTCTTTTGTAACCCAAACCATTTCCTACCTAGAATGGGTTTTGACTACCCTAATAAGAGGGTCATAATTAGCAACAATGACCTAGAGAAGTTCAATGTCTAAATACATGTTGGGGACAATCAATTTAGCCATATGCAACCTCCAAGGGTTGCAGATTGGAATGTGGGAATTACTGCTACCAAACTAACTTTGGAAAAGTTTCCACCAAGTGTACAATAGTGTATGATCCTTAATGGTACATTGTCTATCGATAATACCATCTGTAACCACAAGGCCATGAAACAGGGTTGCCCTAATTGCTTCTCAATTGTTGAGGGTGAAAATTGGTCAAAGAAGTCTTGGACCAAGGGTATTACCTTTGGTTTGGAATCAAGGAGTTGGACCTTCAGTACCATATCAAATGTGTTATTTGACCTCAACTTGATTGGTTTTATGAATGGTGTTTCTATACCTGCACAAACTCAAAGAACAAATACAATATTAGATCAAAATGTAAGTAAGAAGCAACATTCCCGATGAAATTAGATTTGAACATCAAAATAGGAATAGAAATGAAGAAAAACACAAATGAAAATAATAGAATCCTATTGTAATGAACAAACTATCAATCCCATGGAGGAATTGGTGTGATTTATGTGTGGGAAATCGCCCTTTCCCAACTCCTTTATGTGATTTGATGATCTTGGATG
Organism: Sequoiadendron giganteum; assembly: GCA_007115665.2. Taxonomy (NCBI): domain Eukaryota; kingdom Viridiplantae; phylum Streptophyta; class Pinopsida; order Cupressales; family Cupressaceae; genus Sequoiadendron; species Sequoiadendron giganteum. Next base: position 470,970,004 of record CM021106.1, on the reverse strand, counting down.
ATGATTCTTGATTCCTTGATGCAAATTTGACTAAAACCTCGATAAGATTGCTAAAAACTATGAAACTATGATAAAAATGGATGAAATTCCATGTGAAATTGAGTACAGTAAGCTTGCATGGATTGTGGATGATCAATTCAATAGGAGAGTCCCTATATTTATAGATTTGAATAATGGAAGAATAAGAAAAATGGATGAATATGGGATAAAAGACCAACTAATGAGAGGAGGCCACTTGTCCACATGTGATTGGAGGAGGAATGAGCACATTTGGATGAATGTGCACATAAATATGGTTATGTGGATTTGAAATTGTTGAGTTCACAAGTTTAGAGGGAATAAGAAATGGAGTAAATTCCACTTGGCTCTAGGCAAAGGACATGTAAGAGGTCTTTAATGCCTTGTTGGATGTACTCATCCCTTTTGGAGGGATTTTCAAATTTGAAGAATATTTCACCAAAGATGCCTTTTGAATGGAAATTGATGAATTTATAAATCAAATAAATTGATTTACTTGTGCAAGTTGCAAAATATAGAGGATTGGAGTGATTAGGATTAGGATTAATCATGATTTGATCAAATTAAGTAGAAATTAGGTGATTTGACAATTTTGACTTAGATTTTAAGATTTAAATAAATGAAAGTTGAGAGGAATAATGGATTTGGATTTAATTAAATAAAGATTAATTTATTTAATTAAAGGGGATGATGTTAGATTAAATCAAATAAAGATTAATTTATTTAATTTAAGGAGATGAATTTAGAGATTTAACTAAATAAAGTGAATTATTTTTTTTAAAAGAGGGAATATAGGATTAATTAAATAAAATGATTTATTTAATTAACAGAAGATGATGATTTAATCAAATAAATTTGATTTATTTAATTAAGAGATGAAATGTGATGATTAGAAAAAGATGATTTAGGAAGAAACGATGTTAGTAAGCTTGGGATCATATGTATAGGATTGAAAATATATTTTTTCCATGTCTACATTTTGCCCCTCTTTGAAGCAATGCACCTGTTCTGTTGATTCAAAGAAAAAACTATTGTGATCAAAATTCATTTTTTTTAGATTTTTCAGATGCCCCATTGCTGCCCCAATGAGAAGGATTTTGTTGGTATACTGCCCCCTCAAGAGATTAGACAAAAATTTGGATTTTTGGGTGATCTCACGAAAAAAGAGGACAAGCTGCCCAATGGGTCCATAAAGGGTCTAAGATGCCAAAAAAAATGCCAAAATGCCAAAAATAATGCAAAACAACCCTCAATTGGGAAAAAATGGGTTTGAGGGTCCAAAACCCTAGTTGGACATCTAAATTAGGTAAAAAAATAGTAACTTTTAGGCTTAAATAGACCTCAAGGGGTCACTTTCAAATCATTTTCACACAACCTTTAGAGAATTTTGCATTTTGAGCTCTGAGATTTGATCGAGATGGTGCAAAGATTGCTTCCATGACATGTGTCAGAGTGAGTACGAGTGCACCAACGGCCAGCCAGTGCAGGATCAGTGGTATGTACCCCCTCGTTGACTTTTCATTTCATTTTTTTTTCTTGCAATAAATAGGGTCAAAGTCAAAACTGAGTCAAGCAATGCTATATAGCGCTACTGAAAATGAAAATTCGGTGCCACACGACCTCAAAGTGTGCCACATATGTCTAGGGCACCACTGCGAGTTAGTTTAAGAAATTAGGGTTTGGGCTAAAATCAGCCACATGTGAGAAGTGTGTTACAGTGAGCCTTTTTGGAGTTTAGAATTTGAGGGCATGGTTAAACTGGGCCACTGCGGTGTATTTTGGAATTTGCAAACTGTGTCACAATTGCAAACAAAGATGCATATGTTTTTTGAATTACGAAAACTCAAGACGAGACCTCAATTTTTTTGAAACCTAACGTTGTGGCTTTTCTTGCATATGAGGACCTCGAGATATTACATTCTCGAGAGCACAGATGCCCGGTGCTTAGCAGATTAGATGGGTTACATGAGCTGCTCCAAGAGCACCTTGGGGCCATAGGACTTTGGTATGTCACCTATTCCTATCCCATTCAGACACACCTAGGGATGATGACAACCCTAGCAGAGAGGTGGCACAGTGAGACATGTTCGTTTCACTTGCCCACCAGTGAGGACATAGTCACTCTGAATGATGTCTGGCACATCCTACGGTTTCCCATCCATGAAGAGAGGGTTATCTATGATGTGGATGTTGGTAAGGACACGTGCTATGAGATCATGGAGCTTGAGGTGATCATCTTCTTTGAGGGCGAAATTGATTTAGAGAGATATAGGGGTATAGTGCCCACCTTTAGACTTATTGTAGCTGCCATTATATCAAGGCTTGTGGCTCCAGATCAGTGGGGCCGATACTTTAGTCCAGGGTGGGGGCTAGTATGGGAGTGGATGCTCTTCCACAGGGAGTGCCTTTCCTAGGGGCCAGTGATGTTGACCTCGCTATAAAAAATTTTCACGAGTTTGTGTACTTAGATAATAGGGCCATTGGGGTCGGTGTTACTTTGTTGCATGTCTGGGCATGGGAGACATTTTAGTGCTTCACCCATAGGTCACAGTAGTTTCCTTGGAGTTAGATGATCCCATTTTTTGTAGGTATGAAGGGGATCAGATTACCTTCACACACACAGGGGTAGGTGGTATCGCCCATTGGTGGAGGGTCATCGATGAGATGATAGTGTTTACTTACAAGCCCTAACTTGGCATGGGTCCTTGGTTTGATGATGCACATCAACTCTTTTTTTCTCAGCACGATAGATTGATGTAGGGTTGAGAGCATACCATGATCAAGAGATACTTGTTGGACCGAGTAGCCAGATAGTTTAGCAATTAATAGGATAGACCCGATGACCAATACGTGGCCATCTTCACCTATACTACGAGGGAGATTGTATGGGGTAGACCCATCCTAGCAGACGAGGCAGTTACATCATTTTGACAAATAGTGGCTAGACCATGGGCTCACAATTAGGGTTAGGGGATGCAGGGGACACACAAGCCTATAGAGATTGGTTTAGACCACCCCCAAACTTACAGTTCTAGGTGTGGCACTCCAACGATGGAGGACGAGAGGTAGTTCAAATCACCAAGGGTGGGGATAGGGAGGCAAAGGGGATGTGGATGGAGATGGGGATGGGAACAAGGGAGGAGGTGGGCCACCTCCACACCAGCCACATCAGACACCACCCTAGGTGTAGCCACATCAAACACCACCCTGGGATCAGGCACAATAGACACCACCCCAGGATCAAGCACAATAGACACCTCATTGGGATTAGCCCAAATATGGGGAGAGAGAGGTTCCATAGTAGTATCCCCCATCACCACCACGAGTAGAGCCATATCACCAAGATGCCATGATTCAGTAGTTATAGGCATAGGTGCACGTGCTCATGACAAAGAGGGATCAAGTGAGGTCTAAGAGAGACCAAGAGATAGGCCAGAGGTGGCAGCTTGAGAGCATGACCTTTGCATCTCAGGGAAAGACAATATCTATATGAGCATATCAGGAGGTCGTGAGAGAGTCAAAGTATTATAGGCTCCATTATAGGCAAGCAATACCAAAAACAGCTCGAGTGCCAAAGTATTCCCAACAGACATGGATGAGGCCACCCGAGGACCATGCCAAGAGACGAGTTGGAGAGGGTAGCAACCAACAGGGCTAGTTCCTCATTTTGATCAAAGACAATATTCATTTTGATTCATGGGCTCCGATTTTTTATTGCCCCAATTGTATCATATACCTTGATTTATACACATTTGATGATGATCTTGTTTCATTACAGTTACTCATTTTTATATATATATGAGATGGTTTGATTTATGAGATGTCCTACTTTACTTATACATGATGGATGTATGAATTTAATTTCCTATGTGTTATGATGTGATGCAATGATTATGGATGCATTTTTTTTTGTATATTTTCTATGCATTTTATGGTGATGATTTATGTATGCAATCATGATATACAAATTTTTTTCTACATTATGTCCTAAATGGATTATATGATGTACCATGATTATGAAATATGCAGTGATATGCAGGTGTATATATTTTTTGTTTCTTTTTCTCATTCATTTATGGATGAAATATGCAAATGTGATGCTTGTATATAATGGGATATGTATGTAATGATGTGAGATGTTACATGGTATTTATAATATACAATATGTAATGGTAATATGTATAAATGTAATGATGTAATGCAATGATTCCTAAAATGAATGCAATTTCAAGTTATGAAATAATGATGTATGATGAGTAATGATTCCTAATGATACAATAATGTAGTGACTTATGATATGTGATGGTATGATATGTTATTTATGTAATGGATGATTTACTAATGCCTTATGTGATAATGAATGTAATGAATTCATATGAAATGATTATGTATGATGTGAGATGACCTATGAGATGCCAATGTTAATATGCAATAATGGTATAAGTGTAATGTCATAAATGATGTAATTCACATGATTATGAGATGATGTAAGATGATGTTTTATGATATGTATTTCATAATGATTTGTGAATGCAATTGTGATGCAAGTAATGTGAAGTGTTATGATAATGTGAAATGATTATTATATAAAATGAAAATGATGAAGTTATTATGATATGATGTAAATATGGATATATAACGAAATGATATGATATGTGATTATATAATGAAATGCAGATAATAGTAATGAACCTATATTAATCATAAAATGTAATGCACCTATATTTCTTATATGATATGCATTATGCTAATAATTGGTGGATGCAAGGTGGATACATTTTAGTGATTTTTTTGAGTAATTGTCATGGTACCATGTTAGTATGGAAAGAAGACAGAAGAAAGAAGATCCAACAAGCTTGATGATGATAATGAGGAGTTGGGGATTTTTTTTGAAAAGGACCATTTAATTTATGTTTGATAATACACATAGGTCTGATGCAACAAGGTATTAAGAACTAGGATGGTGTTGTACCTAGTGTGATGAAATTTGACTCGAAAATCAAATAGGAGTACTCCTGTTCACACTTGACATATGAAACCTTATTCAGAATGGAGTTTAGATATTCTAAACATCTTGGACCAAAAAATTGAAAAGCAAGCCTTTCTATGTGGTCAATAAGATACCTAAAAAATCCTCCCTACAAACCAAACAAAGCATGCATGACAAAGTTAGTTTACAAAAATATCCAACAAGAACAACAGATAAAAAGATAATGATCGTTGCCCCATTCCTTTCTCTCTAAATCTTTTTGTTTAGATATCATCGATAGGTCATTGGAAAGAGCACAAAATAAGGTAAGTCAAAAAGACCAGATAATGTAAAAAAACAAGCTAATGTTCTTCATAGTGCTAGCCAAGACTAAACTATGGTGATGTTTGATGTTGATGTCCATTGTAGGAAGGATGCATCCTAGGACATGTTGTGATCAGGTGATGATGAGATTGACTAGATGATAAGCTATTGATACTCCAAGTTGATTAACTTGCTTACTTACCGACCTGGACTTGAGACTTTGATGATTGAGCTTTCACTTTTAACCTACTAGACTTGCTTCTGACTGACTTACCAAAGGATGAAAATGATGATTGATTTATTATGAATGATGATTATTGTGGGTGAAAGCGAGATGAGATGGATGTACCATTTTGGTTTTTTTCAGATATTTGGATGTTTTTGATGTTTTGAAATGTTTTGAGGCTGTTTTGATTTTCAAGTTTTTCAATTTTTTGGGTTTTCAGAGATTTTGACCAAGAATCTAACCTAAAGAACTATCATAGGGGTCTTGAGAGCTAATCAACATATTATTCTTGCCTATGTTATATACACAAAGACCACGTAGTTTGACTAACACAAACTTTATTAAATGATGAGATAGATGGACAAACAAATTGCAATTTTGTTGCGACGAACACCTAAAGGACTGACCTAAATTGTTTCAGGGGATGATCAAAGATCAACCTTGCCTACGTTCAATCTCAGAGATGATGTAGTTCAGTAAGATGACTCTACTGCTTAGATTTTTAATATTTTTGAAATGATTTGGATTTTTTTAATTTTTGAAGGATTTTTTGAATGTTTTTGGACTTTTGGAGGATTTTAAGGAAGATCACATGAATCTAATCTGATGCAGTTAAAGGAATATTCCCCTAACATGATGTGATAGAATACTTTGATATAAGAAGGACAAACTAACCTTAGGAATATGTCAAGTAGTACTAGGGTGGAACATGATGCGAGCATAAGATCAAGCTATGGTACGAATGTAGATGGATGGACAAATGGAATGTAATGGGTAAACGAGCGATGCGGGTCAATCACAGAGATCTTGGTGGATGGAGAGTGCTTTATTTACACTTGGCACATTATTTTCACGTTTTCACCAAGGTACTTGTCCAAAGCACCACCAAAGTGGTTTTCACTAGAGGATGATTTTTTTATTTACTATTTTCAATCCTGTTGATGGGTTTTTTTGCACACTTTCTCAACATAGGTGATGCATAGGGGAATCACCTCTCTTGAAAGGAAATATCCAACAAGTTGCTAAAAATCACCCTAAGATCTCTCGGATGTCAGGTCATGACTTGCATAGGATACCTTAGTTGATGTTTGATGTGATATTGTTGGTAATCATAGGACAGACTTACGTGAGTTAAGCTGGAAGGGGAATTAGATCTACAAATGAAGTTTATGAGGTGGAGAAGTTACTATAGGTTCAAACAATAATTTTGAACTCCATTTCTGACTTGAGATTTGGCTTTACAATGTGTAAGGAACCTTAGCATAGGTCACTTCTTAAGGAAAGGAAAAAGGGGCAGGGAAGAGAGAGGGTTCCTAGACCTGCAACTACCAATGAACATTGATCATTGAGGTCTCTACTATGAATGGCTTCCTTAGAACAAAATTCAACTTAACCAAAAATCTCACAGTCTCATGAAATTTTTGCTATCTTCTAAGGACTGTAGATATTTTACCATTCATTCACCATACATATGCATGAATAGAGATAAATATTTAAAAGAAGCTTCAAATCTAGGTCTGAGCTAACTTTACACAGCCATCTACCAATAGAAAACAACCAAAAGTATGGACAAGGAGGGCATCTACACAAAAAAAATCTTCATAACCAAGAAACAACATTACTAAATTTACCAAAGCTAACTGAAAGGAAGCTAAAACAACAAAGAAAATTCAACTAACTCATCCAACTATGAGAGAAGAATCATGAAACATGAGAAGAAATCCAAAAATGCACCAAAATCAATGTATTTCCATTACAATTTTTGCAACATGTATTTACAACAACTCAACTCTCCTTGAAAATGAGAGGAGACCCCCTATTTATAGTGTCCCAAAAGTAGAATATGTGGCCAAGATTGATTTAAATTTGTGTGGCCATAATTCACTATAACCTGGGGTTCTACCTACCCCCCAATATATTTCATTTTAAAATTCATTTTTATCCACATCCTTGTTTTGTCCTTTTGTTGATTGCTCTTTGCTATAGCTATTCATTTAGAAATTCTTCATCAATAACAGGGTTGTCTTCTTGCTTCTTCAAAGCTGCATATTCCATGAATTTTAAGATCATCAGTTGGAGCTTATCAACCTGTATGATGTCGGATCTCAGCACTAGGTAGCTCCACTCTTCGGAATTGTCAATAAGCCTCTCCCAATCCTCTACGTACTTAGCATTGTGATCTTTGAACAAATCGGATTGGGTGAAAGCTCGGGTAGCAAAGCTCATGAAATCAGTAGTAACTTCGTCAAACATCCCATCTTCCATACTCTTTCGAAAGTGAGGCCTGATATTTTTCGGATTGATCTAGACAATAGTTTAATCATGCCTTGTCATTAGCTTCAGATATTAGAGGCAATCTTCTCTAGCTTCCTTGGTCCATTCAACATTTGGATTTACCCTTTCAAGTACTTCTTCCACCCTTTCCCTCCGATGATCGAAGTATCGTTTCCACACATCCATCAGCCAATGATCCTCATCTTGGAAGGAAAACTTCTTTTCCCAAATTTCACTTGGCAGCTTGAGGATAGCCTCAATTTTTGGGTGAGCAGCCCCATATTTCTTTGGGAAGTCAATGCAGATTTTCTACGTACCTTCAAGAGACATTCGTACCTCTAAGAACTTGTTCGTTGTTTGAACAAAAATATTGATGCCTGTGTTCCCAACATCCAAGACCTACCAGACCCAATTTTATGTGGTCTTGTCCAAGTTCATTCTCTTCTCTAGCTTGTCAGTCTTCTCTTTTGATAGAGACTATGGTGGGGCCAAGGATGTGGTTGGCTGTTCTTTTGCAAATGGCCATTGTTGGATATAGGTTGTCAAATCAACCACCTATGCCTTAACCTCCTCTTTGGAAACTTTGTCCTATTGAATGAGATGCACCACTATGGCGATTGATTCCTGGAGATGATCAACCTTCTACTCCCTGCTAGCCACTCCCAAGTCGATGGTGGATATGTTATAACTTATTCCTTGTTCTCCCACCATCGACGTAGCTATTTGTGCTACTTTGTATCCAGAGGCATCCATCGTTACCTTTGACCTGATCTTTGGCCTCTTCTCCTTCCTGGTTTTGATCTGGGCTCAAGCCAATATAACTTTTAGCCTCGCCCTTAGGTTCTTTGGAGTGGGATCCCTCTTTTCTAGCTGCCCCTCCAACCAATCAAGCATTGAATACTTTTATTTAGGTGAATCCTGATGATCCCCATTTTCTTCTTCTTGGAATTCAATTTCCTTATCAATGAGGGCCTACCGCTCTATCCTCGTGTCCTCCTTCTCCTCATCATCGTCTTGTATGAACACTATGCACTTGATAGGGGACTTGGTAGGCAAGCACTCATCAGGGTTGCCTTACCCTTTGACATCCCTTTCTCCATCATACCCATGATCCTCGAGCTGCTCAATCTCTAGATTCTTATAATTTTCAGCCTCTCCTTCAGGCTTATCTTCTTTCTTACCTTCCTAATATTCATGAGGGAACACCCCTTCATCATGTCCAAGTGCATGGTCCTATTCTTTCATTGGAGACTTATCATCCTCCATCCCTATGACAAAAACCTCTTCTTCACTAATAGGATTCTTTTCAGCCTCCTTGTGTTGAATTTCCTTGAGTTTCCTGACCAACTTGGCATCAAGATTTGGATCAGATATTTCTTCAATTATCTTTGTGTCCAGGTCCTCACCATCATCACTGGAAGATGCATACGTGACCTCATCGATTACTCAATGCTCATATATTGGGAGCTCATGATAGTCAAATGCCTCTTCTTCCAACCCCTTAGACGATTCCATTTGTTGTCAGCGGTCCAATTCCTTAGAAATTTGCATGGTGAATTCCATTGTTGGTGGCTCAGTAGGAGGAGGAGGGATTGGAGTGCTAATTATTGCCTAAGCTATTGTAGCCTATACTGCCAGATTTGTAAAAATTCTTGAGAGCTCGAAGGGCACATTTTGCATGTATTTCATGAAGGATTCTAGAAGGGTAAGGGCAAGCATTATGGTTGCATTAGTGGCAGTGGGAAGAGAAAAGGAAGGAGAAATCAAAGATGAATAAATGGGCAAGGTAGTGGCAGAGGATGAATCAACTGATATTACCTACGAGATGGGAGAAGTAGAAGCAAGATGGAAGGAAATATCCACCGCAGGTGGAGAGGATGCAACTACTATGTGTGGGATAGGAGTGGTGGTAACAACAGTGGTTGTGGTAGTAGATGAAATAGGTGGAGACTTTTTCCGAACAACCTCCATCTCCTCTCCCTCACGGAGTGGATATTTTTGGATTATTGGCATTTTGGTGACACTGCCCTCTCGCTTGTGTTTCTTGGGAGGTTCACCCTCTCAGGTCTTCCTAGCATACAATGTTTGGTCAGACTCTTGCTTGTCAGTCTCCTTTCTCTTTTTGAATGAATCAATTAGGGGTATTTAGATGCTTCTCTAGTTGATGTAGCAGGTGGCCTACCACTAGAACCACTTGGCTCACTTTCGATCCCCTCCAATGTCAGGATGGCCCCCTATTTTTTTAATTGAGCAACCTGCTCATCAATCCATGCCTTTGTTCGAGCCTCAATAGGCTTAGTAAGTATGTCAAGGTCATCAACCTCTGGCCCATCCCAGTCAATCATTGGTAGTGGTAGATTAGTGATGACATTGTACCTGGGGTCGATTATAGTGCTTTCCTCTTCCTCAAGTTGATCGGGCACTAGGAAAAAATTCAACCTCTTGAGAAAGTATGCGGTCATCTGCATATAGTGCCTTAGCCACACTTCAAAGTCATATTTACAATCTTCCCAGAAATCCTTAACATTGTGGAGATTGGCATACTCCTATTTAAACATTTTTCTAACATGACCATATGGGTCCATTTGTGGCTTGGCCGTGTGATATTTGAAGTGATATTTTGCCAGTTCCTTCTCTGAATATCTTGCACATTGAGAAGTATAAAGCTCATACTTGTCCTTTCCGAGTGTAAGGGGATAAGGGATCCTTGCTAGGTGCTTTCTACTCAGAATGGTGTGAATGTGTCACAACTGCCAAGAGAGCTCCATCAATATAATCCAGTCATTGGGGCTTTTGGGAAACTTGTTTGGCTTTTCTGAGAAGCCCTGGGCATAGATGCATGTGAACTTTGGGTACTGGATAAATAGGAAAGCATAATTTTTTAGAAAAGTTTGAGCATTGTGGGAGACACTCCTCTCAAAATCACCCCCGAGCAACCTGATGATATAAGCGATAAATGCATTGTTCATTCTGCAATAATCCTTCTTGAAGTTCCTTAATTGTAGTTGAGGCTACTTATTGAAAGCCTTGAGTTCTCTACTAGGCAGTTCATTTGGAATTCAGAATAACCCATTATAATTCCCCCTATCTGCCAATGAGTATAACAAGTAAGAGGTCATATAGAACTTGGAGGTATTTTTGACATTCATGAATTGATCATGAAAGCAGTCACTGATTATTCCTCCCCAATAGAACATGGTTTCATTTCCACAGAGAATGTGCTCGATGAAATAAACCATCCATTATTGAAAATATGCCACATAAGGGAGGCCCATCACTTTGCTCAACATGGTGATCAAATCATGGTAATCTTCAAAAAATTCACTACGAAAGAGTTCTTGGGGAACCTTTGCAGCGCTACCTTGTCTGTCTTTTAGCCAATACTGATTTATAAGTTTCTTGCATCTTATGGGGTCTTCATCCCACATTTCTTTGTATTCCTGAATAGTAGGAAACTCCATCTTTCTAAAGATAGGAATGTGGAAGGTTTTTTTTATTTCTGATGGTGACATGTTGGCCAGGATGTTTCCATCTTTGTTTACAATAGTCCTTGTTTTTGGTTGATATGCCTCTCTTGAGACCATTACCAACTCAGGGGCAATCAAGGAGGGAGGGATACCCACAACCTTGGCTATTCCACTGCTCCTGATGAGTCTTGCATTATCTATTTTGGGGCTTATTCTAACCCTTTGTATGAACTCATCAATGTTGACATGCCCAATATTTGTGTCAGTGATGTCCTTCCACCTGGTCGTGACCTTGGAATGCAATGACACTCCCTGAAATTGGTATTTCATTTGGTCTTTATCCTCCTTGCCTCAAGGAGCTTTGGTAGTTTTTTATCCTTTATCTTTGGGTGCCTTTGAGGTTTCTACACCTGATTCCATATATCCTACACATATAGGTCGAGGTTAAGTACAATCTAGCATGACATCATAAATAGTTAGCCAAATCCCTACAAAACATGGTTAGATCAAGTAATCTATCACTCAAACGTCTAACACTTAGTCAAAATTATCTTCTGAGGTTCATTAGAGGGAAATTGGATGACCCAGGGCCCAGAGGTTGGACTTCCCTTGTCAGAATGTTGATCCAAAGGGTGAATAGAGTAGGAAGACCCGAATGATTTCTCTAGATCTTTGATTTGGATAATGAAGGGTCCATGAGGAATGTGATCACATTTTAGCACGTGGGTCATCATTTGTTTTCAGATTGGAGGTCATTTAGGTCACCATTAAGGCATCCAGGATCAAACCAAGGGAAGGTTGTCAAGTGCTAGTTGTTTAAAACAACTTTGGAGAAATGGAATTCTGGAGGAGTATTTCCAGAGTCCAAAACCTAGAAGGCCGAAGGCCGCGAAACCATGCCTTAGGAATTTTAAGTCATTTGAAAGCCCAGACCACAAGGTTCAGGAGGCCACTATGTAATAGCCATAAGAAACAATGAAGTGGGGATGTAATTTTGAGACCCGCAACCTGGCAGTCTGGACTCGAAGAAGGATTTCACCTTGCAACTTCAAAGTTAAAACCTCATGGAAAATGGGATGTCGAGGTCTGGGGGCCAAAAGGACAATTTGAATTTTTTGTTTGGGATGACCAAGATGGGACAAAAGCTAGATAGCAAAAGTTTGTAGACTGGGGCTTGAGGGTTGCTTAGAGGTGTTTACTTTTTTTCGAAGGTTTCACGTCAAATAAAAAGCCAAGGTCCAAGACCTGGATGGGTGAGGTGAGAATGTCGTCTAAAACAACAAAGGTGAAGCGGCAACACAGAGGTGAAGTCCTGGAGGACAGAATCCATGGGGCATTTCACTATTTGAGGTAAGTTTGTTAAGTCTAAAGTTTGAACGGAAATGGCAGCCGAAGGTCTTGGGCCTGAAGAGCACGATCGCCCAGTTCGAAGAACATCATAGGGAAGAGAAGGTTTCGCGTTCAATTTTGTAAGTTTGGAGGGATGTTTTGGAAATTTTAACCATATGGGTTTTGTGGTAAGGTGTTCCCTCTACTAGATTCACACAAATTTTTCATTTCTTATCCACCGTCTAATCATTAAATCATGAAGAGATGAAGTAGGTTTTCTTACAATGAGCATACCTCGAAGACTCGATGAATAGCACTCTTGAATCCTCAAAGAATGGTGAAGGGATAGCTTGGGTGTGAAAGAGGTGATGGCATTGCACTTCTTCGTTGTTCCTAACATGTGAAATTAACATGTCAAACCCAATATTTATACCCCTAATCGCAATTAATTACCCTAATAAATGTAGGTACGGTGACCGATGAGGTAGGTGGATTCAAATTAAGGACGGCGACAGGAAATTCGAAGCCCGAGGTTTTGAGTGACATGAGGGAAATTTCATCCAAAAACATACCATGATAATCCAAAGACCAAGCACGTGTCGGGGTCTGGAGACTAGAACAACATTGGCTAATTATCGGTCGAAATGGCAATAATATGAAGGAAACCTGAGTAGGGATACCCGAAGGGTCGGGCCCAAAAGGTGCGATGAAATGCCAGTTTTAATGCAAGTCACCAAATGGAAATAATGAAGCTAGGGTTTGAGTGTCAGGGAGGTGTAGACCGAAAGCCATCGAAAAAGGAAAAATAGACAAGGAAACACAAGAGGGGAATCTCGACGGTTTGGGCCTGGGAGGTCCCACGGACGTCAACAAAGGGTGAAATATTAAGGAAGCTTTAAGACTCAACAAAATTTAAGGGGAAAAACATGGTCAACCTAAGATGAGACTTGAGAGGCATGTAGACCATCAAGGACACCAAAATGGGGGCATGCAAAATGAGGCAATCAACAAAATGGCCTAGGCACGAAAAAAAGAAAGAGGGTCCCCATTTTGAATTGAGTGTGTGTGCTATAGGCACAACAAATGATGACTCCACTGGGGAGAACACTCCTGGTGTTCTAAAGATAAGTATTAATTCTCAACCAGAATCTCTGGTTATGTAGACCAGAAGCCAATTTCCATGGCTGAACTAAGAACAAGTTAATGAGAAGAACTGAGGTTAAATTGCACCACGGCGTTGGATTGGATGTGTGTGCATGGTGAGTTCATTTCCTTTCCTCAGAAATCACATGAACAAATAATAATCAGGAGGGAAAAGCTATGTAATTCATCTAACCCCAAAAGTAACCTGGACATTGCTCTGCTACTAGTCAGGCGTCCATAGCCCCGACGGAGTTGTCACTGTGACCCCATGAACATATCTCTAGTGCTAACCAGGCATCCATAGCCCTAGTAGAGATATTCGTACACCCATACAGTTGCATGATTTTGTATTTTATTTCCTTCTCTGATATTGTTTTGCAGTTCTTTTCTTCTATTTTGCTCAACTGTGCAAGCATTGAAGCTCACTATTGGTTTGGATATCACAATGGTCATTGGAGCAGACTTTAGATTTTTCATTTGTCCAGCCCTCCGAGCAATCACTACACAATTCTTCAAAAACCCTTAAGGTTCATTTCATGTATGATCCATGGTAGGAGTAGGGTATTTAAACAAGGATACAATCCTGGATTAGTCTAGATTTCAAAAGAAGAAACCAATGCTTAGGGAATTTTAGGGATCGATAGTGGGGAATTAAGGCTTATTTAGAGAACAAAACAAGAGTGGGCAGTAAAAAAAATCATTCATCAAGCCAAGCATGGCCACCACTGTAGAAACAAGGGGAGACTCTCATCAAGGCCAAAACAAAACTGTTAGGAAGTGAGCAAAACAAAACAAAGCAGGAAAGCAAAGCAAGGAAACCTACCCTAACCTATATACAAGTATTTACATGATTATCTCGAGGAGACCTCAGGCTTGGAAGTAATGATTAAGATGTTGCCCATTGATGGGAAACGGGACATCCTCACCAATTAAATTCTTTAAGTGAAAAGAATTATTTTTGATAATTTCAACAACCCGAAAGGGGCCAAGCCAAAGATTGTCAAATTTTTTATGTCCCCCTTTCTTTTCGTGGGCCTTGTCCCAATATAGGACTAGATCAAAAATTTAGAAGGCCTTCATTTTGGCTCAGCGATTGAACCATCTTTTGACTAAACTGTGATTTTTGGTGAAGTTTTCTATTGCACAGTCTCATAGCTCTTCTAAATGTAACAACTCAGCCAAGTGAGCTTCTCTGTGATCCCCTCCTTCGTAAAAATCATTGATGAACTGGAGGGTAGGGATCTTCAAGTGTATTGGGAAAATAGGCTCTAATCCATAAACGAGGTGGTAAGGGGAATCTTCGAGGGCAGCCTTATGGCAAGTGCGATCTGCCCAAAGGGAAAAATGAAGTTGGGTATGCCAATCCTTGGGGTTTCTATCAAGAAATTTTCTTATCACGATAATCAAGTTCTTGTTGGTAGATTCCACAAGACCATTTCCATGGGGATAATAGTTGGAGGAAAATTTGAGGGTGATGCCATAGTCAAAGGTTCAACCAATAAATTTTAATGATGCAAATGTGGGACCATTATCACATACTAATGCATAAGGACAACCAAAATGGTTCAAAATAAAACTTTCCAAAAAATTAGTTACCACCTCCATTGTGCATTACCTACAAGTAATTGCTTCTATCCATCTAGTGCAATAATCAGAAGTGGTTAGAATGTACCTATGTCCTATAGATGATGGAGGGCTTACTGGACCAATGAAGTCAAGACCCCATTGTGCAAATGGTCTTACCTCTAGGACTGATCACAATGGGACAAGTGCATTCCTTTCTCTGGTTGCCACAGTCTAGCATACATGGCAAGTATGAACATGGTCATAGGAATTCTTGAAGACCATAGGCCAATAATACCCCACCCTCAGTATTTGATGTGTTGTAGACAAGCTGAAACCATCACCTGTGTCGAATTTGTCATGAAACTCTTTCAGGACACGATCTACTTATTCCTTACCAAGGCATCTCAGATATATACCTTCATGATTCCTCTTGTATAGTATGGCCCCTTGCAACATGTAACTGCATATTTTCAATCTAAGTGCATGCTTTTGGACTCCCTGCAAGCATGGCAACCATTTATGATTCAACAGATAATACACTATGTCATCGTACCATTCTCCTGGAGAGACATCCTTCAACTGGTATTGCTGCACTATGAGTTCAGGTCCAGCCTCAATAACTGCTTCTGCCATCATTCTGGTAAGTGCTTTCCCTCTCACCAATCTCATTGGTTGGATTTCCATACCATATTCCTGCAGCAATGTAATCAATTTTTCCCTTCGTTTGGCCAACTCATTCTGCATAAGCAATGTATTTACTGTTGGGTCAGGAACTATGGAAAACACTTTGTTGTGCAAGATATAATGCCTAAACTTCTTTACTCCTCTAACAAGGGCATAAGCTTGTTTTTATATGTTGTGGTAATGAAACTTGACATCTTTCAAAGGGGTACTCATGAAGGTGATTGGATTTGCATTTCCCTCATCATCCTTCTACGTCAGGATTTTGGCACACAAATGATTTGAAGCAAATGAATAGATGTAGAAAGTATTCATATAGTTCAAGCTGACTAAAACCGATGCTTCAACAATTTCTTTTTTAATTTCTCCAAAGGCTTGCTTTTCCTCAGGAGTCCACTTGATCTTGGCATCTTTCTTTAACATAGCATTGAGTGGTTTGAAAATTTCAGCAAAGCCTGTTATAAACCTATGGACAAAGTTGATCTTTCTAAAGAAATATTTAAACTCCTTCTTGTTGCCTGGTAGCTGAATCCTCATGATGGCTTGAATACATTTGGGATCAATGGAGATCCCCTTTTCTGATAAGACATGCCCCAACAACTTTCCCTCAGTTACCCCAAAATTGCATTTCTTTGGATTGAGAGAAACCCCAAATTCGTGGCACCTTCAAAAAAATTTGCAGAAGCCAGCAACATGATCACCTTGTTGTTTTGAGAACACTGTTAAATAATCCATGTAGATGATTACGCACTTTTTGATAAGATCCTTGAATGAAATATCCATCACTTATTGAAAGGTCACATCGACGTTGATTAGCCCGAAGGGAATCCATCTATAGGAAAATGTGCCCCACTTGGTGGTGAACATTTTTTTGTGTTGGTCTTCATATTGCACCATGACTTGGTTGTACCCTGAATATCCATCCAAGAAGGACATCATCTGAGAACCATTTACTATAAGCAGTACCTCAACCAATGATGACACTAGGTAGTTGTCCTTTTCTGAAGCTCTATTCAGATTGTGGAAGGAAATGCACAATCTTATCTCTCCATTCTTTTTTCTAACTAGGACCAAGTTGGCAACCCAGGTGAAGTGCTAAATTGGGTAGATAATCCTGGCAGACAATAATTTATGTACTTCCTTGTATATAATTGGTTCCAATAGAGCATTGATAGGGCGTTGTCATTGTCGAAATGGTCTCACATCTAGCCTAAGAGGGATGGTATGAGTGATGATTGATGTATCATACGTTTTGAGATACTTGTAGCTCCAAGCAATGACATCATGGTACTTCTACAAAGCATCCACTATGCCCTTTCTTTTCTCAGGTGTTCACACCTTTCCAATAAATACATTCTTCACATCCCCAGTCATTTTGAGGTTGTAGGTGTCACACTAGCCACTGATGCTGTATTTCTTGTCTTGTTGATCTTGATCTTTGATCTGATCCAGATCAAATATGTGTTCGAGTTGGACCATCGCTCTTAGGATAGTGTTGGTCTTGAGATTAATGACCCCTTCTATATCAAGTTTGGCCTCCTTAGGTTCAACTTCATCAATTATTTGGGTAAAAAACACATCAGAGCTGGTAATGAAGTCCAAGATTTGTTTATCATCATTAAACACTTAAAAATTGGCTACATTGTCTAGTACAGATGGAATGGAGGTGAGCTCGACTGTAAACCTTTTAAGGCAAACAATGAAAATGGTTGCAAGGTGCTAGCCACCTGGGCTAAGGAATTGGTAGTGTGATTTTGAGAGCATGAGATCAGCTAGATATTACAAGTGTCCAACCCTTTTATCAGATCCCATACCCTATGCGTATAATTAGTGAGTCTTTGGTCATAACAAGAATAGAGTTTCCTTACTTGTTTTATCACCAACTCTGAATCCCTGAAGACTTGCAATATTTTAACACCTTTTCTTAATGCCATGAGGAGCCCCAAGACCAATGCCTCATATTTTGCTACATTATTAGTGCAATAAAATTGATGTTTGATGTGATCTTGCTAGTAATCATAGCGCAGACTTATGTGAGTTAAGCTGGAAGGGGAATTAGATTTGCAAATGGATTTTCTGAGGAGGGGAAGTTATTGTACATTTATTGCAGGTTCAAATAAAAATTTTGAACTCCATTTCTGACTTTAGATTTGGCTTTACAATGTGCAATGAACCTTAGCATAGGTCATTTCTTAAAAAAAGGAAAACAGGGCAGGGAAGAGAGAGGGTTCCTCAACTTGCAACTACCAATGAACAAAGATCATGGAGGTCTCTACTGTGGACAACTTCCTTAGAACAAAATTCGACTTACCCAAAAATTTCACAGTCTCATGAAAT
Source organism: Sequoiadendron giganteum (assembly GCA_007115665.2). Taxonomy (NCBI): domain Eukaryota; kingdom Viridiplantae; phylum Streptophyta; class Pinopsida; order Cupressales; family Cupressaceae; genus Sequoiadendron; species Sequoiadendron giganteum. Next base: position 470,951,670 of record CM021106.1, on the reverse strand, counting down.
ATGTGTTATCTTCTAAGGACTGCAAATATTTTACCATTCATTCACCATACATATGCATGAACAAAGATAAATATTTAAAAGCAGCTTCAAATCTAGGTCCAGGCTAACTTTACACAACCATCTACCAACAACAAACAACCAAAAGTATGGACAAGGAGGGCATCTACACAATAAAAATCTTCATAACCAAGAAATAGCATTACTAAATTTACCAAAGCTAACTAAAAGGAAGCTAAAACAACAAAGAAAATTCAACTAAATCATCCAACTATGAGAGAAGAATCATGAAACATGAGAAGAAATCCAAAAATGCACCAAAATCAATGTATTTCTATTGCAATTTCAGTAGCATGTCTTTACAACAACTCAACTCTCCTTGAAAATGAGAGGAGACCCCCTATTTATAGTGTCCAAAAAGTAGAATATTTGGCCAATATTGATTTACATTCGTGTGGCCACAATTCACTGTAACTTGGGGTTCTACCTACCCCCCAATATATTTCATTTTAAAATACATTTTTGTCCACATCCCTGTTTTGTCCTCTAGTGGCAACACTGTAGAATTTTTGTCCTTTTGTTGATTGCTCTTTGTTGCAGCTACTCCTTTAGAAATTCTTCATCAATAATAGGGTTGCCTTCTTGCTTCTTTAAAGCTGCATATTCCATGAATTTTAAGATCACCGATTGGAGCTTATCGACCTCTGTGATGTTGGATCTCAGCACTTGGTAGCTCCACTCTTTGGAATTATCAATAAGCCTCTCCTAGTCCTCCTCATACTTAGTAGTGTGATCTTTGAACAATTCAAATTGGGTGAAAGCTCGGGTAGAAAAGCTCATGAAATCAGTAGTAACTTCAGTTGACATCCCATGTTCCATCCTCTTTTAGAAGTGAGGCTTTATATTTTTTGGATTGATTTGGACAACAGACATTTCATACCCTGTCATTAGCTTTAGATATCCAAGGCAATCCTCTCTAGCTTCCTTGGCCCATTCAACATCTATATTTTCCCTTTCAAGTACTTGTTTCAGCCTTTCCCTCTGATGATCAAAGTCTCATTTCAACACATCCATTAGCCAATGATCCTCATCTTGGAAGGAAAACTCCATTTGCCAAATTTCACTTGGCAACTTGAGGATAGGCTCAATTTTTGGGTAAGCAGCCCCATATTTCTTTGCCAACTCAATGCAAATTTTCTTTGTACCTTCAACAGGCATTCGTACCTCCAAGAACTTGTTCATTATTCAAAGAACAAGATTCATACCCATGTTCCCAACATCCAAGACCTACCGGAACCAATTTTTTGTTGTCTTGTCTAAGTTCTTTCTCTTCTCTAGCTTGTCAATCTACTCTTTTGACAAAAATTGTGGCAGGGCCGAGGATGTGGTTGGTTTTTCTTCTACGAATGACCATTGTTGGATATACGTTGTCAAATCAGCCACCTATGCCTTAAGTTCCTCTTTGGAAACTTTGTCCTGCTGAATGAAATGCACCACTATGGTCACTGATTCCTGGAGATGATCAACCTTCTACTCCCTACTGGCCACTCTCAAGTTGATGGTGGATATGTTATAACTTATTCCTTGTTCTCCCACCACTTTCATATCTATTTGTATTTCTCTGGATCTGATGGCATCCATCATTACCTTTGACCTGATCTTTGGCCTCTTCTCCTTCCTGGTTCTAGTTTGAGCTCGAGCCAATATAGCTTCCAGCCTCTCCCTTGGGTCCTTTGGAGTGGGAGCCCTCTTTTATATCTACCTCTCTAACTGATTAGGCATTGAATACTTTTCTTTAGGTGAATCCTATTGATCTCCCTTTTCTTCTTCTTGAACTTCAATTGCCTTATCAATGAGGGCCTCCTGCTCTATCCTCGTATCCTCCTCGTAATTGGATTCTTGTACAAACACTATGCACTTGATAGGGGACTTGGCAGGAAAGTGCTCATCAGGCTTGCCTTTCCCTTCAGCATCCCTTTCTCCATCATACCCATGCTACTCGGGCTGCTCAATCTCTAGATTCTTATAATTTCCAGCCTCTCCTTCAGGCTTATCTTATTCCTTACCTTCCTACTCTTCATGAGGGAACACCCCTTCATCATGTCTAGGTGCATGGTCTTGTTCTTTCAATTGAGACTTATCATCCTTCGTCCCTATGACAGCAACCTCTTCTTCACTTAGGCTACTTTTCAGCCTCCTTGCGTTCAATTTCCTTGAGTTGCTTGACCAGCTCGGCATCAAGATCTGGATTAGATATTTCTTCAATTATCTTTGTGTCTAGTTCCTCGCCATCATCACTAGAAGATGAATAGGCGACCTCATCGATTACTCGATGCTCATATATTGGGTGCTAATGATAGTTAAATGCCTCTTCTTTGAACCCCTTAGCCCATTCCATCTATTGTTGGCGGTCCAATTCCTCAGAAATTTTCATGGTGGCTTCCATTGTTGGCAGCTTGGTAGGAGGAGGAGGGACTAGAGTGCTAATTATTTATTGAGCTATCACAACCTGTACTGTTAGATTTGCAAACATTGTTGAGAGCTCAGAGGGCACATTTTTCATGTATTTCATGAAGGATTATGGAAGGGAAGGCAATACTGTTGAAGTAGTGGCGGTGGGAAGAGAAAAGGAAGGAGACATGGAAGAAGAAGAAATGGATGAGGTAGTGGCGAAGGATGAATCAACCGATATTACATGTGAGATGGGAGAAGTAGAAGCAAGATGGATGAAATTTCCACTGCAGGGGGAGAGGATGCAACTACTATTAGTGAGATAGGAGTGGTGGTAACACCAGTGGTTGTGGCAGCAGATGAAATAGGCGAAGACTTTGGCCAAATAGCCTCCATCTCCTCTCCCTCATGGAGAATATTGTCTTGGATTACCAAAATTTTGGTGATGCTGCATGCTCGCTTGTGATTCTTGGTAGGTTCACCCTCTGAGGTCTTCCTAGCATATGCCTTTGGGTTGGATTTTTTCTCGTTAGTCTCCTTTCTCTTTTTCGAATGAATCGATTAAGGGGATTTAGATGTTTCTCTAGTTAATGTAGTAGTTGCCCCACCACTAGAACCACTTGGCTCACTTTCGATCCCCTTGAATGTCAGGATGACCCCCTGTTGATCTAATTGAGCAATCCACTCATCAATCCATGCCTTTGTTCAGGCCTTAATAGGCTTAGTAAATATGTCAAGGCCATCAACCTCCGACTCAACCTCCGACTCATCCCAATCAATCATTGGTAGTGGTAGATTGAAGATGACATTGTACCTAGGGTCGATTACTGTGCTTTCATCTTCCTCAAGATGATCGGGCACTGGGAACAAATTCACCCTCTTCAAAAAGTATGCGGTCATCTGCATATAGTGCCTTAGTCACACTTCGAATTCATCTTTACAATCTGCCCATAAATTATCAACATTGTGGAGATGGGCATACTCCTATCCAATTGCTTTTCTAATATGACCGTATGGGTCCATTCATGGCCTGGCCATGTGAGATTTGAAGTGATATTCTGCCAATTCATTCTCTGAATTGCCTACACATTGAGAAGTATAAAGAAAATACATCCTTTGGCTGAGTGTAAGGGGATAAGGGATCCCCACTAGGTGCTTTCTACTCAGAACGGTGTGAATGTGTCGCAACTACCTTGCAACTCCAAAGTTAAAACCTAATGGAAAATGGGATGTTGGGGTCTGGCGGCCAAAAGGATGGTTTAAATTTTCTGTTTGGGATGACCGAGATAGGATGGAAGCCTGATAGCTGAAGTCCATAGACCGGGGCCCGAGGGTTAGTTGGAGGTTTTTACTTTTTGTCGAAGGTTTCACGTCAAATAACAAGCTGGGGTCTGAGACATGGATGGGCGAGGTGAGAACACCATTCCAAATAGCAAAGGTGAAGCAACAACCTAGATGCGCAGTCCCAGAGGCTGGAACCCATAGGGCATTTTTCCATTTGAGGTAAGTTTGTTAAGTCTAAAGTTTGAATGGCAATGGCAGCCGAAGGTCTTAGGCCCGAAGGACATAATTGCCTAGTTCGAAGAGCAGCGATGGGAAGATAAGGTTCTATGTTCAATTTTCTAAGTTTGGAGGGATGTTTTGGAAATTTTAACCATATGGGTTTTGTGGCAAGTTGTTCCCTCTACCAAATTCACGCAAATGTTTCCCTTCTTATCCACTGTTGAAGCATTAAATCATGAAGAGATGTAGGCTGTTGGACAATGAGCATACCTCGACGACCTAATGAATAGGGTTGCTAAATCCTTGAAGAACGATGAAGGGATAGCTCGGGCATGAAAGGGGCAATGGCACTACACTTCTCTGTTGTTCTTGACATGTGAAAATGACATGTCAGACCCAATATTTATACCCTTAATCACAATTAATACCCCTAATAAATGTAGGTACAATGGCTAGTGAGGTAGGAGGATTCAAATTAAGGAAGGCGGTGGTAAATCCAGAGCCTGAGGTTTAGAGTGATGTGAGGGAAATTCCATCCAAAAACTTGTTGTGAGAATCCAACGACCAAGCAAGCATCAAGGTCTGGAGACTGGAAGGATGTTCACTGACGGTCGTCCAAAATGGTGAAAATATAAAGTAAACACAAGGAAGGAAACTTGAAGGATCGGGCCTGGAATGTGCTACACAATGCCAGTTTTTGCAAGTCACTGGACAAAAATCATGAAGCTAGGGTTTAGGTGTCGGGGAGGTGCAGACCAAAATCCGTTGAAAATGGAAAAATAGATAGGGAAACCCGAGAGCGGAATCCCGACAGTCCGAGCCTGGGAGTCCCCACGGACATCAACAAAGGGTGAAATGTTAAGGAAGCTTTAGGACTTAGCAAAATTTGAGGGGAAACACATGGTCAAGCTAAGACGAGACTTGAGAGGCATGTTGACCATCAAGGATACCAAAATGGGGGGCATGCAAAATGAGGCAATCAACAAAACAATGTGGGTGAAAAAAAAGAAAGAGGGTCCCCTTTCCGAATGGGGCATGTGTTCTAGAGGCACAAAAAATGGTGACTCTACAGGGGAGAATGCTCATGGCATTCTAAAAATAAGTATTCATTTCGAACCCAGAATCTTTGGTTATGTAGACCAGAAGCCAATTTCCAAGGCTAAACTAAGAACATGTTAAGGAAAAGAATCGAGGTTAAATCGCACCATGGCATCATCATGGATGTGTGTGCATGGTGAGTTCATTTCCTTTCCTCAGAAATCACATGAACAACTACTAATTGGGAGGAACAAGCTACATAATTTCTCTAACCCCAAAAGTAACCTAGACATTGCTTCATTGTGATTTAGGTGTCCATAGCCTCGACGAAGTTGTCGTTGTGACCCCACGAACATAGCTCTACTGCCATCCAAGAATCCATAGCCCCAGTAGATATATTCGTACACCCATTCGGTTGCATGATTTTGTATTTTCTTTCCTTCTCTGATATTTCTTTGTAGTTCTTTTCTTTTCTTTTTCTCAACCGTGCAAGCATTGAAGCTCACTATGGGTTTGGAAACCACAGTGGTCACTAGAGTAGGATTTAGATTTTTCACTTGTCCAGCCCTCCCAACAATCACCACACAATTCTTCAAAAAATTTTAAGGTGAATTTCGTGTATGATCCATGATAGGCGCAGGGGATTCAAAGAAGGATACAATCCTAGATTAGTCCAGAGTTCAAAAGAGGAAACCAATGCTTAGGGCCTTTTAGGGATCAACAATGTGGAATGAAGTCTTATTTAGAGAACAAAACAAGAGTGGGCAGTAGAGTGAATCATTCATCAAGCCAAGCATGGCCACCATATCAAAAACAAGGGAAGACTCTCATCAAGGCCAAAACAAAACTATCGGGAAGCGAGCAAAACAAAACTAAGCAGGAAAGTAAAGCAAGGAAACCTACCCTAACCTATATACACGTATTTACATGATCAGCTCAAGGAGAGCTCAGGCTCGGAAGTAATGCTTAAGATACTACTTGTTGACAGGCAATGGGACATCCTCAATAGTTAAAGTCTTTAAGCAAAAAGCATTATCTCTGAGAATTTTCGCAACCTAAAAGGGGCCAAGCCAAAGATTGTCAAATTTTTTATGTCCCCCTTTCTTTTCTTGAGCCTTTTCCCAATATAGGACTAGATCAGAAATTCGGAAGGCCTTGATTTTGGCTTGGAAATCAAACCATCTTTTAACTACGCCTTGATGTTTGGCAAATTTTTCTATTGCACGATCTCGTACCTCTTCTAAATGTAATAGCTTAGCCAGGTGAGCTTCTCTGTGATCTCCTCCTTCATAAAAATCATCGATGAATTGGAGGGTAGGGATCTTCAAGTGTATCGAGAAAATAGGTTCTAAGCCATAAATGAGGTGGTAAGGGGAATCTCTGAGGGAAGCCTTATGGTGAGTGCGATCTGACCAAAGGGAAAAATGGATTTGAGTATTCCAGTCCTTGGGGCTTCTATCAAGAATTTTTTTGATCATGGTAATCAGGTTCTTGTTGGTAGATTTTGCAAGACCATTGCCTTAGGGATAATAGTTGGAGGAAAATTTGAGGGCGATGCCATAGTCAAAGGCCCAACCTATGAATTTTGAAGATGCAAATGCGGGACCATTATCATGTACTAATGCATAAGGACAACCAAAATGGTTCAGAATAAAACTTTCCAGAAAATTAGTTACTACATTTGTTGTGCATTGCCTACATGCAATTGCTTCTGTCCATCTAGTGCAATAATCAGAAGTAGTTAGAATGTACCTGTGTCCTATAGATGATGGAGGGCTTACCGAACCAATGAATTCAAGACCCCATTGTGCGAACGGTCTTACCACTAGGATTGGTTGCAATGGGACAAGGGCATTCCTTTCTCTAGTTGTCATGAGCGTGCATACATGGCAAGTGTGCACGTCGCCATGGGGATTCTTGAAGATCGTAGGCCAATAATACCCTTCCCTCAGTATTTGATGTGTTGTAGACAAGCCAGAACCATGGACCATGCCAAATTTGTCATGAAACTCTTTCAGGACATGATTTGGTTCTTCCTTACCAAGGCATCTCAAATATATACCTTCATGATTTCTCTTGTACAATATGGCCCCTTGCAACATGTAACTATTTCTTTTCAATCTAAGTGCACTCTTTTGGACTCCTTGTAAGTAGGGTGGACATTTATGATTTAGCAGATAATATATTGTCATCATACTATTCTCTTGGAGAGGCATTCTTCAGTTGGTATTGTTGCACTGTGAGTTGAGGTCTAGCCTCAATAATTGCTTTTGCCATCGTTCTAGTAAGTGTCTACCCTATCACCAATCTCATTGGTTGGATTTCCATATCATATTCCTATAGCAATGTAATCCATTTTTTCCTTCGTTCACCCAACTCATTTTGCATAAGAAACATCTTTACTGTTGGGTCAAGAACTATGGTGAACACTTTGTTGCGCAAGATATAATGCCTGAATTTCTTTACTCCTCTAACAAGGGCATATGGCTTTTTTTCTACATTGTGGTAATGCAGCTCGGTGTCTTTCAAAGGGGTACTCATGAAGGCGATTGGATTCTTATTCCCCTCATCATCCTTCTGTGTTAGGATGTTGGCACATGAATGATCTTTAGCGAATGAATAGTTGTAGAAAGGCTTTAGATAGTTTAGGTTGACTAAAACCAGTGCTTCAAAAATTGCTTATTCAATTTCTCCTAAGGCTTTCTTCTCCTTAGGAGTCCACTCAATCTTGGCATCTTGCTTTGACATAGCATTGAGCGGTTTGATGATTTCAGTAAAGCCTATTATAAACTTAGAGACAAAGTTTATCTCTCCGAAGAAATATGTTAACTCCTTCTTGTTGCCTAGCAGCTAAATCCTCATGATGGATTGAATATGTTCATGATCAATGGAGATCCCCTTTTCTGATAATACATGCCCCAATAGCTTTCCCTTAGTTACCCCAAAGATGCATTTCTTCGGATTGAGTGAAACCCCAAATTCATGGCACCTTCAAAAAACTTTGCATATGTCAACAACATGATCACCTCATTGTTTTGAGAACACTGCTAAATCATCCATGTAGATGATTATGCACTTTCTGATCAGATCCTTGAATGCAATATCCATCGTGTGTTGAAAGGTGGCACCACTGTTGATGAGTCCGAAGGGAAACTGACTATAGGAAAATGTGCCCCACTTGGTGGTGAATTTCATTTTGTGTCGGTCTTCATATTGCACCATGACTTGGTTGTACCCTGAATACCCATCCAAGAAGGACATCATCTAAGAACCATTTACTATCTGTAGTACCTCATCCAATGATGACACTAGATAGTTGTAGATACCAGTCATGACTAGTGTTACTGACTATTTTCTTAAGGATTTTGAGAATGGTTTTATTGGTGGCTTTCACTTGGCCATTTCTTGTGGAATAATATGGAGTGGAAAAGTGATGCTGGATATTGAATTTATAGCATAGGTCATGATCCTCCTAATTTTTGACAATTGTCCCATTATTTGAGATGATGGCTTGAGGGACACTGTAGCAACAAATTTGGTAATTCAAGATGAACTTGGATATCTAGTTTCTTGTTATGTAGGTCATGGGAATGGCTTCGACCCACTTTGTGAAATACTTCATGGCAGTGATAATAAATTTATGGCTATTGGATGAGGTGGGGATGATTTTACCGATGAGATCGAGCCCCCACTATGAAAAGGGCCATGGTGTGATAATGGGGTGGAGCTCCTGAGTTGGTGCATGGATGAGGTCCCCATGCTGCTGACATTGTAAACATCTTTTGACATAGTCATGTGCTTATCTTTCCATATTAGGCCAATAGTATTCGTTCCTCAGTAGTTTCTTGCCCAATGTCATACTGCTCAAGTGTGAACCACAAATGTCATTGTATACCTTGATTAAAGTAGTTAGGGCTTCCTTAGTGTTAAGGCAATGCAATAGGGTCCCTTCGATACTCCTACGGTATAGGGTTTCTCCTAGGATGACAAAACATAAAGATTTTTTGACAAAATATCTTGTAAGGTTTGGGGTTATGTTAGTGGGAAGGACTATTCTCAAGTAGGTGTAAATTTCATGGTACCAGGGATCACTGAGACCAACAATTTTGCGCATGAATTCGAACTCTAGTAACTCGAATGTGGGTATGAGAAGATGATCTATGAGGAATTATTGTTTTGGGATGTTGTGCGAGATCTCCAAAAGTGATTTGATGGTTGGCATTATGTTCCTTGCTCTATTGTTTTCTCTAGGTAGCTGTTCAAATGTAATATCAATAAAGAACTCCTTGAGGCTCTCCACCAATTTGTTCAATGGATTTAACGTAACATCCTTTGTTTGATATTCATTATTTACTTGGTTGATTATGAGTTGTGAGTCTCCATATACCTTAAGAGCCATAATCTGCCACTACATTGTGATCCTCAACCCTATAACAAGAGCCTTGTACTCTGCAATGTTGTTTGTGCATGGGAATGACAATTTGTAGTATTTAGGTATGTAGTCCCCTTGCGGAGTGATGAAGAAGATTCTTGCTCCTTACCTGTGTTGTGTGTAGGATCCATTGAAATACATCTTCTAGTGATTTTCTATGGTGAGGTTGAAGATGGATTCATCAGGGAACTCTGAGACCAGTGGATTCTCTGCATAAATGGGTGCCTCCACCAGTTGAACTTCAGTTGCTTGTCCTTTGATGGCCTTGCATTCTATATATTCAATGTCATTCTCTATTAGGATCATAACCCACTTATCCATCCATCCTGTGAGATTTTCTTTGGAGAGTAGGTATTCGAGTGGATCTATTTTTGCAATGAGCTTGATCTAGTGTGCTAACACGTAATGTATAAAATTTTGAGCTGTAAACATGACTGCTAGACAAGCTTTCTCAATAGGTGTGTAGTTTAGCTCATGTCCCACCATGGTCTTATTGATCTAGTAGATAGCCCTTTCCCTTCTGTTTTCATCATGCTGGGCTAAGAGAGCACCGAGGGCTATTGTTGTTGCTGATATGTATAAGATCAATGGTTTGCTTGGAATTGGTGGCATTAGAACATGTGGTGTGAGTAGGTATTCCTTGATTTTTCTGAATTCTTGGTCACATTTTTCATCCCATTTGTATGCTACCCCCTTGTGGAGTAGATGAGATTATGGGATTTGTTTGTTTGCTAGCTGGGCTACAAACCAGTAGATAGATTGGAGTCTCCCTTGCAGGCCTCTTAGTTGCTTCAATATCTTGGGTGCTTCTATTTCGAGGATTTCCTTAACTTTGGTGGGATCTACCTCTATTCCTCTTATTGAAAGGATATACCCCCGGATCTTGCCTGATTGCACTCTGAAGATGCGCTTCTTTGGATTGAGTCTGACCTTGTACTTTTCCAATATGTCAAAAATAGAACTCAGAGTTGATATGTGGTATAGTATTTTCCTAGATTTAGCCAATATGTCATCCACATAATCTTCCATAGTTTTATGAATCATGTCATGAAATATTAATTCCATGGCTCTTTGATAAGTTTCTCCTTCATTCTTCAGCCCAAATGGCATCATATTCCAGCAGTATGTTCCCCATAGACAAGTGAACATTGTCATGTGTTGGTCTTCTTTAGCTATCATAATCTGATTATATCTTGAGAACCCATCCATTAGTGATAGCATCTCATGTCTATCCATCATATCCATGATCATATCAATTTTGGGAAGTGGAAAGTCATCCTTGGGACATGCTTTGTTCAAGTCTCTAAAATCCGTGCAAATGCAGATCCCCTCATTCAGTTTTGAAATAGGTACTAGGTTTTTGACCCACTCTAGATAGTCGATAGGCTGTATGAACCAGGCATCCAAGAGCTTTTTCAATTATATTTTAACCAACAAGGCTATTTGGGGATGTATTTTCCTCAAATTTTGCCTCACAGGTTTCGCTTCAGGGTATACAACTAAGTGATGAACTACCACCTTTGGATCAAGCCCATGCATTTTAGCATAATTGCATGAAAATTTTACCTTTCTTTATTTTAGGAACACAACGAGGAGTTCATGTTCTTTCGTGTGAAGTGACTTAGCATAGAAAGTTATGTGTGGTAGATCCTCTGTTCCCAGGTTGATTGGATTGCATTGTTTTGCCAGGACCGTTGATTTTTCTTGATGAAGGGCACTGAAGGGAATATTGAATCCTTCATCCTTCGGCACCTTAGAGAGGTTTTCACCTTTAGATGCATCCTCTATTTTTACTATTTTTGGTTCAGAGAGTGCCACAGTGTGGTTTTCACTCAAAGACCTTGAGATTATTCTCAATTTCTCACTTTTGCGACTGAAGGATTCAATCATCTCCCCGTAATAAGCTTGAGTTTCTAGTATAATGTCAAACCTAGCCTTATGATCCCCATTTGGTATTGTATCCCGCAATCCCATGAATTTTGAGAGTGCCTCATCATTTTTGAATGTGTCTAGAATTGGTGGCCCTCGTTGGTCGTAATCGATGAGTTGGGGATACACTAAGTTTATTTCGTGGATTTGGTGGTCTGACTCAAAAGACAGGGTGTTAATTATGAGTATGGAGGAATCTTAAAAAAGAATGGGTAAGTCAGTTATGGTATCCTCATCATCACTACTACTAAACACATCGGTTATGTCAAAGGTAACGTTATCTATGACTTGACCTATGGACACAAGTAACTAGAGGGTGGTTGCCGATAGCTAAGGGGGAGTCCTAAATACTTTAACTAGGGGACTTCTGCTATGTATGGTTACACTTGAAGGAGTACACCCAAGGCCAATATTTTTAATTCATTATTCAACAATGATAGGTTCCAATTGGCCAATGTTGTTCTTTCCAAGACTTCCATTCCTATTATAGCCCATGCCCAACATTAATTGATGTCCTTTGTTTGCATCATCCATAGGAAGGGCTGGTACTGATCTTTCATCTTGATAGAGGAGACTGGATAAATCTTTCTTGTCCTCCACTTCTTGGCCTAAATCACCCATCCTCCTGAATCAGGAGGGATCCTCGATGAAGGTTTTAGTTGTATTAGCAGACTGTGGTTGTCTATGGGATCTAGGGGATTTAGGTAACTCCATAACCAAAAAGGCTCCCTTCTTCATTTTGTATTCCCCACATCTATTATCTTGGATTATAAGCTTGATGTCAGATATGTCAGGGATGGAGCATGTCTTTGTCCCAGAAGTGGAGGCTATGTTGGATGGATCTATATATGGAGTTGAGGGGCCTTCATCGTTCTTTGGGACTTGGGGGATTTTATATTACTTTACTTCTAGGTTCTTGTAGTAGGCGAAAGGTTCAAGATTACCGTAGATTGTGACCTCTTGATTTTAGTATGAAAACCTGACGCATTGATGGAAGTTCGATGCAACTTCTTGCATCCCATGGATCCATGGACACCCCAGGAGGATATAATAAGGTAGATCAAGGTCAAGCACCTGACAAGTAGTTTCCATAATGGTTGGCCCTACTTTAATAGGGAGTTGAATAGTACCCTGAGACACTCTTTCTTGATCATCGTAAGCCCTAATTGTGATACCCTTACCTCTTTCAATGGAATCTTCAGAGATTCCTAGATTATTTATAAGCTTGAGTGAACAAATGTTGAGGCCTGCACCCCCATCCACCAAGACACTTTTAATTTATTTTTTAAGAACCAAGAATTCAAGGTGAAGTGCACGGTTGTGAGATGGTTGGGCGGGGATGTCCTGATCAAAAAATGTGAGGAGATTTGGGGTGATAATGTTTCCGACAATAGCTTGGAAGTGTTTCTTATCAAGATTGGTAGAGATGGTGGATGAATCCAATTCTTCCTCAAGGATTTATCTATAGGCAGATGAAATCTTCAACAACTCCACGATGGAGATCTAAGTGGGGGTTATTTTCAATTGGTCCAAGACATTGTAGCCATTGGGAGTGGATTTTGGATTGGAGGTAGATTCCCTAGGTGGCTATGATGACCCAAAAATGGTGACTTTACCGATGTGTGTGGTGACTCCACAATCGACATTGGCTCCTTTGATGCTAAGAACAGTGACCAATTCATCTAAGGATGCATCAACTCCTTCATACACGTGGTTCACATTTCCATTCTTTTGCTTCCCTTTGTTATTTCCTTGGTTATGGTCTAGCATCATATTCGTGTAAATCTTTAGATCTTGATTGCTATCTGGTTGCTCCACATTTATGATCTTGTCATCGATGAGGTCTTGGATGACATAATTTAGTTTCATGCAATTGGTTGTTGTGTGCCCCTTGATTTTATGATAATCACAAAGGAAATTTTCACTGTACTAAGGTGGTTTCACCATGGGCTCTTGATACTTCTCAAAAGTGGGGATTTTAATGAGATTCTCATCTACCAATTTCTTCATGATGGATTTGACTGATTCCCCAAGAGCGGTAAATTTTCTCTTGGGGGGATATTTTTTTCATGGAGGTGCTCCCCCTTGATTATTCAAGTTTCTTATTTGATTGTTGGGAGGTGGTTGTGACACCACATTGGTTTGTGTGTTGTAATTATTGTTTTGTGGTTGATGATATGTTTGGATGTTCTTCTTTGGGGAACTAATCACAACCTTGGTGTTGACCACACCATCATTGGTGACATTCATGTTCTTTGCCCATGTGCAAGGTTTTTTGTTATAGCTGGTAGAAGGGCAATTGTCTTGATGTTCTAGATATGTGGGTGTCCCCCCTTGTGTAGTAAGGGCTCATTCGATATTGAGCACCTTGGGGATCAACTGGTCATACATGGTGATGCAATTCATCTTTAGATGAAATGCCAAGGTTTTCTCGAGATTGGAAATGATGGTGCAAATTTTTTGTTCCTCTGGCATGGCCCATTTTCTCTTGTTGGCCTGGGATCACCAAAATTGTAGGAAGGAACTAAATGATTCTCGCTTTCCTTGTTTGAGTGTTGATAATTCCTTTAAACTAACATCCATGCCAATGTTGAATGCATAGTTCTTTAGGAATGTGTCTACAATTTCTTGGAATGTTCTGATGCCCGTAGGTAGATGACAGAACCACTCCATGGTAGGACCAAAAAAAATTCAAGGAAATAGCCACATTAGATATGTATCATTATAAGAGACTTCCATGCAATGTACTTGGAATTCCCTGATATGATCCTTAGGGTTTCCCAACCCGTGATATTTTTCAAATTTAGGGATTTCAAATCCCTTTGGGAATGGTACCATTTCCAAGCTCTCGTCAAAAGGATAGGGGCACAAATTGCTTGGTGTTCTTGATTTCTTTCCTGATTGCAGATCAAGCACTTGTTGTGAGATTAGTTTGATTTGTGATGTCACATCATCTTGCAGATCAGGAGGTGGAGTGAACATATTTTGAGATGGTTGATGTGTTTGATTGGTAGGTGGAATATTTGTGGGAGTTTATTTCAAGCTTTATTGCATGGTTAAGGCTTGTTGATATGCCTGCATTTGCTATTGCACCAACAACACTTGTTGTTGTGCCAACAAAGCTTGTTTTTGATCTTGTTCTTGTGCCAAAAAATCTTGTTGTTGGGCTTGATAATCTTATAGGGCTTGTTGATATTCTTGTTGATGGATTTCTTGCAATTGTGCTTGGTATTGTGCTTGCGCTTGCGCCTACTAAGCTTGATATTGGGCTTGAGCTTGATTCTATGCTTATTGGGCTACTTTTGTAGCCTGAGCAGCTTGTGCAGCTTGAGAAGCTTGTGCAGCTTGAGAAGCTTGTGCAGCTTGAGCAGCTTGTGTGACTTGAGAGTCTTGAACTGCTTGTATAGTTTGGGCAGCCTGTTGTTATTGGATTAAAGATTGAGCTTGGGCAGCTTGTTGCGCCTATTGCGCTTGTTGTGCTACCAATTGTGCTTGTTCTTGTTGAGCTGCTAGCTATGCAACTTTTTGATTCTTTTGAAGTTCCTTTTGATAGGTGGCCTATTGAGCTTCTTGCAACATGGTGCTGAATGAGTTTTCCATGTTGGGTATTGGCTGTGGTGGTGGTGGATTAGGAATAATATTGATTGTTGTGATGAGATGAACCATTGTATTGATGATTGGGGTTTGGGTGGTGGATGGTGTGTTTGAGATGCTTGGTCCTTGGGAGACCATGTTTTGAAATACTTGAGGAATGGTAGATGATTTTTTGATTGCTTGGGTTGTTTGAATGGTTGCCACCTATTGTTGCGATATCGATGGCAAGATGGGAGGATTTGGTATGATGTTTTGATTAATGATAGGGGGGTTACTTGGATTTTGCTGATTGATGATCGGTAAAGGTGGAAGGACCAACCCAAGGGGTGATGCAAATGTCAATGGTAATGGTGGGAATGGTGGTGTATTCCCTTGGAAAAGTGATGATGAGGAGGGATCAAGAATTCCTCTTGCTTCGAATAATTCACCTTCTCCTTGTGAGATCATGGGTAGAGAGGTTTGTATGCTGAGGGGATACGTCGGTGTTGCGTGAAAAGAAGTTGCATTAATGTAATCATGAAATGTGAGCAAAACATATGGTGTGAAGGATTCACCAAGACATATTGATCTGGTATGGTTTTTGCATTAGAACCTCGATTTCTCACAAGGGGATGTGTTTGAAGTGCATGAAGCAATGAGCTTCCCTTGTTAAGAATCGGTTGAGTTGGAGCAATAGATGATGTGATTTGTGGGATGATTTGAATGAGACATTGAAATGGAGGTGTGGATGAGATTAAGGGCATGATCCCAAGAGGCCTCTCCACAATAGTGCTTATTTCATTGTGGGAAGGGAGTTTGGCCCCTTCTTTCACTAACTCAAGCATGTATAGAGAGGGGTTGAGCATCAACATGGCGTTGACACTTCTACGAGTCTCTGGATTTTGAACCATTTCAATGATTTCATCTTCTGTCATCCTTGATACACTGTTGGTGATGTCCTCCACTTGACCCTCCTCTTGAGTATTTTTTGATAATGGAGGAAGATTAGTTATGGGATTGCTCGATCCAATGGGATTAATTTTAGGAGCGGTTTGGCTTAAATCACTCAAATTTGATGTTTCTTTGTTGATTTCCATGTTCTTCTTGTGTTGCGATCTAGTTTGCACCATAAAAGAGTGATCAATTTTCAAGATTGTGTGAGATGAACCTCTAATTATTTTAAATTGATCTAACTTTAGGCACAAAAAGAGAAGAACTAGGATAATTAAGGATCAAAATGTGATAATGAGATAAATAGAAGGTGGGTGATACAAATGATTGAACTCTTTTGAGAAATCTTGAAGGAGATGCTAGAATTTTAACGCTTTGATTAGATTTTGATTTGGTTTGATTTGATCAGAACCTTGGATTGATTGGATTTTGATTTTGATAAAGAATTCATAAAATCTAAGAGGTTGGATGTTGTCCTAGAGTAGACTTGTACACAAGATGATAATTTGACTAAGAATGTAAAGAAGGATTCATCTAAACACCTCCTAGCCAAACAAGATGATTTTGATTTGGGTTTCACTTTCAGATAATGAACTTATAAACCTCAGGATGTTGGATGTTATCAAGAGGTAGACATGTTCACAAGGATTGATAATTTGATAAAATATGTGGAGAAGGATTCATCTAAACATATTTAACCAAATAAGATGATTTATATTTGCCAAAAAATATCTAGCATGAATGAGGTTTTCAAGATTTCCAAGAGTTGTTGGTGGGATGAGATTTGATTTATGTTTGAGGGATGGATGGAAATGTTGAATTTGATCCTAGATTATACCTAGATATAACTCCTTTCTACAAGACCCCGATATTGAAGAACACACTTGGTACTTCCTATGTAAGAAATGAAAACCTTTGAAAGATACTTGGATTTTGTTGGAAATAAAACTCATACAAGTTAGGATTGTTCCTTGAAGATTTCTTATAAAAATTGTAAACCAGAATTTCTCTAACTTCGTAAAGCCTTAAAAGAAATTCTTCACGAGCTTTTGGACTAGGACTTTTGAACTTTGGTTTTCGGATTTTGATCATTTGGGAAATCATTTGGAAGAATACATGTGTGAGGTTCAATTGTTTCTTAGTTTTTCTTAATGACTTCTTTTTACCACAAACACTTCTTGATTAGATTTTTGTAACTTGACATCCAATGTCCTAACTTCTTCTTATTCGACAAAGTCCATTATGTGTAGAATTGAGGAAATTAAGGAAAAAGTTTCGTAATGTTGAATTTAGTAAAGAAAATTATGATTAAACCCAAATACTTAGATGCCTCTAAGGATGAAATCCCTAGGGAAAGCAAGAGCACTTGAATTCATCAAAGGTATTTTCTTCCCTAAAGGGTTTAAAATTTTGAGGATGTTGTGAATGTTTGCTTTTCAAATGTTTAGAGATTGAGTCAAGGTGTTCTAATTCCAATAATATGCACAATCCTAGGATGAAAAAGACAATGTTTGTTGGGTTCCCACTTGGATGGATCCAGCTACGCTTACTCTTAGAGGATGATTAGATGCTTGACCACACAAGCTCCCCCTTACAATGCACTCACTTCTCAGATTAGCCAAGCATCAGTACCCATGAATCTCCCATGGCATACTTCTCATCTCTACTAAAAGTCGTAAGAATGTGGGGTGGCTTCAGAATGACCATTCTTGCACTGAAAAACAATTAAGGATTTTGGCATTTCTAAACAAGAGGTTTTAATGCAAGAATTACATTCATGGGGGACCATCCATGTGGCAAGAGACCATTGATTCCCTTCTTGTCAAAATAATCATTGTGATACTCAAAATTTCCCTGAGTACCCACACTTATATACCAGATGGAAGTCGCATGTCTTTAGCATGTTACCGGTTGGGTCATTCCCTTGGGGTGAGTACTTTTTCCCACCAAGGCAGGCCCTCTAAGATAAAAAGGAAAGCAATCATATCCGTAGTTCGATCGATATTTGTTGAGAAACAAAGAGAGAACACTCGTGATATGCTCCACTCACTCACAAGATTTGTTCAATTTTAAGAACCTAATTTGAAATGTGGAGGTAATCAATTACACAACCTAATATCACAAAAATGACTTTCGATTCTCAAGATCATTATAGAGCGCAAGAGAAGTGCATATGTATTTTTGATGATATTAACTTGTGAAAGGGATTACAAAACAAGTATAACACATGTTCATTTTAACCACAAAGCAATAATGTGAATTCTTTTTAAACTCCAATTTGGAAGTGTGATAGTTTTTTGTTCATGTATTAAGTCCCAAAACAAAATTTTGTGAGTTTTCCTATTATTATTTTTAGCCTTTTGTCTTGCTCTTTTTGAGCCCAAACAAAATTTAGTGAACCTAAAAGCAAGAATATAGCAACTCCTTGGAAGAGGGATTATAATTTCTCCCTAAAGTGTTTAAAACACTAGATACAATGAGTTAATAATGACATGGAGAACCTTTGGTCTTTGTTTCCTTTCTTCACTTCGATCAATCCAACCTACAAAAAATGGTTAATACTGCAAAAATAGAGACTAAAAACCAGTTAGAAGTTCAAATAGACAAAATGGAAAAAAACACATGTCAAAATAACCAAAATTCTTCCTTTTACCCAACTGCAGTGACACAATCTGTGGGTGCAGAACTATTTGGAAAGGTTAGTAGTGCAATATAGCACCACTGATGACTGAGAGCAGCACTCTGTAGGAAAATAGAGACCGCGATTGTGGCTCTATTTTTCTAGCGGCGTTGTTTAGAGTTTGGGAAGCCCGCAGTTGAGTTTAAAATTCAATTTTTTTGGGCGAGAAGACTCTAGCAACACAGTTTGGAATTTGGAGTGGTGCAATATAGCGTCGCTTGACTAATAGCAGTGGAGTTTCCTGTGGACTGCAAAAAAACACAAAAAAGCACAGAATTTCTCAAAAAATGTGATGAAAATCCTTCAGATCTGCCCTCCTTCTAGTGCCAAAATGTGAATGGTGTTTCTATACCTGCACAAACAAAAAGAACAAACACAATATTAGATCAAAATTCAAGTAAGAAGCAACATTCGCCATGAAATTAGATTTGAACATCAAAATAGGAATAGAAATGAAGAAAAACACAAATGAAAGAAATAGAATCCTATTGTAATGAACAAACTATCAATCCCATGGGGGATTTGGTGCCATTTATGTGTGGTGAATGGTCATTTCCCAACTCCTTTATATGATTTGATGATCTTGGATGATGATTCTTGATTCGTTGATGGAAATTTGACAAAAATCTTGATAAGATTGCTAAAAACTATGAAATTGTGATAAAAATGGATGAAATTGCAAGTGAAATTGAGTATAGTAAGCTTGCATGGATTGTGGATGATAAATTCAATAGGAGAAGTACTATATTTATAGATTTGAAGAATGGAAGAATAAGAAAAATGGATGAATGTGGGATAAAAGACCAACCAATGAGAGGAGGCCACTTGTCCACATGTGATTGGAGGAGGAATGATAACATTTGGATGAATGTGCACATAAATATGGTTATGTGGATTTGAAATTGTTGAGTTGACAAGTTTAGAGGGAATAAGAAATGGAGTACATTCCACTTGGCTCTAGGCAAAGGACATGTAAGAGGCTTTTATTGCCTTGTTGGATGTACTCATCCCTTTTGGAGGGATTTTCAAATTTGAAGAATATTCCACCAAAGATGCCTTTTGAATGGAAATTGATGAATTTATAAATCAAATAAATTGATTTACTTGTGCACATTGCAAAATCTAGAGGATTAGATTGATTAGGATTAGGATTAATCATGATTTCATCAAATTAACTAGAAATTAGGTGATTTGACAATTTTGACTTAGATTTTAAGATTTAAATAAATGAAAGTTGAGAGGAATAATGGATTTGGATTTAATTAAATAAAGATTGATTTATTTAATTAAAGGGGATGATGTTAGAATAAATCAAATAAAGATTAATTTATTTAATTTAAGGAGATGACTTTAGAGATTTAATTAAATAAAGTGAATTATTTTATTAAAAGAGGGACTATTGGATTAATTAAATAAAATGATTTATTTAATTAATAGAAGATGATGACTAAATCAGATAAATTTGATTTATTTAATTAAGAGATGAAATGTGATGATTAGAAAAATATGATTTAGGAAGAAACAATGTTAGTAAGCTTAGGATTAGATGTGTAGGATTGAAAATGTATTTTTTCCTTGTCTATAGGTTAAAACTAGGGATTTTTAGTTTTAGGTGAAGATTTGATGCAAAGAGTGACTAAAATCATAAATTGACAACAATCTAGATGAATGTCAAACTTTAAAATAATCCCTAATTGGAAATCAAATGACAACAATTTCAATTAAATGAAAACTTGAGTAATTTCTAGCTCAAGAATCGTTAGTTTTACTTACTAGTTTAACGACATGGAAAACCCTAGTTTGAAGATGCCAAAAACTCAAAATGCACTACAAAAATAAAGCCCTCAATTTAGTAGAAAAACATCAACTTCACCATTAGTGCTCACTCGCATGATCCAAAATGGCTTGATGATGTCCTTTTTAGAAACTTTGAATTCTTTTTATTAATCTCATCATGATGTGGATCAATGTGTGGCTTAGATAGAGTGAAAGAAGCTTGAGCTTTCAGGTTTTCACTAACACAACAATATGCAAGGCATAAGACAATCCATGTGGTAGCCACCCACTAGCCCGGTAGAATTTGCAAGGTTCATATCAATGGTCATGGGCTAGCAGGAAATGACCCAGATCAACCCATCGACCTTCAAAGTGTGTGTCTTTTAATATCCAATCCCAATGCTTAGATAGTTATCCTTTCTTTGTGATGAGCTACTAAGATTAAAACATCACGTTGTGTAATTTTGCATGTACACATATACCTCTTTAGTAACATTCCTTTTAACTCTGCCACGATCACTCAAAGTATTTCACTAAATATTTCAATACCTTCTATAGTACTACAAACGGTGGTGATGATGCCACATGCCACTTGCTCGCCATCCCTCAGAGAGTTGAGATCTGATAGTGGGTCCCCCATGGGCTAGCGAGGAATAGTCGGGATCAAACCATAAGATTGCATATGAGCCATAGATTAGATAAACTTTCATTAGTGATGCTTTGAAGTGTTGTTAGTACCTACCACAAGGATGGGAAGATTTCACCCGCCTACTGCCCCATTGGTTCTTTAATCAGATTATTTTATTCTCGCAGGCTAGTGGTGAACCAATAAGATGTACTTGGTGGGACTCAACAACCATTTCTCAAGCACTTTAATAGACATGTGCACGAAATGATAAATTAAAGGGGTTGTTCACTAGGTTGACAAGGAAAAATACTTTAGGTATTATTATAAACTCAGACTTAGGATAAATGGTAAATATTTGAGACATTTCAAACTTGCTTAACATTTGACAAGATTAAAATAACTCAATAGGTAGCTACTGGTAAGCTAGGCGTAAGGGACTGATAAATAAATTAATTTGATGGCTCGAGAGGTAACTTAAAAAATCAAGAACAAGCCAACACTAGTCAATTGCAAATTTGACTTATGCAAGGGTTTTCACACAAGATTTTTCTAAGGGGTTTAGGGCATAGAAAAAACCCTAGATGAAGGAAAAACCAAAACTCGAAGCCACTAGACTCATCCCAGACTAGAAAAGACAGCCAAATATGCGTCTAACATTAGTGGAACATAAAAAATTTAGGGGTTCCACCAGTGGCTCCAATTGAGGATGTTTTTTCTTCTAGAATAGAGCTAGATCACAGAATCTCAAGGTTGAGCTGACCAACCAAAGAAAAAGTATTATAATCCTAATCTACAAAATATATATAGTGTTATAGTGCACATGGAAAAGAAACATACCTCAGGAGAAGTATTATTTCAAGAACTAAACATGTATTGGTAGTTCAAGAAACTCTCACGTTAAACTTTGTAGATAATAGGAATCTTCACCATGTGTGTTTGACTAGATAAGGACCCAACCACAATGCATCAAATTTTCCATGTTTTCCCTTATCTTGAGCTCTTGCATTCCACATCATCACCATGTTTCCTACTTCAAACTTTCTTGGAGAAGCCTTTTTATCATACAAATGTTTGACATGCAACTACACTTTAACATTTTTATTCTAATCTTCTCTCCTTGTTTCATCCAACTCTATCAAAGAATCAACATTGGGCTTCATTTAATCACAAATATCTTCATCATATTCTTGAACAAATTTGTACATTTTAGCAATTTTTTTTAAGGAAACCTTTCATCTAAACCATATACCAAACCAAATGGAAAATGTCTAGTAGCCTTTTTTATAGTAACCTTGTCTGCCCAAAGTGCAAGCTTTGGTTTTGAGACCCATGCTTTCTTATTGTTCTCAGTCACCCTTTTGATGATCTTCATCAAACTCTTATTACTTGATTATGCCTGACCATTACCTTGTGGATGATAAGGAGAAGAATAATATATTTGGATTCCATGCTTATCACAAAAATACCTAAACTCATTTGATCTAAAGCACATGGAATTGTCAAAAATAATCTTTTTTGGGACTCTAAACCTAATCAAAATGTTGTTCATTGAAAAACCAACCACAACTTTGCTTGTTGCTTTCTTTTTGGGGATTGCTTCTACCCACTTTTTAAAATAATCAATGGAAACAAGAATCCAAGAGTTCCCCCACTACACTTCTCATAAATCTCACCACTAAAATCAATACCCCACTATTGAAAAAGGGGCTTGGACTGAAATTGGTCTCAGTGGCAAATTTCTTGAAAATTTCAACTTTCGTGAGAACCTTTGGCAAGAATCACAAGTTTTTACATACTTGTGGGCATCTTTAAACACTAAAGGCCACAAAAATCCTTCCCTTAAAATATTATGGGTAGTTGTCTTTTCCATGTAATGGCCTCCACATACTCCACTATGCATCTCAGTTAGGAGTTCCAATGCTTGCTTACCATCAACACACTTAAGTAATACACCTTTTGGACTCCTCCACAAAATCTCATTATTAATGATTGCATACTTAATAGCCTACAACTTTAGGGTTCTCTTTTCATTATCTACCAAACCTTAAAGGCATTGCATAGTTTTTAGATATTGGACAATACACATTTACCAACCACATGTTTTCATATCACATATAGGTACAACATCTACACATTCCATTTGATTGATTTGGTTGGCTTTCAAGTTGGTTTCATCCATCCACTTAGCTAAACCCTATCCTCTCAATAACTTGGTAATCTGGACATCTATATTGATTTATTGGATTCTATTAATCCATCTACACCTTCTCCTTGTAACTTCTTGTTGAGTGAAAATATTCTTTACTACAACACTTGGGACATAAGCAATGATTTTAGCTCCCATTAGGTAGGTTATGAAATTATTCGCTACTTTGACTAGTGCATAATACTATATATTTTTCATATCATATTTGATTTATGCGTCTTGCAAGGATTTGCTAAAAAATGCAATGGGCTACTCAAAACCCTCTTCATTTTTCTGCAATAGTACAACAATAATTGTGTGAAATGATGCAAAGGAAAAAAATTTGCATAAGCTTGAAAAATTTTGGAGACTTCAACACTGGAGCCTCCTTTATAGCTTGTTTGATACTCTTAAATGCCTTACTAGGCTCCTCACTCCAAGTTACCTTTTCTCATTTCTTTAACATCTTGGAAATTAGACTGGTAATCTCTACAAAGTTTGTCACAAACCTCCTTAAGAAATTGATCTGTCCAAAGAATGACTGGATGCCTTTGACATTCTTTGGTTGTGGAATTTAATCTATTGCATCCACTCTTTTAGTATCAATTCTTATTCCTTCCCTTGACACAATATGGCCAAGCAACTTTCCCTCTTTCACCCCAAACACAAATTTCTTGTGATTCAAAGATATGCCATATTCAATTGCCTTGGAAAATACCTTCTCTAGGTGCATACAATGGTCTTCTTTCTTTCTATATGCTATCTATTGTGTGGTGTCATAAAAATCCCCAAGACTATAAGGCTTGAGGACCACAAGTGAAAGATAATTCTTATGCAGGTGTTGGCTAGTTGGAAAGATCATCGGAAGTGAAAAGAAAAAGAGAAATCTTAAAAAAATAAAAATTCAGAGTTCAAGTGTTCTAGGTATCGAGTATCAGGAACGAAGAAATCAATAAGTGAAAAGGTAATACAAGGTCTTGAGAAAATTGTTCTAAAGAAGAGGTTCAATAAGTGTGGAAGTTTCAGTAAAATTCGAGGTCTGAGAAAATTAAGGGTAAAAGTTGAAGTTTCAGGTACCGAGTACTGGGTAACAATGCAAAGTAAAGTTTTAAAAAAATTATGTTATCCAAAAGGGTCCAATAGTCCAGTAACCTAATTAAAATAATACTTACATGAGAATATATGATCTTATTTTTGAAAGTGTTTTATTTATGATGGATTTAAAATGTTGATGAGTTACTGATGGTTTTATTTACATGAGATTTTTATATTTTTTTTAAAAGGGATTTAATAGTTGGAATTGGTGATTGCAGGAGAAGTAGATTGTAATGCAATGTTTAGGTATGGATGGTCAAGAAAATTTGGATCATGGATAGAATCATTCTTGATTAGACTATGTATCCTGAGAAGCTATGTGAAGGAGGATCTTGAGTCATTGGAATACAAGGAATCCTAGTATTACAAATGTGGTGAAGGAGAGCGCCAACCTCTAGGGAAGCCCAATTCTTGAGAGTAGAAAGCCTAAGGAAAAACCAGGATGTAGGAATAAAATGTCCCCTTAATCATTCTGAATATATGGAAAAGTTCCTACATACTATCCGAATTCAAATTATTATCCTGGTAATAATAAAAAGATAAAAGACCCGAAGGATATCAATGTGTAAACGAAGGTTGACCTCCATTGACTTTGTTTGCAATTCTCTTGCTGGTTATCATATTCCACATGCCTTGACATGATTCCTCCCTTGGATTCCATCTCATATATTTTTCTTATCCTACCTATGTCATGATTCTATAAAAGGCTAGAGGATACTTCTTTTTAAGTTAAGTTCAGAATTTGTGGATGTCAGAAGAGCCAAAACTTCTCTAAGTTTTGTTCTTTCTTCCTATTTTTTTAATCATTCTAAATTAAAAACTTGTATGCACGTAGAGCTTAATCAATACCAAAGCTAATTTGAAAGATACATATCTCATGTATCATTTGTAGTTATTTTTTTCGTTTAGTTAGACAAGATTGTATACTATTTTGTTTAAAGGTGCATACAAAACCTACTTAGTGTCCAAACTAAACCCCCTTCTTTAAAATATCACACCATTTTATGCCTAGTTGTGAAGAAATCTAGTGAAGTATAGAGTGGTTTTCTTTGATTTGATTAAATCTTGGGGCATGCATGGAGAATACCTGGGAGAAATTTTATTTTTCAAGTATTTTGATGCTTTATTTTAGATTAGATGTTAAATTTTAGAAAATGTTCCAAAAAAGAGATGAATGAATGGAGATTCTATTGAAAATATTTCATTTCTATGAAATTGTTGAATGCTTAAAGCTAAATTTGCTTAAGTGATAGCAAATTTATTTGATGTTCATGAAATATCATTGTAAATCTATTGATTTCATGAAATTGTTTAATGATTGGACTAAAAATATTCTATCTGATACTTATGATTTTTAACAAAACTAAAGATAACCATAGATCCCTTGAGATTAATAGCAATATCACATCATACCCTGAAGCGAACCTAGTATGTTCAAGACTTGACTATCAGAGCCTTGGGATCAAGGTAAGTAAACCTTCCCCTTTCTTCAGACTTTTAGGTTGCCCTGGTTCAGTATTTCAAGTAAAGATAGGTTCTTCATGGTTTTCCTGTGAGGATTTTATCTGCATTGTTGTTGCGACTAACATCGTGATCAATAGGAACTTGCGTTAGAAGGAGGGCCCTCATATCTTTCCCTCCAGGTTTTGTTTAGGAATGTGTATTGGTTTCAAGTTTGAAAGTATCTCGTAAGATGAAAGTCTATGCAAGCTAGTAGTTTGAAAATGGAAGTTGAAAAAATGTAGATAATTCTTAACTGGAAATTATATCCTTCGAGTTTTTTCACCTTTGGTAGAGACATTGAGTGTAGAATTCATGATACAACTAATCATGTTGAACTTGATTGTGATTTTTTTATAAATAGAGTAATATTGGCCATGCATAAGGTGATTCCATTAATGGAAGAGGTTTTAACTACTAGAAAAAAGGAACCATTAACGAGAAATATTTTGAATTCTAAAAAGGAGTATAACCCTAGTAAAGATGAAAATGTTAAAAAATTAATTGATATATCAAAACAGTTTGTTAACTGCAATTGTTATGAATAAAATCCTAAGGTTTTGTAGGAAGATGGGTGAGAATGTCGAGACTCATAAATATTGCACCAAAAATGAGGAAACAACAACAATGAGTCATCATTCTTTTCACATGTGGAAAATGTTAGTGAAGGGAAAGAGTGGGAAAATTGAGCGGGAGACGCATGTTTTTCATTCCAAACTAAAAATTCACAAGCTAAAAAGGGAAATTTTCTTCATTTCATGCAAGATAGAGAGCATCAATTTTTTTACTTTCTCTTTCTCTAATAATAATATAAATTGCGGTATTGCTTAGTCTAACAAAGTTCAAAGTGAAGACAGGGTCGAAGACGTGAAAAATTTCAGAGGAGAGGAAAATCAAGAAATGGACACAGTTGTTCATGGAGTTGAATAGAGTAAAGAACAAAACCATGAACAAGGACTAGAATAAGGTAGAGTATTTAGGACTTAGCGAAGGTGTGTGCAATCAACCTTTAATGAGGTTGTTTTCATACATGTGAACCAATTTATTGGTAAGTATGCCTTTGAATTTACATTTTTTAAACATAGAAAATTTAAGATAATTCATTGTTATAGTAGGACATGTGAAATTTATTCTAGTGAATTTAAAGATAAACTTGCTATAATTCATATAAAAATAGTAGTGAAAATAGTTATTGAGCTTAAAATAAATTGCTTAGTTAGGTTTAGTCGTTTGTTAGGGTAAGTTTTGGTTAGTTAGGGTTAGTTTTCTTTTGCAGGGTTTGTTTTGTTATTTTTCATTTTCTTCTTTGCTTTCTTTCTCTATTTTTCCCTACGCATTGGTAATTTTTTCTTAACTTATCATACACATGAGAGTAAATTCAAGCATTTTATAACATTGTGTTGTGAAATTAAAAATAAAAATAAAACCATATATAGTAAATACATGCTTTAAAAGGTATGATAAAGCTATATATATATATGTGTGTGTGTGTGTGTATTGTGTATATACATGGAAGTACCAAAATTTTGACTGTAAAAGTGCAAAAAAGAAGAAAAAAAAGAAGGGTGTTGAGCTACAAAAGGGCAGCCATTTAGTCAATCTAGGATGCCTTGTCTATCAAGGCCAAATATCCTAAGTAGGAAATTTCTTGATGAACTTCAAAGTCAGGGGTATGGAGGTTAGTCAAGAACAACCGAAGTGGAACTACTTCTTCATGTTCTAGGAATTGAGGAATACCATCCATAGAGGGGATTACAATGGTTGGGTGTGCAAAAAATAGAACAATATCCAGATTCCCCAAATATTCAAGCCACACTATCATATTCACAACTGAGCAATAAGTTAGACACAGTGAAAATAGTAGTCTAAATGTAAAAAACCTTGACAATCCTCTGAGTTGTTACACGACCAATGAAGCCATTCTAGCAGTGAGTGTAGGTCAAGAAAATTGGAGTATACATGACCTGTAAGTAAGAAATCACTAATAGAGTAGAAATGTAAAATAATTGAAAAAAAAGAAAGGCTAGGGTGTGAAGAATTTGAGAGAAGTGCGGAATTTATAGAAAACTGTGAAGAAGTTGTGGTACATAGTTGCCTAGATCAAAGTCTTGGAAATCGCAAGTTGAGGTGGAAACCAGATTATTTTTTCCAGAGCATAATGTTAAATCAAATTAATTCTTACACAATTGGTGATAAGTTTGCTTTAAAGTTGGCCAGTACGAATATTGTGAATTCAGCAAATTAAAGATTTCAAAATTAATGGTGGTAATTACATTATGTTTTTAATTAAGTTGTATTAATCATGAAGGTGCCCATGTGTGCAAAGAAGAAAGAAAAATGAAGCTGGTAAGGAAACACATATTAACACTGAAGTTATTTGAAAGAAATGTTACGTGCACATTAAGGCATGTGAATTTAATGCAGAATATTGTGATAAGATTTAAGTGTCATCATGGCATTTTTGATCCATTAATGTGGTATGACATTGTCAAATTGGAATAGCTAGCTGAGTATTTAGTAATTTCCATAAAATTGAAAGGGAAGGGTGGTGACTAATGATTCTAAATTTAGATATAAATCTGGTGATTAAATTGTTTGCTACTAAATTTTAATTTATGCATATCTTCTAACATATAGCGAGTTACAGTTAGCTAGGATTTGGCATAAGAGTGGTAAAGTTTAGCCAAGAGTACACACCAATAGGGAATAACTAAATGAGTTTTTGGGAAATAGTGAAACGATGAAGGGATTTGCATTGAATGAAAAATCAAAAGGTAACCTTCACTACCATTGTAATTCCCACCCTAATAGCAGGCTTCATTGCTTGAAAGTTGAAATGAGCTATCAATGAAATATCAAGAGATATATATAATAAAAAGATCAACTCTTTAGGCTATCCAAATATCTCTACCTAGGCTATAGATTCCTAGCTAGTAGTAGAGCTATGTTCAGGGCAATTATAGAGATAACCTTGTTGAGTCTATGGATGCTTAACTGACAATAAGGCTCTATCCATGGTTGGCTTTGGAGGATTACTGAATTATGTAGTTCAATGTTAATGAACTGATATTTTTCATTCAGTTCTAGAAACTAGAATTAATCAAAGTACACACTGATATTTTTCAAAGAAATTTTACTATTTTATGTCAGAATCTAGGTAAAGGTAAAGGATATTGTTTTAAAATATTCATAAATTATAATTTGTGACAAGTGATTTAATCCCAAGTTTTGGTTTAAATTCTGTTTTATTGGTTGCAAGTTGTTGTGTGGTCTCACAACACATTATGACAGGTGTTGGATAGTTGGAAATATCACCAGAAGTTAAAAGAAAAAGAGAAATATTAAAAAAAAAGTACTTTATAGTTCAAGTGTTATAGTTACCAAGTACTAGGAACCAGGAAAGCCAAAAGTGAAAAGGTAATACAAGGTGTTGAGCAAAGTGTTTCGGTCTGAGAGCAAAGGTCTGGTAAATATGGAATTTTTGGTAAACTCTGAGGTCTGGGAAAAGTATAGGTAAAAGTTGAAGTACCGGGTATCAGGTACCGGGTAACAATGAAAAGTAAAGTTTCAAAAAATTTATGTTATCCAAAAGGCTCTGATGGTCCAGTAACCTGATTAAAAGAATAATTACACAAGAATATATGATCTTTTTTTTGAAATCGTGTTATTTATGATGGATTTAAAATGATGATGAATTAATGATGGTTTTATTTACATGAGAATTTTATAAATATTTTACAAGGGATTTAATAGTTGGAATTGGTGATTACAGGAGAAACAAATTTTAATGCAAAGTTCGTGTATGGACAGTTAGGAAAATTTGGATCGTGGATAGAATCATTTTTAGATTAGGCTACATATCCCAAGAAGTTATGTGAAGGAGGAGCTTGAGTCGTTGGAATACCAAGAATCCTAGTATTAGACATGTGGCGAAGGAGAGTGCCAACCTCCGGGGAAGCCCATTCCTGAGAGTGGAAAGCCCAAGGAAAAATCAAGATGTAGGAATAGAATGTCCCCTTAATCATTTTGAATATATGGGAAATTTCCTACATACTATCCAAATTCAAATTATTATCTTAGTGATAGTAAAAAGATAAAAGACCTGAAGGATATCAATGTGTAAATGAAGGTTGACCTCCATTTACTTCTTTTGCAATTCTCTTTCTAATTATCATATTCCATGTGCCTTGACATGATTCATCCCTTGGATTCCCTCTCATGTATTTGTCTTATCCTACCTACATCTTGTTTCTATAAAAAGGCAGAGGATACTTCTTTTTAAGATAATTCTAGAATTTGTGGATGTTAGAAGAGTGAAAACTTCTCTAAGTTTTGTTCTTTTTTCCTAATTTTTGAATCATTTTAGATTAAAAACTTGTATGCACATAGAGCTTAATCAATATGGGATCCAATTTGAAAGCTGCCTATCTCATGTATCTTTCATAGCTATTTTTTTCATTCAACTGAAGATGATTGTATGTTGTGCCATTTAAGGGTGGATACAAAACCTACTCAGTGTCCAAAATAAACCCCCTTCTTTAAAAGCTCACACCATTTTATGCCTAGATATGAATCAATATGGTGAAGTATAAAGTGATTTTCTTTGATTTTATTAAATCTTGGGGCATGCATGGAGAATACTTGGGAGAAATTTTATTTTTCAAGTATTTTGATGCTTTATTTTAGATTAGATGTTAAATTTTAGAAAATGTTTCGAAAAAGAGATGAATGAATGGAGATACTATTGAAAATATTTTTTTTCTATGAAATTGTTGAATGCTTAAGGCTAAATATACTTAAGTGATAGAAAATTTGTTTGATGTTCATGAAATATCATTGTAAATTTGTTGATTTCATAAAATTGTTTAATGATTGGACTAAAAATCTTCCATCTAATACTTATGATTCTTAAATAAACTAGAGATTACCATAGACCCCTTGAGATTAATAGAAATATCACATCATACCATGAATTGAACCTAGTATGGTCAAGAATTAACTATTAGAGGCTTGGGATTAAGCTAATTTAACCTTCCCCTTTACTCAGACTTTTAGGTTTCCCCGGTTCAGTCTTTCAAATTAAGATAGGTTCTTCACGGTTTTCTTCTGAGGATTCTATATGCACTGTTATTGTGACTAACTTCATGATCAACACTATCAAGTAATCTTAGTAAACCGTGAAGAAGATATCAATAAAATCAGAAAAGGCCACATCCATAGCCCTTTGAAATGTAGTACCTACATTTGTTAGGCCAAAAGGCATCCTAACATAAACATACGTGCCCCAAGGAGTAAATGTAGTCTTATACTACTTGAACTCCTTAACCACCACTTGATTATATCTAGAGAAACCATCCATCATAGATAGAAGCTCCTAGCCAGTCACCTTTTGTAACATAGATTCCATGTTGGGTGATGGATAATTATCTTTCAATGATGATATGTTAAGATTTCTGAAATCTACACAATGCCTTATATCACCATTCTTTTTCCTCACTAGCACTAAGTTCAAATCCCATGTAGAATTCCTTATTGGTTTAATGATTTTGGCTTCTCTTAACTTAACTAATTCTTCTTGCATCTTAGGTTCCAATGTAGGAATGATTTTCCTTTGCTTTTGCCTAAAAGGCTTAGCATCAAATTTTAAGGGAATTTTTAATGTTGAAAAATTTATTCCCTATATGCCTTTAGATTATCATAAGGCCAGGAAAACACATGCCTATATCTTCTTAACAAAGCAATCAACATTTCTTTGACTTGAGGTTTAATTTTCTTTCCAATGTAGACTTTCTTTAGAGAATTCTTTGTACCAAGGTTGACCTCTTCCAGGTCCTCCTTATGATTAGATGTTTGCCTAGAATTTCTCATTTCAAGACCATCAAAGATCCTTTCCAAATCAGCTAACCCCTTTGTGATTTTGTTAGTTTTCAATTGAATGATTTTATTACCAAACATTGTTTCTTTACCATCTACCTCCTCTACAAAAGCCCCAAAGTCAATTTCTTGACCTTCATACTCATCCACAAACTACAAAAACCTCAAGATGTCCTGAACATCATTAAAAACCTACCAATTTAATATATTATCAAGAACTAAGGGTCCAATATGCACTTCCGCTTTTGAAATTCCAACAAAGGTAATGCCATCTAGTTAGAGTGCAATATTGGCAAGTAAATATACCACCTAATTCTTATTCCTATCCAACTAGTCAATACCAAAGTCATCAAATTTTTCTATTGATTCACACAAAACATTCATATAATGTCTCAACCTATTATTCTTTGATGCATATCTTGATCTAACTTGGGAAACAACAAGCTTTGAATCTCCAATAACTCTTAACTTCTTGATTCCATGTTTCTCATCTAGTCTTAATCCTAGTAGCAAGGCTTCATATTCAAATACATTATTTGTACATGAAAATAGCAATGAAAATGAAAAAAAAAAATTACCACTAGGGGAAATGAGTATCACCCTTGCACCGGCTCCTTCTTTTGAGCATGCACCATCAAAACACATGCTCGATAATTCATCATTGTTTTCTTGCTGCAATAATTCCTTTTCAAGGGGTGCAGGTTGTCTATCCTCTTCTTCTCATGACTCTTCAACTCTAAAATTATCAATACTCGTATCCACAAAGTGAATTCAATCCTCATGTTCCATAAATTCAATCATGTGGGGCTCTTGGCTCCCTCACAAGATTTTATTTTCCCTCAATTGGAAATGTGGCAAAGGACATGTCACACTACATGCTACCTCCCATAGAAGCACTCCATTGTCTTGACAATAACATACCATAATTGGGTGGGATGTCCACCACAACTATGCTCATAACAAATTCCTTGACCGAAAAAGTAGCTAGTCTATATGGGACATCCTTGATCACTCCGATGATTGGAATTTCTCTCGAATCCATGGCATAGCATTTACCATAGGCACAATTTATCTTCAAACCCATCTCTTTCATGATCTCTACTAGAATGATGTTAGATGAAGCTCCTAAATCAATCATACAATTTTTTAAGAGCTTACGATCAACAATAAAAGTTACATAAAAAGGATCAATATTACTTGGGAAAGCTATAATAGTAATTCCCAATTATATCTGAAGGATTTCATTAATTTCTCCCTCCACTCACTTTAGACTAAGTAGACACCCTTTTATCATCATAGGTTGTAGTAGCACCATTAATAAGGGCTACTTCCTTCTGTTTATGTTCTTCAATTATCATCATCTCCATTAATGTGACTGTCACCTTGACTTGGGAGAGAAAATGAAACATTTCAACTGGATTATACTTGGGTAGTTCATAAGGCACTACACTCTACTCCTTAATCTTGTCCTCTTGTTGCTCGCATTTATTTTCAACCTCCTTTTCTTGCTCTACATTTTACTTTTAGTCTTTTTTTTACAATAGGAGAAACAATCTCATCATTTTTCTTGGTTGTACTATCCTTCTTATCCCAACTATTAGGTCCTTTATTTTCCTTGGCTTTGTCCTCACCTTTTTTACCATCTACCTTATCTCCCCGCCTTTCTACATTTTACTCTTTGATGAACATGTTGTCTGGCTTGCCTTGGTCATAATTCACAATTCTATTCCTCAAATTGTGAGTGTGTCTAGCTTGTGAAACTAGTGCTACTATCATCCTCTTATATTCCTCATCTGAGGGTTGATAGGCCAAAATTGGGCTAAAGAATAGGAAATATTTCATCTTGGTCTAAGTGTCAATTTGGGGATCGTGAACTTACAAAAGGTGTCGAGGCTATATGTCGAAGGGGTGAGAGTCATGAGATGAGTGATCATGAATGCATCCTATAAAAATAAACATTCAACATATAAAAATAATTATGGCAATATGATTTGCCACTTCCTAACGAAAATAGCTCTTCTTTTATATTTTGACGATGAGAATTGCGCAGACAACAGTTTTTGAAACAAAATCTCAAATACAAGTCATCAAATTCATAAAATTATAAAGCGATATAAAGAATGGACATCTAATCTAGTAAATAATTTCATGATTTATAATCAATTTACAAGCAATAAACAACAAACCATACATGCAAATAATATAGAAATAATGGAAATAGACACACTACTAAATAAATAAATAAATCACCAAACATCCCAAGAAGTGGGCCTTGCCTTCTCAATACGTCTGGTGATAAAAAACGAATTCCTTCCTATGCTTCTTTGATCATGAAAAACATTCTTTTATTTATCAAAATTAATATGACTCAATACAATATTCTACGTACCAAAATTTGCCTCTAGAGCTAATATATATACATCTCCAATATATAATAGCCACATACAAAAATAGATGGTTTTTTGGGCCATCGACTAACAAACTAGAGATTATTGGCTCACGTGAAACATTATTTACAAGCCATATATTAAAAACAGCTTTGTTACACCTGTAGCTAGAAATAGGAAAGGAAATAATTTTGGTTTTCTCTACATAGCTGGCAAGTGCATTTTTATTGCATTTATTTCTCCTCAATTCGATCCTTACTACCAACCACTACTGGGAGAAGTAATTTCACAAGTGGAGAACAATTGTTATAAAGACACTAAAATAACCAAATATTGCAACCATCGAATGAACTAATGGTTACAACAATATAAACAAATTTGTTGGTTGTTGTGGAAGAAGGGATCCAATAAAGAACATGTGGTAGAAGTAAGAATTGAATAGGTTTCCAATTATAACAAAAAACCATCATGGAGAGTTGACCACGAGATGCTCCAGTTGAGAATGAAGTAGAAAGTGAATTAGATGTGGAAAACATCCATGTGTTGATATGAGTTGTCTTGGTAGGTGAAAAATGTATGAGTGGAAAATATTGTTGAGCATCTTTGTGGTTGCAGGAAGCAAGAGTGACAGGAAGGTTGCATGCTGCAAGATATAAGGTTTAAAATAACAACACTTATTAATAAAAATAATCAATAATTATTTTCCATATTTTAATGTTAAAACTATATTAAATATGACTTATATATTTAATCATAAGCAACATAAAATGGTATGAAAGGATTTGAAATAGAATTTTGGAATGGTTATGAAGGTGCATGAAATAGGCCAAAATATAGCATAAAATAGAATATAATTGGCTCTCATCAAGGGTCTTCTTAGATACACATTCATTTCATCTATTTTTATAGCACAAACATTATGCTCAATATTTTCATTTTCATCAAGAAAAATTTGTTGATGATAAGCATCTAATTTTTGCCTTTGATTTTCAACATCAACCTTATGTGACTCTTCATTTGAAGAGAATCCTTCTTCAAAAAAATCTTATCTGTGCATAAGAACTTGTATTTCCTCACTTCTTTCTTGAAATGAATCACAATCAGCGAGCTCATTTTTTCATTCCACAAGCTATTTTGCCACTAAAAATGCTTGGGAAGCATGTGGCAATTAGAAAACAACACACCACAACATTTCATCAACAAAATTTATAGAGTTCTTCTTTAATGGATCGAGGGGACTTTTATTTGTGTATTCTTTTTATTATTCTAAATTGGCTTCCCATTATGCCAATTTGTGTTATAAGGATGATCTTGCAGCCTAGGAGGTCTCTCATTTCTTTGGAAATTAGGCTTGTCATTTGTTAGTCCCTTTTCTTGTCTAGCAATTCTATAACTTATGTCTTTCATGCAACTTGCAACTTTATCATTTTTTTCTTCTAGGGAAGATCCTTTCTCTACAAAATTTGTATCTTCCTTCTTTGGGTGCTTCAAGAGCTTGACATCATCTCTCCTCCCTACCTTGATTGATTCTCTTCTATTATTTTCAATATGTACTACAATCTTGAAGGAATCTCTCAATTTTTGGGGATTCTTATCTCACTGAAGGTAACTCACTTTTGAATCAAAGGCATTGCAATAATTGACCAAACATACATTGTCTTTTAGCCTCAAGTCAACATGAAATTTGTTAATAGACTTTTGAAATCTAGTATTGAAATTAGCAACCATTTCATTTGAACCTTAGGAGATATTATTAAATTCACTTAGCAAGAGCCTTGCATTAGTCTTATTGCCATATTATTCTCTAAATATCCTATTAAATTCTTCCCATGACCCAATGCTTTCTACTAGGAAAGATCTATACGATTCCCTAGCATCTTCAGTGAGTGACTGCATAAATAGTTTCATCATAACATCTTTAGCCTCTACCTCAAAATCATCCATCATGTTTACAAATGATTTTAGGTGATCCTCACCACTTATTGCATTATTTATAGAGAATCTAACCAATACATTCCTTGCATAATTAGGGAATTGGTTTGGGTAACTAGGTATCCCAACAAAACATAATTGTTTGTACCTATCCACCTAGATGGGTCTTCTAGTGAACCGATCTCTTTGATTGTTATGTGGACCATTTTCATCTTGATCACTGAAATTTTATTGTTTTTTCATTTTCCACCTCCACCAGGGTTGTTTCCACCTGAATTAGTATTTTGTGGCTGAGGCTTAGGAATGGAATAACCAAAACTAGAAGATCTTGGGTCCAGAATGGATGTTTTGAGAAATACAATCTTCTTTTCTATATCTATGTTTATAGCAAGGATCTACATACTGTCCATCTCCTTTTGCAATTTATCATTAGCTAACTACAACCTCAGAACTTTGGGATCATGGGGTGTATATTTGATAGAGTGGGACTAGTTTGAGTACTTGTGGTAGAAGTATTAATGGATGAGACATTGGTTTTTGTATTTGTGGTTATTTTCTTAGGCTGACCCATGGGATTGTTTCCTATATCTACAAGTTGAGATTTCTTGATAATAGTAGAGGGATCTAAAACTTTGGTTGCCACAATAGAACTAGTATGTGTTCTTGTAGTAGTAGTTCTAATAGGGATATTAAAATTTGGGATATATACCTTCTTGTGATCAAGGATTTCCTTAACAACCGGTCTAGAAGGATCTTCAAGAGTTGATTCTTCCTTCATCATTTATCTCAAGGCTTCTACCCTTTTCTTTAGGGAGTCTCTCTCCATCATAGAATACTTTATTTTCTCTTCTCTTTATTATTATTGTTTTAATCTTAGCTCCTTAAGTCTCAACTCATCTTCTCTTAGAGCTTTCATATCAATTTTTATATCTTCTTCATCCTCCAGAGTAACCTTAGATTCATTAGGTTCTAGGGTATACTAGGTAAGATTTAGTGGTTCTCTCTCAGAAGAATGGTGTGATGTTCTACTATAGGATCTTCCTCTTGGATTGAAATTATCAACATTGAAAATGGAGGTTGTGTGTAAGAAATATGTTTAAAATGGATAGTAAAAACATACAATCAATGAGATGTATTATATTAGAGAATTGAATCACAAAATTAAACGAATTCAAAACATAATCAATCTCTAAAGTCATTCCATTGTTTCCTATCTCTAAGGATTTCTTGAATCATAATGGCTCTCAAATTTTGCTTGCACTATGACTTTTAGAATGACAACCTAGAGATGGATGCTATAAAAATGCAAGAATCATAGTTCCTACATGATTTGATATGTTGCAAATGATAATGGTGATATGGTAATGAAGATGATTCTAAAGATTATGATGCAAATGGTGTGTAAAACTACTATGATAATGGAAATGCAACTAAGAACTAAGCCATGTTTCTAAATTACTATGCAAATACTATGCTAATTACCAAATACTCTAAATGTTCTAAATACTCTCAAATGCTCTAAAAAGTGCTCACAAATGATTTCTACAGAGTAAGTTTACTCAAAAATCTGTTATGAGAAGTTGGAGAATGATGTTGTACTTATAGGATTTCCAAGGCATATTGTGACATGGCAGGATTCGATGGTCAAGATTATGATCCAAGGAGATCGATGGTAGAAAGTGAGGAAGTTGGAGGGAATCATGGAGGTTGTCACCTTTTAGAGAACATCAAATGGAAGGAGAAGCCATGTGTCTCTAATCTTGTTAGGAGTTTATTGATGGAAATTCCTATTTAGAAATTAGAAATTTTTATATTCATGAGACACATGTTGAGGTGGCAGATGAGGTGGAAGGAGGTTAGAGAGTTGTGTAGAAATGTGACAAAATTCAATTTTAATGAAAGGGAATTAATCAAATAAAAAAAATAGCTAGATTTGTCTATTTAATTAAATCATGAAGAAAATGATTTTAGAAAGAATTTAAGATAGTGAACTATATAAATATTTTTTTCAATTTATTTATAAGTAGAGGAATTAAAAGGATTATTTTATTAATTTAAAAAAAAAATACAAAGTTAAAACA
Source organism: Sequoiadendron giganteum (assembly GCA_007115665.2). NCBI lineage: Eukaryota > Viridiplantae > Streptophyta > Pinopsida > Cupressales > Cupressaceae > Sequoiadendron > Sequoiadendron giganteum. The sequence goes on along the minus strand of CM021106.1, from coordinate 470,913,658 downwards.
ATAGCAGCTGTAGAGACAATTCCTTCCAAACCCCACCAATTCCTAGCATAACACCCACAAAACTACCCCACTTCCTACTAAAAATCATTCCATGATAGATTACAAAACATAGGAAAACAAGACCAAACACCCCTAGAACCTATTGACAGGTCTAGAAATTGAAACTTTATTCGATCTTCCTTTGGTCTGAGATCGGAGAACCATTGCGAAAGATTTCTTCTTTTCCTTCTTTGATTTCTTTCCCATGACTGTTTGCCATTCGTCCTCCACCTTTGCAGCTTCCTCTTCCCAAACCACAGATGTTTCCTAGGGACTCCTCCAGGATCCAATCCAAATATCATTTGGCTGTTGATCTTGAACACTAGTCTTCCATTTTCCGGCCTTCTTACCTTGTGGCCTCACCACACCTTTCTTTTCCCAACACTTTGGAGTTGCAGCCCCATTTTTGAATTCCCACTCCTTTTCACTTCCATTGAGAATTGTAACACTCTTCTCAGCCAGGATCCCATCCTATGTTGAGGCCACCATGTTGTGTTGTTGGTCCTCCCTTCTACCCTCCTGTTGTTGTGACACCCCTTCCAGATTCATCTCCCCAGAAATATGATTTTCCTCCTTAGTGACATTATGCTTAGAGCTCACTACCTATTTTTCCATAGTGTAGTGTTGGGTGGTTGCACCTTTCCACCAAGAAGCTGATTTGTTGGTTCTGTGTTTGGCACACTCAGCTACCAAATGCCCCATTCGATGGCAGATTTTGCATCTAAAAGGTATCCCTTCATAGTCCAGGGGTTGCACCCAAAAACCTTTTGATGTTTTTAGTTGAATCTCCTCTGGAGGCACCAAAGACATATTCATTTCTACCAAAATCCGAGCATAAGTCGAATGCATAAGATTTGAGGATCCCTCATCCACCATTAGAAAGTTTCCTATTGAGTTCCCAATAGCCTCTAAACAAGAATCAAACCAGAACTAAAGTGGGAGTTTGGGGAGTCTCACCCAAAGAGGAGCCCTCTCAAATATTTTAGTGGTCGGGCTAAAATCTGGATGCCATGGCTTTAACATCAAGTTATATTTTTCATCCCAATCCCAATGGTAGTCACAAAGGATCTTGTTTATGTCATGTTATTTTTCAAAGACAACAATAAAAAAACCTCTAGTCATTGGATAAATTTGAACATACCCATTGAGAAGAGGCTTCGAATTGTTATAAATCCACTGATGAAGATCTGTCAAGCCTGGCCAGAAACCCCTAAACCTCCCAATCAAGCCCAACTTGGAAAAAACTTTTTCATTATATACCACTTCTTGTTCTAAATCCCCAACAATGTCCAAAGTAATAGACTTGGCCAAGGAGAGAGAAGCTTCTACTCCCCCCACTCCCCCAATCCCCCTAGAAGATCTTCTGTTTGGGAGCTTTGTTGTCCTGTCGCACCCAGCAATGTTTTCCTTTTTCTCTGGTTTTTTTACCTCCTTGACAACTCCACCTCCCCCAGAAGCCGCACCTCCCTGCTTCCCATGAGATGGGCATTCAAAACCAGCACCAGATGCATCATGTCCTCACGTGGACAACTTCCCCAAAACCCCTATTTTACAAACACGAGCATTACAGTTATCACCAGAGAGAGTAGCACCATCATTCTCTTGCTGCCCCATTGCATGAGGATTCAGTTCTGAAAGAACCCTAGCCACAACTGCATGAGGCAGAGGATCATTGGTGTCCATCCCGCTCTTCATCCACTAATTAAAAGGATTTATTAATTAAATACCTTGTATTTAATTAATTGATTATCTTGACCGATTTTAGGTGTATACATCTTGCCCCTCTTTGAAGTGATGTGTTTACACATTACTTCAAAGAAAAAAATTCAATATTCCCCAGACACTGGAGTTTTGAGTGATGATGGATATATGCCCCCTTGGGAGATAAATCGGTGAATTTTTGAATTTTTTAAATTTTTTGGTATTTTTGATGATTTTGATTATTTTAAAATTTTCAGCACATTTCAATGATCTATCTCCCAAAAAAAAAGGATATAGAACCTACCAAATTTGATTAATTAAGTCCCATTTGGAAAATAAAATAAATCACTCCCATAAAAATCCCATTTAATCAGCCTTTAAAAGGTAAAAATGAGTGAAAAGGAATTCATTTGTGCATTTGCAAGTTTGAAAATTTGAGAGAGTGAGCAACTTTGAGCACTTTGAGAAAGATGGTGATCCCCATTCAGACACATCAATTCGAGCGTGTGCGATGTCACAACCGCTTGGTAGTGTATGAACCTCTAGTAAGCACTTCTAGAAATATCCTCGTGATTTGTGCATTTTGAATTTTCTTGCTTTTTTCCATGTTTAAATTCAACTTTTAGTGATTTAGCGCATAGGGAACCCGATGTAGCACATTGGGTGACTGTTCCAACGCATAGAGTAGATTAGCTCTTAGCGTAGTTTTTGTAGTGCATTTAGTTAATGATGTACATCAGAATTTTGACACATAGGGTGCAAATTTTAGCGAATCAATGCTAGGTTTTAGTGCATAGGGTCATTTAGCACTTTGATGTCATAGATTAGTGCATTGAGTAAATTCCTTAGCGCATAGGGACCTTGAAATGGCTCATTCGGTAGATTTGGTGGTGGATTCTAATTTTTGGCACATAAGGACTTTGTTCTGGTGCATCAGTGAATTTCGCTAGCGCATTCATGTTTTTAGTGCTTTGAAGCTCTGTTTTAGTGCATCCATGCCAAATTAATGAATTTTTGACTAAACTCCCTAATTTTGATGATTTTTTTCTCACGTCAACCTTCAACTTGATGTTGTTTGATGATGTTGCTAGATTATATGATGATTGAACTCATGATAGGTGAGATTCAATGATACATGAGGATCAATGATAGATTAATATTGATTGACCTCATGATAGGTGAGGATCAATGATAGATGCTCGCGAGGTTTGATCAAAGTCTCATTAGAGCTGATTAGATTGATAGGTTGACTGATGTTTGATTGATTGATTTTTGATATTCAATATGTTATGATGATAGGATCCTTCATTAGTCTTGATGTCATGGGAGCGATTCCTAAGGACCTTGGATTTGATCCCACATTTAGATCAGGTCGATCTAAATGTGATTGGACAGTGTGGGTTGAACTCATTGCTAGACATGCCCCAGATTAGGATTAACTGGGGACTCTTGATAGTTTAGGCAGAGAGGTGGCACAATTACCACAACACCTTCCATGTACCCACTAGTCAAATGATAGTCACACCAGAGGATGTGTACCAGATTTTACATATTCCTGTTGTTGGAGATTTGGTTGTATATGATGTCACTGAGCAGTTAGGGACTAATGCCTTGAGGAGAGTCTTCAAGGATGACCAAATTTGTGGTTATGAGGTCCTATGGTTGGATATGGTTGATGCCTATGCCACATTGTTGTGTGTGCTTGCTGGATTTATTGGTGGATTCTTATGTTCCAACCGTAGGTCGAAGAGATTTTCAGTTGGATGGGGCCAAACACTAAAGAGCCTAATCATGCATCAGACTTGATATGCTTGTGAATCTATACCATGATATTCACTAGGTTTTCTATCTTAGAGCCTCCAGTTTATCAGCTGCAGTCACATTATTACAGATATGGGTGTGGGAGCATATAGCTGTCATGAGACTAGTTGCTGAGAGATAGAGGCTAGCTGGGAGACCATGTGTTCATGGGTACACATTTCCAGTTGTCTATCATAACCTAGGAAAACTGGAGTACTAGAGGAGGGTGCTGGATGATTTATATTATGTGACATAGAGGCCTTATTTTAATTGTGAGCAGTGGTCAGAGGATGATATGGAGATGCCTTATCTGTGCATAGCTAGATATCTGATTGGGAGGACACCTTTCATCATTTATTGAGATATTCCTTCTAGGGAGAGTACATCAATAGTACGACAGGGTATAGGGCATGCCCTTGGGAGTGGCCCATTATGCATAGCGATGACAATATATACTAGAGTGGGGACCTATGCTATCTCACGAGGCTACCTATTAGGAGTACTATGGATTGCAGCTAGTGATTTGGGAGTATCATCCGGATATCATAGAGGTTTCTTGCTCAGAGGATTATGCTTAGTAATTCTTCACCCATCCCTTTCTATGGATATCAAGCTCAGATGATCCTATGCCCTTATTAAATGATGATGAGAGAGCACCACCATGTGCACCCATGTAGAGGAGAGGTAGGGGAGATGATGAGGAGGAGGAGGGAGGGATCAGTAATGGGGATGGAGATGGAGATGGTGCGGATGGCAGTGTTGATGATGGTGGTGGCAGAGGTGGTAGTGGTGTAGCATTTGATGTTAGGGACTTCATGGTACCTCGACGAACGAGGTCTCTAGTGGTCATAGCACAATATCATGTGTAGATTGGGGTGCCCTTACAATAGCAACAAACACATATAGTTGCTCTATAGGTTCAGGTACAAAAACTATAGGGTCAATTGGCACAAGTTTAGGCCTTGTTAGAATAGGCTCAAGTATAGGTATAGGGACAGGCACAAGCACTGGTATAGGCTCAGGCACAGCTTACTACTTTGATGGTTTAGAGGGATACAACCAGAAATCAGGGAAAGAAAGCAGTGGCCTTAGCTGATAGATTACAAAGAGTGGCGGAGGGGACCACTACAAGTGATATGATGAGAGAGGTCACACAGGTCGCTAGAGAGGCCAAGTATTATAGAGGCCGATGTCATGCCATTGTTCCTACAGAGCAAAGAGTCAACTATTTATAGTCTAGAACCAGATGTAGCCACTCTCAAACCACAAGTATGGGTGTGACACAACCACCACGTAGAGATCTAGGTCTAGACCCAAGTATAGGTGCATCACGTGCATGTACATCAAGTGGTGTCAGAGGCTTAGCTAGGCTAGCGAGGTGTAGGGGGAGCTCCTCATAGCATCATGATCATATATGTTGTATTTGAAACATTTGATGTATACACTAATTTTAGTTGAGACATTGTCATACTACCACATTTTTTTATGATGTATCTTGCTATATTTCATGATATCACTATAAACTTGACATTTATTTTTGAGATAATATATGATATGAAGTGATGATGGTTGATCTTTATCTGTCTATGCTATGATGCTTATGATGGATGTTTAGATGAATGCATTTAATTTCTATGTTCTATATGTTATGTGATGGTTTATATGATTACATGATAATGATGTATGGATGCAATGATGATTCTACATGTTCCTATGCTATGATGCTTATTTTGATTATGGCATGATTATGTATGGATGTGATGATGATATGATAATGTGTAAATTATATGATGCTTTATGAATGATATTTTATGTTGTGAGATGGATGCAAATGAAATGTGATGCAAAATATTTTTTTATTTTCTTGATGCAAATATATGGTGTAATGCGATGGAAATGATATTTAAAATGATCATGTAATTTAGTTTGTTATTTTTTTCTTTTCTAGATGCAAATATGTATGAGATGAATCTAATTATGCAAATGTGATGTAATGCACTTCTTTTTGTGTTTTCTAATGTAAATATTATGATGCAATGTATGGATAGATGAATGATTTTTTTAATGCATTCTAGTGTATGTATGATATGCAAAATAATTTTGCAACTATGTGGAAATGATGTGTTTTTGGTAATGTCAAGTATACTCAATCCATTTAATGATAGAGATAACATCGCTTGAAAATTGTTCCAGCCCTAGACAATCCTAGAATATAGATGCAATCTAATCTACCATGCATGACTAAAATGCAATGTTGTCATTCTATTTAGCCGGTATGTCATAATTTTTATCATCATTGAGCTTTATTATGTTGAAAGTTAGTACAAAAATCGATGGTATAATTAGACCATGATGACTTGAGTACAACTTCCATACAACTTCCATTGAGTTTTGATAGTACAAGATAACACAAGCATCTAGGTATAATTGGAACGAGATGACCTGAGCATAACCTATGTAAATAGACAAGAGTTAATCATTTTCCCATGAAAATTTAAAATGTCCTCAATGATACTTTGTAAAGCATGTCCCATGACAATTTGAATAGTAGTAATGATTGACTCACAAACAACAGACAAAGAAAAGATCATTCTCCTTCCTAGCCCCTCTAGTTCAGAACATCATCAAGGTACTCCAGAGAAATGATAACAATAATCAAAATACGATAGTGGAACACACGTGTCAAAGTGATCAAACCATGATTCAAAAGATAATCATCCAATGTGATTCGATTTTCTTGTCTTGATGTTGATTTGGATGGTCGATTATTTTATTGATTGTGATGTTCAGTTTGATGTTTAGCATGATTGTTGTGTTTTTGTTGGGTTGTCTTGTTGTTGCTTGTCTGTTGGTTTAAGCTCAAAGCAGGTTGCCCCTAGTGAGAAACAAACCAATTATTATGGATATGTACATTAATAACCAAGCCAAGGTGGGACACGACTGCAGCAGCCATATATGTACATGAAGCACATTTTATGGTAGGCATGTATGCATGATGATAGAAAAAGTAGATGGCCAACACACGTTCCAATAGATGGAGAAGTTGACTCATTGCAAATAGTTCTTGTTTGTCAGGCTTTCACTACTTGCTTTTATTGCACTTTTTTCATATTTTATGATATTTTTGTTGTTACCAAGATGCCTATTTGCCAAGTTTTCATCAAGGTAATGATTTTTATTGTTTTTGCACTTTTTTGTATTTTTCTCTTTTCTCTCTTTTTCTTTTTTTTTTTCATTTTTCTTTATGACTTTTTCTGATTTTTTTGTATTTCTTTAGGACATTTTCTAATTTATTTTGTATTTCTTCAAGACTTTTTCTCATTTTTTATGTATTTCTTCAAGACTTTTTTTTTTTTTTTGTATTTCTTCAGGACTTTTTCTAATTTTTCTGGATTTCTTCAAGACTTTTTAGAATGAATCATGTGTATAAATTTTTGAGATGTATATTATTCATTTTGGATGTTGTGCTTGATTTGTTGATATGTGGTTTTCATTGATGTCAACACTATTATCATAAATGTCTTTAAGGTTGTATATGTCTAGGATATTGAGAAAATTGAAATAAATATGTTACAAGTTATCTGTGAAGCAGTGAAGATCAGTATGGAGGAAAATTTAGTATGTTGTAAACTAGATGTTGTGAATTAAAGGGTTTGTTTTCAAGCTTATATATTTTCTACTTCGTAAGTTTCAGAGGTGCGCATGAATTTTTGAGGAAGTTATAAGTTTTTATGTTCTGACAGCTATTCTATTACTGCAAATGGTGTTCATGGAAGAAGACAATGTGATTCTGGTAATATGAGTTCTTTTGTATGTTCCTCTGACATTGATGAATGTTTCTAGATCATGTTCTATCTGTGCTAGATGTCCGCATTGATCATTGTGCTCATGATCTAATATTTTCTCTTGTGTGTTCATGTTTTTCATGTTCATGGCCGACAAGGTGTTTGAAGCGTGTTGTTAATCTTCGAGGACGAATATTTGAAGGTTTTTTGTGTTTGAGGATATTGTCTTAGGTCCCTACTATGTTGTGTCCAACTTTGGTTGATGCGCATTGATAATCTTTATTGTTTTGGCTCGACAGTTTGCATTCATTCTTTTATTTTGTTGAAGCCAACATAAAACAATGCAATTTCTTGTTGCAGATATATATAGGTGATTGTTTATCTCATTTGATGTATATGTTAAATTTGAATTATGTGAGTTCTATGTGCGAATAAGGTTTTGATCATTCGAAGGAAGAGACGAGTGTGAAGAAGAGTGAAAGATAGTGAAGAAGTGTTCATGTGCCTAACCAGAAATGTACTCTAGAATTTGCAGATGCTACTCTCTCAGTTCAATTTCTTCAAATGGTTTTAATATGAATAGTTTTTGTAAGACAATGAGTCTTCCTTTGAGTTGTTAGCTCTAGGAAGTGTGCTTGAATGCATGTGCATTCCTCTTATATTCTTCTTATACTTTTAACAAGGTATAACTTGTGGATTAACCTCCACCATGGTTTTTCCCCTAATAGGGTTTCCACACAAAAAAATCTTGGTGTTATATGTGTTTTTGATGTGTTCTTGAGTCATGCTTTCACTGTTAGTAATTATATCTAAGAATTAAGGTTAATAAGATTAATAACCTTGAAATTTTGGGATAACTAATTCACCCCCCCTCTCAGTTGTCTACCCTTGTGTTTCCAATAGTTCATAGGTTCCTCAAATAGATCCCCTTCGGGTGTGGATAGTTGATATGCTCTCGATCCATACAGTGATACAATGAGAAAGGGACCTATTCAATTCAATTCAAAATTTCCCCTTTTCTTTGTCTTGCTGATTGCATGGATTTTCCTTCAGTACCAAATCACCCAACTGAAATTTTATTGGTTTGACCTTGTGATTATGACTTCATGAAATTCTTTTATGATATGCTTTCAGGTGATCAACTGCAAGATGACGACATTCATCCAACAGTTCCAATTCTTGTAATCTAGATACTCGGAAGTTTTCATCTGAGGCGGTGCCTTTCAATGACACACAAAGTGATGGTATCTCAACCTCAATAGGTAAAATGGCCTCTGATCCATAGATGAGATCATATGGTGTGGCTCCTTTTGGGGTGTGGATATTGGTGTGGTATGCCCACAAAGTAGGGTTTAGTTGAACATGTCAGTCATGTCCAACATTGTTGATGATTTTCTTTAGGATCTTTAGGATGGTTTTGTTTGAGGCCTTTTCTTGGCCATTTCCTTGAGGGTAGGATAGTGTAGAAAACCAATGCTGGATATGAAACCTTTCACAAAGTTCTTGGACATCCTATTTCTTGAAAGGTCTACCATTGCCGGTGACAATGGATCAAGGAATGCCATACCTAAAAATGATGTAATTTAGAATGAAGTATGCAATCTACTTACTAATGATGGTAGTTAAAGGAATAGATTCAACCCTTTTCATGAAGTACTCAATGGTTGTGATTATGAATTTGTGCCCATTGGAAGAAGATGGATGGATTTTCCCCACAAGGTCAAGTCCCCACTAACAAAAGGGCTAGGTTGATGAAAATGGTTGGATTTCTTGTGTCAGTGCATGTATGAGGTTACCATGGATTTGAAATTTATTGCATCTCTTGATAAACTAGAAAGACTCTTTCTCAATATTCAACTAGTAATACCCCAAATGTAAGAGTTTATTTGCTAGGGTAATACCACTCGAATGTGTTCCATATATACCCTCATGAACTTCCTATAAGGCCATTTTAAACTCATCGAATTCCAAACATCAAAGGAGAGTTCCATCAAGACCTCATCAGTAAAGTACATCCACGATAAGGGTGTGTCGGGCATCTTGATGAATAAATTTTCATTTTTGGTTTTGTGATAGGTCAAGTGGAAGGGTGTTATCCCCTAGGTAGGTTTATATCTTTCCATAGATTGAGGTATCCGCATCAAGTAAATGAAAAATGACTTGGGACTCGAGATCATCTTGCAATAAGTAACATTTTGTGGTTCCCCTTTGCATGTCTTGGAGTTGTTGCAGATTTTTTATTTGATGAGTTAGTGCAGCTACTGGATATGTGTTTGGGGGATTAGTTTCATTTCTTCTAGGTGTTCCTTTCAGTTGAGTAAAGGCAAAATCATTAGGCAATTTGATACCCTATTTAGCCAACATTAAAAGGTATTTTTTCCGATCTCTTTCAAAAAGCTTTTCTAGGAACTTGTGGAAATTTGAGTCTTGTTGTGCAATTTGGACATCTTCCTCAGTGATATCCTCATGTAATTGTGAATAAGGTATAAAGCACAAAACACTTCTTAATACAACATTATATTAAAGACAAAGCTAATTCAACTAATTCAAAACAATAATCTACTAAAAGCGTCATATTGCCCTCTATCGCCAAATATTTATTAAATCATTGTGGCTCTCAGATCATGTGAGCACTATAATTGTTAAAATGACAATTCAGAGAATGAGAAGGATGCTGATAATGTGTATATGAGTAAAAGAAACTAAATTAGCATGGATTGACATGAAAATGATAAACAAAGCTACAGGAGGCAGCCATGATATGAAAACTTGATGCTAAATGCTTGGATGCTTGAATGCTTGGATGCTTGATAAAATTCTACAATGTAAACTTGATAACCTAGGGATCCTTTTCTTGGTTCAATGAGGCTTTATTTATAGATTTCCTGGTTGTAGAAATGCACATGGATGTCAAAGAGAGGCTTGGATTCAATCTGGAGGATTGAATGGTGAAAGATGGAGGAGATTGAGAGAAATTTGGAGATTGTCTCTACCCATGAAAACACCAGGCAAGAGAAGAGGAAAGATTGATGGAGGAGGATTGAGAGAAGAATTTGGAATTTGTCTCCAATTTGTCTCCAAAACTTCCCATGAAGTTTCAAAGCATTATTTTGACATATGTTAGACATAAACTGTAGGATAGTTGTTTATTAAATTAAATAAAAGAATATGGCGATTAATCAATAAAGTGTTTAATCTTTATTTAATTAATTTAAGATTGACGTGATAGAATAAAATAGTAAAATAATAATTAAATCAAACAAAGCATTTAATTTTGTTCATTTAATTAAGATGAGATATTAGAATAATTAGAAGAATTTAAATGTGAATGTGAACGTGAACTATATAGATAAATATTTCTATTTATTCAAACAATAGAGGAAACTAGGATAATTAATCAAATGATTTGTATTTAATTAATCAAAATTCTTCAGACCAATTTTAGGTGTATGCATTTTTCCCCTCTTTGAAGTGATGTGTTTATGCATTGCTTTGAAGAAAATTTTGCTGCTGCTACCAGGATTGATGATAAGAAAAATAATTTCATATGCCCCAGACATGCACCAGATATTGATTTTCAGATGATTGCCGATAATATGCCCCCTCGGGAAATAAATAATGATTAGATGATTTTTGAATTTTCATGATGATTTTGATGTGATTTGATGAATAAATAATTTATCTCTCAATAATGATGACAAAAATAGAGCCCGAAGATGACTTTTAATTAATATCACGGATAAAAATTAATCAAAATACAATAAAATCCACAAAAATCCCCTTTTCAGAAGTTATATAAAGTCCAAAAGGTCATTTTCAAAGTCATTTGCACCTTTTTGACTTTCAAACTTCAGCGAGAGAGACATTTCAACCAATTGGAGCAAGATGCCAATCCCTTACCACACTCACCGTTTCGAGCGCGTTCGATGTCACTGATGACCGACCGTGTACAGACCTCTGGTATGTACCCATTATCCTCCTAATTTTTTGTGCAATTTTGGTTTTTATGCTTTTTAATGCTTTAGGCATTTTTTAGCTAATTTAGCGCTTCCAAGTCACGTTGTAGCACTTTCACTCCAGTGTAGCACTTCTAGTAGATGTAGTAGTGCTTTGAGATTTAGCACTTACATTATTTTCTCTAGTGCTTCCATAGGACAGTTTAGTGCTTTCAATGATTTAGCACTTAGGTAGTTAGTTTTAGCGCATCGATGCCAGATTTTAGCACCTAGAAAGTTCTAGCACTTTGATTTGGTAAAATAGTGCATCTATGGTTTTTTTTAGTGCTTCTAGTAAAGTGGCTCTTTGATGGACTGTTTTAGCGCTTTGATGTGGTAAAACAACGCTTAGGGTGAAGTAGCACTTCAGATGCCTGTTATAGCGCATCAGAGTGCTGAAGTAGCACTTCAGATGCCTGTTATAGCGCATCAGAGTGCTGAAGTAGCACTTTGGATAAAATAGCGCTTTTGGTGCCTATTTTAGTGTATGCGACTGATAAAGTAGCGCTTTTGAATTTTAGCACTTTTGATGCCTGTTGTAGTGCATCTATGTTAGAATTGCAGATTTTGACTTAGTTAGCTTTGATTTCATCAATCTCGATCATGTCCTTTCTTTGGATTGGTATGATTGGTATGATTGATAATCCAAATTCTTGATGTTGGATTTTGATGATTTAAATAAGACTTACTCTCATGATAGGCGAGAAGAAATCCTATTTATGATGATCCTCATGATAGGCAAGGAAATGATTCATTATCTAATAAATCTCATGATAGGTGAGATTAGATAATGTTTGATGAATCTCATGATATGTGAGATTTTTTTATGTTTGTTCATGAATTTGGATTGAAAATTCATACCAATTTTTGGATTAGACTTGATAATAAAATGACTTTTGATTTCTTGACATAGTGCACTGATCGTAAATTTTCTCATTATGATAGGAGCATCTGGATAATCTCCAGATGTGAGAGAGGTTTCCTTGGACCACAAACTTGATACCTCAACTGACACTAGATGAGATTCAGGTTATAGATCGATGTGGTGTCACCAGTTTACTTAACATTCACCAGATTAGGATTAATCAGGGTCTCCTTACCGCTTTGGCTGAGAGGTGGCATAGTGACCACAACACCTTTCACTTACCCACCGGTGAGATGACGGTCACACCCGAGGATGTGTGGTGGATTCTATGCATACCATTTATGGGAGAGATTGTGGTGTACGATTCTCATGAGGCTAGTGGGAGAGATGCTCTTCACAGAGTGTTTCAAGATCAGGATATTGCAGGTCCGAGTGTCCGATGGAGGAGGATTGTTGATGCATATGCGTCACTACCAACAGTGCTTGTTGGATTTATTGGAGGTTTCCTTTGCCTTGATCGAAGGTCAAAGGGATTCCTTGTGGGTTGGGGTAGGATTCTAGAGAGTATGGTCGTACATGGTATGAGATACGCATGGGGGATGTGGATGCTGGCACATCTCTACCATGACCATTATTCAGTGGTATACCTTGGGGCATGCAGTTTATCAGCAGGGATGACCCTATTACAGGTGTGGGCATGGGAGCACTTTTCCATTGCTCGACCATTTCCCATTATGGACAGACTAGTAGGTAGATCATATGTGTTTCGGTATAGAGGTCACCTTACCCAGGCTCAAATGGGTAAGTTGGAGCATTAGAGGTGAGTTTTTGATGATACAGAGACTATTATTTGGTGGTCGTACTTAGACTATGAGCAGTAGGATGAGGATGATGTAGTGTTGGGATATCTCTATGATCCCATGTACCTGATTGGCCAAACACCCTTTGTATTGGAGAGGTTTTTGCTACGATGAGTCTATAGGCAGTATGGCATCATTCAGTATATGCAACAGGGAGTAGCCCACTATGCTAGGTGGCAGAGTGATGTACTTGATTGGGGGCCTTATCTGTCATATGAGGTCTTAGTAGAGGGATATAGGGCATTACAACCATCACCCTGGGCCATGCACAGAGACATTGTGGAGGCACCCATTACAGAAGAGTACGCTGCATTTTTGGCTTTGACTCCACATCCTCACATCACCATTCCAGATGAGCCAACACCGTTACCCATAGAGGAGGATGCGACTGAGGGTTATGTGGATACTAAGGGTGATACTTCGTCAAGCAGTTGCACAGAGGGTGTAGTGATGGCAGCGATAGTGAAGACAATGATGGTGGTGGTGGAGGTGGTAGAGGGGGAGGTCTAGTCAGCGGTGGTCCTTCATCTAGTAGGCCTCACAAGAGGCAAGCAATGGCAGTGTCATCAGTTGATCATCAAAGACAGATTGCAGGTCTCCAAACATAGGTATAGATGCTACAAGGACAGTTGGTATAGGCCTAGGGTTTGCTTGTTCAAACACAGACTCAGATGCAAGCTCAGGCTTAGGCCCATGCTCAGACACTAGCACACATACAAGGACAGGTGGTCACTGTGCAGACTCAGGTTGCCACATTGACAGCCGAGCGAGATATTGCATGAAATATTGTCAAGAGGGCACAGGAGAAAGCCGAGACCTTATAAAGAGTGGTGGATGGTACCTTGGTGGGAGATTGTATGAGAGAGGTTATGTGGGCTGGTCGAGAGGCGGAGTTCTATCAGGGTAGATATCATGATGCAGTTCTTGCTGATCGCAGAGTCGGGTATGCGTCGTTGAGATCCAGTCGGAATCATACTCAGACAGTGAGTGAGGGTGTGACACAACCTCCATGGAGAGATCCCAAAGATCCTTGTCCTTCCAAGGGTGGTGGTGGTACCGGTCTTGTTGGGCCCGCACATTCTGGCACTAGCAAATCATAGATGCTATCTATGATTTCGAGAATATCCTTTTGAGATATGATGTATACTACGATTTACCTCATTTTTGATGATGTATCTTTATTTCAGACTTCATTGTATACTTGACACTGATGATATATATGAGATGCAATTGATGTGATTTTATGATGGTTTATGATTTTTATGTGATGGATGCATTTATTTTGTGATGATGCAACATGTTATGTTCTATATGAATGATTTTATTTCAATGTGATGATGCTATGATAAGTTCATTTTAATGATGATAATGAATATGCAGATTATATGATATTTAGATGTATGATGTGATGCATGAATCTCTAAATGTGATCTATATGAATTCTTTTATTTCAAATGTAATGATGCTATTATAAATGAATTTTATTTTAAATGTGATGATGATAAAAATGATGATCTTATGATGAATGATAATGGATGATGTAATGATAACAATGACATGACTTGCATTTATTTTAAATGTGATAAATGTATGGATGACAAATGATGCATGGGTTTAAAAAGTGTTCAAATGCATATGATGTTGATGGATGATAATGTAATGAATGTTTTATGGTAAAATGAACATGATGTATTTATGGTATAATTTAATGCATAATTTATGTGATGTATGAATGATGAAATGATGAGGCTTATTGATGAGATGATGACTTCTACATGTTTTTGATGATTTTGATTTATGTCAAGTATACTTAGTCCTATTTGTAGATAAGAAAATCATCGATTGGAATCCTTTATGCAACAAATACTCTATAGATAATGATTATGATGAATGAAATCTAATTTTAATATGCAACTATATGCCAAAAACCATTGTCATTTTAATAGTACTTTTATGCTTTGTGTCATCATTGAGCTTTTATTGGATGTTGAAAGTGAGTACAAGCATTAGTGGTGTTAGACCAATGACAACCTGAGTACTTCTTTCATGATTTTTGATATTGCAAGTGAACACAAGCATCTAGGTATAATTGAATCGAGATGACATGAGCATTCATTGCATAAACATGCAGTGATTAATCATTTCAATGTGTGAATTCTGAATGTCATCGATGATACATTTGCATAGCACATCCCCCGACAATTCACACATTTATATGATTAACTTACAGACAACAGACAAATAAAGATATCATTCTTCTTCCTTGTTTCTCTAATGTAATACATCATTGAGTTACTCCAAAGAAATGATAATATCAATCAAAAATACAACTTATCCACTTTTTACTTATTGTGTTTCAAACTCATTATTCAAATCAGATCATCCATCCGAATTTTTTGATGTTTTTATTTTTATTTTTGAGATTTTTGACCAAAGACCTAACCTACTAACCTATCTTAGGGGTCTTGGGGGCTGATCAAAGATTAGCCTTGCCTATGTTACACACACAGAGACCACGTAGTTCAACTGAATCAGACTCAATTTTTTTGGATTTTACTTTTCTAGACTGAATTTTTGACATGTTTTTGGATTTTGATATGATATGGATGTTTGATGCCCTTCTGACGATGATTGATTTTTTACTTTGATCATTATTTTTGTGTTCTTATCATATTGTTGTTTACCCTTTGGTGAAACCAATGTTTTTCTTGCCCCTAGTGATATCCATATGTTTCCCCCAAGCTTTGGAGTGAGACTTGACTATGTGAAATGATTTTGATATGGATGCAATGATGGCAAGATTAATGACCTGATATGAAACTGTATGAATCCCAGATGATTGATCCTGATATGTATCAAAATAGATGGGAAAGCTGATCTTTAGAATCACATACGACGCCTATTTCCAGTTTTTCACCATATGTTTTGATTACACTCTTTGTTTTGTGTATTTTTCTCATTTTTCTCTTTTTCTTTGTTTTTGTATTTTCTATTTTTTTTGTATCTTTGTTTTGCCAAGATGCATGTTTCCCAGGTTTTCATCAAGGAAATCATTTTCATAAGTTTGATCCGTGCACTAGGAGATTCAAGTATAGAACTTTCTGAGATGGATACTGTTGATAGGTTCATCAAACAAATCTCCTTCTGACATTGATAGTTGATATGTCCCTAATCCATACACTGATATGATGACAAAAGAAGCAAGCCAGTTAGGCTCAAATTTTCCTTTCTTCTCCCTGTCCTGCTGATTCATAGGGTTCTCTTTTAGAACCAAATCACCAACCTGAAAGACCCTTGGTTTTACCCTGTGGTTGTAACTCCTTGACATTATCTATTGATAAGTCGTTAGATGATTAACAACTTGTTGACGATGCTCATCCAACAATTCTAGTTCCTGTAGTCTAGATACCCTATAGTCTTCATCTGAAATGATTCCTCTAAGTGATACATGAAGGGATGGAATCTCTACTTCGATGGGCAATATAGCTTTTGATCCATATACCAAGGCATATGGTGTATCTCCTATTAGTGTTCTAATACTTGTTTTGTAGGCCCACAATGTAGGATTGAGTTGAACATGCCAATCATGTCCAACATCATTTATCGTTTTCTTGAGAATTTTGAGAATTGTTTTATTAGAGGCCTCTGCTTGGCCATTCCCTTGAGGATAGTATAGTGTTGAAAAATGATGTTGGATATGGAAATTTTCACATAGTTCTTAGACATCTTGATTCTTGAAAGGTCGTCTATTATCAATGATAATGGATTGAGGGATTCCATACCGACAAATTATGTAATTCAAGATGAACGAGGAGATCTGCTTCCTAGTGATGGTTGTAAGAGGCACTGCTTCTATCCATTTTGTGAAATATTGTGTAGCTGTTATAATGAATTTGTGTCCATTGGATGAAGAGGGATGTATCTTTCCTACCAGATCCAGTCCCCATTGACAAAAAGGCCATGTTGATGTAAAGGGATGTAGTTCTTGGGCTGGTGCATGAATCAAATTGCTATGAATCTGACACTTTTGACATTTCTTAACAAACTGATAGGATTCTTTCTCCATGCATGGCCATTAATATCCCAAATGGAGGAGTTTCTTGGCTAGAGTTATCCCACTCGAATGAGTGCCACAAATACCCTTGTGAACCTCTCATAGGGTCATTTAAAATTAGTCATGTTATAGACATCAGAGTAAGGTATCATCAAGACCTCGACGATAAATTATGTATGTGATTAAAGTATGTCAGGGGGATTGGCGGATGAAGTTTCGTTTTTGGTTCCTGGAAAGATCAAGAGGAAGGATATCATTTTTTAGGTAAGAATAGGTCTTTTCATAGATGGAGGTTTCAATGGTTTCTAGATGGTAGATGGTAGCGGATTCTGAAATACTATGGGAAGGACATGATACTTGTTCTACCATAAACTCATAACAACCACATTGCTTCGACAATTGTAATAATGAAGAAATTGTGGCCATAGCATCCGCAGCTTTATTCTCCACCCTTGGAATTTGATCAAACTTGATACTAATAAAGAACTATTTTAGATCATTTATTTGTTGCTTGTAGGGCATCAAATTTTTATCTTTTGTTCGATACTTGTCATTCACTTGATAAATGACTAATTGAGAGTCCCCATATACCTGTAAGTCCGTGATCTTCCATTGAATTGCTATTTTGACTGCAATGATCAATGCTTCATATTCTGCCACATTATTTGTACATTGAAACATCATTCTATATGATTTTGGAATGGTGTATCCTTGGGGAGAGATGAACAAAATCCTTGCTCTAGATCCGTGTTGTGTGTATGATCCATCAAAATATAATACCCATTGTTGGGGCATTACCGTCAGAATGTCTGCATCCAAAAACTCCATTGTCATTGGTCAATCATCTTGTAGAGGAGCCTTAGCTAGTTTTTCAGCGATTGCCTAAACCTTGATGGATTTTCTCTCCACATATTGAATGTCAAATTCACTTAATAGCATGACCCATTTTGCTAGTCTACCTGTTAAGGCAACTTTACTTAGTAGATATTTTAAAGGATCGATCTTTGCTATTAAACTGATTGTATGGGTCAACATATAATGTCTCAACTGTTGAGTAGCAAACACCACCACCAAACAAGATTTCTCTAGAAAGTGTAATTTATTTCATAACCATTTCATGTTCTATTGATATAGTAGATGGCATGTTCTTTTCCTTCATAATCCTCTTGTGCTAATAGTTGCCCCAAAGAGATATTTGTCATGGAAATGCACAATATCAGAGGCCTTCCTTTGGTTGGTGGCATGAGAATAGGCAGTGACATGAGATACTATTTTATTTGATCAAATATTGTCTCACACCCCTTATCCCATTTGAAAACCACATTTTTATGAAAAAGGTGATTAAATGGATGACTCATGTCCGTCAGTTGGGAGATAAATATTTTGATCGATTGGAGCCTTCCCTGTAGTGATATGAGTTGAATGATATTTCTAGGAGGTGTCATTTCCATTATTTCATTGAATTTCACTAGATCCACCTCAATGCCTTTTCCTGAGACAATGTGCCCCAATAGTTTTGCTGATGTGACCCCAAAGACACACTTCTTGGGGTTTAATCTGACATTGAATTTCTCTAGTTGTGTGAAGATTTTGTTCAGAATATGTAGATGTCCTTCCCTTGTACAAGATTTTTCTATAATATCATCCACGTAATCCTCCATGAAGGTGTGCATCATATCATGAAAGATTATCGTCATTTCCCTTTGATAGGTGGCTCCTGCGTTTTTTAGACCAAATGGCATGACATTCCAGCAGAATGTTCCCCATGGACATGTAAAATCCGTCTTTTCCTGATCTTTTGGAGCTATTTTAATTTGATTATATCCTGAAAAACCATCCATGATTGACAACATGGCATGCCCTACCATCAAGTCCACAGTGATGTCTATATTTTGTAATGAAAAATCATCCTTTGGGCATGCTTTATTTAGGTCTCTGAAGTCTGTACATATCTTGATGCTATTGTCTGGTTTTGAAATAGGTACAATGTTTGATATCCACTCGGTGTAGTCTATAGACCTTATGAATCCAACATCCAACAATTTCTTTAGCTTTGCCTTTACCATTAATGTGATATGGGGATGCATTTTTCTCAATTTTTGCTTGACAAGCTTGATTCCTACGGGAAAAGACAAATGATGAATGAGCAGATTTGGATCTAAGCCTGATATATCAGAATATGACCAAGCAAAGTTGATGCTTCTCTCCTTAAAGAAATTGATGAATTATGGTCTCTCTTGATTTGTCATGGATTCTGCCAGATGTAGGATTTTTGCCTTTTCTTTAGTGTCGATGTCCACAGACTGTGTTGGTTCTACCAAAACTGATGACCGCTCATGATAATGTTCCAAAAGAGTGTCAAATCTTCCATCCTTCAGTGCCTTAGAAAGGTTTTCACCATTAGATGCATTCTTTATTTTTATTTTTTCTAGATCTAATTCTGCCATAGAATAGTTTTCACCATTAGATCTATTTTCCCTATTTTCACTTTTGCAATTGGAAGATTTAACACCCTCCTGCCGAGTCGTGTTCTTATGAGTATTACAAATAGAAATTGTACCAAGTTCTCTATGACATATAAAATTTATGATGGCATCATCATCTACAAATCTTGGCACAATTAGACGTTTGACAGGTTCCCAGTCAATTAGTTCAGGATGGATTAATGGCATGAGGTCATTGGATTCATTTAGGTTGATGGATGCAAGGGTTTGGACAACCATTTTGTCATAGTCATTTATTGGAATATCAAGGTCAATGATGGTACTCTCTTCAAGATCATCTAGTTCACTCGAGGTATGTTCATCCCCACTTGAGTCATCAATATTTAGTGATCCTACTATGAGTATTCTAGACCCAGAGCCTTGTCCCTCTTCACCCATAGGTGCATATTGTTGGATTATATCAACTTGAATATCGGTTAAAGATACATTGGAACAAAGATCCCACTCATATTCATTAGAATCAGTTTTAGAGCTTTCTCTAATCTAAAGGATCCTTTCCACAACTTTCTTTGTCATCTGATGTTTTTGTTCCTCAAAGTATCCTAGTCCTGGCTTCTCTTTTGAATGGAGAGTGAGGAGTTGAATAGGCTCTATGATTCCATCCTTCCTTAATCCAACAAGCCCTTGTCCCTCATAACCCATTTTTTCTAGAATAGATTTTCCTTTGCCATATTTGTCGGTGTTGATATTGACATTTTTGATACTGATATTTGATGTTGAAGATTCCTCATCTTTGTATAGCCAATCTAGGATTACTTTGTTGTTTGATTCATCCTCTATAGTACCAGTTTTGACAAACCTTTCTTCAAGAACTGTGACTGGTAATTATGTTTGATTTTTTATCATAGATGGTTGACCATATGTCTTAGGAGATGGCATTAACTGTGACAGGTTAAGTGATTGCTACATAGAATATTGTCCCATTCCCTTGTCTGTTAGTTGGACTTGCTCTTGAAATTTTTGTGATAAAGAAGTTTGTGGATCTGGATTATCTATTGATTGAGTTTCAATAAGACTTGTTTCTTTTTCTTTACCCTTCTTCTCTACCCACTTGGTGGTGATATTTGGATGTTTTTATTCATTGGTTGATTTTGAGCTGGATGCTTCCTTGTTGTGAGGCACAAAGGTATCTTGAGAGATTCTAAGTGTGTCACAATGTTGAGGATGATTATAATCAGCAGATATATTCACCTCCTATCCATTTCTTGGGAAATTTAAACATTGATGATATGTTGAAGGTATGGCCTGCATTTCATGGATCCATGGTCATCCTAAGAGTATGTTGTATGTTAACTCTTTTTCCAACACTTGACATGCTATATGTTTCATCATTGGCCCCACTTGAATGGGTAATGCAATTAATCCCTTAGACGATCTTTCTTCCTCGTCATATGCTTTTATAGTCATTTTCCTTTGGGCATCAATAGCATCATTAGAATACCCTAATGTACGGATTACCTTGAGAATGCAAATGTTCAAACCAGCTCCCCCATCTATTAAGACTCTCTTGACGTGATGATTGTGGATTAAGACTTCGATATGGAGTGCAGTATTATGGGAATGGTTTAGTGAGAAATCATCTTGTTTAGAGAATGATAGACAATGTGGGGTAGTCAAATGCCCCACCATAGCTTGGAACTGGAAAACATCTAGATTCTTTGGTAATGTAGTAGCTACTAGTGCTTGTTCTAGAACCTCCTTATGCAATGGTGATAATTTAAGGAGTTCTAGTATCGATATCTGTGCAAGAATTTTTTTTGGTTGATTGACAATGTTATAATGAGATGAAGGTGGATCTACATGTGTGGACCCAACTCCATTTGACACTACCCTGGATTACCCCCTAGTCATCACATTTCCTGGTTGATGTTCCAGACAGTCTAATTTTTAAGACACTGATTTGATTTTCAGAGTTTTGTATGCTTGGGAGAAAATCCAAAGGGGTAGTGTTGTTGATTTTGCGTTCGTCAATGTCATGACCAACTATATGATAACTCTCTACTTCAGATAAACAAAGGATTGTCTTGTCATAGAAATGATTGATTCTCTTACCTTTGTTGTTTGAAGATGATGATGCTCCTTTGTCATAGTTTGGCAAAGGGTCCTTGAAGTCCGAATGATCATTATTGTTTTGGGGTCCCTCCACATATATTTTGTTGTTGCTGATCAAATCTTGTATTGCATGCTTCAACTCCATACAATCATTGGTTTTGTGACCTTTTTTATTATGGAAGTTGCAGTAATCTGCATCATTCCACCATGGTGGTTTGACCTTTGGATCCCAGAATCTGGCTTCCCGTGCAATGATAAGACCACTAGTGACTAATTTTTTCATTGTTCATTCTATTGTTTGGCCTAAATGTGTGAACCTACGCCAATTTGATGGTTTTTGATATGACTATGTTTTTATGATCTCATTGCTTTGTATGATATTCGACTTGACAATTTGATCATTGTTTTGATTCTTCGATGTAGATGTTGTCAAGTTAAAAACTAGTTTGACATTTTGGGAATCATTTGTTGTTTCATTGGTAGTCATGTTTTGATTCTTGTGCCAAAATTTTGGCTTGTCATTGCTTGAGTATTGATTGGAGGAGTTATTTGTGTTATTTGTTTTATCGTTGAAATGCTTGATAACTCCTCTTTTGACTAGTGCTTCTTCAATTTTAAGACCCTTTTCTATTACTTTTTTGAATGTGGGAGGACATTGTAATTCAAGTCTATAACTCATTTTCTCCGTCAAGTTTTCAATGAACAACTCCATCTTTTATTCCTCAGGAATGGAGTGAGGATATCTGGTGAACAATCATCGCCATCTTTGTAGAAAAGACAAGAACGTCTCCCCTTTGTTTTTTTTAAGTTATAAAGATCCTTTATTGTAACATCGTGTTGGATGTTAAAAGAGTATTGGGAGATGAAATTGTTGACAAGTTCTTCAAAAGTCCCGATACCTGGTTGTAATTTTGAGAACCATTCCATACATGCACCTCCCAAGCTCCTTGGGAATAATCTCATTAAGTAAGTTTCCTCTTGGGAAAACTCAAGGCTCATTGTTTTGAATTCTCGGATATGATTTATTGGATTCGTTCTTCCATTGTACTTGTCATATTTTGGAAACTCACAGTGTCTTGGAAAAGGTATCAGGCCGAGTGTTGCGTTGAAAGGATAGGGACAAATGTCCTGTATCACATACCTTTTGGTACTCCCTTTCATCATATCATGTATCTGTTGTTGTAACACTTGCATTTGGGATATCAAAGCAGCAACTGAATCTATTGTTTATGTGGTTTGCAGTATTTCAGTCTCACTTGTTCCAGGTGCTTCCTTCAGAAGATTCACATCAAAGTCCTTGGGAAGTTTGGCACCTAATTCAGCCAACATCAAAAGATACTTCTCCATATCTTGTTCTAAAATGTTTTCCATAAATTTATGGAATTTGGGATCTTGTTGAGTTGTTTGAATATCCTTTGGAGTTATTTCATTCTTATCGTTTTGGCTTAGATTTTTCCAAGGATTTTCCTCTGCCATTGTTTGGGATGTTTCAATTTCTTGCTCTAAGAGTCTCTATTTTTGGGACCTAGTGAAGATTGGCATACAAATTTTTACCCTTTCTCCCGAAATGTTGATCTTCTATGCTAGAAAAATGTCAATTGAACTTTTAACAAAGTCAAATAAGACGACTGATCTTATTGATAAGACTATGTTAAAATTTTGATTACTATACTTGGTTTTGTGATAAAGGATGATAGTATCTTGATGATGAAACTTCAATGTAATAATCGATTGTGTATTTTGATTTGACACTTCTGATTTGCCAGATCTTGTTTCAGTTGATAAGATTGGAAATTTGTATGAACCTATCTTTTTTCGGTATTTAGACAATGATTCTGATAAAAAGAAACTTTTGTTCTAGTAAAAACTATGGATAAATGACTGACTGATTGACTGGTACAATTTTTGAACTCTTTGTTTTGAAAGCGCTAAAACAGAGTATAGAGGTGTTATTTCACAAAAGTGCTAGAACAAATTTTTGAAGTGTTGAAACAGGCAATGGAAGTGTTATCTTGATAGAAGCGCTAAACATTGCTCAAAAGCACTGTAGAAAGTGATGGAAGTGCTACCTTGATTAAAAAGCCCCAAAACAATGCCCGAAAGTGCTGAAAAAGATGATGAAAGTGCTAAAATAAAGATTGCAAATGCTAAAACAGTGCCCAAAAGTGCTATTTCATAGAAGCTCTAAAATAGTGACCCGAAGCTCTAAAACAGGTTTTCCAGAGCGCTAAAAATAGGACTTTTAAGACTCTCTATTGTAAAATTTGATCTATCCTTGTGGCATACTCTATCATGGGTTGCAGAAAATAAGACTAATGTATGTGTTGACTACAGTTGGTAAATTGTGTGAGACCTCTTCTTTGGAAGAAGGCTCATGAATAGAGTGGTTCTACTAGGTAATCTAAAGTGTGACCCCTAGAAAAATCATGATATTTGTGGATGAAGGTTCTATGTTGTAAAAATATCTTTCGATTCTGATATAGAAAATGCCTTCTTCTTAAATTATCTCGATAACTAAGAGGTTTCTTGGGTTTGGTGATTTTGATTGATCTCTTGACAAACGTGGTGGACTTCCACTTTCGAATCATGAACTTCTTGATCTGATTTTGACTTGTTTGTTTCTAGGATGATCTTTAATCTGATTTTAATGATTTTTGTGAAAACACAACAAGCAATTGTGAGATAATTGTTTTAATTTGAATAGATCATGTATGTTCAAGAACCACGAATGGTCCTTATTGATTTTCAAGGGTTTCTTTGACAAAAGTATACAAATCAGATAGACTCACACTTAAGGACAAATAGGTCATCGTTATACTCACAACGCACATCTTGAATTGTGTTGATGCACACAGTTGTGTCACCCCCTAGAGGGCGCCCATGTCTTTGTCGTTTCCAGGCACGTACTCAAAGTTGGATTTCTCATCCTTTGAGCAAATGGTCCTTGGCAATAATATGTTGAGTGTCTTGGGGGCAAATTCTTCTCTCCCCTTAAACCGTGAGTATGACAATATTTGGATACTGACTCGACGAGATACTACTCTATGGTTCATAGATAGGACTTTTGTGCAGTGGGAAAATTGATAAACTCCCTCAGGAGACCTCCCAATATTTAGAACAAAGATTTTGGGGATGGTTATCTTTCTCACTACCGTCAAGTTGGACTTTCATCAACAACTTGCATTTTTATTATAGTGGGTTGGAATCCTTAGCTTTAGGCATTTCCCGCTTAGGTCATTCTTGTAGGGTGAGTAGTTTTTCCCACTATGGAAAGCCTTCTAAAGGATTTAAAAAAGCATAAATAGCATGAAGTAAAGATGAATCTAGCACTTTGAACACCCAGTTAAGGGGAGAGCATAAGCCTAATCACCACAAGCACAACATATAAGTTGTTATGTTTCAAGCCCAAAAAAAAAGATAATTTTCTAATCTATGTGAAGGTGTTGCTTCACAAAAATCATGATGTTCTTTTTAACTTATACTGCAAAAATGTGATGACTACCCTAGGATTGATAAATTTTAGAAACCAGAAGTGACTATCATAGGATTGATAAATTTTAGTCCAACTGTGGAAAAAAAAATAAAAAATCTAGTCGCGGTTGCGTCGGATCTAGACTGAATTTACAGAAGCGTCGAAATAGTCCACCAAAGCGCTATAAATCGAAAGTGCCAAAACAAAACACCGAAGCATTGAATTTTTCCATAGAAGCGCTAAATCACTGATGCGCCAAAACAGGTCATGGAAGTGCTAGAGTTGAAAGCGCTGAATTTTTTTACAGATGTGTTGCAGTATCACAGAAGCACCAAAATAGAGCATAGAAGCATTTTAGTTTTCCACGGATGCACTATAGTATTTGAATAAAGCACTGAAACAGAACATGCTGGAAACCTGCGCGACACTTTTCAAAAAAATTGATAAAATTAGGGTTAATGCCCCATGATGGGCGCCAAATTGTAAGTGTGAATAAGGTATAAAGCACAAAACACTTCTTAATATGACATTATATCAAATAAAAATCTAATTGAACTAATTCAAAACAATAATCTACTAAAAGCATCATATTGCTCTCTATCTCTAAAGATTTATTAAATCACTATGGCTCTCAGATCGTGTGAGCACTATGATTGTTAAAATGACAGTTCAAAGAATGAGAAGGATGTTGATAATGTGTATATGAATAAAAGAAACTAAATTAGCATGGATTAACATGGAAATGATAAACAAAGCTACAGGAGGTATCCATGATATGAAAACTTGATGTTGAATGCTTGGATGCTTGATAAAATTCTGCAGAGTAAACTTGATAACCTGGGGATCCTTTTCTTGGTTCAATGAGGCTTTATTTATAGATTTCCTAGCTGTAGAAATGCACAAGGATGGCAAAGAGAGGCTTGGATTCAATCTGGAGGATTGAATAGTGAAAGATGGAGGAGATTGAGAGAAATTTGGAGATTATTTGTACCCATGAAAACACCAGTCAAGAGAAGAGGAAAGATTGATGGAGGAGGATTGAGAGAAGAATTTGGAATTTGTCTCCAATTTGTCTCCAAAACTTCCCCTGAAGTTTCAAAGCATTAATTTTGACATATTTTAGACATAAACTAGACATAGGATATCTAATTTGATTTTGAGGAAATATAGATGGAATATTCCTTATGCCTTAATTTAAATATTTTTGATTTATTTAAATTAGAAAAAGAGGGATAAATAATTTAATAAAATGAACTATAGAAGTTGTTTATTAAATTAAACAGAAGAATATGGCTATTAATCAATAAAGTGTTTAATCTTTATTTAATTAATTTAAGATTGACGTGATAGAATAAAATAGGAAAATGATAATTAAATCAAACAAAGAATTTAATTTTGTTCATTTAATTAAGATAAGGTATTAGAAGAATTTTAATGTGAATGTGAACATGAACTATATAAATAAATATTTCTATTTATTCAAACAATAGAGGAAATTAGGATAATTAATCAAATGATTTGTATTTAATTAATCAGAATTCTCCAGACCAATTTTAGGTGTATACACCTCATTCACAGGTTGGTGGAATCTATGGAAAGGATTTTCTTTAGCTTCAGCCATGTTGTTTTGAGTTTCAAGTTCTTTTCTTTGGGAGTGCCAAAAGGACTAAGTTAAATATGGTTATGTAACATTTGTTTTGGGATGAAGGATGATGAATCCTGATAAAGGATGATGAATAATGATGGTGAAACATAGCTTCTAATGAGATAGGTGTGATGATGAGGCACTTTTAGATGT
This sequence comes from Sequoiadendron giganteum, assembly GCA_007115665.2. Classification (NCBI taxonomy): domain Eukaryota; kingdom Viridiplantae; phylum Streptophyta; class Pinopsida; order Cupressales; family Cupressaceae; genus Sequoiadendron; species Sequoiadendron giganteum. The sequence continues at coordinate 470,886,733 of CM021106.1, read as the reverse complement.
TTGATCAAGGCTTAGGTAAAGGATTTTCACTTGTAAATGCTAGTTTCAACAAGTTTAAGACTCTTTGGTATATGAGGAATGATTATGGGCTGACAAGGATCCTTAATTCTAGTTTAAACTAATGAATATGGGATGAAATTAGTTCTCTGGTTTTTGAATTTACTGGATGTGCTAGAACAATGCATAGATGTGTTAAAAGATAGATGCGCTAATATAGAGACTGGATGCATTGGACTATTCCTCAAATGCGTTGGGGAATGAATTGGATGCACTATACAATAACTTAGATACACCAGAGAAGGTATGCACTAAAATATAGTATGGATGCTCCAAAACAAGACTTAGATGTGCTAGGAAATGCTATGAATGGGATAGAACAATAGCCAGATGCACTAAAAGGTGTGTTATATGTGCCAAACCATGGAATTAATGCACTAGAAGATGGAGGGTATTTACCAGAATAGGACTTAGATGTGCTAGAAAATGACACAAATGCACTGGAGCATAACTTGGATGCACTAAACTGGAAGTATTCAATCTTTTCTAACAGTTTAATTGATTTTTCTTGTTTTTTTGGTAGGGAATTGATTTTTTTGATTGGATGTTCTTCTGAATCAATGGTTGTACATTTTTGTGTGTGATGTTTGTTTTGAATGTTATTTTGAACACACATGTAAGATACATCAAACAAATACAATTCCTAAGGTTGTGTAGGATAATATTTACTACATTCCCACTTAGATTTTACTCTAGTTGTGCTTAATTTTAGTGAATGATTAGAAGCTTTACCACACTACCCCCCCTTTCTCAACACTCACTTCTCGGGTCATCCAAGCTTTAGTTCTCATGAATCTTCCATGAAGAACTTTTCATCTCTACTAAAAGCCACAAGAATGTGGGAAGGCTTCAGAGGTTAGACCTCTTGCACCAACAAATAGAAAATGGATTTTGGCTTACTATAACAAAAAGGTTCTAGTATTGGCATTTCATTTGTGGGGGATCATCCATACAGAAAGTAACCATTGCTACCCTTCTTTTCAGAACAATCCTCATGATACTTGAACTTTCCTCAAGTACCCACACTTATATATCAAGTGGAATTTTCTTGGCTTTAGCATGTTCCTAGTTGGGTCATTCATTGGGGTGATTAGTTTTTCCCACCAGGCAGGCCCTCTAAGGATAAAATTGCAATAAAAATGAAAAGAATGGGTTTGTCTTTTTGGTCACCCAATGAAGGGGAGAGCATATTCCTACCACTCTACAAACACAATAGACATGTTTGTTCAATTATTCTTCTAATTAAGCTAGGTTCTTAATTTAATTAAAAAGAAGACACAAAAAGCTCTAGCCCTTGCAAAACAACCTTTAGTAGCTTTTGATTATTTGTCTTTGACAATGTTCTTATAGTTTCAGGAAATTCTTTGACAGCATTTACAATACCTGTAAAATAGAGAATATAGATTAGTCCTCCGAATTTTAATTTTCTGCAAAATAAACCAGATGCGCCATAACAGAGACTCAATGCACTAGAATATCACTCTTATGTGCTAAATAAACTACTATATGTGCCAAAATATTCTATGGATGCACTAAAATATAGAGTGAATACGCTAGAAAAACCCCTATATGTGCCAAAAGGTAGTACAGATGCGTTGAAAGAAAGGTTGGATGGGCCAGAATAGGGTCTGGATGTGCTAGAGGATGTTTCGTATGCATTGAAAGAACTCATGGTTGCGCTAAAATATTTCATGTCAAAACCTGTAAACACACTTTCTAGAAATATTAAATATAGTGGCTCGGGCCCCATGGTGGGTTCCAATTTATGTGTATAAGAAATATGTGTAAAATGGATAGTAAAAACACACAATCAATGAGATGTATTATATTAGATAATTAAATCACATAATTAAACAAATTCAAAATGCAATCAATCTCTAAAGCCGTTCCATTGTTTGCTATCTCTAAGGATTCCTTGAATCATAATGGCTCTCAGATTTTGCTTGCACTATGACTGTATACACCTAAAATCAGTCAAGATAATCAATTAATTAAATACTAGTTATTTGATTAACAAATCTTAATTATTCTACTTATAAATAAATTGCAAAATTTATTTATATAGTTCACTTTCTTAAAATCTTTCTAAAATCATTTTCTTCTTGATTTAATTAAATAAACAAATCTAACTAATTTTTTTTATTTGGTTAATTCCCTCTCATTAAAATTGAATTTCTAAATTAAAATTTTTCACATTTCTATATATTCTTCTAACCTTCTTCCACCTCAACATGTGTCACATGAATTTAAATATTTCTAATTTCTAAATGAAATTATCTTCAACAAATTTGAAACCACCTTGGACACATGGCTTCTCCTTCCATTTGATTCTTCTAAATAGTTGGGAAAGTTCTCTTTTAAAGGGGACAACCCCCATTATTCTCTCCAAATTCTTCTTCCTATATCGTTGATCTCTTTGGATCATAATCTTGACCATTGAATCTTGCGACATCACAATATGCCTTGGAAATCCTATAAATACAACATCATTCTCCATCTTTTGAAGACAACATCTGAGAAAACTTACTCTGCAGAAATCAGTATAGCATTAAAGAGCATTAGGATAGCATATTAGTCTTGTATTTTAGCATTTTCTTTTGAAGTAGTGTTATAATGGAAATTTTTCCTTTATAGAATCTTATTTGTTGCATTAGTTTGGTAGTATTTTTCACAACATTACATTTATATTTGCATCCTTTTCATAGCAATCATCTTAGCATCATTCTAAAATTCAGCAGCATATCATCTACCATTCAACATTGCAATATCATAGTCCACAATCATGTTTAATGTAGGCATGTAGTCTTGCATTTTGTATATAATCTCATTTCTTAGGTTGCCATCTAATAAATTCATGTGCAACATACAAATCTGAGAGCATGGATTAGAAGATCCTTGAGATTAGAGAACAATGGAACAATTCTGAATGAATGGTTGTAGTAGCTTGTTTTGTTATTTCAATTTCATTAATATAATATGTTTCATTGATGTGTGTTGGATTTACCTTTATAATTCCCTATTTTAATACCTCACAATGAATTTTAGAATGATAACTACAAAATGGATGCTATGAAAATGCAAGAATCCTAGTTCCTACATGATTTGATATGTTGCAAATGATAATGGTGATATGGTAATGAAGATGATTCTAAAGATTATGATGAAAATGTTGTGTAAAACTATTATGATAATGGAAATACAACTAAGACCTAAGCCATGTTTCTAAATTACTATGGAAATACTATGTTAGTTACCAAATACTCTAAATGTTCTAAATGCTCACAAATTATTTCTACAGAGTAAGTTTACTCAAAGAGCTATTATGAAAAGTTGGAGAATGATGTTTTATTTATAGGATTTCCAAGGCATATTGTGATGTGGCAGGATTCGACGGTCAAGATTATGATCCAGGGAGATTGACAGTAGAAAGTGAGGAAGTTGCAAGGAAACATGGAGGTTGTCCCCTTTTAGAGAAAAAATGGCCAAGTGTTGAAGGGCATCAAATGGAAGGAGAAGCCATGTGTCTCTAATCTTGTTAGGAGTTTTTTGATGGAAATTCCTATTTAGAAATTAGAAATATTTAAATTCATGACACATGCTAAGGTGGCAGATGAGGTGGAAGGAGGTTAGAGAGTTATGTAGAAATATGACAACATTCAATTTTAATGAAAGGGAATTAATCAAATAAAACAAATTAGTTAGATTTGTTTATTTAATTAAATCATGAAGAAAATGATTTTAGAAAGAATTTAAGATAATGAACTATATAAATAAAAATAAAAATTTATTTATAAGTAGAGGAATTAAAATTAATTAAATACCTTTTATTTAATTAATCGATTATCTTGACCAATTTTAGGTGTATACAAAGGTTCCCCCAAGATTTGACTTTATGGCAAAGGATGCAGGCTCTTTATCCCAGGATTTCCATAGTTCATACTCCTTTGATACTAGGGGATTAGGACTAGGTGGACTAGGTGGACTAGTGGTAATAGGAGGTTCATTTGTAGCAAGATTTACCTCACCACTAGGAGGCATACCATATTCAAATGTTCCTTCATAAGAATTTTCATTTAAAATTTGATATGCATGATCAAGATTAATAGAAGACTTACTTTCTTCAGTGTTCTTTTCTATCCATGATGACTTCTTACTCTATGGTAGCTCAAATTCTAGCTTTTCCTAAGGATTCTTCTTCACATGGCTTCAGATCTCTCCTTACAAATCTTCTTCTCTTTCTTTCTTTGAACCTTTAAATTTTAATTGGAACAAGAGACTTTAGATTTTCCACCCACCAGATGGGGAAAAGGAAATATGTCATAATTATAAGAATCTTTTGTGATTTTAGAGAGAACTTTGAACATACCCCAATAGGAAACAAAAAAGGGAGCTAGAACTTGACTCATAGAGAAATAGACATAACTTATTATTAGAATTTATATGAATTGTTCTTCAAACAAGAAAAAAATTTGAAATTCATTAAATCTGACTAACCTAATCCGACCTAGAGACATTGGACTAGCTTTTTCCTAAGTAGAGTCACCAATCTGTTGGTTATTTTTAATGAACCAATCTTGTCTCACTATTTATTTATGAATTTTAAAGATTTGATTGTTAGTAACTATGAGGGATTGGCCAACAAATAGGTGAAAGCTTTCTAGGCTTTCCCTCTGCATTTTGGGCTCTGCAAAACTTGGGAGGGTGATCCCTACAATGTATTTTCATATACTCTTGTGGCAATTATCATATACATTGTAATTCTAATAGATAATTCTCCTTTAATTGCTTAGCAGATGAAAAACCTTAAATATTTAGCTAATCCTTATGGAAACATCTTAGTAAATCATGAGAAAATATTATAAATTAAGGTCGAAATAAATTCACATAGAAGATGGATATTGGAATTGACTTTGAATGCAATTGTTATGAAAGATCTAAGAAATTGTAACACAACAAGACCAATGCCTTATCCTAGGGTGGAGAATTCTAAATCACATAATTACAAACATCTAATAGCATTATTCCTCTCAATGATGCCTTGCACCATTAATACTAGAAACTTGACCAACAATACTTAATTATTTGTGCACACATTCACCTAAACCTTCATTCATGTTAAAACAAATTTAACTCATTCATTGAACAAGTGTATTAAAAATGAATAAACATTCAAGGAAAGACAATAAGATGAATACAAATAATATTTGATTCATTTAGATTCATAATCTATGCAAAGTATCCAATGGAGAACATTTTCCTTGAATATTTTTCCATTTGTATTCCAAAATGTGACAGTACTATTACCACATTCACCATTACCAGATACAAAAGATTCTTAAAACCTAGAACATACTCATATTCTATTATCTAAACCTGGTTACAAAACTTCTTTGACATCATTTGGATAACAACCCCATACAATTGACCTTGAATTCCCTTTTATAAGAACAAGGGAGAAAAACAAGCTTCAAGCCAAATTGTATGCATGTCATGTTTTCATTTGACAATCACATTTACATTCAAAGGCAGTTATATTTTCCCAAACTTGAGGGAGATGTTCACATAAGATAAAAACCATTTCTCATTTTTTGATGAAGATACTCCCACCTTCGAAAAGGATCTTTAGTGAGTTTAGATTATTCTTTCCATGAGAAACAAACCATTTTCCACATGCTCCAAAACTTGAGGATGAAAAGGCATAAAATAAAGGAAGAAGAATACACCAAAGAATTTCCATATTTTCACTCCATGTCATCAATTTTGAATTAGAGAAGATACAATATATGAACATTGATGTATCTAAGGCCTAATCTATAATAGTTCTAGTCCATGTATTTTACTTATCTCATTGTAACATTCACTGTTGTAGATATAAGATCAATTCACTAGTGCAACAACCTACTCATCCAGGATGTCAACATATTTACTCTTCTAGAGATCAAAGTCTTCCTCAAAAGGCTAGTCAAATGTTATAACTTCATCTCCCTTCTTTCTGTATGGAGTGTATTTTATTAGTACCTGATTAGCTTCCTTGTCAAACTCTTCAAGGAAAATTCTTATGTGGGTGAGTTTGTCCATACTATTTTTCAACATCTCGCATCTACTCCTTGACAAATTAATTTAGCTTGAGTGGCTATCACCTTATTTGATTGGTCCTTCAATTCTTGCAGAAGTTTAACTTCACCATTTTCATTTAAAATATTTGGAAGTAGACTGAAGCTCCACTCATCAAATCTCTCAATTATTGTGCTCTAGGGATCCATTTATTCATCATTGGGATGTAAATCTCTCTGTCCTTGTCAAAATTCCTTATTACATTGAACATGGAATAATATTTTGAATGAATGTTGATCAAACTTCTCTCAATCCCTTTATTGAGGTGCTCTAGCACCACTATCACAATATTCAAATTTCTTACATGAATTATCTCATTAGACTGCTGACATCTCTCTTCATATTTTTTGAGCCTTTCCATTAAATCCTCCTTGGTGATCTCCTCAATTGGAGGTGCACTTGGTGTTCCTAGAGCTGATTGTTTAATGGTAACATCCTCAAAAATAGGAGGCCCAACATCAGTGGGAATTGGAGGTGGTGAAAGAATTGGAGAATGTGGAGTTTGATCTTATGGAGAAGGCAGAGAAAAAATTATATCTTGTGATGAACCTAGTTGCATTGACTAGAATCTTTCCTTCCATCAAGCAATTTACAATTGCATTTTTTATATCTTTTGTTGACCCACATTGTATTCAACCCCTATATCATTGTATTTTGTTCTAAATTTGTCCCTCTCTTTGGTCAAGGACTCAACTATGGCTTTAGTGAACTAATCCACATTTACATTTAGAGTAGATGCTTCCATAGTTGATGTGTCTGATACTCTTATTATGATAAGCCCTCCTCTAACTCCAGTAGTCAATTCTACGACCTCTGTCTTCTTTGTGCTTGGAGCTAAAGCTTAAATGGCTAATGTGTCCCATTGGGAGCTAAAGGTTAAGCCTTGCAAGGCTAAAGTAATTTCTTCTTCTATGTTGAAAATGGGGGAATCATGTCTTTTGATCACATCAAATGCAATAGTTGATGCTAAATCCCATTCTAGTAAAAGCAATACACCACACTTTCTAAAAATTTACCTGCCTTTAGCTACAATGATGTTCAAATACTTGGTTCTCATCTCATTTCAGACTTTAGCCACTATAAATTTTTGTGACAATTTAGAGCTCTTGCTTGCCTTCATTTATACATTCATCCCATACTCATATCTCATTTACCTCCACACATATTTTTGGAATGCTTGTGTTTTTACAAAGGCATCATCATCCATGAAGCTTTCACAAGCTTCAACCCTAACATCCTCTGAACTATTCATCCCACTCAATTCTTCCTTGCTCAATTTGAAACTCAAAGTTTGCGGCACTATGTCTCTTTGAGGGTATGGCATAGCTTTCCTTATTATGAAATCATGCAACTAAGTGGGAATCCTTGACATGTCCATAATTAGAAGTCTTTTCAATTTAGAGGAAAATATTGTTGAATAATCTAGATAACTAAGAGGGGGGTGAATCAGTTATTATCAAAAAAAAATATTCACTTTAATTAATCTAGAGAAAACTTAAATCAATCAGATATTAATGAACATGTAAGCACAAAATAACACCATGCACAAATAACAGTGGAATTTATGTGGAAACCCAAGAAGGGAAAACCATGGAGAATGCTAATTCTCAATTATAAAACACCGATTAAGGTGATTTTTACAAGGGCTCACTACAAGGTGGCTTACTATCGGTTGGCCTCACTACCTGGCTATTATAGCCAAAGATACAAAAAGGCTCATTACCAATAGAGAAATTTTCACTACCTACAAAAACTGGCTCACTACCTAAAGAACGATGAAAGGGAATCCACCACTAAAAAGAACTATCACCAACAATGACACGAGATAGAATCTCACTATTTGCTACCTCCAGTCATACACTTTTGCACACTTCACAATGTCATGATATTAAAATTCAGATTCATCATGCTTTCCTTCATTGAACAAAAAAATATTATACTTATACCATTGCATGCTTCCATAATCTCCCAAGTCGGTGAAACACGATTTCATAATTTTTAATTCGGCCAAGCACAAATTAAAATAGGTCACCGCAAAAATATTCTTGTGGTGGACAGAAATGAAACATGGACCACATAGAACCTCCTCACTCAAAACAAAACACTACATGATATCTAGAACCAAAAAATAAGATATACACGTTACAATGCAAACCATGTGCTAGATCACGTTAACCAACTACTAGATTGGTTCAAACCCAAAATAATATATCTCATTACGTTACAAGAGGAATGGAGCCAAGACAAATACAACCCAAGATAGATCATTACGACATGACATTTAGAACCAAGCCAATCTAGATCATTAAAGCACCAAAATAGAACATCGGTCACACAACAGAGATATGTTGGCATCAATGACAACCATTAATGACAAGCAATCAACATCATCTCAACATATTACAACAATCTCCTCCTTTTTCATTGATGGAAACATTCATCAATAACAAACCAAAGAACCCAATGTCAGCATCAAGGACCATCTATCTTATTTTCTTCTCCCCCTTTGACATCAAAGAAAAAGGGAAAAAATCCCCTTGGAAAACTTATTCTGCCCCCTGGGTGATCCCACAATAGTGGTTTACAATTTTTGGCCAAACTAGACACTGAAATTATTATTTTTAACTAAATCTTCACATTTGGGCACCTATAGCAGCTAAACCGTGAGGAATTTGAAGATGATGAAAACTAGAGTCTCATCACATTTTTTCTGTATATTCTAAGAATATTTTTTTCAAAAAATTTGGAATAAGATTGCACTTCTTTTTCCATCTCCCACAAAAACTGATTTTTTTTTGAAAACAACATTTTTAAAATGTGACGCTCACGATATACAATATAACTTTTTTTGTATGAAGGATAAAATTATAATTTTTTTGAATTTAGATTTGTAACTATGATATCTAGCACTTTCATCTGGTGTTATAGTTTTTTATTGAATATTTTTTCCTTAATAGAGTTTGGAAGTTAAACCAATTGCAATTCAGACATATGCGGACTGTATACAACATAACTTTTTTTGTATGTATCAAACTTCAGTTTTTATTTTTTTTAATGGATCAAGGACATCGATACCCAGCAAAAACATATTTAAAAAAAATTATTTTGATAATTTTCTATTTTTCAACATGTGCAAAACAAAGATCTTAATTTTTAGTGAAAAATTTATGTTTAATAAAACTAAGAAAACACATACATAATAGAACCAAAACATATTAAAATTATATTTGTGGGATAGCTCATTTTGAGAACCACCATAATAATTTGAAATAAATTTTAAATGAATCCATTTGATCCCCCAAAAGTTAAATCAAAAGTGATTTTTTATCAGCATTTTGATAGGTGTAAAGGAGACTCATTTATAGGTATGGTTTAAAACTAGTGAGGTTCTATCCAAGGGAGTTTGATCTAAGGTGGTTTGATCAAACCCTCTTCAATTGGAATCCTTAAAATGGAACTTTTACCTTAGATCAAACTCTCTTCAATTGGAATCCTTAAAATGGAACTTTTAAAGGCTTAAATCATTATATTTTCTAAAAATATGTGATTTCAGCAAAAATCAGTTCCTCTCAGAAATTGTAAACCAGCTTTATGGGATCACCCCCCCTATGAGGAAGCCACCAAACATTGATCCAGATAAAAATGAGCATTTAATATCCTGGACCAATGCAGACCCCAGTACATGTTATTATAGACTAGGAGGGAGAAGAACCCCTAAATTCTATTGGAGATACTCAAAAGTATCTTTGCTCAATAATTTTGTGAAAATATATGCAATCTATTCTTTTGTAAGTACATATTCAAGTTTTACTTTATTGTCCAAAACCTTCTCTCTCAAAAAATTATATCTTATGGATATATGCTTCATTTTGGAGTGTTGTACTAGATTCTTGGAAATATTTATTGCACTGGTATTGTCACACATGATTGAGATCAGTTCATCAAATGATATGCCAAAATCCTTTGATGTTTGTTTCATCCACAAAATCTGAGTGTAGCATGAGGATGTTGCAATGTATTCATCTTCAGTAGTAGATAAAGATACAAAATCTTGTTTCTTAATTGACCAAGCAACTCACCGGGAGCCAAGGAAATAATCTCCAACGCTTGTACTCCACTTGTTATCAATACATCCGGCTCAACCAATATTAGTGTAGGCTGTCAAATTGAAATCTAAGTCCTTTGGATACCATAACCCTAATTTTTTTGTACCCTTCAAATATCTAAAGATCCTTTTTACTGCACCAACATGTGACTCCTTTGGTTCTTTCTGAAATCTTGTTGCTAAACAAACTACATACATAATTTCTATTCTAGTGGCAATCAAATATAAAAATCCTTGCATCAACTTTAGGTGATTCATCTTCCTTTGTCAACTTGCATTTGGTAACAATCGGTGTACAAACCGGTTTAGAATTCTCCAACCCAAACTTCTTCAATAGTTCCTTTTTATACTTGGACTAAGAAATGAAAATTCCTTTGTTGTTCTAATTTACTTCCAATCCAAGGAAGAAATTTAGCTCACCTATCATAGAAATTTTGAATTCCTTCCACATTTCATCTACAAAATTTCTGCACATATCATCATTTCCTCCAAAAATTATGTCATCAGCATAAACCACAACAATCAACATCTGATTTGAGTGAGTTTTGTAGTATAATTTGCTATTAGTAGATCACTTTTGAAATCCTTTTCCAATCAAGTACTTATCTAATCTACCATACCAGGGTCTAGGTGTCTACTTCAATCCATATAAAGATTTCTTCAACTTGCAAATGACATCTAGGTCACTTTTAGATTTGAATCCCTCTGGTTGCTCAATGTAGACTTCTTCCTTCAGTTCTTCATTCAAGAATGAAGATTTTACATCCATTTCATAAACTTTGAAATCCTTGAAAGCTGCAAAAGCTAAGAAAATCTGAATTGCTTCCATCCGGGAAATAGGGGCATATGTTTCTTCAAAATCAATACCTTCAATCTTAGTGTAACCCTTGCAAACCAATCTTTCCTTGTTTCTCATTACCTTTCCATTTTCATCCAGCTTGTTCTGGAACACCCACTTTGTTCTAATTACATTTTTGTTTGTTGGTTTGGGCACAAGTTCCCAAGTTTGATTTTTCACTATCTCATGAAGCTCTTCTTTCATTGCCTTTGCCCAATTTTGATCATTTCATGCTTCTTCCATAGCCTCTGGCTTAGTTTTTGAGAGTAGGCACAATAATACGTTCTCTTGAACTGCTTTTCTTCTTGTAATAATTCATGTGTTGTTAGAATAAGTGGATTAATCAAACAATAAACTAACACACCGATAAGACATTATATTAAAGAAAACTATTTAAAGAAAATGAATGCAAACTCTAATAGCTTGTTCAAAGTCATCCCATCATCCTCTATCTCCAAGGATCTGATTAAAGGCACCGGCTCTCAGTTGTGTAAGCAATAGCTTGTTGAAATGACAACTTAGGAGATTGAGATTATTTGAAATGCTTTTGCATGACTAAATAATTTAAGCTATGAAAACTAAAAAGCTAAGATGCTATGATGTTGATAGTATTGAAATGCAACTATAGTAACTACGCATGAAATCTAAGATTCGAGGTGTCCTTTCAACTCACAAAAGGGCTGCATTTATAGATTTTTGAGGGCAAGAATCCAGTTGGCAAGGATCAATGGTTGAGTTTAAACCTATTAAGATGAACGGTGAGAGATCGAGAAGTTGAAAAAAAGATAGAAAGAAAGATGGAAGATGAAAGATGTTAAAAAGAACTTTTAATTAAATATATAAAATACTTAATTAAATATGAGAGGAAGAAAGTTTCTAATTAAATATTTTTGGAATATTTAATTTATGAGGAAAAAAAGCTTTCAATTAAATACTTTTAGAATATTTAATTATGTGGAAAAGAATAAAGAATTAGAAAGAAAGTGTTTAATTAAATATTGGAAATATTTAATTTATGGAGAAAAGAAGATTATAATTTAAATTTGTCATAAATAATATAAATAAATTGTGGAATCTATTTAATTAATTAAGAGGAAGATAGAAATAATTAAATAAACTTATTTATTTAATTAAACTAGAAGAATTGGAAAAATGAACAATATAAATAAATAAGTAAATTTATTTATATGTAGATGACCTAATAATATTAATTAAATAATTCATATTTAAATAATTAACAGGTTTGATTAACCGTGACCATTTTTAGATGTGTACATTTTGCCCCTCTTTGAAGTGATGTGTTTTACGGATTGCTTCAAATAACTTTGCCCCAGGATTTTGGAATTTACCGATGCTATATGCCCCCTCGAGAGATAAATTGCATGATGAAAGAATCAGAATGATTTTCGGAGTAAAAATAATGATTTAGCTCTCGAAATAGCGCTCTGTTTTGCAAGAATTTGAATATTTTCACCTTTTTACCCCCTTAAAAGGTGAAAAAGGTAAAAAGTCATTGTCATTTGCACAGTAACCTTTGGTGATTTTCAGAGCTCTGAGAGGTGAAAACAAGATGTCGATCCATTATGAGCACCATAGATTCGAGCGAGCTTGCCGATATCAGAGACTTGCTGCGTATGAACCTCCAGTAAGTCGACCTGATCCTCTTTGTAAAATTTTTTGATGATTTTTCGCATTTTTTGTAATTTTTAAAAAATTTCATGTTTCGGTTTAGCACATATGAGCCATAGTATGACGCATAGGGTAGATTAAGTAATGCATCCAATTTAGCACATAGGGATGAAACAGTCATGCATAGCGTAGAGTGGCACATAGGGTCCCTGTAATAACGCATATAGAAATGTTGCCCATGTAGGTTGCTAAATTGGCACATAGGATGATTGTTTACGTGCATCTGGTTGCTAGAATAGTGCATACGAGAACTAGTGAATAGAGTAGATAAAGTCATGCATTGACGGAGTTGCGCATGGCAGCTTTGTTTTAGCGCATCCATGGTTTAAAATTATGCATATGGGTTTTAGCGCATTGATGGCCTGTTTTGGCGCATCCAGGGATTTTTCCTGAATTTTGAACGTTTGAAGAAACTGTGATGAGCATTTGATGATTGTTGCTAGATTAGACAACTAATTTAATGCTTTTGAATAACATCAAGAGTAGATTAGTTTGTTATGAAAAAATTGTCTTCGTGCTTCAAGATCAAATAAGATTGATAAATTTGCTTTCCTGTTTGAAAGACAAAAGGTAATGATAGATTTGCTTTCCCGATTGAAAATCAAATAGGTAGATATTGAGTCATGTTGACTATTAAATTTGTTTCCATGCGATATGAAAAAAAAATAGTAGAAATGATTGATAGATTTTATTCCATGCGATATGTAAAGAAAATAGTAGGAATGATAGATAGATTTGCTTCCATGCGATATGAAAAACAAATAAGTGTTGATTTGATTTGATTTGAACTTTTTTGATGTACTGATTGATTGATATATCCCTTACTGATTGATTTGCATGATTGTTTGATGATGTTGTAAAGGAGGAATTTAACCTCCTCCATATTAGGGAGAGATTTCCCCGCACATGGGAGATGATTCCTCAATTGTCACATGAGGATTTAGGGGTGATAGACTAGTGTGGTTTGAGGTCTCTGTTGAGTATCCCGTAGTACTGGGTCAACAGGGCAATGTTGACTGTGTTGGCTGAGAGATGGCACAATGAGCATAACACTTTTCATCTGCTGACAGGAGAGATCACAGTGACGCCAGAGGACATGTACATGATTCTGGATATTCCTATAGTTGGGGAGCTTGTGATCTACGATCACAAGGAGATTGGATGGACCGATGCTTTGAGATGAGTTTTCCAGGATCCTCATGCCGGCGGGTATGAGATCACCTAGAAGGATATGGTATCAAGATATGCCCCACTATCATCAGTGTTAGCAAGTATGATCGGTGGTTTCCTTTGTCTTGATCATAGGGAAAAAGGACTATCGGTTGGGTGGGGTAGGATTCTAGAGGATATGCTTCTCCATGGGACCAGATATGCATGGGGATCATGTATGCTTGCCCATCTGTACCACAATCTTCACCAGGTCATGTACATAGATGGGAAGAGTCTCTCCTACGGAGTTACTCTTCTTTAGATATTCGTATGGGAGCACTTTGCCATTACGTGGCCCATTGTTCGAAGAGATCGTTCTCTTGGGTTCCCATATGTCTATGCATATATAGGGCCGCTTGTCTAGCCAAAGCTAGGCAAGTTGGAGTATTGGCGACGCATGTTAGATGATCTAGATACAGTCATCTGGAGACCATATGTAGATTGTGATCCGTGGGAGACAGATGATTTAGAGTTTCCCTATGTTACGAGATCTAGATATTTGATCAGACGCACCCCCTACATTATTGAGTGGTTTCTGGTGATGAGAGTCTTGAGGCAGCTGGGGTTAGTACAGATGATGTCACAGGGTGTGGCACACTATGCCAAACATCGGGAGGATATACCAGGGTGGGGTCCTATTGTGAACATTGAGGCAGCCCAAGCAAAGTATTTGGAGTTACAGCCAGTGCAGTGGGCCATTCATCCGGAGGTTACAGATGCAGGGATGATCGATGAGTATGCGGTATATTTTTACACACATCCTTTCCCGAGGCTTACCAGTCCAGAGGAGCCTGCCCCATTATTGGGAGGGCCGATTATATAGCGAGGACAAGGGAAGGTATAGGCACAGGTAGCAGTAGGGCAGCCATAGGGAGAGGCTTAGGTAGGAGCAGAGGATGTAGCGGCGATGGATATTGATGAGGGGGAAGATGAGGAGGATGACTCTGGAAGCTAGGATGATAGCAGTGATGATAGTGGGGATGACAGAGGTGGTGGGGGTAGAGGACAAATATTTCTTTGATTTTCCCTTCAAGATGAGGCCACAGACCTCGAGAGTAGTGGACCAGCCGAGTACTTCGGCTCCACGGATCGTTATCAGGGCTCCCTCACATGGACAAATAGATGCTTTGTAGGCAGAGGTTCAGACTCTGCAAAGTCAGTTAGCATAGGCTTAGGGGATGATCAATTAGCTTCAGGCATAGGTTGCACAACCACCACCTCCTAACCCACAGGTATCTCAGCTTATGGCCGAGAGGGACAACTTCTGAGAGATATGCATATAGGCTGAGGAGTTAGCCGAGAGACTTCTCAGATCATTTGAGAGTGCCTATATTGGAGAGGTTGTAGAAAAGGGATTGGAGACTGCTCAAGAGGCTGAGTATTAAAGGATGATATATTTCGAGGCAGTACCACCTAACAGGAGGATTTCTTTTACACATTTAGGTACTTGGTCCTAGACCCATTCACGCAGTCATTCCAGGAGTGCTACCAGGAGTCTGGGTCAGCTAGTCAGATGAGAGATCAGAGCTTCTAGGAGCAGAGATCCATCGAGACCTACTATCTTAGGAGGCAGTAGTAGCCATATGCCCTAGCTAGATGCCCCTCAGTGATGGGAATGTTGTACACATTTATGCCATTGCATTTGATATATCTTTTTGAAACATTTGATATCCTTGTATTTCTGGATATTTATTTTGATGAGATTTATGAGATGCAGTGGTGATTCGATTATGTATGTGTTATGGATCATTTATGCTCATGTGATGCATGCATGTTTATTTCTATATGTTATGTTGTGTATGATTTTCATGATGTATGATCATTTAAATGATGATGTAAATGATTTTCTTTCAAGTTATGTATGATAATGCAGGATGTGTTGTGATGAAATGATTCTAATATGATGTGTGTCTGATGCAATTTGAAATTATTTTCTTTCATAATGTATGTAATGAATGCAATATGTAAGATGTAATGGTGAATGCTTTAAATGATGTGAAAATGATATGGTGTAATGATGAATGATTTAAATAGAAAATGATATGATAATGAAGATGTAATATGGAATGAATGAAATGTACATGATATGAATAATGATGTAATGGAAATGATCATGATAACCTAAATGATGATGTGGAATGGATGCAATTTTATTATTAATGATGTGAATCAAAATTCAAATGTAAATGTTAATGTTATGATATAATAATGAATGATTTATGCATATAATATGAATCATGATGAACTAATGATGAAATAATGATGCAAAATGTAAATGAAATAATAATGATACCCTAAATGAGTTTTGGTGAAATGAAATGATAAAATGAAATGTAACAAATGTCCAGTCATACTCAATCATTATCTGAAAAGACATTCAAGAATGTGGCCAACCCTCAAAAATATATTTAAACAGCCCTCGAGGTGAAAATGAATTATGCAATCCTAAAATGCAGCAATGAACTATTCTCCTTATTGTCATTTCGTGTTGTGCTTTGTTTTCATCATTGAGCCTTTTGGTATGTTGAAAGTTAGTACAAGCATCAAAGGGTATGTTAGCACCAATGATGACCTGAGTACTGCTTTCGTGATGTTTGATATAGCAAATTAATACAAGTATTGAGGTATAATTGAACCAAGATGACCTAAGTATTGTGTGCAAAAACAGACAAAATTTAATCAATTTCCTATGCAAATTCCGAAATGTCATCAATGATACATTGTAGAGCATGTCCTATGACAATTTTGCACAATACTAATGATAAGCTTACAAACAACAAGCAAAGAAAAATCATACTTCTTCCTTGTGATTCTAGTGCAGTACATCATTGAATCATTCCAAAGACATGATGTCATCAAATATCAAAACAACAATTGCAACCTATTGCTTTAAGTTTATCATTCATTTTATTCAGATTAAGATCATCCAATTTGTTCATTTGTCGAAACAGTCATGCAACCTCATTGTAATTGGACAAGTTTGTTGTTTACTGATACTTGATTCTAGACACATGTTGTCGTTTTCCTGTTTAGAAAAGATCGAAGAAGCGATCTTCCCCCTAGTGACCTTGTACTTCGACTCTTGCTAGACACAACTATTACTAAGGATAATCCTAATTCATCAAGCCATGATGAGGTCCTTGTCGTTTCAAGGATATGATGCAATGTAAACTGTGATGGTGAGGCATGTGTGTGATGTCGATAAAAAGATGGATATGCAAAATGAATCCCAATAGATGAGAGAGCCAAATAATATCACAAACAATGCATGTTTGCCAGGTTTTCACCGTTGTTTTTTTTATTGCACTTTTTCCTGATTTTATGATTTTTTTTGCTATTACCAAGATGCCTGTTTGCTAGGTTTTCATCAAGGTAACGATTTTTTTTCTTTTTTTGATTTTTTTTGTATTTTTGATTTTTTTGTATTTTTGCTTTTTTTGATTTTTTTGTATATTTTCTCAAGAATTTTTATATTGTTTTTGATATTTTATCAAGACTTTTTATATTTTTTTTGATATTTTCTTAGGCATAAAACTTCTTCAGGTGAATGTTGTTGGTTGGATCTTCAAACAGATCCCCTTCTGCAGTTGACAATTGATATGCCTCTAATCCGTATGCTGCAATGATAACAAAAGGGCCTAACCAATTAGGTTTGAACTTTCCTTTCTTTTCCTGATCCTGTTGATTATGAGGGTTTTCTTTGAGAACTAAATCACCCACTTGAAAATTTTGTGGTTTGACTCTGTGATTATAGCTGTGGGACATAATTTGTTGATATCCCTTCAAATGATTAACTACAGATTGATGTTGTTCATCAAGCAGTTCCAGCTCTTGTAACCTTGATACTCTATAGTCTTCATCATTGATTAACCCTTTTAGTGATACACGAAGTGAGGGAATCTCGACTTCTAGTGGTAGAACAACTTCTGCTCCATAGACCAAAGCATAAGGGGTAGCTCTTGTTGGTGTGCAAATGCTTGTTCTGTATGCCCATACTGATGGATTTAATTGGACATGCCAATCATGACCTGCGTCATTTATTGTCTTCTTTAAAATATTCAGAATTGTTTTGTTTGAAGCTTCAGATTGACCATTCCCTTGTGGATAGTAAGGCATAGAGAACCTATGTTGGATGCGGAATATTTCACATAGCTCATCAACATCCTGATTTTTAAAGGGTCTTCCATTGTCTGTGATAATGGAGTTGGGAATACCATATCAGCAGATGATATAGTTCAAAATGAATGAAGAGATTTGTTTGCTAGTAACAGTTGTGAGAGGAACAACTTCAATCCATTTAGTGAAGTACTCAGTGGCTGTAATGATGAATTTATGTCCATTTGAAGATGATGGGTGTATCTTACCAACCAAGTCGAATCCCCACTGAGCAAAAGGCCATGTTGTGGTGAAAGTTTGTAATTCCTGAGTAGGAGCATGAATGAGATTCCCATGAATCTGACATTTCGCACATTTCTTCACAAAGATGAATGATTCCTTTTCCATGGTTGGCCAGTAATAACCCAATCGAACAAGTTTCTTTGCTAAGGTTAGTCCACTTGAGTGTGTCCCACAAATTCCACCATGTACTTCTTGTAAGGCCTTTTCAGATTCATCATGTTTGAGACATCTAAGGAGGGTACCATCCAGACCATGTCGATATAGGACGTTAGCAATTAAGGTGTAACGGGATGATTGATGGATGAAATTTCTTTTCCGATTCCTAGACAAGTCTAAGGGTAAAATAGTATCTTTGAGGTAAGTGTAAATTTTTCCATATAAGGGAGAGTCAAAATCGGTTAAGTGGCAAATGACGTGAGTTTCAGGATTATCATGGGCGGCAGAAAACAATTGTTCCACCAAGAAATCGTATCGTGTTTGATTCTCTATCAATTGAAGTAGAGAGGCAATTGTAGCCATAGTGTCTGCTGCTTTATTATCAATGCATGGAATCTGTATGAACTTGATATTAACAAAATATTTCTTGAGATCGTCCACCATTCTTTTGTAAGGTATCAACTTGTCATATTTAGTGTGATATTCGTCATTGATTTGATTTATAACAAGTTGTGAATCACCAAAAACTTGAAGTTCTGTGATTTTCTAGTCTACTGCAATTTTTATGCCAATTACTAATGCCCCATACTCAGCTACATTGTTTGTGCAAGGAAACATTAGCTGATAAGATTTTAGAATTGTATGTCCCTGAGGTGTGATAAAAAGAATCCCAGCTCTTGAACTATGTTGAGTGTAAGAACCATCAAAGTAGAGTGCCCATGACTATTGAATAACTGATGTGAATAGATCAGCATCAAGAAAATCAATGTGTATGGGGTGTTTTGCTGGTAGTGGTGCTTCTACTAATTGATCTGCAATTACCCATCCCTTGATAGCTTTCCGATCTACATAATGAATATCAAATTCGCTTAGGATCATAACCCATTTAGCCAACCTGCTAGTTAAGGTTGCCTTACTTAGAAGGTATTTGAGTGGGTCAATTTTAGCCACAAGCTTTACTGTATGAGTGAGCATGTAGTGCCATAACTTTTGAGAAGTGAACACCACTACTAAACAAGCTTTTTCAATGAAGGTATAATTAAGCTTGTGACTTGTCAGGGTTCGACTAATGTAATAAATTGCTCACTCTTTTCTTGAGTTGTCTTCATGTGCCAATAATGCTCCTAAAGACACTTCTATGGCAGTAATATATAATATGAGAGGCGCACCTTGCACTGGTGGATTCATGAGATACTGCTTTATTTGATCAAATGTTGCTTCGCATTTGTGTTCCCACTTAAACGAAACATTCTTGTGTAAGAGATGTGTAAATGCTAAAATTTTATCTGCCAATTGAGCAATGAATCTGCTAATGGATTGTAACCGTCCCTGTAAAGAGCATAGTTGACTAATGTTTCTTGGTGGTGGCATATCAAGAATTGCTTGTACCTTAGCTGGATCCACTTTAATTCCCTTTTCTGATACAATGTAACCTAATAACTTTCTAGATTTCACTCCAAAGACACATTTCTTTGGATTAAGTCTTACTTTGAATTGTTCCATTCTTTTGAAAATTTTAGATAAGATATCGATGTGTCCTTCTCTAGCATTAGACTTGGCAAGAAGATCATCAACATAATCCTCCATGAATGTATGCATCATATCATGAAAAATTGTTGTCATTTCTCATTGGTATGTAGCTCCTGCATTCTTCAGGCCAAATGACATTATGTTCCAGCAATATGTACCCCAAGGACATGTGAATGTTGTTTTATCTTGATCTTTTGGTGTAATATTTATCTAGTTGTATCCTGAAAATCCATCCATTAATGAGTACATCGCATATCCAGTGGTCAAATCAACAATCATATCTATGTTTGGCAAGGGGAAGTCATCTTTGGGACATGCCTTGTTCAAATCCCTGAAATCTGTACAAATTCTAATCCTTCCATCTAGCTTTGGAATAGGTACGATATTGGAGATCCATTCTGCATAGTCCATGGACCAAATGAATCTGACATCTAAAAGCTTTTTTAATTGCTCTTTAACTAGTAAGGCAACATGTGGATGCATTTTTTGAGTTTCTATTTCACAGGTTTTGCCTCTAGTGTAATAGATAGATGATGCATGATGAGATCTGGATCTAATCCAGGCATATCTACGTAGGACCATGCAAAATTGATTTGATTATTCTTGAGAAATTTTGTGAATCTAGGTACCTCCTCCTCTGTTAGAGATGCTGCCAGTTGCAAGATTTTGGGCTGCTTTATAGAACCTATGTTAAGTGCCTCTGTTGGTCTTCCCATGCTTTGGTGCCTTTGAAAGGTTTTCACCATTAGATCTTTGTTTTATATTATTTATTTCATAGCTGAGAAACTTGGTACTTTCCTGTCAAAGACTCTGATATTGTGACTCCCTGGTGGAACTTGTTTCGGGTTGGAAGGAACAAAGAAATTTTATGATAGTTTCATCATTGGGAAAAGTTGGGACATCAATAGGTGCGATTTGTTCCCAATCAATGAGTTCGGGATGGACCAGAGGAAAGGGATCATTAGGATGAGTAAGGTCACTAGCCGTTAGGGTCATTACACTATAGTTAATGTCGTCATAGGGGAGGTCTAGGATGGTATCCTCCTACGAATGATCTGTCTCGCTTTGAATTGAATCGGTCTCACTTGAGTCATGATCGCTTTGTAGGACATAATCGAGCGGAGGCCTTGAGCTTTCCCCTTGTAAGAATGTGGGTGTGAATTTGTGTATGACGTCCACCCTTTTTTCTGAGATGAAAGTATCATCAGAGAAGTCATCCCATTCATATTCATTGGAGTCAGTGTTAGAATTGTTTGCTTGAATTCTCAGAATTGATTCTGTTAACTCCTCCTTAGTCATTATTTGTACCACTTCTTCCTTTGTATCTTCACTATATCCTAACCCAGTTTTATTGGTTGGGTGCATTGTCTTTAGCTGGATAGGTTCAATAATACCTTCTTTCCTTTTACCTATAGGGCCATTTCCTTCATAACCCATTTGTTGCATGATAGCATAACCTTTTCCATACTGTTATGTGGATAACTTGACATGTATGGATTCTTCTGCATCTTTATAGAGCCAATCAAGGATAGCTTTATCTTCAGTTTCAGTTTCTTTGATAAATATCCCATTAAACTTGGTGATGGGAACTGAAGCTGATGCTAAGGCTGTTGTAGCCTGTTGTATGGATGTTGATGGTTGACCATGGGATCTTGGAGATATAGGTAGATTAGAGAGAGATAAATAATATTCTCCCACTCCATTATATTTCAATTTTAGCTGGGTGCCAAAATTACTTATCATTTCACTTGCTTGTTCATTATTCTTGGAGGTAGAGATGGCCAAGGCGTCCCTATTGTGTGGGACGAGTGCGTCCTGAGTTGCTCTTAGGTTAGAGCAAGTTTGGCTACTAATGTGATCAGCAGGTATTGTTACTTCATGTCCATCATATGGAGACTTCAAGAATTGATGATAAGTAGATGGAATAGCTTGCATGTCATGGATCCATGGATGAACCAAGAGTATGTTATAAGTTAGATCCTGATCTAGAACCCGACAAAAGGTATTCTTCACAACAGGTCCCACTCTGATTGGTAACATGATAAGGCCTTTGGAAGTTCTTTCCTCATCATCATATGCCTTGATTGTAATATTTTTTCATGGATCTATAGATTTTGCTAAATATCCCAAAGCTAGGACCAATTTTAAAGTACAAATGTTTAATCTAGCTCCCCCATCTATGAGGACACGTCTAATGCGAGCTTTGTGAACCATGACCTCTAAGTAGATTGATGAATTGTGTGGATGGGTTATAGATGATTCATATTTTTTAGTAAAGGATAAACATGTGGATGAGGACAAGTGTCCCACCATGGCTTGAAATTTATTGATATCCAAATCAGAGGATATAGTTGTATCAACAAGGGCCTTTTCTAGAATTTCCTTATGTGCAGGTGATAACTTTAAAAGTTCCAAGATAGAAATTTGGGATGATGTTTTTCGTAGTTGATCAACCAAATTGTATTGACTTGGAGGGGGAATTTCCGCTTTAGATGAGCTTCCTTTGACAATGATTTTGGCTTGTGCCCTTGTCATAGCATTGACCTCTCAGTACTCTTGCTTACCTTTGATTCAAATAACATTGATGTGTTGGTCATCAGTATAAATATGATTGATAATGATGTCATGGACATAATTAACATTCTTGCCTTTGTCACCCGAAGATTCCCCTTTTTGATAATTGGGGAGAGGATCCTTGAATGCTTGATGGTCATTACTGGCATTATGTCCTTCAACCGTGATGGTATGGTTATCAATCAAATCCTGAACAATATTCTTTAACCCTTGGCAATTGTTTGTCTTATGACCTTTGCACCTATGATAATCACAAAAGTGTGAGTCATTCCACGATGGTGGTTTAACTCAAGGCTCATAGTCTCTTTGTGGTGGCAATGTAATAGCATTTTGATTCAATAAATATTTGAGGATGGATTCCAAAGATTGGCCCAAGGGAGTGAAACTCCGTCGATTCAAAAAATATGAAGATCTAGGCATATTTGAATTTTGATTATTGCTAGAATTATTTCCGTAATAATTAGTTGTGTTCCCTTGATTGGAAACATTGCCTTGGGTATTAGAATTTCCAGCATTATTGCTACGTTGAACACTTGACACATTAAGGATGCTAGGCTTCGTATTCACATTGTTAGCATCTACTACCCCATTGTTCACAACATTTTTATTTTGTGTCCAAAATTGTGGCTTGTCATTGTTGTTATTATGGTTGTTGTTGTTGTACAAATTTGAACCCTCTTTATCGATTTTTAGAACTCCACGTTTGATCAAAGCGCCTTCAATAGTAATCGTGTTTTCAATCAATTTTTCAAATGATTGAGGACAGTGAAGGTTTAGTTTGTAACTCATTTCTTGATTGAGACTATCGATAAAGATCTCCATCTTTTCTATTTTAGGAACAGGGCATGAGTATCTAGCAAACACCCTTCTCCACCTTTGCAAAAATGTAGTGAAAGATTCCCCTACTTTTTGTTTCACCTTACAAAGATCAAGTATGGTTTTCTGGTGTTGGATGTTGTAAGAGTATTGTGATATCAACTTGTTTATTAACTCCTCAAAGGTTTTGATGGGGGGAGTGATCTTTGAAAGCCACTCCATGGATTGTTCACCCAGACTTCATGGAAACAATCACATTAAGTAGGTATCGTCATGAGAAAATTCTAAGCTCATATTTCAAAAATCCCTCACATGTTCAATGGGGTCAGTTTTCCCATTATACCTATCAAATTTAGGGATTTCACAATGTTTTGGAAAAGGAATCATTTGAAGACTCCTATCAAAAGGATAAGGACATATGTCATCCTAAACATACTTATTTTTGGTACCCCCTTCCATTTCCTTTATTTGCCCTTGTAATTCTTTGATCTGTTGAGTGAGGGCACTAAAATCATTAGGAGGAGTTTCAGGATTTTCTTTAATCCCTTCTGTGTCAAAAACAATAGGTAACTTAGCTTCTTGATTAGCTAATGAAAGGAAATATCTTTCCTTGTTTGGTTCTAAAATTCTTTCCATAAGAGTATGGAATAAGGGATCTTCCTCGGCTTCTTGGAGCTTTTCTTCTATTATTTCTTCAGTATTTGAATTATTATAGGGGATCTCTTCCCTCTCACTATTATCACCCATTTTGCTTACTGTACTTTCTCTTTCATCTTTTTCTATGTGCTTTTGAGATCTCGTGACAATAGGCATAAGCTTCGCTCAAATTCTACTAACCTTGATCAAAAGAATGAAATAGTGAAATATTGATGGATATGAAAGTTAGGATAGAATGAATATTCTATGACTTAAAATATTTGTAATCTTTAGTTCGTGATTCCTTGATTGGAAGGATGAAAATCTTGTTTGCAGGAACTAAACCAAGGACCAAAATAAAGATGATTTTTCACTTTGTGAGGTTTGATCGTAGCTTTGTAAAAATATGGGCTTGATGGATGCCTAACGTGCTTGAGTTCTCTATTATAGAATTTGATTGGGATGAGTAGCGTACATAATTGCAAGTTGAGGAATATAAGAAGGATGAAGATGCTAACTGTGGTTGTGCCTTTGAGAAAGGGCTTTTCTTTGAAAGAAGGCTCGTGAGTATAAGGGTTCTACATCATAATCATCAGTGAAACCTCTAATATAGTCATGATATCGGTGAATAAAGGTCCTATGTTCAAGCAAGACCTTTCGACTTTGGTATAAAAATTTCCTCTTCTTCAATAAGTTTTTATAGATGAGGGATTTCTTTGGCTTTCTAATTTTTCTTTCTAGAGACTTCTTAGCAAAGGTTGTAGACTTCCAAACTCTAAGCATGGGAAAGACTAGATAGATATGACTTGATTTATGAATGTCAAAAAATAACCTAGGCTCGAAAAACATATGTGCCAAAACATAAACTGAATGCGCCAAAATAGACTTCCTATGCACCAAAACAGATCACGGATGTGCCGAAACAAAGCATGGATGCACCGAAACAGAGCATAGATGCACCGAAACAAGGCATAGATGCATTGAAATAGAGCATAGATGTGCTGAAACATAACAACAATGCGCTAAAACAGAGTGGCAATGCGCTAAAACAGAGCAGCAATGCACCGAAATAGAGCAACAATGCACCGAAACAGACCTAGGATGCGCTATATTATCTGTTTAGACTTCTGAGATAGACATGTTTGGATCATTTGATATTTTTGGATGATCTTAATCTGATTTAAATGTGAAAAACATAGCATAGAGAAGCAGACAGTTTTTTTGTTAATCCTAAAATCTAAACAAAGAGTGTATGTTCTTGAGATTTTCACAGGTTTTGCGCAAGATAAGCACTTCAGTCAGACTCACTCTTAATTCGTCAAATAGGTCATCATAGTAATCACAACCCACAACTTAAAATTGCATCGACTCACACAACCATGTCACCCCCTAGAGGGTGCTCATTTTTTTGTCTTTTCCAGGTGCGTACTCAAGGTGACGGAAGTGGATACCGAATCCCTTGAGCAAACAATCTGTGGCATCTATATGGTGAGTGTCTTGGGGGCAGATTCTTCCCTCCCCTTGCACTGTGATTAAGATGATGTTTGGATATTGACTCGGCTAGATTTCTACACTATGGTTTGTAGTCAAGGTTTTCGTTCGACGCGGCAACAGATAAACTCCCTCAGGAGACCTCCCAATCTTTAGAACAAAGACTTTGGGGATGGTTATCCTTGCACACTACCATCGAATTGTGGACTTTCCCTGAATTCGCTTTTGATTATAGTGGGTTGGAAAACCTGGCTTTGGTTGTTCCCACTTACGTCATTCATGTAGGGTGAGTACTTTTTCCCACTACGACAGGCCCTCTAAAGGATGTAATAAAGCATAAAAATTGCAGAATAATAAAAAGGCAGTCTGGTATTTTGATCACCCAGTTAAGGGGAGAGCATAGACCTATTGCCACAGATAAAGCAAACAATATTCTTTTTATAGCACCAAATGACAATGAACTAATCTAAGTGAATATTTTGCTTCACAATAGGCATGGAGTTCATTTTAATTGCAAAAATAGCATGTGGTGACTATCCTAGGATTGGTAGATTCAAGATTTTAAATTTCTATCCAAGGATTGGTTCATTTTGCCTTAAACAAAAATGACAATTTTTGTCCGCGGATGGCGTCAGAATCAAAATTTCTGTTACAAACCCCTACATGTGCTGACAAAAATTGTGTCCGCGGATGGCATCAGAATCAAAAATTTTGTTTAAAAACCTCCTGTATGTGCCAAAATAGGTCCCCAATGCGCCAAAATAGTTGTTGGATGCGCTAAAAGATTAATATGGGATGCGTCGAAACAATACTTGTATGCACCAAAACAGACCCGGGATGTGCCGAAATAGTCCAGGGATGCTCCGAAATAGTCCCAGGATGCGTCGAAAGAAAGCTCGCATGTGTCGAAGCGCAACTCCAGTCTGTCATCTGTCACCAGTTAGAAAATTTTCTGCAATAAAAAGATTAAAAACGGGGGGGGATGCCCCACGGTGGGCGCCAAAAATGTGTTGTTAGAATAAGTGGATTAATCAAACAGTAAACTAACATACTGCTAAGACATTATATTAAAGAAAACTATTTAAAGAAAATGAATGCAAACTCTAACAACTTCTTCAAAGTCATCCCATCATCCTCTATCTCCAAGGATCTTATTAAAGGTGTTGGCTCTCAATTGTGTAAGCAACAACTTGTTGAAATGGCAGCTTAGGAGAATGAGATTATTTGAAATCCTTGTGCATTACTAAATGATTTAAGGTATGAAAACTGAAAAGCTAAGATGCTATGATGCTGATAATATTGAAATGCAACTATAGTAACTACGCATGAAATCTAAGATTCGAGGTGTCCTTTCAACTCACAAAAGGGCTGTATTTATAGATTTTTGAGGGCAAGAATCCAGTTGGCAAGGATCAACGGTTGAGTTTAAACCTGTTAAGATGAACGGTGAGAGATCAAGAAGTTGAAAAAAATATAGAAAGAAAGATGGAAGATGAAAGATGTTAAAAAGCACTTTTAATTAAATATATAAAATACTTAATTAAATATGAGAGGAAGAAAGTTTCTAATTAAATATTTTTGGAATATTTAATTTATGAGGAAAGAAATCTTTCAATTAAATATTTTTAGAATATTTAATTATGTGGAAAAGAATAAAGAATTAGAAAGAAAGCGTTTAATTAAATATTGGAAATATTTAATTTATGGAGAAAAGAAGAATATCATTTAAATTTAGAATTTAAATTTGTGATAATTTATATAAATAAATTGTGGAATCTATTTAATTAATTAAGAGGAAGATAACAATAATTAAATAAACTTATTTATTTAATTAAACTAGAAGAATTGAAAAAATGAACAATATAAATAAATAATTAAATTTATTTATATGTAGATGACCGAAGAATATTAATTAAATAATTCATATTCAATTAATTAACAAGTTTGATTAACCGTGACCATTTCTAGATGTGTACAATTCCATTATTCTTATTTCTAATAATTTGTTTTTTAGAGTGATTTTTTGTACATACCTTAGAGTTTTAGTTGTAGTTTCTAGAGCCTCCTTTGTCTCTTCTTCTTCTTCTTCTTTCTTATCCTTCTCTCATTTTTCATCTGAGTTATTTGATTCATATTCAATATGTTTATCAGGAATTCTTTGAGCATCTTCATCTACTTTCACATTCGCACGTTCAACCATCTTGTTCAGTCTTGTTTTGTACCACCGATACACTTTACTTTTTGTAGAGTAACCCAAGAATATGACTTCATCAACTCTGTTATCAAACTTTCCAATATTTTCCTCATCTTTCTGGATGTAGCACTTGCTTCCAAAAATCTTGAAGTACTTTACTATGGGAGCTCTTCCATGCCATAACTCATATGATGTATTTCCATACTTCCTCTAGAATAGTACTTTGTTAAGAGTGTATATTGTTGTGTGTATTGCTTCTCTTGAATACACTTGTGGTAAACTTGCTTCCATGATCATTTTTCTGGTTGCTTCTTGAACTGTCTGGTTTATTCTTTCCACTACACCATTCTGCTAAGGTGTTCTAGGGTCCAAGATAGTTGTCTCTTAATGCCATGATTTCATACTATTTGTTGAATTCATCAGAAGTAAACTCTCATCTTCTATCATATCTTAAACAATTGATTCTCCTATCAATTTGATTCTCAACTCTTGCTCTAAAAATCTTGAATTTTTCCAACGCCTCTGATTTTTCTCTCAAAAATGCAACCTAGGTAAATCTAGAATGATCATCTATTAAAAGAATGAAACACTTCTCACCTTGTAAAATTATTTTTCTGGTTGGACCACAAAGGTTGGTGTGTATAAGGACCATAAATTTGGTAGATTAATCTTCTTTTCTCTAGAATGTTTCTCTGGTCTTCTTTCATTCTTGACATCCTTTGCAGATAGTACTATTTGGTTTGCTCAACCTTGGAAAATCTCTAACTACTCTTGATGAACTTATCCTGATGACATTGTCAAATTTAATGTGACACATCCTTTGATGCCAGAGCCAATTATCATTGGACTAAGATACCAAGCATCTTTTTGTAGCTCCTTCCAGTTGATACATATTTCCACTTGTTATTTTTCCAGTTGCAATAACATTTCCATGTTTCTTCTAGATCTCACACTCGTCATCCTCAAACACCACATTGTAACCATTTTTGCACATTTTTCCAACACTCAGAAGATTATGATATAATCCCTTCACATAGTAAAAATTTTCGATGTTATGTTTTCCACTGAAGGTAATAGAACCAATTCCAACAATCTATGGTTTTATCATCTTCAAATCTAACAGAACCTCCATCATATTTCTCAAGCTTCACAAACTTACTTTTGTCACTGGTCATATGATTCGAGCATCCACTATCAATCAACCATTCATCTCTATTTCTTTTAACAAATAATGTAGTATCAGTTTTATCATTAGATTTCATACAATAATTAGAGATATCAAATCTAGGTTCATCCTTTTCAACCAAAAACAAACAATCCTCATGATTTGATTCATCATCTAAAATGCCAAAATTTTCATTGACATAATAGGCCTTCTTATTGATCTTTTTGAACTTTTGTCTTGTTCCTTTCTCCAGACACTTAGTTGGTAAATGACCAATCTTTCCACATCTAAAAAATTTAAGAGGTAACATACCTTTTTACTTTCTGGAACCTTTCTTCAATTTCCTGGTGAAATTTTCTTCCAACTCTTTAGAACTTTCACTATCCGGATCATCTTCTATTTTTGTGGCTTTGAAGGGAGTTTAGATTTTCTCCTTTTCTTCTCCAAATTTCCTCATCCCAGATGTGGTCAAGGTGCCAAATAGCTACTCTCTAGTGAATTTCTTCAGATCATAAACTTCCTCTATAACTGAGATCTTGTCACTATAGATCTTCGGTAGGGTCTTTTGATGCGATATTTACCAATATGGGCCTAATCATGCTTGATTAATGAAGAATCAAAGCATAATGAAGCCACAGGTACTCGAATCTCAACAAGATCAATCAATCAAAATTAGAGGTAAACATTTTATCAGTAAACTTAACATGCTAAATTTATGAAATCTTTTAAAGAAAATATCTACTCTAGTCTATTGAAATCTATCTTGTTGTGGAATTGGTGTCGCGTTGATGTGGACCGATGACCCTTTCCTAAGCCCATGATAGTGATCTTGTTTCAATTGATTCTATGGAAGAGAATCGATGAAACCATGATGTTTGGTGTATGAAAACCTAGATTATAATAAAAAATGAACATGATGCAAGCTATGTTACCATGATTTTATGTTAAAAATGATCTAATTATGCAATTTCTAGGCTAATGCTAAGCTAATTTAAGCTAAAAATGATGCTAGAATATGAAACGCTAATTTATTTACAAACTAAGATGGATGCATGGAAGCCTTTAATGGATAATCTAAGCTATTATGCAACTAAAATAAACTGAAAATAAGCTAAATGTGTGAAAATTGAAGTATTGATGTGAGTGAATTTAATAGCATAAGTTTTCTTTGAGTGATGGATGTCATTTGTCTCCAAATAGTGATCTATTTATAAGAGATCAAATGAAAAATGGGTGGTTGAGTTCAAAAAGATCAATCAACGGTTGAGGAGGCATGGATCAAGGATTCTCATCAATGGATGAGAATGAAAGATCACATAGATGAAGGAAATGATCAAGGGTTGGTATTTTCCTCAACAAACACACTTTTGACCTACTCACATAGGTCAAAGGTGACTTGCTTAGAAGGTAAATGGGATAAATTTATTTTCAAGCAAATTAAGTTGATTGAAAGAGAGGGAATATTCCTTAGAATATTCCATTGGATGAGGATATAGGTGATTTTGCAAATTAAAACAATTTTTTAATTATGCAAAAAGGATAAAGAATATTCTATGGGAATATTCCCTTGATTAGAAGAAAATTAGTTTAATTGCTAATTAAACAAGTTTTAATTTATGCAATTAGGGATTAGAGGAATTAGAAATATTTATTAAATTAGGTGATTTAATAAATAGGGGAAGGGTAAAATGATATTTAATTAAGTAACGTAGGGTTATTTAATTAAATAAGATGACTTAAGAGAATAAATTAAATATTTTGATTTATTTAATTTAATGAGATGAAGTGTTAGTGTGAAAAGAGATGAATTAGCCCAATTTAATAAATTATGCTAATGGATGAAAATGATGTAATTAATTAATTAGCTAGGCTAATTGAATTAATTAAGAAAAAATAGCATGGATAAAGAAGAAATGATGTTAATAAACCTGTTTTGAATGCATGACATTGATTACGACATTTTTCAGTGTCTACAGGGTCATTAAAATCTTCTCCATTACATCTTCATCTATCATAGTACCTCCTTGATTTTTTGACTTCATTTTCTACACTATCAAACCTTTGAAAGTAGCTTGCTATATCCTCACCTTCTTCCATCATCAAGTTCTCATATCTGTGTTTAGCTATCAACTTCTTTGATAATTTGACTCTATCATTTCCTTCATAGATTTCTTTCAACTTTTCCCAAAATTCATAAGTGGTGCCCAATGAAATAAATTTGGTTAGCTCAGTCTTAGATAAGCCACTAAAGATTGCATACCTTTCCTTTTCATTCTTCTCATAGGTTGAAATCACATCTGTAGTAGAAATACCTTTTGTCAGCTCACCATATTTTGTCTCAACAACTTTACAAGTCTTATAGCCAAGAGAGATCAAGTAACCTCTCATCTACACTTTCTAGAAACTATAGTTAGCTCCATCAAATATAGGAATTTTCAATTTTTCCACCATCAAATCTACCCCAAGCAGTTAAGCTCTTCTTTGAGGAACCAAAGCTCTAATACCAATTGTTGAACAGTCTAGATAATAAAGAGGGGCCATGAATCCGTTATTATCAAACAATTTTATTCACTTTAATTAATCTAGAGAAAACTTAAATCAATCAGATATTAATGAACATGTAACCACACAATGACACCATGCACAAAGAACACCAACATTTACATGGAAACCCAAGAAGGGAAAAACCATGGAGAATGCTAATTCTCAATTATAAAAAACCAGTTAAGGTGACACTGGTAAAGGTGATTTTAACAAGGGATCAGTGCCAAGTTTCTCACTACATTGTGGATCACTACCGGTTGGGCTCATTACCCGACTATTATAGCCAAAGATACAAAAAGGCTCACTGCCTATAGAAAACAGCTCACTGGCTGAAGAATGATGAAAGGGGAATCCACCACTAAAAAGAATAGTCACCAATAATGACACTGAATGGAATCTCATTGTCTGCTTCCTCTAGTCTTACACTTTCACACACTTCACAATTTCTTGATATTTAAGTTCATATTCATCACACTTTCCTTCATCAAACAAAAATATCTTATACTTATACCATTCCATGCTTCCATAATCTCCTAAGTCAACCAAACACAATTTCATAATTTCTAAGTCGGCCAAGCACAAATTAAAATAGGTCACTACAAAAACATTCCCGCGGTGTAGTGGAATGAAATGTGGACCACACAGAACCTCCTCACTCAAAAGAACATGCTACATGATATCCAAAACCATAGAATAAGATATACACGTTACAATGCAAACCATGTGCCAAAGCAGATTAACCAACTACCAAATCAGTCCAGACCCAAAAGAATGTATCTCATTTTGTTACAAGAGGAATGGGACCAAGATAGATACAACCCATGATAGATCATTACAACATGACATCTGAAACTAGGCCAATCCAAATCACCAAAGCACCAAAACAAAACTTCTGTCACACAACCAAGATATGTTGACATCAATGACAACCATTAATGATAACAAGACATCAACATCATCTCAATACATTCCAACAAATATATTTGTGGAAATCACAAAAATAGTTTTTTGCTCATTCTTGTCTAATAATGGAGTCCATTATTGAACATACACATCTATACCATCCACCTTTCTTTTCAACTCCATATCTTTACCAAATAAGTCTACACCCTTGTATAGGAACATATTCATAAATAAAGAATACCACCAAAACTTGACTGCATATTGTCCATTCTTCAATGCTCATAAACCCTTGTGCATTTCTTCTAATAAGTATGAAGAAAAATCATACAAAGTGTTGATGTTGGGATGTTGAATATTAGCAGCCATATACATTAGTGCAATGGGCATGTTGGAGGATGGATCATTCCCTAGAATCTGACATAGGGAATAAAAAGTTTTTTGAAAGTAGATGATAAAGTACTTGATAGGAAAGGGTTCCTTATTAGATGGTCCAAGTACAATTCTACCTTTTCCCTTTCCTATTGATTCCAAGAAGTGAGCCAACACTAATACTTTAAATGTATGTCTCACTTTATCGTACTCTTCCTTCAACTTATTTTCATAAATCTCTATCATGTCACCATTCCATTTGTTCAATTTGAAGACTTCTATGATTTCCTCTTTTGTAACCCAAACCATCCTCTATCTAGAATGGGATCTAACTACCCTAACAAGAGGATAATAATTAATAGAAATAACCTTTAGAAGGTTAATATCCAAATACATGTTGGGGACAATCAATTTAGCCATATCCAGCCTCCAGGGGTTGCAAATTGGAATGTGGGAATTCCTGTTACCAAACCAACCTTGGAAAAGTGTCCACCTAGTGTACGATAATGTAGCATCCTTAATGGTGCATTTTCTATCGACAATTTCTTCTGTAACCCCAGGGCCATGAAACATGGGTTACCCTAACTACTTCTCAGTTGTTGAGGGTGGAAATTGGTCAAGCAATTATTTGACCAAGGGTCTTACCTTTAGTTTAGAACTGGGGAGTTGAACCTTTGGTGCCATATCTAATGAGTAATTTGACCTAGGCTTGATTGGTTTAAACTAGGGAATTTCAGTTTCAGGTGAAGACTTAATGCAAAGAGTGACTAAAATCACAAATTAACATCAATCTAGATGAAAATCAAACCTTAAAAGAAGCCCTAACTGTAAATCAAATGACAACAATTGCAATTGAATAAAAAACTGAGCAATTTCTAGCTCAAGAATTATGAATTTTACTTACTAGTTTAACGACACATAAAACCCTAGTTTGAAGATGCCAAGAACTCGAAATGCATTGCAACAACTTCAGAATGCTTCTAAATGATTTTGTAATTAACAACAAGATTTAAAGCAAGATTTTATGGTGAACAAAGTCCACAATCTAATAGAAAAACATCAACTCCACCATTACTACTTGCTCGTGCAAACCATAATGTCTCCATGATGTGATTTTTCGAAACTTTGAATTCTTACCATTAATTTCATCATTATGTGGATCAAAATGTAGCTCAAATGGAGTCAAAGAAGTTTAAAATTTTAGGTTTTCACTGACTCAAAATATATTCAACCAGTTCCTTTCCATGTGTTCACTTTCCATGCTAGCCCAACTATCCCACAATATTGCACAAGGCATAGACAATCCACGGCCTCCCACTAGCCCTTAGAATTTGCAAGGTTCAGATCAATGGTCATAGGATAGTAGGCAATGACCCAGATCAACCCATCGACCTTCAAAGTGTGCACCCTTAATCTCTAATCCTAATGCTCAAATAGTTATCCTTTCTTCACGTTGAATGACTGAGATTAAAACATCTCATTGAGCGATTTTGCACATGCACATATAACTCTTTAGTAGCATGCCTTTTAACATTACCACAATTGCTCAAAGTATTTCACTAAATATTTCAATTCCTTCTATAGTCCTATGAATAGTGGTGATGATGTCACGTGGTGCTTGTCTGCCATCCCTCCAAGAGCTAAGATTTGACAATGGGTCCCCCGTGGGCTAGCGAGGAATGGTTGAGGTCAAACCAAAATATTGAATATGAGCCATGGATTCCATAACCTTTCATCACTAATGCATTGAAGTGTTGGTAGGACCCACCACAAGGATGGATAGGTGTCACCTACCCATTGCCCTGCTAGTTCTTTTATTAGATTATTTTATTCCTATGGGCTAGCAAGGAACTAGTAGGATGTACTTGGTGGAACTCGATGAACATTTCTCAAGCACTTTAATAGACGTGTGTTAAATTATTACTTAAAGGGGTTGTTCACTAGGTTGACAAGGCAAAATACTTTAGTCATTATTATAAAGTTGGACTTAGGATAAATTGTAAATATTTGAGACATTTGAAACCTGCCTAATATTTGACAAGATTAAAATAACTCAATAGGTAGAGACCGGTAAGCTAGGAATAAGGGGCTAGTAACTAAATGAATTTGATGCCTTAAGAGGTAACTTGAAAAATTGAGAATGGGCCAACACCAGTCAACTGCAAATTAGATTTATGCAAGGGTTTTTAACACAAGATTTTTTTAAGGGGTTTAGGGCACAAAAAAACCCTAAACGGAGGGAAAACCATAACCCTAAGCCACTAGACTCATCCTAGACCAAAAAATAAAACCAAATATGCATCTAACATTAGTGGAATAGAAAAAATTAAGGGTTCCACCAGACCTGTCAACCTACAACTAGAAAATAAAAGCAAGTGTTATGCAAATGCATCACTATTTGAAAAGGTGTGATCCTTTAACATGCAAAGACATCATAATTTTCATATGCATCGGTCTTTAAAGGAAAATTTGTCATCCTACTTCTTGCACCTGTAATTTTTGAAAAACTTTAAACAAAGTTAGTTAATTAGGGACGTGGGTCCCACCAAACATGCCAGAATGTGGACACGGAAAGTTAATCAAATCAATAAGGCTAGCAATCAACTAAGAAATAAAGAAATTGATCTAATTAAGCCATATTTTAATGAAATTCCTGTGAATACTAGAAAAGCTTAAGGAAAATATGAAATATCAAAGATAATCCAATTCAAAAGCCTAATTAATAAAAGAAAACCCCATCCCATTGGGGATTAGTGTTAGATTTGGTGTGGAGTACTTAGTCCCAAACATAATCCATTATTGATGATGCAAAGCTTGATGAATTTGATGAATGACTAGCAATGATGATTCATAAATGGTAATTTATCTCAAAGATGGATATAGAATTTAGTATTTTCTAGATGCTTGAAATTTTGTGAATAAAAACTCATATTAAATGAATACTATTTATAGACTTTTTAAAGGAATCAATGACTAAGATTAAATTGGCTAATCAAAGGATATAATTGAAGGAGAAAGTATGGCATGGATCGATGATCAAATAAAGGATTGAGATTGCTCAATAAAATGGATAAAAGATAATAATCAAGGGATCAAATTGCTTGAGACAAATACAGATTCCATGATTTTAGGACTGAATCAGGATAGAAATGGTGTTAGTAATCAAAATCAAGTGTGTGATGTGATTGGGACATTTTTAAGTCTCTACAATGATATATATGATCCATGTTAAGATCTATATGTTGGCATATGGATTCTCGTGTTGTCATTCATGGCAAGCTTAGTTGTTGATATGGTCCATAGTTTAGTACTTGTTAATACCACCAAACAAAATAAAGAATAGGGCATCTGATTAAAGGTAAAGATGTCGATCTGTATACTTCACCTGACTATTATTTTGAGTTGTGGATCTTAGATAAATGTATGGTTATGTTTGTACTACTTTATTCAAGAAGTATCGAGGTGTGCATTTACTGGTGTACAATCTAGGAGATCCAGTGCATTGATTTTCTAGTTATATGTGCTAGAAGGCCGACTTGGCGAATATAGTCATTGCAAATGTTTAAGGAGTAATTGGTTAAATTTTTTTGTGTTTGAACATGTTTATTTGGGTCCTCACTATGCTCTGATGACTATGGGTGGTTCACATAAATAATTAGTTATGGATTTAGCCGATAGTTGGAAAGTATTTTATGTTTTATGAAATTCGACATATGAATGATCAAATCTTTGATAGAAAATATATATAAGAGATCGGTTGTATCATTTTGGAGAATTGAATGTGTGTGATGTGAAGTATATTAGTGTGTGGTGTGAAATTCAGAAGGATGGTGATACAAATTTATCTATGTATGGATTTATGATGCAAATTGTAGAGAAGAGCAGAATCAGATAGAAGGTCCATAATCTAATCTATGAGCCTAATCGAAATTGTAAACTAGAATAAGTAGATTCTATTACTTCAATTCAATCTTTCAAATGGTCTTAATCTAAATTTCTTTTAAGGTAGTGAGCCTTTCTATTTTGAGCAGTGAGATCTAGGTAGTGAGCCTGAATGCAAGTGCATTCCCATTTTGTAAAACTTATATTTGAGTACTCAAATTATGGATTGAACTCCACTGTGGATTTTCCCCTAATAGGGTTTCCACGTAAAAATACTTGTGTTATGGTGATGTGTATGATTACTTTGTGTGTTTTCATCTTTCCTTTAGTTTAATGTTGAAATGGTTTAAATATCAATTTAATAAAGTTTAGATTTGCGGAACATTGATTCACCCCCCCTCTCAGTGTTCCCTTGAGTCCAATAATTGGTATAAGAACCTAGTTCCTTGGAAGAAGTTTAGCAGTTTGAGGTAGATATTGGAATGTAATGGAATCTAGCAGTCTTTAGCAACAGATTTTGGTGGCACTTGATGACCTTGATCAGTCTAAAGCAAAAGTCTGGGAATTGAAAGAAAATCTTAGGGATGCTGAGAAATTCATTCAGACATTGAAGGATCATATTGTTAAATCTAGGGAAAAGAGGAAGGATATTTCTAATCAGATTAAGTAGAAAGAGAGTGAAAACATTGATGATGCTCATTTGAATCAAACCTTAAAGGAAATAACTAAAGAATGTGAAAAGCTTGCCAGAAACAATGCTACCTTAAGACATGAGATGGAATATATGGTGATGAAGTAACTAAGGAGATTGAAGAAAGGAAGAAGAATGAGGAGAACCTTGCTCAGTGCTTAAAAGAAAGATGTGATGAATGTAGAAGAATAAATGGAGAATTAATTCAATTAGAAAATGAATTGCGACAATCCAGAAACAATGAAGAAGAACTTGAAAAATAGATTATTATTCTTAGGGATGAACTTACTATTGAAAATGAATACAAGGAGAAGTTTAAGATTAGTTCTATTAAGCTTGATGAGCTAACTCAAGGAAAAAATAATGTTAAAGACAAGTGAGGTATTGTATATGAGAAAGGAGAAAGTTTCGGATCTGGACAAAGAGATTTCAGGGAAGGAAATTGTTGTTTGGTGTTTCTTCACAACAACAACTCAGACAGAATAAAATTTATCCTATCTCTCTTGAAAGATTGATCTATATGAACAAAGAGATAACCCCAAGGTCTCACGGGTGTTAGGTTATGATAATGCAGTAGAAAAAACTCAGTGATAAAATGTCAAAATGTTGGTAATCACAAGGGGTCTTACAAACAAATACTAGAAGCTCTAAAATCATCATATTTCAAGATATGGTGATTCTTTAATTTCTAGTTCTAACCATATAATAAAAGAAACAACAAAAGATGAGGGTTTCAGAAGTCCTAATTATAACACTACTTCTAAGATTAACCATGGAAATGGTGAAATACTCATGATGGACCAATCCCTCAAACTAGTTTCTGGTCGACTCAGGCTATACCTGCAATCTTGCAGAAAATAGTGCAATCTTCTAAGGTGTTAAATATTTTCAGACTATGGGCATTCATTCAATAAGGCTGAACGAATATCTATAGTTGAACTAAGAACATGAATATGAGGTATAGGTCGACCTTGCACAACATTCCCACACTCAAGAAGTTGTCCAAAGTATGAACTAGGGATTGCTACAACACTTTGAGCATTAAATCACAAACATTACTAATTAAACCTAATATATATTCAAACATATCCAAGCGATTTGAAAGATAGAACAAGAACCATGCAAGATTATTCAATGCAAGAGAAGGCACTAGTCTTTACATAATGTCTGCACTTTGTATTAAATCACCACGTTTACAACAATTCCAATCTGTTACAACACTTTCTTGAAAATGTAAAAAAAACTAACTTCTAACATGCTACTCTACTGCTAAACCTAATGATTACAAGTCTTTTGACTTAGTATACTAATCCAAATCCAACCTAGCCAATCCCAACCGAACAAATAAGGCAGAGTGCCATACTTATAGAAAAATAGGCCCACATGAAATAGAGCTAGGGTTACAAGGAAGCTCGGCCACCAATCAAATTGGCCCTAACAATCAACAATAACTCACCACCCAACATTGAATGCAGCAAGGACCCCCACCAGATTGATCTAGGATTACACATCAGGGGAACGAATCCTCGAGCCACACCCACTAAAAGACTTCACCCACATGAACAACAATGCACATGAAAACACCAACATGGATATGAACCATCGATCAGACCCGAGTTGGGAAAACGAATGACTCATATCAAACAAAACTAGGTTGAGCCCCCTTCAGATCATGCCTACTCACCATTAATGGCCACCAACCAAATCAACCTTGTGTGCAAGGATGGGCTTCATGATAGCAGTCACGAAGTGTACTTTATTGCACCCACAAATCACACCAAATCCTTAAAGTACATCCAACAATCCTAGCTCAATCTAACCCACATCCAAACGGGCCACCATTAATACCCAATACATCATCAAAATCCAAGTAGATCCAAAAGAGTTCCTAAGGAAATAAAATCAAGCATAAACCCAAGTGGAGGTGGAACCAAAGATAGGCAGAGGAAAATCCATGAGCATAACAGGAATAGTGACACTAGATAGGCACAGGTAGAGGCGGAATGGGAATGAAAATGGAAGGAAGACAAGAAGAACCAAAGACAGGTGGAGGCAAAGACAAAGAAAATCTCAGCAGAAGTAGAGGTAGAACAAGAACTAAAACAGGAACCAAAGGGAAACCAGGCAGAGGAAAAAACATAACCAACCCTGACGAAAGTAGAGTTGGAATCGGAACAAGAAACAAACCATGAACTTCATGAAAGTTCACAATTTAGTCCCATCCCAGTTCCAGTTCTGGACAAAGAAAGGGAGACCGAAGTGGACCCAAGGGAAAGAATCCAACCCAAAGGTGAAAGATAAACAAGACAACGGAAGAAACCATAACGTGGGAGGTGGAGCCGAAACAGGAATGAAGATGAAACTGAGAACTCAACCAAAGTTCAAAGTTTGGATCCATCTCGGTTTCACCTCTGACAAGAGAAGGAAAAAGCAAGGCGAAGAAAAAACTAAGGGAGGAAAACCAACCCTTAGGACGAAAATGAACAAAACGAAGAAGGAAGCGACCAAGCGGGCGAGAAGTGGAGCCGGAATGGGAACGGGAACAAAACTGAGAACTTAACCAAAGTTCAAAGTTAAGTCTCATCTTGATTTTGCCTCTAGAAGAACAAAATGAAATGAGGAAAACAAGGGAAAGCTAAGGGAGAAAACCAACCCTTAGGACCCAAACAAAAGGCAAAAGAAGACCACCCCAGAGAGGACATCCACAAGACTCCAAAACCACCAGGAACTCATCACAGATGCACCCACAACCAAGGCAAGCACCAAATACCAACACCCCAATATTTTCAAAGATAAGCACAAAAGAGGAGGCGAGCCACAAAAAAAGGCCAAAAGGCAGTCCAAGAGAGGGTCCCCATCTTAAGTGGGGCGTGTGTACAA
Organism: Sequoiadendron giganteum; assembly: GCA_007115665.2. Lineage (NCBI taxonomy): Eukaryota > Viridiplantae > Streptophyta > Pinopsida > Cupressales > Cupressaceae > Sequoiadendron > Sequoiadendron giganteum. The sequence continues at coordinate 470,846,492 of CM021106.1, read as the reverse complement.
AACTACACAATAGAAATCAGATGAACAAAGGTGGAAGGTATTTGGTAAGACAACCTAATGCTCAAAAGTTTAATGGATACTATTTTTCTTGAAATAAATTCAATCACAAGGCTACTCAGTGTAGAAGTAAAATGAAATCAAGTAATCCATCATTCTTTGGTCAGTGTTTCAATTGCAAAATTTTTGGTCATAAATCAATTGAATGTAGAAATGAGTCAAACTACTCTATCAGTAGAAGGAATGTTGAATGCTATATCTATGGAAGAATTGGGCATATTGCTAGTCAATGTAGATGAAGAAGAAATCAATGGAATGATTGGTCTCGACAAGGAAGTAATATGTGCTACAATTGCAACAGATACGATCACATTGCAGGATTTTGTAGAAACAAAAATGTGGGTAGAAAAGGTCCGATATACAAAGGCAGAAATACACAAAAAGATGATAATGAAAAAGGACAAATGATTATGGATGAAATAAGAGATCAGATGAAGAAAACATGGGTAAGGAAGAATGAATATGATGCTAGAAATGGTTCTGCACTAGAACTTGCTTCTGGTAATTCCTCTAGAAATTGATCTTAGGTCATTGGTCTAGGGGAAGTTTTTCAAGAAAATCCTTTTTGCCCTATTCGTAAGCTGGTACCGGATCATGAAAATATTTTTAAAAGGTGTATTAATGATCTACAAAAGCTTTTGAAAACACTCACAAGGAAACTCAAAGAAATCATAGGTCCATAGAAGAATTTTTTTCCCGTTGTTTGAGAAAACAAAATATCCAAAATACATAGGGAAAAGGCATTTATTACAAGTGTGCAAGCTATATAAGGCAATTTTTAACCCTCATTTGTCACTTTGCATCGAAGAAGAGAAGGAGGAAAGAGCTCTGTAACAGAATTTTGAAGGAGTGAAGTAAATTCAGCGGAAAATCTCTAAATCCATCAAGTACTTCAGTGTTTTTGAATTTCCATATAATTTGGCATGTTGTTGTATGAAAGGAAAAATGGAACAAATCAAAGGGTCAATCAATTTAGATGAATACAATAGTGAGAAGATTAGAGCCATAATAAATTTGTTGTCACCCGATGAATTGAAATGGGTGAGAGAAGCCAAACACAAGAATCTGGACATTTGGAATGAGTTTCCCTATTTCGAGAACGTGGAAATCATTAAATTCATTTTGAGAAGATTGAATAATGAAACTTTGATTTTATACAAACCCTACATCATTTCAAAAGAAGTAATTGAAAATTTAACTAGATTATGCAAAGTTGGGGATATACCGAGAAAGAAATCCATCCAGAATAAAGAAGTTGAAACCTTAACTGGAGTTATTGGAGATCAAATGGCACTAATATTATCAACAATCAAAAACCCTATGACAAGGTACATTGCACATCGAGTATCATATAAAATATTTTTTAGAAATAGAGAAGGAGCAACCTCAACTGTTGTAGTTTACATCTCTCACAAAATGATAATGGAAGGTCAAGACTTTGACCTATGCAGACTGCTAAAGGATCAACTAATGGAGAATGTGCAATTAATGAAGATGATAGATTACCCTTTTAGGTTTGGTACTGTGGTCATATGTCTAGTAATTTACGTTTCGAAATTTTTACTGATGAACAACAATGTGGTGTGGAAAGTAAATGAACCAGTGTGCAAACAAATCTACACACACTCTAAAAGTTTGGAAAACTATGATCAAGCATATGAAAGTTTCTTTAATATTTTGCTAGGAAAGTTTGGCTCAGTTGGTACTTCTCTTCTTGTAAAAGCACTTGAAGTTGGCTCCTCTTCCGATGAGATGGAGAGAAAGAAGAAAAGAGAAAAATAAATTGTTGTTTCTACTCCTTCGGAATGCAAGATTCCAAAAATTGAAGGGAAAGGAAAAGAACAAGAGATTGTGGATATACCAGATGAGAAATTTGATGAGGAAACTAAGGACACATAGGGAAAAGAGAAGGATTCAACCGAACTAGAACAAGAAAAGGAAATGATAGAAGCAAGTGAAGAAGATGATGACTTGACAAAAGATAAGTTGCAACAACTTATTAATAAGGAAGGTGGAATGCATAAAATTGCTCAATTATGATCAGGATATGATCTTAAGTGTACTAAGTGCTCATGTTGTGTACAATTAGATCAAATTGGAGATTTTGCAAAATATTTTACCTAAAGAAAATGATTGAATGCATTAAGGAAACTATGGACTCTATGTTTCAAAACAAAGAAGAGGGAGAAATAATATCTCATTTGAAGGAGGAGTTCAGGCTATCACTTACCAAGTTGAAAAATAAAATGAATGAGTTGAGGCATTACATAAGTGCAGAAAATAGCATCTACAACTATTGCATCTGTTGGCCTCATGCAGTTGGGAAATACAAAGAGAAGTTGGAGAAAATTGAAACAAAATTGAATGGGATTGGAAAATGTTTTGATATGTTTCAGGATCAGGATGGTACAATCAAGAAAAAAATTCAAGAGCTATAGTTTGAGCACACAAAAAATCAATTCACTAAAAACACACTCATGGACACTTTTTGGAAAGTGAAGGACCTAACTGAATGCAAACTGGAACAAATGGTTGAGATACCAAGGAAGAGGTGAAATATTAGAGGATGTGATCACAATCCCAAAATCCCTCGCTGAGATTGTCAACAGGGCATCTAAGAATAATAGTATGATCATAATCATTGGGATTGCAATAGAAGCTTGGAAGAAATTTCTTCTGGAGATGAAAGAAAATGACAAGATAATTTTCTAACTCAAAGTAGCAATTGTTCTTTTTCAAAATTTTGAATCAGTTTTGAAGTTTTGGTTATATTTCAAAAGGGGAGATTGAACATGTTTTTTGTCATATTGTTGGCATATGGGGGTAAACCCATAATAGTGGTGTAAAATTTTGATGAGGAAGAAAATTTGTAAAAATGCTCACACATTCAAAATTTCATGTTTTTAAGGGTTTGTTCGAACTAGGGGGTTCGCACGAACCCAAAAGAGGGGTTTGATCGAACCCCTAGTTCGAGCTAACCCCCTTTTGCATGGTGGGTTCGCTCGAACCCTATGATGTCATGTTTCTTCATAGAAACAAATGGAAAATTCAAAAAAAAGGGGGGTTTGAGCTAACCCCCCTTTGAATGAACCCCCATTCACCCTTTCGAGCAAAGGTGGGTTCGCTCGAACCCCCCTTTTTTGCCTTTCTCCCCCTCTTCCACCAAATTTTAGCAGATTTCTACCCTTCGAAGCTTGGGTTGAGGATGAAAATGGAGGAGACTTCACAAACCCAACTGGAAGATGGTAGTCCTTAGAACGAGCTATCCAACGAATTAAATTTTAATATGTTTTCATTTTATTATGAATGTGTTTTTTTAGTTTTATTAAACATAGGTTTTTCACCGAAAATCAAGCTCTTTGTTTTGCACATGTGGAAAAATAGCAGATTATCAAAATATAAATTTTAAAAATATGTTGAGGCTGGGTATTGATGTCCTTGATCCATTAAATAAAATAAAATTGAATTTTGATTCATACAAAAAAATTATGTTGTATACAGTCCGCCTATGTCTGAATTGCAATTGGTTTGACTTTGAAACTTGATTAAGGAAAAAATATTCAATAAAAAACTATGAGACCAAATGAAAGTGCTATATATCATAGTTACAAATCTAAATTCAAAAAAATTAGAATTTTTCCCTTCATACAAAAAATTTTATGTTGTATACGGTGAGTGTCACTTTTTAAAAATGTTGTTTTCTGAAAAAAACCAGTTTTCATGTGAGATGGAAAAAGGAGTGCAATCTGATTCCAAAAATTTTGAAAAAAATATTTTTAGAATCTACAAATAAAATTTGATGAGACTCTAGTTTGCATCATCTTCAAATTCCTCACGGTTTAGCCACTATAGGTTCCCGAATATGAAGATTTAGTTAAAAATAATAATTGCAGTGTCCAGTTTGGCCAAAAATTGTAAACCGCTATTATGGGATCACCCATGACTTCTAGTTTTGTCATTGATGTCAAAGTGGGAGAGAAAGCAGTGAAAAATGCCTCATCAATCTCAGGGAGAGCTATGTTTTGATATTTTGAAGTTTGGCAGCGTACTCATATTGGTTTTGACACTTAGTCATTTTTCACTAAGTGTTGCCATCAATGCCAAAGGGGGAGATTGTTGGGATATGGCTTCTAGTGTTGTCATTGATGGAAACCTAAGTCGTTGATCTAGTCCACAGTTTAGTACTTGTTCATACCAACAAACATAATGAAGAACATGCAATCTGGTTAAAGGTAAAGATGTTGATTTGTATACTTCACCAGACTATTATTTTGAGTTGTGGATCTCAAAGAAAGGTATGGTGATGTTTGTACTACCTTATTCAAGAAGTATTGAGCTGCGCATTTACTGGTGTATGATCTAGGAGATTTGGTGCACTGATTTTTTGGTTATCTGTGCTAGAAGGCCGACTTGTCGAATATAGTCATTGTAGATGTTTAAGGAGTAATTGGTAAAAAAAAAATTGTTCGAACATGTTTATCTGGGTCCTCACTATTCTATGACCGACCATGGGTGGTGCACATAAAGAATTAGTTGTCGATTTAGCTAACTATTGGAAAATATTTTATGTTTTATGAAAGTCGACATATGAATGCTCAAATCTTTGATAATGGATATATATAAGAGATTGGTTGTATCATTTTGCAAAACTGAATGTGTGTGATGTGAAGTATATTATTGTGTTTTGAAAAATTCAGAAGGATAGTGATGTGAATTTATCTATGTATGGATTAATGATGTGAATTGCAGAGCAAAGTAGAGCAAAGAGCATAATCAAACAAAAGGTCCAGAATCTGATCTATGAGCCTAACCAGAATTGTAACCTCGCATAAGTAGATACTATTAATTCAGTTCAATCTTCTAGATGGTCTTAATATAAATATTTTTTAAGGCAGCAAGCCTTTCTATTTTGAGCAGTGAGCTCTAGGCGGTGAGCCTGAATGCAAGTGCATTCCCATTTTGTAAAACTTATATTTGAGTACTCAAATTGTGGATTGAGCTCCACTATGGTTTTTCCCCTAATAGGGTTTCCATGTAAAAATCCTTGTGTTATGGTGATGTGGATGATTACTTTATGTGTTTTCATCTTTCCTCTAGTTTAATGTTGAAATGGTTTAAATATTAGTTTAATAAAGTTTAGATTTGCGAAACACTGATTTACCCCCCCCTCTCAGTGTTCCCTTGAGTCCAACCTTATATAATGGTTTGATGTGATTATGGTATAATGAATTATATAACATGGATATGATGTGCATTGATTATGATGTATGTATGCAATTGTTTATGTAATGGTTAATTTTTTATTGTATATAATGTGTGTGATGATGTTTATGATGTATAGATGTTTCGTGTTATGACCTATATGATGATTTGATGTGATTATGATGTAATGATTTATATGATATTATGATGTAATGGCATTGATGTATTTTGATTGTATACATGTGTGATGGATATTGCATTATGATATCTGATTATGACCTATTCTCATGATTTTATATGTAGGAAATGTGATGGATATGATGTTATGACTTATAGTGATTATTGTGTATGCATGAAATACAATTAATATGATGTGATGTTATGACCTATGCTTATGATTATGCATGCAAGAAATGTATGGATGCAATGGGAATGTTTGGTGTTATATTTTGTTTTGTCATAATACATAAATGAAATGAGTATTAGTGTGGGTGGTGATGAGTTATTTTCGAGAAGATATGAGGTAGCATGTAAGATAATGAGTAATTTAATTGATCAAATAGTGAAAGCTATAATTAGGTAATGTGGTGGATATTGAATATGGGATGAAAAAGTGATAATAATATGGAAAGGTGATTTTTTATTTGGTTATTCCTAAAAAATGTAGAGAAAAATCATTATTTTGATAAAGAAAATGGAAACTGTGTGTATCTAGGGAAAATGGTTAAAGCATACATGATATAAAAAAGCTAAGACCACAAAGAAAATATCATGAAATAAAACCCCAACACATCAACAAAATTGTGAGAACGAAATGTATAAAAAAAGAAATGGAAATGCAATCCCTCTTTATGTGCTTCTCTCACTCCATTTTTTTGTCCTTCTTATTCCTTCAATAAATTTGATGTGTAGCTCTCAAATGTGATCAAATGCACTAAATATTGAAAGCAATTTGACAGAATGATCGCAAGGAAATCAGAGATGTGGTCTCCCTAAATTGAGAAATAAGTCCTCAATTTATAGATTTTGAAAAGATAATTGAATGGACAAGATTGAATGATAATAAATGAACAAGATTGAATGTGAGGATAAGTTAGAAAAGAATGTTTTATTTAAAAGTGGAGGAAAAAATGAGTTAATTGAAAATAAATAAATAAAGTATTTATTTTCATCAAAATATACTTTTTTGAAATTGGAGGAATGAAAGAGTGAAGGATAAGTTAAATTGAGAAAGAGAAGAGTTAATTGAAAATATTTAAGGAAACTATTTATTTTCAACTAAAAGCTGCCATTTCGAAAGTGGGGAGTGGATTTGGAAAATAAAAGTCATGAGTGGAAAAGGAGAAAGAGTTAAGTGAGAGAAAGTGGGAGAGATAAGTGGGAATGAAATCTAGGTGAGGATAATTAAATATTTTATAATTAAATAAGATGAATTATCCTCACCTTTCAAAATTAGAAAGCAATAAATTAATAAATATAATTTATTAATTTATGAGCCCATATCAGGTAATTAAATAAAATGAATTTATTTAATTACAAAGAAGATGAAAGGGAATAAATAAATAGATGTTATTTATTTATCACACTAGGATATGGGGTGGGAAAATTAATTAAATAAGGGTAATTATTTAATTTGAGAGGAAATATTAAGTAAGGGATCAAATAATTAAAAAATTATTTAATCTTAAGAGGAATAGTTAGGAATAAATAGTGATGAACATTAATTCAATAATAAAAATTATTTAATTAATGGTTTAGAAGAACAATAATTAAGTAATTAAAAATTACTTAATTATAGGGAATTAGAAGAAGAATATTAGCACTAATTAAATAATAAATTATTTAATCAGTTTTAGATGAAAAATTAGTGAAAAGTGTCGTTGGAGACCTAGGACGATTTTCAATGTCTACACTATGCACCAAGGTATGAGGAATTAGGGTGATGTTGTATCCCTTACATAGAATTTAACACCACAAACAAAAGAGTTGTCCTTATTCATAACAAACATACTATAACATTATCAAATCTATGTGAGGAAGTAAGTCTTAGAGCATGATAGTCTCAATGCACAAAAGGTTTTGAATGACATTATATATAAAAGGAATTTTTTAAGCAAGAATCTACCTCAACACACACAAGATAAATCATTTCCATCATAATATTACAAGTGTTAGAGTTGGCTATGGAGATACCCAAGATCTAGAGGCCAAATGGAAAGAGCAAAGAGATCAATATGCAATTCTTAATATTGCAATGAAATTGATTATCCAAACATACCCTCAATATATAATGTATGAGAACCCCTTGGTTATATAGCCAAGGTGAGAAATAGGATTAGACAATATCATTACAAGTGCCTTAATCCTATGACATGAGACAACTAACTTGACATAAAATTCAAAAATATAAGATCTAGACATGACAAATAACTCTTCTAGAAAGAATCTTAGAACCTAAGTAAACTTAACATGTGAATGTGTCCCTTAAGTCCCTAGTAATTGAATTAACTAGGTACAAGACATTTATTTACACCAAAATCCCTCTTAAGTGTAACTTAGGTAGAAGATTATTATGCAAATTATGCAAAGATGGGTCTCAAATACTAGGCCATGTTAGGTACCCATGTACAAATGTAAATTAAATATCTCATAAACTAAGAAAAGGAGAAAACCTAGTAGGACAAAAATCCTCCCCAAAAGAGAGATGAAAAAAGATGCTCTCAATGATGCATGAGAGGGACAAAACCCCATGTGAGGAAAAATACCCCCCCAATAATAGAGAAGAATTAGAGATACCATACAACCCCACCTTAATGGTGAGTCTTATATAATGGTAGAAGCTTGACATTGAATGCTAAAGATGATCCAATCTTGTTGAACAACATTCCTCCCCTTAGGAAGAAACAAAATCAAGAATGTATGCATGATTTATTCCCAATATTGAAAGGAAGATGAGAGAAGATATATGATGTATGATGTCTCTAAATTATGCTCAAGTGTCTCCATATTGATTTCAAAAGCTCACACTCCAAACAGGCATTCTAGGCCACCCAAATAAAAATGTCAATCCAGAATCTCCTAGAAACGATTGTAGAACACAATCCAAAGACAAGGATACCTCCTCTAAAGACAAAGAAGCCTCCTCCAAGTTCTATCCAAAAGTATCCACACTCATGCAAAACTATGAAGAATGATCATGTAGAGAATTAACAAGTGGGCTAGAGTATTCCCTGACAATAGCTGAATAAGGATCATCTCCATCAAAGAGAAGATGTATGCAATCAATGGAGTCTCCCAAATATAAAATGTGAGACTCGGTAAACAACCCACCAATGTCTATCAAGTATGCATCCCAAGTAGATGTAGATGAAATATAATGTAGATCCTACTGCATTGAATCAAAAGTGGCCATATCTATAGCAATACAAGCATCATAAACTACAACAGTAGATGGAGGTGATAGAATGCAAGGCTCAAGAATGGGATCCATTGTGAGAACTCTCAAGTTCAAGTAGCCAAAATACTCCTCAAAATCATGGTTCACACTAGAAGTGTGATGAACAGTCGAAGGAACAATGTCATCATCATAAGTAAAATTTGCAAAGGTGTACAACTAAGATGAATGATCACCATCCTAGTAGCAATAATTAAATCAGGAGTGAACTCCATAGTCCTCCCATCTCCACCATGTGTAATCTGATAGATGGAAAGAAGATTGTTTGAAAAATGAGGTACACAAAAAATATCTTTGAAATTTTCCTCCCCAATATCAATAGATCCCTTCCCAATTACACTCACGTATGTATTTGAAACATAAAAAAATAGGTGTTTTCAAATCGGATGAGAATATGTGGGGTAAGGGACCTCTTTTCTTTTTATTTCATTAGGGAATGAGATCCTCATAATGAATTGATTATCAATCCTTAGGTGAATCAACCCAAAGTAAGAATCTTCGGATTTCCTTATGAATAAAGGATGAGGATCAAGGTCAAACAACACTTTGGGGATAAAAAATAAAAATAGAAAATCAACTCCAAAATGAAATCTAACACTTGAAACTTGAAGATTAAACTCAATATTTGTAGAAATAGGAAACAAAATGTAGATTTGAGAAGGGTAAGAATATGTCTACCAGTCACCGAAAGTGCTTTCTGGAAGCTAATCTATGACTCATTCACCCATAGGCGAATGGGTCCAAGTACAGGGGTATCAAAAATCTTTCAGTAGTCTCTAGTACATATCAGTAGCTTTTGATTTGTCTAGGTTTTAGTGTTGAAAGTTGGAAATTAGATCTATAAGTTGGATTCCATGATTTGACGAAAGCTTTGATAACTTTTACTTGCTTTGAAAAATATGTGAATCTTTCTCTTCAAAAGGTCTTCATGTCTTGTTCAACCTAAATCTACAATCACACATACAAGAGAGAAAAAATGTTTTTTTGGGTGAATGGGGGTTTGCCTTGGTCAAACCTCATTTTGGTAATCAAACCTTGAATTGAAATAATGAAATGAAAGAAGGAATGAAGAATGGACAAAGATATGTTACCACTCAACAAACCCTTGAATGAAACCTCTATAATGGAGATCTTAGGAGATTTGCAACTTGCATGAGATGGTTGAATTGGATGTGGATCTTGACACTTTGAATGCTTGAATTGATCATGAAACCTACATCACAATGTTAGCTCCAGAAACATGCATGATGCAAGAAGACTTTGACATGTTGAATTGATTTTGATTGATGAAATAAATATTTAATATATCTACTTTTTAATGCCTTTGATCATCAAATTTAGCTCTTGTGAAGTCATAGAAAAATTCTAGGTGAAACACGTCACAAGAAGTAAGAAGACCGCACATTGAAACATCACAGAAGAAGATTGGACAATGAAACATAAGAAATAGTCTAAGATCTCTAAAATTATAATGCCAATATATGCCCCCTCTTTAAATTAGAAAATGATAAATGCTAACTGTTAGAATTGGCTATGGCTGCCAAGATCTTGAAACCAAATGGAAAGCACAAATAGAGAGAATAGAATATGACAATAATAAATTGTATTCTTATCAATATGATTCAATGATATGAATGTGTTTTTACAATGAGTAGAGACCCCTTGGTTATATATCCAAGGTGAGATACAAGATTTCATAGGATTATGACAAGTGTCTTAATCATATGACATGAGAAAAGTAATCACACTTACCTAGGTCACATGTAGTACAAGTCAAAAGATAAGATAAAAACTCATGATAACTAACACCTTCTAGAAAGATCCTTCCTAGGACCTAAGTAAAGTTAACTAACATGTAAATAAGTCCCCTAGTAATGAATTAACTAGGTACAAGATTTTATTTACACCAACACCCCCCTTAAGTTCAACTTAGGGAGTAGTTGATTATTATGCAAATGACACAAAGATGCAAGAATGGGTCTCGACTACTAGGCCATGTTATGTACCCATGTACATATGCAATGCAATATCTCACAAATAGAGAAAAGGAGAAAAACCAGTGGGACAAAAATCCTCCCCAAAAGAGAGATAAAAGATACAAAATAGAAATTCTCTCAATGAAGAATGAGAAGGTAAAAACCCCATGTGAGCAAAAAGACCCCCCATAAGAGAGAAGTAGAAGAGAGACAAGGAAACCCCCCTGTCACTGTTGAGTCTCCTGCAATTATTGTAGAAGCTCAACATTGAATGTTGAAGATGACCCAATCTTTCCAAACAACGTTCCTCAACTTAGGAAGAAACAAAACCATGGATGTATGTAGGATGTCTGGAAGATGGATGATGTATGACGATGTCTCTGAAGTATTCTCAAGTGTCTCCATGTCAATGCCGAAAGCTGACACACTCCAATTAGGCATTCTAGGCCACACTGCTGAAGAGGACAATCTAGAATCTAATAGAGGTGAATGTAGAACATGATCCAAAGAAAGTGATATCCCCTCTGAAGACAAAGGAGCCTCCTCCAAATGTTGTCAAAAATTATCCACTCACACCAAACTACAAAGAATTATCATGTAGAGAATGAACAAGAGGGTTAGAGTGTTCCCTCACAACAACTGAAGAAGGAGCATCTTCATCAAAGAGAAGGTGAATATCATCAATGATGTCCCTAAAATTTGCAAGATGAGACTCCATAAACAAGTATGAAATACCTATCAAGAAGCCATCACAAGTATCCAAATCTGAAAGACAATTAGGATCTTGTTGCACTGAATCAGTTGGAACCAAAACTGTGGAAACAAAAACATCATCAACTGAAACAGTAGGTGGAGGACATTAAATACATGGCTCAAGAGCTAGATCTAATGTAAGAAATCCGAAGTTCAAGAAGCCAAATGTCTCCTCTGAATCATAGTTCATGCTAGAAGTGTGATCAACAACTAAAGGAACAATGTCACCATCAGAAGAAAAATCTGCAAAGGTATACAACTAAGATGAATGATCAACCACCCCAGTAGCAATGATCTCTTGACCGTCCAAGTCTCGAATCATGATTGAATCAAGAGTGAAATCCATAGTCCTCCAATCTCCAACATGTGTAATCTAATATATGGAAAGAAGATTGTTTTTCAAATGAGGAACACACAAAACATCTTGGAAAGTGTTATCCCTAAAACTAATATATCCCTTCCCAATTACACTCATGTATGTATTTTTCTCCATCAAGATAGGATACACAGTGCAAGGCTAAAATGAAGAGAATATAGACTATGAAGATGCTATATGATGAGATGCTCTTGAATCTAGAAGTCATCTCCCTGATCCTGAACCTAAAAAAGTACAAAGAGCTTGTCCTTTATATCCTGATGTAGATGCTCGACCTTTGTCCTTTTTAGACTATTTTGAAGAAGAAGAAAAAGAAGATTCAGACATTCTAGAAGGAAAATCAATGTGATTCCTTTTGAGAATATTTTTCAACTCATCAATATTCTTCTTATAACAATAGTGTTCTTCATGTCCATCCTTCTTGCAATATGCACAAAAAGGCATCTCCTTCTTAGATGATTCTCCTTTTGAAGATTTTGATTATTTATGTGTCTTGTTATTTTTCTTCTTTTGCTTCTTATCAAGATTCCTTGATTCTTTTTGTACCTTTGACTCACTAGCCACCAATGCATATGACTTGGAAGACTTGATTAGACCCATGTTCATTAACTTAGCTTCCTCTTGGATTAGGAGATTTGTAAAGTCATCAAACTTAGGATCAATATATGATGCTCCCATAGAAATTTGATGGCTATGAAAGCAAAAAACAAACACTAAATACTCAGGACCAAGCTTGGATAACACATTCATAATCAATTGTAAATCCTCTTTTGCAATACTGCATTCTTTCAACTATGTTCTTAGTTGCTTGATTTAGGATATGTAATCTTGGATGTGGTCAAAACATTTTGGATCAAGACTCATCAAATCATTATCAATCTGATATCCCCCAATCTTAATTTTTTTACCATATAATTTTTCAAAAGTCTCCCAAGCCTCTTTGAGTGTTTTGCATGATTCAATATGAAATTGTAAATCAAATGAGACAAATGAACATATGCATCCAAGTGTTTTCTCACGATCAAGCTTTGATTTTTCCAATTCTTTAGCATAAGTAGGTTTTTGAATAGTGTCCTTTAGATGACCTATTAGACCTATCATCATTAGATAGTTCCATACTAATTTTCTCCATGTAGCATAATTATGTGGAGTTAGGAGTTCAATTTGAGATTTCCCCATTGCAAGAACACAAACCAAGCAAAAGAATACAAGCAACCACTGCAAGATTACCCCCCAAATCACTCAATCATTGAACCCCCCCAAGCAATATTTGATTTGGCACTTTATACTTACTGCATTTACAGTTGCCACTTTCCAAACCAGCGAAGTAGACTTTGATCTTGGTACATGAAAATGCCAAAGATAGGCCACAGGTTCAAGTATAATTTTTGGTAAAAAATGAAATCAATCTAATCATACCACTAAAATGTACACAAAAAACTATGCACTTTCAAAAAAAATTACACCCAAAAATGTTACCGTAGGAGCAAGATATGAGCTCCCGAAGTTCCCAAAATGAGGATGAAGCGGAAATAGCTATGATAATATTTAATTTCTAGAAAAAATAGGCACCAAAACCAAAAAAATATTGCACCAATGTGAAGAGCACAAAAAATTATCCCAAATCAAAAAGAAATTCTCAAAAAAAGGAGTCAAAATGAGCGAGATATGAGCCTTAGAAGTTCGCCTGCAAAATCAAAAATCTCAACCATGAGGGGGCATTTTTAAAAAAAAAATTGCTGATGTGATGATAGTAATTCGCTCATTGAAATTTGATGGCCTATGGGAGTAAAAAAATAAAATTTGGACATAGTTGGAATATTCACCGCGAGAATCTTTGACTGTCGACCCTATGAGGATGTGCCACATGTCTATGCTATGGAAAATTGTAGCATGTGGCTACTTGCCATGTGTCAGCTCATGATTGGGCCATGTATCTTGATTTTAAAGCGAGCATTGGATTTTTAAATGTGGTCACTGATTTTTTAAAATGGAGCCGCAAAATTTTGAAGACCAGTCGATGGAAATGGATGATCGGCTCGGGTGGGGCCACGATGGGCCAGTGAAAGATTTCCATGTGGTGGCCTTTGACATGAATGGTAGGCAAAGTACTTGCAGAATGTACCCTCCACGGGTACAAGGTACAATAGGTCTGCGGACTTTAAATTCTACAGACTATACAAAAGGAAAAATTGACTTTCTCAAACCTTCCAGATGTAATGGTGAGCTCAGATTTGCACTAGCAAGCTTTGATATGGACCTGCAATAAAAGAAAAAAAATAGAACCTCCCCAAATCTGGTATCTCTATTCAGAAAAAGACTATCCAATGGCACCCAACTTGCTTTAATACCATGTTATAATTGAGTATGGTTTCCAAGATCTTGAGACCAAATGGAAAGCACAAAAAGAGAGAATAAAATATGATAAGAATACATTGTATTCTTATCAATATGATTCAATGATATGAATGTGTTTTTGCAAGAGTAGAGACCCCTTGGTTATATAGCCAAGGTGAGATACAAGATGTCATAGGACTATGACAAGTGTCTTAATCATATGACATGAGACAACTAATCACACTTACCTAGGTCACATGTAGTACAAGTCAAAAGATAAGATAACAACTTGTAGACATGGAAAATATACAAATTCGTTTTGGCACACCTAATCTCAATTTACTAACAACATTTCCTCCTAGATCATGTTCTTGACATTCTATCCCTTAACTTGATAAATCATTATTTATTGAATTAAGTCTTCTCTTTTCAATGATTAAATTAATCAATTTAATTTAATTAACCTTGCATTGCTATTTAATTAAATAAATCTTTTTATTTGATTAAATTCTCTAAAGTCCTCTTATTAAATTAAATGAATTAAACCTTATTTGATTTAATCTAACACATTCCTCCTTTATTAAATAAATCAAATCATTTATTTAATGAATCTTTTCCTCTCAATTTCTGACTTAAATCAATTCATAAATCTAAGTTTAAATTGTCACATCACCTAATTCTTCATTAAGTTAATCAAATCCATGTTTAACTTAATCCTTCTCACTAAAATCTTCTAGAGAATGCAACTTGCACAATAAATCAAATACTTTGATTTATTAATACTTCTATTTTCCCTCACAAAGCATCAAAAAGGGAATATTCCTCTTTTGAATTCAAAAAGTCCAAGTGGACTTGGTCCTTCCAACAAGGCATTAAAAGCCTCTTATATAATGCCCTGCCAAGTAACCTTAAAAGAAGTTGCAATTAGCATCATAAGCGAACCAATTTTTTTTTATAAAGTGCATTTAACATACACATTCACTTACTAATTAACAACAACCTCTAAGGCTACAAGGTTAGGATTACTTAAACCCACACATACATATAACATATAACCATAGCATTATGAGCCTTATGATATAAACATCATACATCATAAGAATACCACATAACAAATAAGATAATCAACCAAGATACAATCTCATAAACATTATCTTAAACCAATAGTTACATCACTCATTCTTAGAATGAGACACTAGTACAAATGTATTACAATTACATAACTCCACCTCTTACAAAAAAGGGATAAAATATCATATACAAACTGAAATATTACAATGCAATAAATTACAACAAGAACCACGAGCTGTCCATCTGGATGTCTCGCCACCAAGTACTGAAGATCGATGGGGACCCAACGGTTTTGGTGCATGTTCCACCCAACCAATGTGGTACCTGAAGGTCCACCCCCCATGCTAGGGGATAGTAACAAAGTAACATGGACAAAGATTCTACTACCTCTAACCAAAAGCAGACTCAAATTGACTCATACTGTTATAACCAACCAAATGAATTAACAAGTACAACTCATTCACCATACAAGTACGAATCAAGTACAACTCAAATACAATACAAGTAAAAATCAAGTACAATACAAGTACAACACCAACATCACTGACATAGGTCACATTGCTTCCAGACATAAAGTAGATCAAGTATGTTCACAGAACCATACATATAAAATAATTAACAATAGTTGTCCTAGATAGAGTGTCATCGCAAGGTTTGTCATGAGATCTCCTCTGGGCATTCTTCATAGGCTCCGGCACAAGTAATCCTGGTGGCCTCAACCAAATCCCGACACTCATACTCACTCATGCGGAATCAACTACCTCTCGCAAGAACTAGATAGTTGATCTTGCCATTCCAGGCCTTCTCACTCATCCCAAGTCTAAACAAGCCCTTGTGTCTATGAGTGAGGATTAAATTATCTTGATTAGTGAAAAGTTAGTCATAATCTTCTAAGTACATTATTTTAATTATCACTTGTTTAAATCACTCCTAAAGGTTATCCAGTTTACCTCTTTGGGCTCTAGCGCCTAACAGAAGCCACTCTTCTATTCAACAACACACACCCAAACAATCCACCAAGGGAACCACAAGTGCATACCAACAAGGCATCATAATCCACTCCAACACAAGGAGGATACAAATAATAGAAACTCACTCCAAACATCTTGGAGGCAATAATCACATAGTCCACTCCTTTCACAGGAGGTACAAAAGATCTCACTCCAAACATCTTAGAGGCAACAACACATAGTCCACTCCTTTCACAGGAGGTAACAAGATGAAACCACATCACAAGGTCACTCCATACAATGAGACACGGATCCCATAATCCGCTCCTAAACCAAGGAGGTGCAAACATCCCCGTTCGTGAAAACCGGGTAAAACTGAAAAGATGTCATGCACTACCCAAGGGAAAACAACTAGATGGCATAAAGATTCAACAACCCTTATCCTCTAAGTTCTTCTGGAAGACTTATAATTTAGGACTAACACTAAATCCCAAATCCAACAATGCAACTTGACGACATAGCAACAAAAGCATTCAAGTCATCAATCAAATCTAATATTTGGATTTCCTAAATCCATACTCATTCAATAGGTAGTGTAGAAAAAGTCAAAAACATGATAACTAGATCATCTAAAATAATCATAACCCCTATTTCCCTTTTCATTATTGAAAATTTAAAACAATTAAACTTACTTCCCTTTACTGAATATAGAGAATTAAATCCTTTAAGATAATCAAGAGGAAGATACTACTTTTGGATATACTAAATCCATACCTCTTTCATAATCCAATCACAATGATTCAATTAATCTAAATAGAAATTAATAAATAATATAATTGATTGTCTTATCAATAATGGACCACGCATTCATATTGTTTCTAATTAAATTTCATTAATTAAAACAAACATTTAAATATAAATATTTCTATAATTCTTCAATACATTTAAATATCTTTTTACTTATCAATTTTGACCATACATTCAAAACTTATCATTTAAATTCTTCATGCAAAGTTAAATTACACGCACTTAAATAAAACAAGGTAAATACTGATTGAAAATACTCATGGATATATATATACATTTCAATATATTTTCTTCAATCATATTAACAAAATAAATGTTTCCTTTTAAATCAAGTAATTACTTCTATTAAAAAAAATATTTCTCTATTCATTTTCTACGCATACTAATCATTTCTTTTAGAACACTAATAATACCCAATTTGCAACAACTGAATAAAATAATATAAAATATTATTTATTCTCTCAAATGGATATATACCTTCAATATATATATACTAAATATAAATTAATATATTTAAATATATTTAATCATTAACATATCTTCTATTTTTTATAGAATATCAAATTGTTTAATTCAAAATAAAATATCCTTTATCATCAATTTTCCAATAAAATCAAATTAATAATTGGACCTTTTACACATTAATTTAAATTCCACAATTAAATTTTAAATTATGGATTCTTTAAATCAAATATTTAACTCCTTCAATTAAACTTTAACATGTCATTTTAAAATAAACAATAATTTCCCCATACGTTTATAATTTTAATTTCATTAATCTAATATACAACTTTTATTTAAAATAATATAAAT
Source organism: Sequoiadendron giganteum (assembly GCA_007115665.2). Lineage (NCBI taxonomy): Eukaryota > Viridiplantae > Streptophyta > Pinopsida > Cupressales > Cupressaceae > Sequoiadendron > Sequoiadendron giganteum. Next base: position 470,828,696 of record CM021106.1, on the reverse strand, counting down.
AAATATAATACTTTAATATTATATATTATAATATAAAATATTATTAAATAATATTTTAATATTATAATAACAATACATAAAATATTAATATTTATAAATATCAATTTATTATTATTTTATTTTTAGAACAGCCATGGGAAAATAACTTAATAGTAGTCTCATGTTTCAAGTATAACTCAAAAACTATGATCTGAGTATTTACGATTTTTGGACAAGGGTAAGAAACTTTTAAAGTGCAAAAACCCTTTAAATTTCTTGACAACCCAGTTTGTGAAAGTGAAGTTATAGGCGATGCAACCAGACCATTTTACCATGAAAAATACAACTATACTGCAGATTTTAAAATCCGTTTTTTAAATAATAAACAGAAGGTTTCATTTTCTAAAACATTCTAAATGCATTGTTCAATCTCTATGTTTGATTTCAATAACAACAAAATCGATTTCCCCAAATAAATTTAAATTCAACTAAGGTTTTCACAATTTTCACTCAAGAATTTTCACAAGCAAAGGCTGTAACTTTGTTTAATTCTTTTCTTCTAATATCAAATTTGTTTTCTAAAACAGATTTAACAAACAAATCTTTAATCACTACTATTTTAAGAAAAACAATCAAGAACAATAAAATACAAAGAGAAAAACCTGGTACAAGAAGCTACAGGAAGAGATGAATTTCTGATGCAAGCCTCCTCCAAAGATTTCTTGTATTTTCTTCAATCCTCCAATGAATCCAATCCAAAATCCGACAAATGCAAACAATATTTCCTTCAATCAAACTTTCTTCAACCCCTTGTGCAATTTTTCCAAAATTTCTTCCCTGCTATAAAAATGTATTTTTCTAAAAACTTTCTCCTCTAAAATTAAAACATGTATTCTTTATAAATCAAAAATACCTAATCCAACCCTAATTTGCATTACATGCAAATTAGATATTTCAATTTCAATTTCAATTTCAATTTCACTTTTCAAAAACCCACTTTCAATTTAAAATGCATTTTCAAATAATAAATTAATTTCCAAAGTTGCAACCAATTTCACAGATAAATATTTAATTACAATTTATAATTTAATTCCCACACGTTGGAATTAAATTCCAAAATTAATTCTAATTCTTTTATTTCCTTTCATTCTTTTGCATCACGTTTAATTAATTAATTTAATTATTTAATAACTAAATTCAACCCCCTTGGATTAAATATAATTAATTAAATAAATTAAATATAATTAATTAATTTAAATATAAATTTTTATCCACATTGCATTATTTAAATTAAATAACCATCAACATGATTTAAATGCAATTATTCTAAATATCTATTTCCAAATCAAGAATTATTCAGAATTAAATAACATTAAAGCAAGACCAGATAGTGATTCGACACACACAACTGACGACACACTAAGGCTAGGGTGTAAACTTGACACATGTTACCTAGCTACTATCTCCCGTTCGACTTAATCGTTGGATCGACATGCTCAAACCTGTGAAACTAGGTGGAGTCGATGTCATGTACCTGCAATCTTGCAACCAATTAAACAACATCATATGATATATCTAGCATATAATACACACCGTGAAGAAGGAATTACGGATTCGTAGGGCGCTCACAAGCGAGTGATGTGAACTCGTCCTCTTCACCCATACACTCATCAAAACTGACACTTCCATCATAATCTAGTAATCTCATAATAGCGTCTCATGCTAACTCTACAACATCATTAATCCATAATGCATGTGAAATAATAATCAGATAACTACATCCCACAATAATAGTTGTCACTCAATAGTAGCGATCAAAACATCATAACAAAATATATCCAATATCAAAATAACTCCAGCCAAACATAGCATAAAGCAACTTGAACCAAAAGCAAAACGGAGGGGTATTACATCCTACATGTCTTTGACCTTGAGCCAAGTGACAATAACTCCATTCCTTTTCCCTCTTCAACATGTCATTTCTCAAGTTTGAAATGCCACCTAATGGCATTTATTGGCACATTGACCAAAACTTGCACATTCCTCATCCAATCACATGTGGACAAGTGGCACAATGCCATTTGATGATCTTTGATCCCACATTGCTTAAACTCACTCTTCTTCCAATCTTTGAAATCTATAAATTGGAGACTCTTCTCCTCAATCTTCATCCACAACTCATATGCAAAGTTACTCTCTACAATTGAGAACTAATTTTGTCCACTTCAACCAAGCATTCACAACATTTCATATTTTGTATCAAGGTTATGCTCAAATCTCTTTGGAGATTTGACCATTTCTCTCATTCAATCAAGCATTGCAATTAGGAATTGGGAAAGGGCCAATTGCAACACATCATTAGCACCAATTCCCCCATAAGATCTTTAACTCATTTGCTTAATTAGGATTTTATTCAAGTTCTTATTTCATGTTCTTCATTTTCCTAATTTTAGCTTAATAGGTGGATTTTATGGGGAATTCCTCAAATCTTTACATGCATTTTTGAACTAACACTAATAATGTTTGACTTCTTTGTGCATTTACAGGTTTAGGGGTTCACATTTTGGTGCTAGAAGGAGGGCTTGTTCACATTTGACACGTTTTTATTTCAAAATTCCGTGGTTTTTTCACGTTTTTTGGTCATACATAGGAAACTGCACTGCAGACACACGGTGTTGTATTGCACCGCAGACTCATATGCGGTGCTATATATCACCACACCTCCCAAAGCTTGTGGCACCATATAGCATCGCAACTGCTTCCCACGCTCCAAATTTCAAATTTTTCCAAACGCTGCCACCTCCAAAGTCCACCACGTGTGATACTCCACCGCACCCGCGGTCTCTGTTTCTGCAGAGCACCGCAGCCAGTCGACCGCATGGTGCTGTATAGCATTGCGTCTATTTTTAAGCAGCACCGCACCCACTAAGGAGCACCACATTTGCTAAACTCCGCCACGGGATCAGTCTGGTTTTTAAAATTTGAATATTTTTTATTATATATTAACTTGATTTGTTTTTTTTTCCTTTTTTCACTCTTTGTTTTTTTGTTATTTTGCAGGATGGAGGCAAAAGGACAAGTTCATAATCATGTTACCTTCACAAACCCAAAGTTTTTCTAAACACTAAAAGTGTTCTTTAACACTTCTTGAGAAAATTTTTTAAGTCTTTGGCCTTAGGAAAAAATAACTTTACTTTGGGCTTTAAAAAATGTTTAAATTTTCATGTTCATTTTGTGCAAAGTGTTTCTAAACACTTAAGTGTTCTTCAACACTTCTTGAAAATTTGTTAAAATCTTTGACCTTAGGCTACTAATTTTTCATTGGGATCTAAAAAGAACAATCAAACTTTGTCTTTTAAAGTTGCCAAGGGGCTAAAAAGAATTTTAGACACTTACTAGTTTTCAATTTCGATTTAAAATTAGACAAGGCAAACTTCACATTTCATTTTGGTGCTTCTAAAATGAACTCATCATTGCTTGGAAGGATAAAATTGAACAAGTGTCTTTTATGTTTTGCAAAGTTTTTTACAAATTAACATCACTAAAATGCGTATGCGCTTCTCTCACGCTTTATAGAGATCTTGAGAATCAAAAGTATTTTAGTGATATTAACTTGTCAAAATGATTGTCTCCACATTTTGATTTGGGCACTTAAAATTGAACAAAGCATGTAATTGTGAGCACGATATATTGTGGAGGTTCTCCCCTTTGTTTTTCAACAAGGGTTGTGTGAACGATGGGATATTTTTGTTCGCTATTGTTTATCTTAGAGGACCTACCTTGTGGGAAAAAGTAATCATCCAAGGGAATGACCCAACTGGGAACATGCTAAAGCCAAGCGACTTCCAACCAGTATATAAGTATGGATATTTGAACAAAGGCCAATATCATGAGAATTATTCCGATGAGATGGATAGCAATGGACTCTCACTGATGTTGGATAATCCCCCATGAACGGAATGCCCGAATTAGAACCCCTTGTTTAGAAAAAGACCAAAACCTTGTCTATCTTGTTGGTGCAAAAGGTTATGTCCTTTGAAGTTGCCCCACGTAACATGCGATCTTGTTGTGGAAATGGAAAGTATGCCATGGGAGATTCATGGGTACTAATGCTTGGTTGACTCGAATAAGTGAGTTCCATGGAGGGGAGCCAGTGTGGTCAAGCATTTAGCCATTCGCACAAGATATGCGGAGGTGGATTTATCCAAGTGGGAACCCAACAAGGTATTGTCTCATCAACCTAGGAGTGTGAAAGTGCTTGGAAATGACACATTGCTTGATCTTGAAAACATTTGAAAAACAAACATACACTAAAACCTTGAAATTTCAAACACCTTGTGGGAAACAAATACCTATTGACGAACTTGCCCACTCTTGCTTTCCCTAGGAATCACATTCCTAGAGGTTTCTAAGTGTACAAGTTCTACCATGATTTTTTTCCAATAAGGATAAACATAGAGAACTTTTTCCCTATTTTCCTCGATTTCCACACAAAGGACCTTGTGGGATGAGAAGGAAAGTGGGACACTAGACATATAGTTTGAAAACTTAAGCAAGCAAGTGTCTAGGATTAAAAAGAACCTCTTTTAAACCAAGATAAAGAGACCAATTGAATTACACATGTGTTGTTTCCAATGATTTCCCACAAGATTAAGATCCCAAAGCCAAAGTTCGAGAAAGTGAGTCTAAAAATCCATGAGCAACACCTTGAGATGCTCCTTGAAGTAAGGGAGAGACTTGTATACAATTTCTACAAAAAGGCCTCAAGGAACAATCCTACATTGTATGCATTTTATTGTCAACAAAATCTTGAACTTTTTCAAACGTTTGCATTTCTCCCATAGGAAGTCTAGCATGTTCTTCAATACCGAAGTTTTGTGGAGAGAGTCACATCTAGGTTAAGATTCAAGATCAAAGTTGTCATTTCCATTCATTCCTCCATTAAATCAAGTCTCATTTCATCATCAAACCTTTTGAGAACTCTAGAATCAATCATCACGCTAAACTTAAGAGGGCTAAATCAACATCATCATATCTTGGCTTAATACACTTAGCCAACATAATCTCAATCATTGGACAAATTTTCTTTGAGATAACACAACTTCTTAAAAGTCTATTAGTTCTCCAAAACATTAGCATAACACACTTTGTCAATTCATCCATTTGTGCAAGTTCCCCCAGGATAACACAACTTCCTAGGGAAAACAACTTCACAACAATCTTGTTTGACTTAACGCATCTAGTCAAATTATCACAATCAAATCAAATCAAAGGCCCTTACAAAGTTTAGCACGTACATTCAAAAGTTCTCCAAAGGTTTCACTCACTCATCCCATCCATTTAACCCATCACCATTATCACTATCTTTGATCTTTTAGCTTCCCTAGCTCTTCTCTTTTGGACCTAAAGGATTAGGGAGCAAATCCCTATTTTTTATGGTCCAAACAAGATCTCAACATAAGAAGGACATCGAGAATATCAAAGAAATATCAGCTTCTATGGACATGAGTCATCTAAATACCAAAGTGAACCTAGCAGGGTCAAGCAATCCCCCAAGCAACTCTCCCTTATCATCACAAAATCCTCAAGAGGAGAGTCATCAAGAGGACAACACACATGAAGACATGGGGATGACACCAAATGAAATCATGGAAATGGTTCAAAATCTAGAGAACCACAAAGTTGTTAGTGCTATGTTCAAATACCTGAATACTATAGCAAGAGGAGGGGTCATACCCCCTCCCGACCTTAACACAAGCACTAGTATAGATGCATCCCCATTGTTCAACATCAATCAAGAAGTTCTTTACACCACATCAGTCGTCACACCAACCTCCCCGAATGTGAACAAGGGGAGTGCCATGTTCCAGGAATTGCAAAAAAACCACCTTGTGGCTAATAAAGAAGCAATCATCACCCCCTCACCAGCTACATTTATTCCAAAAAACCCATCTCACCCATACGTCCCACTCACATTTCATAACCCTGCTGGTTCATCCTCATTTCACGTCACACCAGCCTATTAACTGAACATACCAACTGCCCCACCACATGAGGAAGTTGGCTTGCTTGGAATGAAAAAAGCTATCAATCCTTTCTCTTTCCAAATAGGTGCATCATCCCTTCCCCCGCTTCCATTCACATCTACATCACCTCCTAGAATAGGTCTTCCACCATTTCCCATCAAAGTTTTTGTTAATCTAAGCAATCTGACCACCACTTTGAACCTGCTTCTTTTGCCCATATCTTCACAAAAAATCACAACTATTCCTATCACCACGGTTAATGCATCTATTGGTCCTCAAGTCTCTCAAAGCATGCCTCATCAAGGACCAATCATCTCAAACACCCCTTTGACAACCCAAATCACAATCACCACCACAATCCCTCCACCTGCCATGATAGTTGGCGTGATTCCTGCTCCACCACCAATCCCACCAAAAACCAACTCAAAAAATTCATTCACCACTCTAATCCAAACCCTCCAAAAAGCCAACCAACAAAGAATACTATAGCAAAAGCAGCAAGCTCAAGCGCAAGCTCAAGCCCAAGCTCAAGCTCAAGCTCAAGCCCAAGCTCAAGTGCAAGCACAAGCTCAAGATCAAGCTCAAGCCCAAGCCCAAGCTCAAGCGGAAGCCCAAGCCCAAGCCCAAGCACAAACTCAAACTCAATACCAAGCACAATTGCAAGCAATCCATCTACAAGCCTACCAGCAAGCCCTGCAAGACTTTCAGGCACAACATCAAGCTAAATAACAAGCTTTATTGGCACAACAACAACTCAACCAACAACAATCATTGTTGGCACAACAACAGCTAGACCAACAAAAAGCATTACTAGCTCAACAACAACTTGACCAACAATAACAGATGGACCAACAACAAGCGCTATAGGAACAACAAGAAGAAGATCAACAATAGGCATTGTTGGCACAAATGCAGGCTTACCAACAAGCCTTAAACGCACAGCCAAGCTTGCAGGAAATTCCCACTAGTACTCCTCCCACCACACACACCCCCCAAATGCCTTATAACTCATTTATCCCACCCCCTAATCCAAGCAAAGATGTCACAACACAAATCAAACTGCTCTCACAGTAGGTGTTGGACTTGCAAGTAGGAAAAACCACAAGGACACCGAGCAACTTGTGCCCTTATCCATTTGATAGAAGTCTCACCATGGTATCGTTTCCAAAGGGATTCGAGATCCCCAAATTTGATAAATACAATGGAATGGGAAACCTTGAAAACCACGTCAGAGAATTTCAGGTGCACTGCATGGAAGTCGCATACGATGACACGTATCTAATGCGGCTCTTCCCTCGAAGCCTGACTGGTCCAGCTATGGAATGGTTTTCTCGCCTACCCATAGGCATTAAAACATTCAAGGAAATTATGGAGGCTTTCCTTAAGAATTACGCTTTCAATATGGGTGCAAATGTTAGTTTGGAAGAATTATCTGCACTCAAACAAAGAAAAGGAGAGTTATTTGCATCCTTCTTGCAAAGATGGCGATCCAAGGCCAATCAGAGCAAGTGGACCATGCTAGAGGAACAACAAGTTTGAACCATCATATCCAACCTAGATGAAAACATGGCATTCTACCTAAAAATGCAGTGCATCACATCTTACGATCAACTAATTCCAAAGGCGCTCAACATTGAAAGAGCCCTTACTGAATGAGGACGTGCACCAACATTCACTCCACCACAGGATAACTGCCCATCTAACAACTACAATGATAAACCTAGAACATGGTTGAGGAACAAAAATATCGTGAATGATAGCATGGTTGATGCTAAGGTAGTCATCAGTGCTCCTAAGCAAAATACCCAAAATCATCATCAACCAAAAAATCATAATCACAACAATGTGCAGACTAATGCGATAGTAGCACAGTCACAACCACCTTCCACCAGTCAATTCAACAATGTGGGTAATCAAGGAGGACCACCTCCCCACAACAAGTTTCCCCCTAAGAGGAAGTTCACAGCCCTTGGCGAATCGATTGAGTCTTTCATGAAGAAATTGGTCAAAGAGAAATTAATCAAGATCTCTAACTCTGAACAATACACAAAGCCCATGACCAAACCGCCATGGTATAATGAGAATCTCCTGTGTGACTTTCACAAAGTAAAAGGACACACCACCACCAACTGCATGAGACTCAGGAATATCATCCAAGACCTCATCGAGGATAAGGTCATCAACATCGAGCAGCTGGCCGAAAACCAAGACCTGAAAATCTACACAAATCTGATGCCAAATCATAACCAAGGGAACAATCAGGGGAATAACCAAGGGAATAATAAGGGTAAACAAAAGTATGCTAGTGCTAATCTAGTATATGAGGAGATAGTCAGATGTGTCGACGAGTTGGTCACCGTCATAAATATCAAGGGAGCCAACAATGACTATGGAGTCACCACACGAGGTGGAAAGGTTACCATTGTCGGGGCACCTACTAAGACCCCCATTACCAATACAAAGGCCATCCCCTATGATTACAATGTCATAGACCAGCTGAAAAGAACACCTGCACAAATTCCATCATGGAATTACTAAAAATCTCCCCTGATCATAGATAGATCCTGGATGAAGCACTAGCTGCGTCTACCCTTGCCGCCACCCTTGACATAGAGCAATTTCAGGCTATGGTAGGTAACATTGTTACCCCGAATCTCATCACATTTTCAGACCAAGATTTCCCTCCATAGCCATCTCATAACCGCGCACTCCACCTCCAAGTCCTAATCCATAAAAAGAAAGTCAAACGGGTCCTGGTAGATGGTGGTGTAGGTCTTAATATTTGTTCTCTGAAACTTATAAAGAAATTGGGATTTGCTGAGGATTCCATCAATAAGAACAAAAGAATCACCATAAGAGCATATGATGACTAGGAAAGAATGTCTCAAGGCACTATTAAGATCCCCATCCAAGTGGGGCTAGCAACCATGGAAACCACCTGTCAAGTTCTTGACCTTGATTTGCCATACAAAATCCTCTTGGGATGCCCATGGATACACGGAATGAAGGCAGTGGCCTCAACCTATCCTCAGTGCATTAAGTTCTCATATCAAAATGAGGAGGTTACCATATATAGGGATCCCGAACCTTTCACCTATTGCAAAAACTTGGAAGCCAAGTTTTACAAGATCCCTCAAGTACCTAAAAATGATGAAGGACCATCCACTTCACACATAGACCCAGCTAATCTCGCCTCCACTTCTACGACAAAGACACCCGCCATCCCCGACATATCTGAGATAAAAAACATGATACAGGACAATGGATGTGGTGATTATAGAATGAAGAGAAATTCTTTTGTTGTAGGAGAGTTACCACAATCTCCTAGGTCACATGGGAAACCACAATTGGTTCAAACACCTGTTCACACTAGAACGGAACCCACTGGATACCACAGTTGGGGGGATCTCAGTTGGGAAAATGTGGATGAGGAGGATATCACAAACACTCTGTACGAAGATGAAAGAACCACTCCCACCCTACCCATGGAGGAAACAAACAGAGGGTTACAAATGATGTTCAGCATGGGCTATAACAGGAATGAAAGCCTAGGAAGAAACAGTGATGGACGGTTGGAGCCCATCATTGTAGAAAGAAGAATGTAGAACCTTGGCCTCGGCTGTACCCCTCTAAGTATAACTGTGCATGGTAGAAGTGTTCCTAATAAGGCAGTCAGGTCCTTTCCTCGGGTCTTGGCAACTAACCTTAGATTACCCATATCCACAGGACTACCTCTCGATAACTTCACATTTGACATAACTGAGGTTTGTAGTAGCAGTGACGATGAGGACACCATAGGTGGCTTACCTAGGCTCTTTGAAGATTCCACCCTACTGATGATTGGTGCCTCACCTGTTGAGCCAATCCAATGAACTCACCAAATCCACTTAGTGTACACCCAACTCATCGATCACGACCAACGGTGACCACCAATTCTAGACTCGTTCGAAAATGATGAGGCTCTCTCGGAATTCATGGGACTAAGGGATACTATTCCATGTGGAGATCACAAGGCAAGATTTGATATCACTCTAGTCACACAAGCATACTATGGGGAGACGATTGAGTCCTTCAGTCGCAAAAGAAAAAGATCGAGAATAAGCTCGGAGTTATTGAGTGAAAACCACACTATGGCACTCTCTAACCGTAAAATAGCAAAAATAAAGGACACATCCGATGGTGAAAACCTCCCCGACGCACCAGAGGATGAAGGATTCAATCTCCCCCCTACTGCTCTACACTAGGAGAAGTCAGCAGTATTGGCAGAACAATGCAACCTGGTCAACTTAGGAGCAAAATCAGAACCACAAATTACCTTCTATGCAGAATCCCTCCTACTAGAAGAATAGGAACTATTGGCAGCTTTCCTAAAGGAGAGAAAGGTAAATTTTGTGTGGACCTATGCAGACATTCCAGGCTTGGACCCCAAAGTAGTAGTACATCATTTGGCCATTTACCCAGAGCAAAACCAGTCAGATAAAAGCTAAGGAAGATGCACCCACAAATAGCCTTGCTTGTAAAGATCGAGCTGCATAAACTTCTGGATGTTGGCTTCATAAGCCCGATCGACTATGCAAAATGGGTATCAAATCTCGTACTAGTCTCAAAACCAAAAAGGGGCATTCGCATCTGCACTGATTTCAAAGACCTAAACAAAGCATGTCCCAAGGATGACTTTCCACTACCCAACGTTGACATGATAGTGGATATGACAGCTGGACATGAGTTGCTCTCCCTAATGGATGGTTTCTCAGGGTACAATCAGATAACAATAGCAAAAGAGGATCAACACAAGACAACATTCACATGTCCTTGGGGCACCTACTGTTGGAACGTAATGCCATTTGGGTTGAAAAATGCAGGAGCTACATACCAAAGAGCCATGACATTAATCTTTAAAATAGTCGAAGATTATGTAGACGACATACTGGCTAAATCAAAGAAGAGACAAGACCATATAGCAATTCTAAGTGCTATCTTTGACATACTCAAACAATATAAGGTTAGACTCAACTCGGAGAAGTGTGTCTTTGGGGTACAATCAGGAAAGCTGCTAGGATACATAGTTTCAATGAGAGGAATAGAGGTGGACCCTACAAAGGTAAAAGCAATCCTTGAAATGGAAGCACCAAGAACATTAAAACAACTAAGAGGATTGCAAGGAAGACTCCAGTCCATCTGGAGATTCATAGCACAATTGGCAGATAAATAGATTGCCTATTCACACCTACTTCACAAGGGAGTAGCTTTCAGATGGGACGACAAATGCAAACAAGCATTCAGCAAAATAAAAGAATACATACTTACACCAACTGTGTTGATGCCACCAATTGTGGGGAAATCATTAATCCTATATATCTCTGCAACAACAGTTGCCCTGGGGGCCCTTTTAGCCCAACATGATGAAAAGGGAACAAAACGGGCTATCTACTACATCAGCAAAACAATGGTGGGACACGAGCTCAATTACACGTCAATAGAAAAAGCATGCATAGCACTGGTATTTGTGACTCAGAAATTCAAACACTACATGCTAGTGCACCAAATCAAGTTGATTTCCAAAATAGACCCTCTAAAGTACCTATTGTCAAAAGCAGCACTTATAGGTAGAATGGCTAAGTGGGTAATGATATTATCTGAACATGATATCGAGTATGTAGAACAAAAAGCCATAAAAGGACAAGCCATTACGGCTCAACTGGTAGAAGCTCCTCTCTACACAGATAACCCACTCATATCAAAATTCCCAGATGAGTCCCATTTTAACCCTGGTGTAGCAGACCACTGGAAGTTATACTTTGATGGCTCTCACACGCAACATGGGTCAGGAGCTGGTGTGTTCTTCATCATGCCGCAAGGAGACTGCATACCTAGATCATACAAGCTGGCATTCCCTTGTACTAATAATATTGCAAAATACGAGGCTTTGACCATAGGCCTCAAAATTGTAGCACAATGGCGAATCATGGCACTAAAATTCTATGGGGACTCACAACTTATCATCAACCAAGTCAATGGTGAATACCAAACCAAGGATGATAAGCTCACACCATACAAGAAGGTAGTAGAAAGCCTCAAGGAATCCTTCATTGACATTACCTTTAAGCAGATACCAAGGACAAACAACAAAGCGGTCAGTGCAATGGCAGCAATTGGATCCTTATTGGACATCCCTCGTAACATCTCAAAACATGAATTCCTCATAGAGTAGCTTCTCGTACCCACATTCAAGGTACCAGAGTCAGAATATGCGTGTGAACTTGTTGGTCTTGGTGATCTTTGGTATCATGATATATACACCTACCTAAAGTTAGGAATCCTCCCCATTGACATCACTCCAAACCTAAAACACACTTTTGTCAAAAGGACTTCACGATTCATCATCTTAGGAGAGACCCTCTTCTGTAGGAGTACCGACGGAACCTTGCTACTTTGTTTAAAACATGAGGAAGCCTTGACTGCTCTAACCGAGGTACCCAATGGAACATGTGGGTCACACTCAAGCAGTATGACCTTGGCTAAAAAGTTATTGAGAATAGGGTACTACTGGCCAATGATGGAAAAAGAGGCACACAACTTTGTCAAAAAATTCCTACAATGTCAACAGCATGTCGACCTTATTCATGCACTGGCTCAAGAACTACATCCCATTATTACACCTTGGCCCTTTTCACAATGGGGGCTCGATCTCATAGGTAAAATATCACCCACCTCATCCAATGGCCATAAGTTCATTATCACCGCTACCGAATATTTCACAAAGTGGGTCGAAGCAATTCCCATGACCTACGTCACTGGAAAGCAGGTATCCAAGTTCATCCTGAACTACCTCATTTTCTGATATGGTGTACCCCAATCCATTATCTCTGATAATGGGACACCGTTCAAGAATTAGGATGTCCGTGACTTGTGTGAAAAATTTAAAATCAAACATCACTTTTCAACTCCATATTATTCACAAGGCAATGGCCAAGCAGAAGCTACAAATAAAACCATTTTGAAAATCCTCAAGAAAATAGTCAATGACTCTGGTCGTGACTCGCATTTGCAACTAAATCCCACCTTATGGGCCTACCGCACTAGCATTTGTATGCCAACAAGCACCACCCTATTCTCTCTGGTCTACGGATCAGAAGCCATCCTCCCTATTGAGATCAAGCTCCCGTCACTGAGGATATCACTACGAAACCTCATCACAGATGAGGAATACAAGGTCAGAAGACTCAATGAGCTAGAATTACTAGATGAAAGGTGCATGGATGCCCTTAATCATCTACAAGTGTACCAAAATCACCTAAAAAGGAGCTACAACAAGAAGATCAGACAACGCACTTTCCAAGTTGGTGACCTCGTGCTGAAAGAAAACCAAAAGAATGTGCCAAATCCATATACAAAGGGAAATTTTGAGCCCAACTAGCTAGGACCCTTTATCATCACTTCAAGCTACAAATCAGGGGCATATCAGTTATTGACACCAGAAGGTGAGCCCCTGCAAGAGCCCATGAATAGCTCGCACCTCAAAAAGTTTTATGCCTAAATCTTGCAAGGTATAGAACCAAAAAATAAAAAAAACAATCAGAAAAAGTCCTAAAAAAATGGTTACCTTGATGAAAACCTGGCAAACAGGAATCTTGGTGGCAACAAAAAAATCAAAAAAGGAATGAAAACAGTAAAGAAAAAAATCGTCCTCTAGTGAAAATCGCTTCGGTGGCACTTTGGGAAAGTACCTTGGTGAAAACCTGCAAACAAGTGTCAAGTGTAAATAAAGCACCTTCCCCATCTACTAGGATCTGCACGACTCATTCCATCACTCATTCATCCACTCATCCGCTCACATCCATACCATAGCCTACGTTGGTGTCTACACCATATTCCACCATGGAACTACTTAGCATTTCTAAGGTCGGTCTGTCTTACCTTTATCGAAGTAGTCTATCGCACCACACTGGGGGCACGTTCTCGCAACATTGGATCGGATTTGTGTACATTCTCATGATCTTTTTCAAAATCATCAAAAATCCAAAACATTCAAAATCTCATTAGAAAAATCATCAAAAATCCAAAACATTCAAAATCTCATCAGAAAAATCATCAAAAACATATCAAAATATCATAAAAATCATCAAAAATTTCATCAAGTCTTGTCAGTTTTTCACATTGTCGAACTACATCATCTCTGAGCTGGAATGTAGGCAAGGTTGAGCTTTGATCATCCCCCAAGATAGTTTAGGTCAGTCCTTTAGGCATCCGTCACATTGGCAATCTGTTTGCCCATCTAATTTGCATCTTAAGTCAGTCTTTTAGACAATAAAAGGGGGGGCAATCCGTTTGCCCATCCATCCTTTCATTAAGTCAAGTGTGTCGTCAATCGAACTATGCAGTCTCTATGTGTATAACGTAGGCAAGGCTAATCTATGGATCAGCTCCCGAGACCCCTAGGATAGGTCTTTAAGTTAGTTTGTTCGTCATAAATCTTGAAAATACCAAAAACATTGGAAAATGTGAAAATACCAAAAACAGCCTCAAAAATATCTAAAAAATCCAAAATGGTGCATCCATTTCATTTTTGCTTTCACCCGTGATCATCTCACTCATAATAAAATCAATCATCGCCTTCACCCTTTGGTGAGTCAGTCAGAAGCAAGTTTAGCAGGTTCTAAAGTGAACATGTTAATCACCAAAGTCTCAGAAGTCTAAGTCAGTAAACAAGCAAGTTGGTCAACTCGGAGTATCAATAGCTTATCACCCAAATCAGTCCCATCAAAACCCTGATCACTACATGTCCTAGGATGAAGCTTTCCTACGATGGACATAAGCATCAGGTAACCCTCAGAGTAGTTAGTCTTGACTAGCGGTATGAAGAACATCAGCTTGTTTGTTTACTTTATTTTGGTCTTTTTGACTTATCTTATTTTGTGCTCATTCCAAGGACCTCTCAATGATGCCTAAAAACAAAACAGGTTTAGTGAGAAAGGAATGGGGCAATGATCATTATCTTTTATCTGCTATGCTTGTGGGATATGCTTGTAAAATAACTTAGTCATACATACATCATTTGGTTTGTGGCAAAGATGATTTAGATATCTTGTTGACCACATAGGAAAGCTTGCTTTTTTGTGTTTTGGTCCGAGATGTTTAGAATGTCTGAGCTACACCCTGAATGAAGTATGTATGATAAGTGTGAACAAGAATACTCCTATCTAATTTTCAAGTCAAAGTCCATCACACTAGGTGCCATGCCATCTTGGTTCTTAATACCTTGATGCATCATACCTAAGTGTGTTATCAAACATAATGGAATTGACCCTTTTTGAAAATCCTAATTCCTATGTGCAATGCAAAAATCACCATCATTACCCTCACTAACTCATTAATTCTATGTTTCTTCTATCTTCTTTCCACACTAATAAGGTATCATAATAGTAATAAAAAAAGCATCGCTCATGCATACATCTTGCATCCACTAGATAGTCAAACATCAGAAGAGCATTATAGTATATCAATATCTTAAGTTATGAGGAATAAATTAAATTCGTTATTCTAAACATCTTAAGACATCATTACATCATGCATTATCATCTGCAACCATTACCATTACCACTTGCATCCATTACCATCATTAATACGTATTACATCATTTAAAGCATGGAAAATACAAAAAAAAATGCATTCATTACATAACACCACATATTTGCATTCACATCATAAAGGAGTGAATCATCTCATATATATATATCAAAAAATCAATGTTATGATACAGAATCGGATTAGGTGTCCATCAGATACATGGTACAATAAGGCCAAAATACTATAGCCCATATCAAAAATGAAGCAGAATTGTCTTGTGATCAAAAGGGAGGCGGGCCCTACTGGCTACTGCCCTCCCCATCCTGTCTCTCACCATGTGCCTCTATCGACCGCCTCCCAATTTGCTGCGAAAAGTATGGCACTTTGCTGACTGATGGTACTACCTACTAGTAATGGTGTCGATAATACTCAGCCTCTTTGATAGCCTCTCTATAATCCCAAATATCAATCGATCGGGCCTGAGATGAGGATGCTACACTCTCTAACTACCGCCACTGACCTGTCTCCTGATCCCTCTTGGATCGTGCTTGGTCCCTCTCCATAGTTAGAACCTGTATCTACCCCTGCAGCTGCTGAATTAGTGCATCTCAATGGTCGGGCTGCCCTGCTGGCTGTCCTACCGGCTGTCCTGTTGGCTGCCCTGCTGGCTGATGCTGAGGATCTACCCCCAGCTGACCATCCTGATCTCCTGCTCGGGTAGGTGACTGCTGAGCCTCGTCCCTAAGAGGTCTCTAATGAGGAGGTGCCCCACCACCTGCTCTGCCTCGCCCCCTGCGCCTGCGTCATGGGACAATGGCACCTGGAACTGTCAGTCTAAGAGGAGGTCTAAACCATGCTCTGTAAGCTACGGTGACCCCTGCATCTGTCGGCCCCTGATCATATGGAAATGGTCGAGCCATAAGCTGCCTAAATGAGGACACTACCTCATCTGTTGGGATGGGCTGGCCCCATGCTATCTCCCTGGTGGTGCATGCAAAGATGGCCACATACTGATCCTCTGGCCGTCCTGTACCTCCTCGAACTGACGAGCAACCCTATCTGGAAGAGACCTCTCAACCATGCTATGCTCTCACCCCTGCATCCATCTATCCTATCAGGTGAAGAAGAGCTGTTGATCATCATCTATCCACAAACCAATACCCATGCACGCCCTCCAAATGAACTCTCTCATCTCATCGAGAACTCGTCGCTAGTACGGAATACCACCTGCTCCAGTAAATGAAAAGTGCATCAGTGCCCCGCCATACCGCCAAACAAGGGGGTCATCTATCTCTAAAAGAACTGGGGTAATGTCTAGACAAAGCACTAGGATCCTCTCCCATCCCCACACATGCATCAAGGTGCCTCCTGCCCTAATGGACCTGTTGTCCATGTAAACAAACTCATGAAGATCTCTGTAAAGGCACGCTAGTAGTACTGGTCCCCATGCGAAGCACTCCCTCCGATGGACCATCTGATCCCATGCAAGTCCCCATCCTGGATTGAAATATTGGCCTTGCCGATCAGGTACCACAAGGCTTGAGATAATCGCAGCAATGATCAATCGATACATATGCACATGGTCATGATATATCTCCAAATCAATCTGACCATCATAGAACTCAATGATGTCCATCTGCATCACTCCATAACAGGCCTCTTTGCCAACATCTAGATCATAGATAACTTGGGTCCCGTGAATGGGCAATCGGAGGATCCACCATACGTCCTCAAGTGTGATGGTGGCCTCGCCGGTAGGAAGATGAAATGAAGAGGTCTCACTATGCCATCGCTCTGCCAAAGTTGTAAGCATGCCTAGGTGAGCTCGAACAGGAGGGGTGTATGCAATATACCAAAGGCCAATAGCACCAAGGTGCTCCTAGACTAACTCAGGCATAGCCACTAATCTACCAAGTATTGGCCATCGATGCTCCCGTGAGTAGAGCACGCTAGGATCCTCCTGCACAAGAAAAACAGTCGCATCGGAAAAAAATAAGTTTAAAAGTTAAAATTTGCCTCAAACTGGCAAGTATGGCGCTGTTTGCAGGTGCAGTGCAGTTTGGAAAGTTCCAAATTGCACCACTGTGGTGGATTTTTCCATTTTACCAATCACAAAGTGACCCGCGCGTGCATTTTTCATATGCGGTCCTATTTGGTGCAAACCCGAAATTCCTAACTGACCTGCATGGTGAAGAATGGAAGGCGGCGAACTTTTGGCCAACTAAATGACTAATTGCAAACTGCCCCGTGCGGTGCAATTCGCATATGCGGTGCAATACAGGACCGTGCACATGCGATAAGGGACTTTTTGCGGTGCCATATGGCACCGCGCAGTTTGAACAAACTCTCAACCCTATTTAATGCACGTAAAATGATGAAATTAAAAGATGGATAGGGGTACATACCATGGGTCTTGTGCCTCCTGGCCACTGATGTGTCAGAACCCTCTCCATCACGTTCTTGGGAAGCTATCATTGTGCCATTTCCACTCAAACTCAGAGCTCAAATTTACAATTTTCTAAAGGCTAGGATGACAAAATGAATTGAAAATGACCCCTCGTGGTCTCTTTAAGCCTGAAAATTAGGGTTTTTTGACCTAATTTGACTCCTAGATGGGGTTTTCATCCCCTGAGCCCGTTTTCATCAAATTGAAAGTTGTTTTGCATCTCTTCCAGCATTTTAAGGTAGTTTTCTAGCAATCTCAGGCATTTTTGGCCTGTCGGGCACCTTGTCATCTTTTTCGCGAGACCATCCAAAAATTCAAAATTTTCGTCTGATCTCTTGAGGGGGCAATATCTAGCAATATCCTTCTATTGGGCTAGTAGTGGGGCATCTAATTTTTTTTTCAAAATCTCGGACTTTCGATCACAACAGTTTATTCTTTGAATCAATGCAACAAGTACATTACTTCAAAGAGGGGCAAAATGTAGACATGGAAAATGTAAAAATTTGTTTTGGCACACCTGATCCTGATTTACTAACAAAATTTCCTCCTAGATCACATTCTCAGCATTCTATCCCTTAACTTGATAAATCATTATTTATTGAATTAAGTCTTCTCTTTTCAATGATTAAATAATCAATTTAATTTAATTAACTTTGCATCGCTATTTAATTAAATAAATCTTTTTATTTGATTAAATTCTCTAAAGTCCTCTTATTAAATTAAATGAATTAAACCTTATTTGATTTAATCTAACACATTCCTCCTTTATTAAATAAATCAAATCATTTATTTAATGAATCTTTTCCTCTCAATTTCTGACTTAAATCAATTCATAAATCTAAGTCTAAATTGTCACATCACCTAATTCTTCATTAAGTTAATCAAATCCATGTTTAACTTAATCCTTCTCACTAAAATCTTCTAGAGAATGCAACTTGCACAATAAATCAAATACTTTGATTTATTAATACTTCTATTTTCCCTCACAAAGCATCAAAAAGGGAATATTCCTCTTTTGAATTCAAAAATTCCAAGTGAACTTGGTCTTTCCAACAAGGAATTAAAAGCCTCTTACATGTCCTTGACCTTGAGCCAAGTGACAATAACTCCATTCCTTTTCCCTCTTCAACATGTCATTTCTCAAGTTTGAAATGCCACCTAATGGCATTTATTGGCACATTGGCCAAAACCTGCACATTCCTCATCCAATCACATGTGGACAAGTGGCACAATGCCATTTGATGATCTTTGATCCCACATTGCTCAAACTCACTCTTCTTCCAATCTTTGAAATCTATAAATTGGAGACTCTTCTCCTCAATATTCATCCACAACTCATATGCAAAGTTGCTCTCTACAATTGAGAACTAATTTTGTCCACTTCAACCAAGCATTCACAATATTTCATATTTTGTATCAAGGTTATGCTCAAATCTCTTTGGAGATTTGACCATTTCTCTCATTCAATCAAGCATTGCAATTAGGAATTGGGAAAGGGCCAATTGCAACACATCATTGGCACCAATTCCCCCATAAGATCTTTAACTTATTTGCTTAATTAGGATTTTATTCAAGTTCTTATTTCATCTTCTTCATTTTCCTAATTTTAGCTTAATAAGTGGATTTTATGGGGAATTCCTCAAATCTTTACATGCATTTTTGAACTAACACTAACAATGTTTGACTTCTTTGTGCATTTGCAAGTTTAGGGGTTCACACAACTAATGACAACTAACACCTTCTAGAAAGATTCCTTCCTAGGACCTAAGTAAACTTAACTAACATGTAAATAAGTCCCGTAGTAATGAATTAACTAGGTATGAGACTTTATTTACACCAACACTAACAGTAAATAAGATATGAGAGCTTATTTTGAAAGCCCTATACCAAGTCATATGTTTCCAAACGAAGGTACGTCATGAATGAGGGGTTGTCCCCAAAAGAAATCCCAAAATAACATAATGGATCCATGGATTCGGGGTCAACATATGAATTTTATACAATGATATTATAGAGTGTAGAAACACCATCATTCCCCAAATAACTCATGGAATAGGAAGAATGACACATAAAGAGTGAATTGTTTTTTTTTTGGGTCAACATGGAAGAGACCTAAATGTCTTGACACATTGTGTCATCCCCAAAAGGAAAAAATAAGACAGAAAAATATAAAGGTTTATGACATATAGAAGAATGAAGGTACAAATAGGGGAATGAACATGAAGATACATCAAACAGAATGATACGAGGGATCACATTACACACATGCAATCATAAAATAACATGAAAAATAAAACAAAGACAAAATTAGTAAAGCACATGTGAGTCAACCTATAGTAGGTCATTCACATCCCAATCTTGTTTATCATATGCTAAAGGTAGACAACTAGATAGAGGGACAACATCAAGTGCCTAACTAGTACAAGGCTATCTACCTCCTTTCCCCCACTAAGTGTAAGACAAGGATGACCTGAGATGAGTGGTGAGAATGAGCTCTTTGTATAAATGATTTTCAATAAATATAAAACATGTAATAGTGAGTATGTTATGATCCTATAACTATTACATGGCAAGAAGCAAAGTGATTTCTATCCAATTATGTTAGAAATGTTTGGAGGAGAAAAATCACTCAATACCATCTTTAATGCATGATACTCATTAGTAAGATGCCCGAGAGTTTTATGATATGTGAAATAATTCATGTTCTTAGGCTTATTGATTCTATTGGGAGGGGCAGTGTAATGCATCCTAGATGAATAATTTTCTTGATTTGTTGTTCAATTTCTATTTTAGTATGTAGGAATGACAAATTTTTGACTTTATAAGGTTTGTATTTCTTACTTGTTTGAGGGGCTTGTTGAGGTGGATTCAAAGAAGGACCTAAAATGATCCTATTGTCCTTGTGGTAGATTTGTTCATTATGATGGAGGACAGTTATTTCCATGGAAGATATGGAGAGAAGAGGATCTTGATATCCTAAACCTTTAGTATCGACAATTGGGATTTTTTCTAACAACTTATGATTCTCATGCTCTTTTGTTGTGTCACATTCTTGTTTAGCTTAGATCTTAAAGCCTTGGCCATAAGTCTCTTCTAAGTTGATGGGTGTGTTGGTGACTTTATTAATGTAAGATGGATGATTATGCACTTGGTTAGAAGAACTAGGTTTACTCATTGTTAAAGGTTTGGTTTGTGATTTAATCTCATGATGCAAAAGATCAAACATATCTAATGGTGAAATAATAGGAGGTTTTGGTTGTTGCATGGAAGGGTAAAATGATGCATTATTCTCAAAGTTGTCAAGGTAATTATTTATTGAATTATGCATTCTTTCATTATCTTCACCTAAGATGTCAACTTCATGAGGACACTCATTACAGGTTGGTTGAGCATGATTAGGTTCTATTGCATTAGGATCATTACCAAAAACACAACTTGAGACACCAACTAAAGATGTTAAGGACTTCCATATATTACCAATGCACATGTCCATTGTAAAATAATGAATTGAAATGCAAAGATATTACAAATTTTTAGATTTTAAACAATATAATTTTTTATTATGCTATGCAAAAACTTGAAAATGATGTATTTTAGATGCAATTTTCAATTCAAAAAATGCACTAAATTTGACAAATTATGCTTAATATGAGCAAATTTTAGATAACATAAATTTTGAAAACTGAAACAATAGGTTAAATACAAAAAAATATAAGGTAGAAATAGCAGTTTTAATGCTCAGAAATTTGGGAAAGCCTTGATTAGGGACTCATTCGCTCACCGGTGAATGGGTCTCACTTCAATATTTTTTAAAATTAATTTTCAAGTTTATGAGATGATTTTTATGGTTTTCAACTTTTGGTTTTATATAGTAAGTTGCAATTTCATATTTTCACTTTTTCCCAATTTTACATCTTGTGCAACAAAATGACATTTTTACACTTTTGAAATTTTCACTTCCTAGAACCTATTTGAGACTTCAAATTAATTGTGACTTGACAAGACCTTTACAATGATTCACCTTTGAAAATTCAAATTTTTACAAAAATGATTGATGGATTCATAAAAGCATGAGTTGCTCCTACACCATACAACCGACCAACAAAACTTTCCAAGTCCCTTGGAAACATATCAACTTTGCTTGTACCTGCAAAAAAAATTCAAATCTGCCTTGGACTATTTCTTCTTCTTTGCTTTCTGAATCTTGTACTTCCCATTGTCTTTTCCTTCAACTCTATCTTCATCTTTGTCTCTTTTTTTCCTTCTAACTTTCTCATTCTTTTTTTATCAGGTTCACAATCATCTTCTTCTCTTTCAAAAGGACGCAAGACTATCCTTGCAAACTTTCCTCTTTTTTTCACAATTCATCCTTGACCTTCTCTGACCAATCACCTTTCATCTTCTCAACCTTTCATCTACTCCCATCAGTGGATTACTATTAGGCTGCAAACTCAAGTGATTTACAATCAAGTATCTATTTGGTTCTTACTAGAACACAACTCAGCATCTCAAAAAACCATCCATCTTACCGAAAAGTAGATCCTGGAAGATGTCTCACTCTCTTTTTCACCTTCTACCTATCTTAATCTCCATTGGAGGATGGTGACCATAGACCTTTCCTTTTCTACCAACAAACAACTTCTCAGAACTCTTCCTCTCTACAGCTTAGATGGATCAAGCACCTGCAACCATTCTCAACAACTTAACCAACCATTAGAACCTTGCTAGCTTTGATACCAATTGATGCAAGAACATCTACATAACACAAAAAAAAATTCAAGGGAAATTTTTTCCCAACACTATTGGAGAAGATCAAATTAAACAAGCAACTTAGATTCTCTCATTTTCCAAAAAAAATCATCATTTCACTTAACATTCTCAAGGCTACCAATCATCACAATCACCAAGACAATATCACAAGTCTTTATCAAATTCTGATTCACCTTAATCAACATCAAATAGACTAAACTAACACAAAAACCAGATTAGAGAAACTCTTTATCCAACTAGCACTACCAACATTCACCAAATAACATCTCTTTGCAATTTTAACCCAAACAAGGTAATAAGGCAATAAATATTCCCAACCTATTACCAAACCTTGGAACACCTTTAAACACCATAACTTGGCTGACACAAAATAAAAATCACATTAGCAGACCCCAAATCAATCCACCTAATCAACTGGCATACCGAGATACCTTGATTCCACCATGCTAGGAAGCACCAAACCATCAAAATCTACAAATATTACTTTGAAAATATCTCCAAACCCTGAGAAATCTTCAAAAATATCATTGAAGTAGAATCAAATCAAAATCCAATACTCAAATCACTATTTAAACATATTTCCACCCTTTAGGCATTCAAAACTCCATTCACTAGTAGGCCATTCTCTAATGAACTATCAAGAACAACTTTGGACTCAAACCATATTCCCTGACTGTGATTAGTATTTTGTATACCCATTTAGGTATTTTAAATCGTATCTAAAAACCAGAATATGTTCCTTTGGAGAAAATGACTCAATCTGACTATCCTCGTTGTAAATTAGGCCTAATTAGGCGAGAGGCAAATATGGTTTATTAGTTCTATAGGTTCCCATCACAATTTATCTTCACCAATGCTACAAAAATTTGTCATTTGACTTGTACAAGCTTAATATTCAATTTAATGTCTATTTCCTTAAGCATTTTTGTAGACCCTAGGTGTGTATGGCTTAACTGTTCCTTAGAACTTTGTTTTCTCAGACAATCGCAACCATAAACTCTAGTTTCTCATACACAATTCTCCTTCTTTTGATCTAAACCCCTAAAAAAATGAAATTTCATAGTAAGTGGAGTAATTACACCAAATAATATGAATTTCCACTATGTAGATAAAAAGAAATACAATTTCTTTTGTCATTGTTTACCCTAAACGGGGGTATTGAGTGTTTTTATTAAAAAGTCATTAACTAACTCAAAACTGCACAAAAATACATGAAACAAAAGGGGAAAGGAGGGATATTGATAAATCTATCAATTCCAGTGATTCACACATGCTTCCACACCCATACAATTCTATACAAAGGTCTATAAACACTTTTTTTTAGTAATTTTTGAGAAAAAGACAAATTTTATTCATAGATATTCACTCCCTCCAATTCAATACATGTCTATATAATCTTCCTTAATTTAACAAGTTAAAATTCCTTTTTAAAGGCTTTCCAACTTCCTTCCTCATATGAAACTCCCTAAACTACCTTATGACCTTTGATATTCCTAGTTATTGTGCATTTTCCCAATTTTTTAACTTTTTACTATTTTGACATCAAATGACAAGTTTAGAAACATAATCACCTAGAGACCTATTAGGGATTCAAACAAATTTAAATGGACCTCCACATGACTCCTGACCTTCCCTTTACATTCTCTTTTGCAATTTCTTTCTTTTTTCCCAATTTACATCTTGTGCAACAAAATGATGTTTTGACCTCCTAGAACCTATTTGAGACTTCAAATTAATTGTGACTTTGGAAGACCTTTACAATGCTTCACCTTTGAAAATTAATTTTTTTACAAAATGGTTTGATGGAGTCATAAAATCATGAGGTGCTCTTGCACCATGGGATGAGAATATGTGGGGTAAAGGACCTATTTTCCTTTATGTCATTAGGAAATGAGATCCCCACAATGAATCTATTATGAAGCCTTAGGTGAATCAAACCAAAGTGATAATCTTTAGATTTCCTTATGAACAAAGGATGGGGGTCAAGGTCAAACAACACTTTGGGGAGAAAAAATAAAAATATAAAATCAACTCCAAAATGCAATATGACACTTCAAACCCGAAGATTAATCTCAATATTTACATAACCAGGAAATAGAATGCAGATTTAAGAAGGGTAGAAACATGTGTACTAGTCACCAAAAGTTCCTTTTGAAAGATGATCTAAGAATCATTCACCCATGAGAAAATGGGTCCAAGTACAAGGGTTTCAACAATCTTTAGAGTCTCTAGTGCAGATTTGTAGCTTCTGATTTGTCCAGATTTCAGTGCCAAAAAGTCAAAAATTAGATCTATAAGTTAGATTTTGTAATTTGATGACAAATTTGTAAATATTTCTCTTCAAAAGTTCTTCAAGTCTTCTTTGACCTAAATCTGCAATCACACATACAAGAGAGAAAAATCTTTTTTTTGGGTGAATGGTGGTTTTCCTTGGTCAAACCCCATTTTGGTAATCAAACCTTGAATTGAAATAATGAAATGAAAGAAGGAATGAAGAATGAATAAATCTATATTACCACTCAATAAGCCCTTGAATGAAACCTTGATAATGGATATCTTAGGATATCTACAACTTGAATGAGATATCTAAACTAGATGTGGATCTTGACACTTTGAATCTTGCTTGAAATGATATGTTGAATTCTTGAATTTATCATGAAACCTACATAACAATGTTAGCTCCAAAACAATTCATGATGCAAGAAGAGTTTTACATGATGAATTTATCTTGATTTCTACAATAAATCTCTCATAAATTTAGCTCTTGTGAATTCACATAAAAATTCTAGGTGAAACTTAGTGAAATAACCTTGTATTTATATGTATGTATCCTTAATTTCTTGAAATTCAAATATCACAAGCCGACATTGAGTTATAAATTTGAAAACATCAAAATACTATGGAAAACATAATTTAAATTTAGGCCCTAAGGTCTAGGGAGGACCCATTCACCCATGGGTGAATGGGTCTGAGGTCCCTATACCTGGAACACACATCACTCAATGTAAAGTTTTATGTTAAGGCATTAATTATTGTCGGGTTTCATTTCAAAAAATGTAATTAATTAGGCTTGGAATTGAATTAATGAGGGTGATTAAGGCATAGTTGAGTTCAATTTAATTAAGAGGGCCCAAATAAGTGTGTAAATGTAAAGAGGTACATTTAACAACACCAAATTAAGGCATCATTAAGTCCAATTTAAATAGGAGGTCCCAAACAAGTGTGAAAATGTAAAGGCTTACATTTTTTGACATTACATTTAGCCCCCACTTTAGTGAGAGGATGACCCTGCATCAAACACAGAATAAAGTAGATAATTAAGAGACATTGAATTATGAAATTTTTAGAAGGATAAGATGACAAAGGTCAAGGAGGATGATAAATCACAAAGATATAAGATCTCATGGAAAAACCAACAAAGGAACAAGGAGACACATGCCTATATTAAACATATATATGTATGCAGAAATGGCAAGATACTCAATCATACAATGTCAAAGACTAAAGGAAAGAGATAAATAAAAATAAAAGGGATGAATCAAGCCTTGATTTTCCAACACAATGTGGAACATGACTCAACTATTTGTCCAAAAACATTTACAAGTGGAACTCATTGTCCACTGTGCAAACAACAATGCACATTCACATGGGCTAGTCAAATATGTTGTCCACTAGGTGAGCCCCCAAGGGTGGAAAATGAGAGAGTCTTATTAGGCTCCCATTCCATACCAAAGTTATACCTTTGATAACTTTGATAATGCACCATACAAAATGAACTTTGAGCTCCATAAGGCTTAGCAAGCTATGTTATGCTAAGCACTTATGATAAAACAAGGCAGCATAGGCAAGAAAGTGCATTATGCTTGGTGGCCATGAAAAAGGGTTGTAACTTCAAGCTTCATAATGTTAGCAAGCTGCATTATGCTAGAAAAATATGAAAAAATTCAACTAGGATAAGGCATGTTCAATGGGGTTTTTCTTAGTTTATGTAAGGTCTCCTCTTGGGGAACATCTTACCTAATGTCTCCAAGAGAGGAAAAGTCTAGGATAAAAGATTTGAAACTTAGGAAATGTAGCGAGTGGAATAACCACTAAGAGGAAAGTCATATGCCAAGAAAGGTCACACTCTTGGAGGACATCAAACCTAGTGACACGACCAAGAAGAAGACACATCACAAGAAGTAAGAAGACTACACAATGAAACATAATAAATAGTCTAAGATCTCCAAAATGATAATGCCAATGTATGCCCCCACTTTAAAGAAATTGCTAACACCATGTCATGAGAAATTACTTTAAAGTAGAAAATGATAAATGCTAACAATAAAGAAGAAATGAGAGCTTATTTGGAAAGCCCTGTTGCCAAGTCATGTTTTTAAATGAACCTACATCATGAAAGAGGGGTTGCCCCCCAAAAAAAATACCAAAATTACATAAGGGATCCATGGATTTTGTGTTAGCATATGTCTTTGCTACAATCATATTATAGAGTGTAGAAATGCTATCATTCTAGAAATAACTCATGGAATAGGAAGAATGACGCATAGAGAGTGGAAACAAAGAAAAGATTTTAAATCAACATGGAAGAGACCTAAATGTCTCAACACCTTGCATCATCCTCATAATGAAAACACAAGACAAATATAAAGATAAAGGTTGAAAACATATACAAGAATGAAGGTAAAAATAGGGGAATGAATTGAAGATACATCAAATAGAATGATATGGGGGATCACATTATAAAAATTTAATCAGATGGTCCAAGTATAATTATACCTTTTCCCTTTCTTGTTGATGCCAAGAAGTGATCCAACACTGAGACTTTGAATGTAGGTCTCACTTTCTTATACTCTACCCTCAACTTATTTTCATCAATCTCTACCATGTCATTACTCCATTTGTTCAATTTTAAGACTTTTGTAATTTCCTCTTTTGTAACCTAGGCCATCTCCTACCTAGAATGGGTTCTGAATACCCTAATAAGAGGGTCATAATTAGCAACAATGACCTTGATAAGTTCAATGTCCAAATACATGTTGGGGACAATCAATTTAGCAATATGCAACCTCCAGGGGTTGCAAATTGGAATGTGGGAATTCTTGCTACCAAACCAACTTTGGAAAAGTGTCCACCAAGTGTACAATAGTGTAGCATCCTTAATGGTACATTTTCTATAGATAATGCCATATGTAACCTTAGGGACATGAAACATGTGTTTCCCTAATTTCTTCTTAGTTGTTGAGGGTGACAATTGGTGAAAGAAGTCTTGGACTAAGGGTATTACCTCTGTTTTGGAACCAAGGAGTTGGACCTTCAGTACCATATCTAATGAGTAATTTCACCTAGGCTTGACTGGTTTAAAATAGGGATTTTTAGTTTTAGGTGAAGATTTGATGCAAAGAGTGACTAAAATCATAAATTAAAAACAATCTAGATGAATGTCAAACCTTAAAATAATTCGTAATTGGAAATCAAATGACAATAGTTTCAATTAAATGAAAACTTGAGTAATTTCTAGCTCAATAAGCATGAATTTTACTTACTGGTTTAATGACATGGAAAACCCTAGTTTGAAGATGCCAAGAACTTGAAATGCACTATAAAAATTTTAGAATGCTTTTTTAATTAACAACAAGATTTAAAGCAAGATTTTATGGCAAAAAAATCCCTCAATTCAGTATAAAAACATTAACTTCACCATTACTATACACTCACATGATCTAGAATGGCTCCATGATGTTCTTTTTAGAAACTTTGAATTATTGTTGAGTTTCCTCTTCAAAAAATGTAATTAATTAGTCTTGGAAATGAATTAAAGGGGCACATATTGTCCTCACCAACCATAGGATCATACTTGTCTATTTGGATTTAAACATTTTCACATTAAAATCAAATGAAAACAAAGTGTTTTTTATTGTCTCCTATTTTGCCAAAATTTGATCAGAATTAGACTAAAACAAACCTGAAAACTTTGCCAAAAATTATACAAAAATCAGATCCTATTTATAGTAAACTGCATCTACTATTATAAAACTACATATGTTAATGAGAACCACAACTACCACTGTAAACTGCATATGCTACCGAAAACTACAACCAAATGTCAAATGGCATATCTATTAAATCTGAACCTGAATTGCCTAACAATCAAAAAAATGAATTTCACTATCACAGCCTAAGGTCACACAATCAAAACCTATCTCTAATTATCCTTTCATAGTGATCTCTTAACAGAAACCAAAAAGATTTTCTCACACTTTTCATCATTGAACATTTTAGTATCATTTAGCCCTAGTCATATTTTAGGGTCCTCTTTACCTTCAAATCAATCAGAATTATTAGGATAGTCACCTTTGTAGATTTTAAAATAGGCCAATTTTCCATGCTTTGGATAAACCTTTCCTTCAACGAAAATTGTCATAGAACCAAGTCATTTGTCACGCCAGTTATCTTTTGTCATTTTGGTGAGTCTTTTCCATCTTGTCAATCTATTTTGGGAACTCACTTTGTCTCTTACAAAAGGTCCTTTGACAAACTAAATTGAATCCTAGACTAAACTTTGCATGATTTGTAACCTCTTCTCAAATCTCCCAAAGTTGAAAGCATGCCTACACTTTAGCATACTTAGACATAGTCATTATAGAACACCATCATTTTAGACATTAATCAGTATTTAACATCCTTTATTTTCTAAAAAAAAAAGAGACCAAAAACATAGTTGCATTAGCATTCGTTCCTTATATCCAAAAAAATCCAAAAAAAAAAAAGAGGACTAAAATCATATCATTCATAGACATAGTTCTACATCATCTGCATTTTTAGCATTTATTACATGGTTGAAACAAGGTCCAAAAGGAAACAAAGAGAAATAGATAATCCACAAGACTTTATCAATCCATTTTCAAACCCCCCATTAGGGACATCAAGACCTCACAAAACATTATTGGAAAAATTTATCACTAGAGACCCACAAGGACGCATTTTAGTTGAAGACTTAGACATTATTGCCCAAGATCCAGAATTTGCCTCTTTTGTACATGAATACTTGGCACAAGATCCTCAACAATATCTAACAAAAAAATTAGTAGAAGGTTGCACATTACCTCCTTGATTTGACATTCATGCATTGCAAACTTCATCTACCCAAGGGGGAAACATGATGACGTCTAGTGCCTCTATCCCTCAAGTAACTACATCTATACCAATTGGAGTACCTACCCAAAGTGTTAAAATAGTACATAAATCACCATTTTTTACATTGAGCATGACACAAGGACTTAATTTTACCATAGGATCATCATCCTAAAATCCCTTCAACACCAATACTAGAAGCAAAAGACCTAAAGTTAGCATAAAAACGACAAATGTTATACCAAACATCAACATAACTAGTTCCATTCCACAAATAGTGGTTTCAAAAATGGGACACATACCTACACTGAACCAAAATATGTCACATAACATTGGGTTTCAAAACACTTACATAGACCCCAACAATTCAACCAACACATCATTGACACAAGTGGATTTTCTTTAAACAAAAATGCAAGCCCTTCAACAACAAATGGACAACATGGAGATGTGTAGCAAAAAGACATTTTCAGCAAAAGACTTATGTCCATTTCCCTTTGAAAAAGCTTTATACATGACACCCTTCCCACATGGATATGTTATACCAAACTTGCCTAAGTATAATGGGAAGTATAATCCTATTGAACATATTAGGGAATTTTCCACAATGTGCATAGATGTTGCATATGACCCCACATATCTCATGAGACTTTTTCTATGAAGCCTTGTGGGAATAGCACTTGAATGGTTTTATCAACTTCCATATGGCATAAGTTCATGGGGTGAACTTTCTAAAATATTATTCAACATTTCCCCTTTAACATTCACAATGAAATCATAATAGCATCCTTATGTCACACCACACAAGATGAAGGAGAGAAATTTATCACCTTCTTCTAGAGATGGACGAGTCTATTTAGTCAATGCCCTATTGAAATACCTGAAAATAAAAAGGTCACCATATTCCAAGAAAACCTAAATTTAAAATTGAGAAGTGACCTAAGAGTACACTGTTCCACTTATTTTTTGGAACTAGTAGAAAAGGGTATCATACTTGAAAAGGCTCTCATTGACAAAGTGAAATCAAGATGTCAAACATGAATCCCAACATTCAAAACACCCATAATGATAGGAAAAAATTTTGGTCCTAAAACAAGAACGTAACTAATGATGGAATTGTCGATGCTAAAACCCTACACACAGGACCAATCATTACATCTAGAGGACACAAACCCTCTAATAACACACCGAATAATGCTAACCAAACTGCCAATTTTATCCAAAACACGCAACAACCACAACCGCAAAGGAGATTTCCAAAATTTAAATTCACTCCCCTAAGGGAACCTACTGAATCAATCTTCAAAGAACTGATAAAGCACAAAGTCATACAACTTCATGAGCCAAAAAAATATGATTTGGGATAATTTAAACCCTCTTGATAGGATGACAACACTTTTTGTGATTTCCACCAAACTAAGGGACACAATCTACCACAATGTCAATAGTTGAAGAACATTATATAGGATCTCATTGAAAACAAAACTATTGAAGTCAATGGATAGAAATAGACATCCTCAAACAGTGACAACAAGGTATTTACTGATCCATTACATGACCATGGAAAAGGAAAAGCCTCTAGTTCAGGAAATAAGACCAATAATTCATCCAACTATGCTAATTTCAAGTATGACTATAACCACAACCCAATCATAAATCACATTCGAGTTGTCGATGAAAATATCAGCACTATTACGATAAAGAAAAGTTTTTAATTTTTGTCAACACTTGCTGAACTAAGATAACCATCCAAGGTCCTCTTCTGCAACAACAAACATAGTCCTCCAAGTCTCAGTTCAATTTACTTGACCAGTTGGGGAAGACCCCAACACAAATTTCTATCTTGGAACTGTTGAGTGTATCATTTGATCATTGATGTATTTTAGACAAAGCTTTGCAAAGAATGACCATCCCCACCAACCTAGATTTCAATCATTTCCAAGAGATGGTAGGATACCTAACCAACTCTCATCATGCTACCTTCTCTAAACAAGATTACTTAATGGAGAAGATAGACAACAATGACCCCTTGCACCTCAAATTTCTTGTTCATAAAAGGAAAGTTAGATGAATCTTGGTAGATGGAGGAGCAAGGTTGAATCTTTTCACCTTGAAACTTGTTAAGGCATTAGGTTTCTCAGAGGTGTGTGTGGACACTATTAAGATCATTTTCATTAAGGAATATGATGACAAAGAATGATCATGTAAAGGAGTTGTAACTCTCCCCATCAGAATTGGTCCTAAAATTATGGATACCAACTTCTAAGTCGTGGATCTCATTGTTCCATATAATATTTTATTGGGAAAACCATTGATACATGCTATGAAATATGTCCCTTGCACTTACCATCAATGTCTTAAATTCCCATACAATGGCACCAAGATCATGATAGATGGTGATACTAATCCTTTCCAGTATTGCACTAACCTATGAAGAATACCCCAACAACATGTGTCTATTAATTAGGAGGCTTCATCATCCAACTCATCCCAATGTATCAATCTATCCACTCTTTCCAAAACATCTACTTCCCAAACACCAGCTTCCACTCCAAAGGTCAAAAATCCAAGATAAGGTTTGTGCAGAGTATCATATAAAATCATATTATTGTATTATCTAATTGGTTCCTCCTAAATCATATGGTCTACCAATGATAGATACAAGACAATCCATTATCACATTACATGTCCCTCCCATAATGAATTTTACAAAATAGGGGGAATTAAGTAGAGAAGCTATAAATCAAGATGTAACCTCTTGGTTATACAAAGGAAACAATGAAGAACCTTCTCTACCTACTCAAATACCTATAGATCAATATGGAAAAGGTTTTATGATAATGAAAAACAAAGGATATTACAGACATAGTGGGCTAGGACTACATCAGAATGGGAGGACTGAACCCATCATTATCTCTAAGCGACCAAAAGGCCTGGGGTTGGGGTTTCAACTGATTAATATTGACATTTCTAGTACCTCGACTCCATCACACAAGAGGAAGTAAGTGCTTCCAAAGATATCAAGACATCTAATGAGCCATCTGACCAATTCTACTACAATTCCCTTGACTTTAATGAATAGGAGTGGGATTCCCTCTCCTCCACAACTTTCATGGACCTCGATAAACTATTTGGGGAACTTGACCAAATACTTAATCCCTCACAAAATCCACCTAAATCCTGTCCTCAAATGCCTTTGACAAAAGAAGAATTTCTCAAACATTAATTTTGGGAATCCATTGATCCTACCTCTTGTGAACTGAGTGAACCCACTTCTAATAACCAAACCTTTATGATGGGTCCACCTCAGAATCTACCTATTACCAAGAAAACGAATAAGGAGGATTTGATAAGAAACTTTTATGACCAAGTCAATAGGTATATCCTCACCCTATTAGCCTCTACCTTTGACACTTTCAATGATGACATGCCCTTGGTCCCCTAGCTTATCGATTGGGATCAGCAAGATATCTCCAACTTAGATACCTTTGAGAATGATGAAGCAATAAATGAGTTCATGGAACTATGAGAAGGCATACCTAGTGGTGACCATAAGGTTGTATTTACCATAGAATTAGATAACATGGTTTATTTTGGGGAGTTTTTTCACCCCTCTAATCACAAAAGTAGAAACAATAAGAAATGCAATGAAAAAAAAATGATGAGTCCCTAGCTGAAAATCGAAAGGTGCCTTTAGATGATTTAAAAGTAAAAAATAAGGACACATCCAAGGGCGAAAACCTCTTTGAGGCACCCAAGGATGGAGGGTTGAAAATTCTCCCCATTTCTCAAGAAAATTCACCAATGTTAGTTGAGGAATCTGTGGAGACCAACATAGGCACTGAACATAATCCTCGGGTAATCTATTTTGCAGCATATTTGACATAAATAGAGCAACTTGAATTTCGTAACTTATTCATAGAAATATAGATCAACTTTGCATGGTCATATTCTAAAATGCTTGGATTGGATCCTAACCTAGTATTACTATTGAGAAATGTGCCTCAAACTCAATGGAAAAGACTCTAGTTCTATCCCTGAGCATAAAAGTTCTTAAGTGTTCTATTTTAAGTCCTTACCACCATACTGCGGTCATCTGTTCACTGACACACAGTAGTGTGGTTACCGCTATACCACATAGCCTCTTATTGGGCACAATGGTTAAGTAGTGGAACCGCGATACCACAAGGTTGTTCGAGACATGGTGCAGTCAAGCGGTTACCACCACACCACGGAAGCTCTTCCCTTGGGTTGTGGTGGTGCGGTTATCACCATACCACGAGTGGTCATTGTGTTAGTGGTGGTGACACGGTGAGCCTTGGCAATCTGTTTGGCAGTTCACCACCATACCACAAGAAACTTTGGACAACAGATCGGTAGTGCGGGATGACCACTATACCACGGAGGTGTATAGTTGGTCTGGTGGTAGTGCAGCTAACTGCTCCACTGTAGGTGTCTTCGGCCTATTGATCGATAGCGAGGTAAACTGCCATACTGTGGGGACTGGTTGATTGGCTCACGGTAGTGTGGTGTGAAGAGGAGGAAAGTTTTTACTCATTGACTACTGATGTGTGTGTCAATCCTTGGTCATTTTCTGACTAGGTAGAGGTCATTTGGGTGTCTAAGCAGTTCCACAGTTTGAAGTTGAATTGAACCAGTTGCAGAGGAAAATGAATCAGTCGAGGTGGTGCTATACATTGCAATGTACAGGAAATTTGTTGGGTTTGATAGTGGGTTTGATAGTTGGTTTGATGGTTTGGTAATTTAGAGTTTTCTGTTGTTTTGTAAAGTTCATTGTATGTAGAAAAGGGAGCATTGTAACAGTGAGATATTCTATACAAGAACAATCTAGAATTTGCTGCTGTATTAATATTATCATCAGAAAAGGAGTCTGTAACTTGCATGTAAAATATTTTGTTGTAATACAGGTGATATTTCTTTGGTGTGGTGGTTTTTTCTCCTGTAAGGGTTTTCCCACATAAATATGGTGTCAATTGTGTTATGTGTTTATTTCTCTATTTGGTTATTTTATTTCATGTGCATCTTAATGAACTGTGATTGTAAAAATTAAAAGGCATATCTCTCTTCTCCTCTAAGTCTTGGCATTAGGAAAATTTGTTCCCCAATCAAATTTTTCCTAACAAGTGGTATCAGAGTCTGGCCAGTTGTATTATCCTTGTGGGTAGGTTGGTTTTTTGTGTCAATTTTTATTTAGTGGGAGTTTTGTAGAAGTCTTGAAATTTGTCTAATTACATATTTATATGGCAACAACATGTATGTCTAGAAGAATTGAAATTGAGAAATTCAATGGAAACAATTTTGAGTTGTGGAAACTCAAAATGGAAGATTTGTTAGTTGATCGTGAGCTTTGGGTTGATGTATTTGTAATGAAACCTACAACCATGAAGCAAGAGGATTGGGCCCTCACAGATTGAAAATAAAAAGGGTTGATAAGACTTTGTTCTCTTGAATGTTCATGAAGAGAAGACTACCTCTTTGTTGTGGAAAATACTGGGAGGTATTTATTAGGGAAAGTCCTTGGTAAATAACTTGTTCTTAAGGAAGAATTTGTACTCTTTGAAGATGGAGGGAGGAACATCTATTACTGATCATTTAAATACCTTTAACATGTTTATTGCTTAGTTAGCATCTGTAAGTGTGAAGATTGAAGAAGAAGATCATTGTATGCTCTTGTTATGTTCTTTGCTAGATTCTTGGGATAACTTGGTGATGGCGATTGGGACCATGACAACCACTTTCAAGATGGAGGATGTGGTTGATTCTTTTTTATTAGAAGAGATGAGAAGGAAATGTTCTGAGATGGTGAAGGAGGCTCTTTTTGTTCGAGGCAGATCAAAATAAAAAGGCAAGAAAAAGGACAAAAGGTCCAAATCGAAATCAGAAGGGAGATCAAAGTCTCTTGGTAAGAGTCCAAGGTGAAGTGTTGGAATTGTAGGCAACCTGGTCATGTCTGAAAGGATTGGAAAGAGGAGAAAAATAAGTGGAAGAAAAATTCTTTCTGACAATGATTCTTCTTAGAGTGATGCAGATGATTTCATTGCAGCCTTGGAAACTCGGGCATCAGATGATGTCTGGCTGATTGATTCTAGAGCATCTTTCCATATGAAATCTCATAGAGACTGGTTTACAAAGTATGTAGAATGCGATGGTGGAAAGGTGTATCTTGCAAGCGATTCATCTCTAGAGATAGTTGGTTGTGGAAGAGTCGGAATTCAATTTCCTGATGGAATAATTGAAGGAATTGATGGTGTAATGCATATACTAGGTCTGGCTCAAAATTTACTCTTTGTAAGAAAGTTGAACGATGTTGGAGTGCAAATCTCATTCTCAAGCAATGGTTGTAAAATGACTAGATGCTCCTTGGTGTTGGCTAGGGGTGCCCGAATTGGTACTATGTTCATGTTGGATGCAATGGATGTTCAATGCAATAGTGTCTCTGCAAAGTCACATAAGGTTGTTTGTAAAGAGGAGAATAACAATGTTCCTTTTGGGGAAAATTCCTTGGAAGTTAAACTTCTAGTAGAAAAGACTATGCTCTGGCATCAAAAGCTTGGTCAAATTGGTGAGAAAGGTTTAGAAGCCTTGAAAAATAAATTCCTAGTTTAGGGGCTTGATGATTGTAACCTTGAATTTGAATTATGTGAACATTATATATATGGTAAACATCATTGTGTTTCATTTTACTCTAGTCCTCATAAATCTTCTGGTGTTCTGGATTATATTCATTTTGATGTGTGTGGTCCAGTGGATGTTGATTCTTTATCGAAGTCAAAGTATTATGTTTCTTTCATTGATGATTATTCAAGAAGGGCATTTGTGTATTTCTTAAAAAGTAAATCAGAAGTGTTCAGTCATTTTAAGGAATTTAAAAACCTTGTGGAAAATCAGACTAGAAGAAAAATAAAGTGTCTAAGGATTGACAATGGCAATGAGTTTGTTATGATGAGTTTGAAAGGTATTTCAAAGACCATGGGATTAAGAGGTATAAAAAAACACCTTACACTTCACAACAAAATGGAGTTTTTGAAAGGTTGAACAGGACGTTGATGGAGAAGGCTAGAAGTATGTTGAGCAATGTTGGTTTGGAGCAAAAGTTTTGGGTTGAGGCTATGGCTATAGCATGTTACTTGTTGAATAGGTCTCCTTCATCAACACTTGTTGAGAAAAATCCTATGGAATCTTGGTCTGGTAAGAATCCCTCTCTGAGACATATTTGAGTCTTTGGCTGTGAAGCATATGTTTATGTGTCGGATGTGAAGAGATCTAAGTTGGAAAAAAAAGCTGAAAAACTTATCTTCATTGGGTATGGTCTTGGTGTGAAAGGATACAAGCTTTGGAATCCTATGACTAAGAAGGTATTGTACAACAAAAGTGTAATATTCTAGGAACTGAAACCTTCTTCAGTGGATCTGTAGTTAGGGATGAAAGAAAAAGAAGAGAAGAATGATGTTGTTGAGATACCTCTAACTCTAGAAAAAGAGGAACAACATATTGAAAGTGTACCTAAATCTTAGGAGAGTTCAAGCAGCTCTGAGAGTTCTAAACAAGAACAAGAACTGCAACCTCAGCCTCAGCCTGTGAGGAGGTCTACATGTGAGAAGAAACAACTAGATAGGTATGGATTCTCTATGTTAGATTCTAGTTGTGGCTATGCTTTGATTACTAATGCTGATGATCCTAGGATAGTAAAAGAGGTAGTTGAAATGTCTGATTCAGATTCCTGGTTTGAAGCCATGAATGAAGAAATGGCATCATTAAGGAAAAATGATACTTGGGATTTGGTTCCATTTCCTGAAGGTAGAAAGCTTGTGGGCTGCAAATGGGTGTTTAAAAAGAAAATTGGTCTGGATGGCTATGTTGAAAAGTATAAAGTGATGTTGGTTGCAAATGGTTATTCCCAGGTAGACGGAATTGATTATGGGGAAAAAATTTCTCCTGTAGCAAAGCTAACATCTATCAGATTTATTTTATCACTTGCAACAACATATGATTTGGAGATTGAGCAGATGGATGTGAAGACATTGTTTCTTCATGGTGATATTGAAGAAGAAATTTATATGTCCTAGTCTGAGCACTTTGTGAGAAAAGGTAAAGAAAATCTGCTTTACAAGTTAAAAAAATCTTTGTATGGTTTGAAACAATCACATAGAATGTGGTACCAGAAATTTGACACATTTGTTTTGTCATTGGGATTTTTAAAATCAAAATCAGATCATTGTGTGTACTACAAGACTTAAAATGATTAGATTCTTATTATTTATCTTTATGTTGATGATATGTTGTTCATAGGAAATAGTAAGTTAATGATTTCTGATCTAAAATCTTAGTTGTCTACAAAGTTCAAAATGAAAGATCTTGGTGCAACTAGGTATATTTTGGGGATGGAAATAACTAGGGACAAAATAAGCAGAAAGTTGTGGCTTAGCCAGAGTAAGTATATTAACACTGTTCTTGAGAGATTTGGTATGAATGATTGCAAGCAGCTAGTTGTTCTAATTTTGCAGGGAACAAAGATATCTATTGAAGATTGTCCAAAATCTCCTACTGAGATGGAGGACATGACCAAAGTTCCTTAGCTAGTGTAGTTGGCAGTTTAATGTATGCAATGGTCTGTACAAGGTTAGACATTACCCAAACAGTGGGAGTTCTTAGCAGATTGATGGTGAATCTAGAAAGGACATATTGGGATGCTATGAAAAGAGTGTTTAGATATGTGAGGGGCACTTCGAGATATGCTCTGTGTTATCATGGAAATTTGGTTGGATCACAGAGGACTCTCAACATTCATGGATATGTAGATTCTAATTGGGCAGGGAAAATTGATAGCAGAAGGTCCATTAGTGGATATTGTTTCATGATGAATGGTGGTGCAGTTAGTTGGATGAGCAAGTGGCAGGTTGTAGTCACTTTATCTACTATGGAGGCTGAGTACATGGCAGAAAATCACGCCTGTAAGGAATCCATTTGGATTAGAATAATGTGTTATGATATTGTTATTGATTGTGACAATCAGAGTGTTATTTTTCTAGCGAAAAATCCAACTTTCCATGCCAAGACGAAACATATCGATGTGTAGTATCACTTTGTACGAGATATGGTGGAGGATGGAAAGGTCGGTTTAGATAAGATTGATGCTCTGAAGAATGTTGTTGATGCATTGACAAAGACAATGAGCATATAAAATTTCAGATGGTGTGCAAGTTCAATGGGCCTTGGGGTCCAAAATTTTCAATGACTTCAAGTATTGAAGAGGGTTTTGTGAGTTCTTCGTCAATTGGGAGATTGTTGATAAACATGCCTCAAAATCACTAGAAAAGACTCTAGTTCTATCCCCAAGAAGCAAAGTTCTTAAGTGTTTTGTTTTAAGTCCTTACTGCCATATTGGGGGCATCTATTCACTGAGGTGCAGTAGCATAGTTACCGCTATACTGCGGAGCCTCTTATTGGGCACAATGGTTAAGTGGTGGAATCACAATACCGCAAGGATGTTCGAGACATGGTGTAGTCAAGCAATTACCGCCACACCATGGAAGATTTTCCCTTGGGCTACTGTGGCGTGGTTACCGCAATAATACGAGTGGTCATTGTGTCAGTGGCGATGACATGGTGAGCCTTCGCAATCTGTTCGACAGTTCACCACCATACCATGGGAAGCTTTGGACAACAAAGCAATAGTGCAGGATGGTCACCGCTACACCATGGAGTTGTAAAGTTGGTCTGGGGGTAGTGCAGTTAACCACTACACTACAAGTGTCTTCAGACTATTGAGTGGTAGCAAGGTAAATCACCATACCGTGGGGACTGGTTGACTGGCTCGTAGTAGTGCAGTGTGAAGAGAAGGAAAGTTTTGGTTCATTGACTGCTGATGTGTATGTCAAACCTTGGTTGTTTGTTGACTGGGTAGAGGTCATTTGGGTGTCTAAGAATTTCGATGATTGGAAGTTGAACTGAACTGGTTGCAGAGGAAAACGAATCGGTTGAGGTGTTGCTATACATTGCAATGTAAAGGAACATTGTTTGGTTTGATGGTTTGATAATTCAGAGTTTTATGTTGTTCTATGAATTTCATTGAATGCAGAAAAGCGAGCATTGTAACAGTGAGATATTATATACAAGAACAATCTGGAATTTGTTGTTGGAGTAATATTGTCATCAGAAAGGGAGTCTGTAACTTGTATCTAAAATATTTTGATGTAATACAAGTGATCTTTCTTTGGTGTGGTGAGTTTTTCCCTATAAGCGTTTTCCCACATAAATCTAGTGTCAATTGTGTTATGTGTTTATTTCTCGATTTGGTTATTTTCTTTCAGGTGCATCTTAATGAACTACAATTGTAAACATTAAAATGCATATCTCTCTTCTCCTTTGATTCTTGGCATTAGGAAAATTTGTTCCGCAATCAAATTTTTCCTAACAATTACACCATTCTCCATTACAACTAGGTGTTAAACCTGTGAAGTAGAAATTAAGGAAAATGCACCCGCAAATCACTTTATTAGTCAAAGTTGAACTAAAGAAACTATTGGATGTTGGCTTTATCATATCAATTGACTATGTAGAATGGATTTCCAATCTTGTACCAGTAATGAAACCAATAGGTGGCATCCACATATATATAGATTTATGAGATATAAACAAAGCAAGTCCTAAGGATTACTGTCCTTTACCAAATATTGACATGATTATGGACCTAACAAAAGGACATGAAATGTTATCTCTCATGGATGGTTTCTCAGGATAAAATCAAATCAGAATCACACCTAAAGACCAACACAAGACAAATTTTATTTGTCCATGGGAAACTTATTGTTGGAACATCATGCCTTTTGGACTTAAAAATGCTAGATCTGCATACCAACGCGCCATGGCAACCATTTTCCATGATCTCATACATATTGTCATGGAAGACTATGTGGATGATCTAATAGTTAAATCATTGACAAGGGTTGATCACTTATGGGTCCTAGATAAGATTTTTCAATGACTAGAAGAATACAAAGTAAGGCTAAATCCAAAAATATGTGTATTTGGCATGCAATCAGGAAAAATTCTTGGATACATTATTTCTAGACAAGGCATTGAGGTGGAACCAACAAAATTGAAAGCTATAATGGACATGCCTTCACTGGCCAATATAAGTCAACTATGAACACTACAAGGGAAACTGTAGTCTATCAAAAGATTCATAGTGCAGTTAGCAGATAAAATACATCCCTTCCAACATCTACTTAGAAAGGGTATAGTTTGTATGGAAAGATAAATTCCAAGAAGCTTTTCAAAAGATCAAGGATTACCTACTTACACCACAAGTGCTAATTCTACC
The DNA here is from genome assembly GCA_007115665.2 of Sequoiadendron giganteum. Lineage (NCBI taxonomy): Eukaryota > Viridiplantae > Streptophyta > Pinopsida > Cupressales > Cupressaceae > Sequoiadendron > Sequoiadendron giganteum. The sequence continues at coordinate 470,787,433 of CM021106.1, read as the reverse complement.
TATTGGTCGATGACCTTTGAGACTCTACATTTCAGCAACCACATCAATGCTAGGAGCCTTACTTGCATATAATGATAATGAGGGCTATGAAAGGGAAATATATTATATCAACCATACTTTGGTGGGATATGAGATAAATTATAGTCCCATAGAATGTGCTTTTCTTGCAGTATTATTCGCTACTCAAAAACTTAGGAACTACATGTTAAGCCACAAAAAAATGTTGGTCACAAAGATAGATCATTTGAAGTATCTCCTTAGTAAAGCAACATTAATAGGATGACTAGCTAAATGGGTAATGGTACTCAATGAGTATGATATCCAGTATGTAAAAAGAAAAGCTATAAAAGGAAAATTTATTGCTGACCAGTTGGAAAACGCACTGATTAAGGTGGATCATCCTCTAGTTGCATATTTTCCTAATGAATTCATCTTCACCCTTGACACAAAAATGACATAGAAGTTATACTTTTATGGGTCCCACACAAATCATACTTTAGGGGCAGGCATATTATTTATCACACCATAGGGCGACACTATTCCTAAGTCATTCATAATTTCTTTTCCATGCACCAATAATATAGGAGAATATGAGGCTCTTGTAACTAGATTACAAATGGAAATCAAATGGAAGATCAAGCACCTACAAGTTTTTGGAGATTCTCAGCTGGTAGTCTGAAAAGTTAATGATGACTATGAAACCAAAGATGAAAAGATCACCCCATACAATCGGATGGAAAATATTTTCAAATAATATTTTTCCAACCATTGGTTCACTCTTGGACATACCTAACAACATGCCTAAATTCAAGTTTTTGGTAGAATAGATTTTGGTTCTTGCCTTTGACGTCCCAGATTTTGAGATGGTGTGTGAACTTGTTGGTCCCAATTCCCCATGGTACAAAGACATATATGACTACCTCCATGCCCAACCAACATAGGAAACTTATCCGTAAGTCTTCCATGTATACCATCATCAAATATACACTTTATAGACGTTCCCTAGAAAACACATTATTGATATGTCTTGATACTGAAGAAGCATAAGTGACCTTATGTGGGGTACATGAGGGTATATGTGGATCCCAATCTAGTGGTCACACCTTAGCTAAAAATATTATAAGGCTAGGTTATTATTGTCCTACGATGGAAAAGGACTCGTACATCTTTGTCAAGAAATATTGGCAGTGCTAGATTCACGAAGACTTGATACATGCACCAGCATAGGAGATCTATCCAATAACTTCACCATGGCCATTTTCCCAATGGAGACTTTATCTCATCCGTAAGATACATCCTACATCCTCCAAAAGTCATAAACTCATCATTACGGTGACTGAATACTTTACAAAATGGATTGAAGCCATTCATATGACCTACATTATTGGAATAAAAATTTCTAAGTTCATCCTTAACTACATCATTTGTTGGTATGGCGTTCCTCAATCCATAATCACGGATAATGACCGCCCATTTAAAAACCAAGAAGTTTGTCACCTTTGCCAAGAATTCCATATTCAACACCACTTTTCCACTCCATATTACCCACAAGGTAACAACCAGGCTGAGGTGTCTAACAAAACAATCCTCATAATCCTTAAAAATATTGTCAATGATGTTGGCTGTGATTGAAATTTATAGCTTAATCCCACCCTCTAGGCTTACCGCACAAGCATTGACACTCTCATCGACACAACTCCACATTCCTTGGTATTTAGTTCTAAATCCATCTTTCCTATAGAGGTCGAAATTCCTTCCCTACGGGTATCTTTGAAAGGGCATATTGACAATAAAGAGTACCATGTGTCAAGACTACATGAGATAGAGTTCCTAGATGAACGAAGGTAAAAGACACTAGATCACCTCCAAGCATATCGAAATCGTCTCCGTCACATCTATAACAAGAAATTCTTGGGTCAACATTTTGACATTGGTGACCTAGTCTTAATGAAAAATAAAAACAATCAAGAAGAAAGAGAAAAACCAGGAAAGTTTGAACCAAACTAGTTAGGGCCTTACATTGTTACAGAAACCTTTGGATCAGGAGCATACTATCACTCTACATCAGAAGGAGAACCATTATCAGCACTAATCAACAACCTTCATTTGAAGAGGTTCTATACAAATCTTTTGAGAACCTTGTCTTAATCATAGGAAAATTTAAAAAAAAGAAAAAAAAATGTTACCTTGATGAAAACCTAGCAAACATGCATCTTTGTAACACCAATTTTTTTTTTGAAAAATCAACAAAATAGTAAAGAGAAATAATTCAACCAATAGTGAAAACCACTTCGGTGGTGCTTTGGATAAGTACCATGGTGAAAACCTGGAAAATAGGTGCCATGTGTAGTCAACTATGCTCCTGCGTCTACCATTATTCCAATCTAATGACCCTTTTATACCACTTATCCTACTTATCCATGCACCTTATCATTTACCGTCCTTATTATCACTGAAAATAAATGGTTTTCCTTTCTATAACTTGGAATGATTGACATCAAGTATACTCCACATCCCCATTTCATCCTATTGGTCTTATACCTGACTGGGGGAAAATACTCGGCCTATGTCATTTGGATCTTGCACTTGTTGTTATGAGGTTGTAAAATGTCCTAAAAAAATCCAAAAAAATCATAAAACTTGAAAAAGACAAAAGAATCAAACCATGTCAAAACCCAAAAACATTCAGATATCTTTCAAAAAAACAAAAAAATAGAGTCAAAGATAGTTGTGTCAGTCAATTTTCATCATGTTGAACTATGTTGCCTCTGCAACTAGACGTAGGAAAGGCCATCTCTTGATACGCCCCCGAGGCATTAGGTCAGTCTTTCTAGTTTTTTCAAGTATCACACAATAAAATCATGACTCAATTATTTTTCGATCAAACAAAGTCAATGGTCATGTTGAACTATGAGGTCTCTATGTGTACAATATAGGCAAGGCCATCAATTGATGAGCCCCTGAGACTGCACTAGGTCAGTCCTTTAGGGTTCATCATATTCGTTATCACACACATCAAATATCCTCAAATAAAGAAAATATTTTTCATTTAGTCTTGTCAGTCAAAGTCTATGTCGAACAAAGTTGCCTCTATGACTAGACATAGGCAAGGCCATCTGTCAATGTGGCTTGAGGCATTAGGTTTGTCAAATTAAAATCAAGATGCAATCATATGGTCAATAAGACAAAGTCATTGGTCATGTTGAACTATGAGGTCTCTGCGTGTATAACGTAGGCAAGACCATTAATTGATGAGCCCCCGAGGCCACACTAGGTCAATCCTTTAGGGTTCATCATGTTAGTCAAAATAAGTCAACAAGGTCATCAATTCAAACCAACTAAATTTCTGAAACACTCAAATAACCAAAACAATCAACCTATGTCTTATACAGATTGTGTCCTTGAAAACAAACATTATCATTTAGTCAAGCATCACCATTGCCTTATACAAGTGGTCTCATGATTGAAACTAGACTCAACATCTTGTACGATATGTGTCTTTCTAAAATCAAACTTTATAATTGCCTTATACAGGTGGTCACATGATCGAAACTAGACTTGATGTCTTATTTAATGTGTCATTCCCAAAATCAAGCTTTATCAAACAAGCATCTTATCAAACTTCTAGACAATTAAACAACAAACAGATCAAATTTTGGCAAATATTCTTAGTGGCTATTGACATTATGGCTTGTTTTGTCTAATATTTTCATTTGGATTTGTCTTTGAGTTTGGTTACTAGCTTTCTTGAGGATGTCCCATGAAGGATTTAGAGAAGCAAGGATATCTCATGACTCTTTTTCTTTGACTGTTGTTTGTCTATTGTCTTTTGGCTTTGTCTTCGAGTCAGGTTACTAGCTTCCTTGAGGATGTCCCATGAAGGATTTAGAGGAGTGATGATGTCTCATGACTTGTCTTTTATTTGATTGCTATCTATGGATTGTCTTGACAAAAATACTGGGGAATTTTTTCCCTTAGTATGAGTTAGGACACTCCTTGTTTGCAACTGTCTGTTTTTAGCAGGTGGATGACCTTGCAAACCTTTTTCTATCTCATATCATACTGTTTTTTATTCATTTATATAATTTAAAGCCCAATGAGGATTAATGCAAGGCCTATTATGTTTCAAAAACTATTGAATATTTTGAGATTCTTTTAACATCCATGTCTTCTATGCTACTATTTATCTTTTTCGCTCTAACATTTCTTCTTTTTTGCATCTTCACCACCCTTATCCATGTTCATCTATCCTTTTTTCCTCCATCTTCTAGTTCTCTCATCCTCGTCGATAGCACACTCATGTTCTATGAACCCACTTATCCTCTTGAGGGGGCATACCACTACCTCCTCATCATTCTCCCTTTCACTGAGGCATGTTTTGACTAATTTTCTTGTACACAATGTGATAAACAACATTGTATCAAAGAGGGGAAAATTGTAGACACTAAAAATTGTTCTAAGCCTGTGACCCTTAACTTCTTCATAATTAAATAATTAATGTTAATTATTTAATTAATTCATTCTTACCTTTATTCTTTCTTGACTAATTAAATAAATATATTTATTTAATTATGTCGCTAATTAAATCTATCCTCTATTAAATAATCATTTTTAAATTATTTAATTAGTTCATGTCACACTTTCAAATATAATTAAATAATCACTTTAATTATTTAATTATTCCTTAGCCTTTTCTCCCTTTAATTAAATAAATAAATATTTATTTAATTTAATCCCAAAATCTTGAATGTTGAATTAAATCATTATTTAATTCATAAAAGGACTTATCCATAGCATATTCCTCTATAATTGGATAATCTCTTTGTTATCTAATTAGTAATTTATCACTTATGTCTTGATCTAATTTGATCATTCAGTTATCTGGTGAGATAATATCTGATTGTCTCTAATGAACAGTCTTTTTGTCTTGATCACTTCATCAATCTTATCTTCTACATGCAATATTTATTCTTCTTTGTCTCAACTAGTTTCCACTAGTGATTAAATTATTATTTAATTTAATCCCCACCATTTATGCTTTATCACTTACACTAATTTAACCCTAATCCTATTGCATGTCACATCTTTTAATCTTAATCCTTGATTTATCTTTTTAATCTAAGTTTGTCATTCAAAAATCATAATTTCTATAAATTGGATTTACCTCTATCATTATTACTCCTCCCAAAATCTTATGAGTTTTGGAAGCAACTTTAGAATCTTGAATTTTTTTCTATTATCATTTTCATGAGGCCATACTTGCATGCTTAATTAAAATTTGAGGGCAAGTATCATACTACAATGAAATGGAGAAGAGTAATGGAGGTGGTTCATGGATGTTTGGTAAAATCATTCATTTATGCATTGTTTTTATACTTTTCCATTGTTCTCGATTATTAGATTAGGTTTAGTTTTGAGTTATTCTTGTATTGCTAATCCATGAATTTTCCCTATGCTACAAAGCTCAATTTAATTAAGAGGGCCAAAATAAGTGTTTAAATATAAAGAGGTACATTTGAAAACACTAAATTAAGGCATTATTAAGTCCAATTTAAATAGGAGGGGCCAAACAAGTGAGAAAATGTAAAGGGTTGCATTTTTTGACACTACAATATTGGTTCCTATCAAAATAGGAGACATAACACAAGGATGAAAAGATGAGAATATAAACTATGAAGATTCCATATATTATGAGATGCTCTTAAATCTAGAATCCATCTCCCTGATCCAATACCTATAGAAGAACACATAGCTTTCCCTTTATTTCCTGATGTAGAAGCCAAACTAGAATGACCTTTGTCCTTATTATACTATTTTGAAGAAGAAGAAGAAGTTGACTTAGACATTCTAGAAGGAAAATAAATCTAATTCCTTTTGAGAATATGTTTTAATTCATCAATATCCTTCTTATAACAATAATGTTCATCATGTCTAAGATTTTTACAGTATGAACACGGTGTCTTCTCCTTCTTAGATGATTTCTCTTTGGAAGAGAATTTATTTTTTGCCTGATCTGAATGTGGATTATTCTTTTCTTTCTTTTATTACTTATTAGAATGTTCTAATTCTTTCACCTAACTATCCAACAATGCCTAAGATTTAGGTGACTTGATGAGACCCATCGAGATAAGATTTTTTTGCTCATGTATTAACATCTCTGAATATGATGCAAATGAAGATGTAGTATATGTAGACCCCATAATCAACCTATGAGTATGAAAGATAGAAACAAAATCAACATAATCAGGACCAAGTTTTTTCAATGCATTATACACCAACTGAATGTACTTATCAATTCCACATGATTTGCATTTCTCTCTTAGATCATTAACCTTAGTTATGTAGTCTTGGACGTTGTCAAAGTTCTTACGATCAAGGGTCATCGGTTCATTACCAATTTCATAGCCTCTTACTTCATATGTAATACCATACGAAGATTTAAATTTGTGCCAAGACTTATGCGAATTCTTACATGATTCAATTTGAAACAACAAATCTTGAGAAACTAGTCTACGAAGACATCCAAGAGCTTTGTTATGTTGAATCATCCGTTTTATATTTTTATCTCCATTTGTAGGTTTAGGTACCTTATTTTCAACATATAGATAATGACCTTGAGTCATTAAATCACTCCATGCATGTTGATTCCAATTTGAATAGTTGTATGATGTTAGCAAAGGAACCTTAAATAATCCATGGAAAAGAAGAACAAGAGAAAATAAATCAAAAGAATGCACCAAGAGACCCCCCAAATAACTCAATTAAGAATCCCCCAAACAATATATGATTTTGGCACTTTATACTTAGTGTGATTATAGATGCTAGATGCCAAAAACAACAAACTAGACTTGATTTGCTTACAGATGCCAAATTTGGCCACAAGCTCAAGTATAATTTTTTGATATAAAATGAGATCAATTTGATCATACTGCTAAAAATTACACAAAAAATTGCACCCAAAAATGTTATTGTAGGAGTAAGAATGGAGCTTCAAAAATTCCCAAAACAAAAAAAATGCAACAAAACCTATGAGAAATTACAATTACTAGAAAATCTAGGCTCAAAAATTAAAAAAGTAATCGCAACACTATGAAGAGCATGAAATTCTGCCCCAAATAAAAAATATTCTTGAAAAAAGGAGGTCTTGAGCTTGAGTTATGAGTGTTTGAATATCACCCTTCAAAAGAAAAAATCAAATGGTGAGGGGGCCAAAATTTTCAAAAAGGTGTTGATGTGGCATTGATGCCAAAAAACTTCATGTTAAATTTGACGTCGACTTGGCCATAAAAAAAGAATATGTTGGTGAATATTCTTCAGATATTGGGCTTAAAATTGATGTTTTGGGGCTCGTCAAAGATCAGGAAAAGTACACCAAATATTCCATGAATATTCAGATGTTAGAATATGCATACAAATATTCTATTATCGACAGGGGAGGGAATCTCTATAGGGATTATAGAATATACTTTTATTTGTGGTAGAACCAATGATTAGTCCTAGAATATTCCATATTTTAGGAATCGGTTTATATGAAGACCATCGGTTTTTCTTTAAACATAGTTGGTTTTATTTAATTGACTACTAGTAGTGGGATTTTTATGTTGTAGGGGTCACACCTACCACACTATAGTGACTGATGGATCGTCATACCCTACGTGGTATGAGTCTGCAAGTTTGTAGACTGTAAGGTCTACAGACCAGCTTAAAAACATTTTTATTTTTTATTTTTAAAATTCGACCAAATAAATATTTCTTTTTCAAAAAATTTCAAATTTTTTTAAACCAAATAATTTCTTTTTTTTTAAGAAAAATCATACCAACTACAACTATGGCTGCCTTGTAGTCTAATGACCAAATAGGGGAAAAATTTTCCTCAAGCCTCCAATGAAGTGCCTGGATTTTGATGAATTGGTAGTCAATCTTGGGGTGTTTAGGCCTTCTATATGTGATGGAAGGGTTGATTTTGACCCAAAATGCTCCAAAATTGTAGCTACCTTCTGGATGTGGTAACCACTCTTTAGCTTCAAACCCTCATAGATTTGGCCTCATATGTCCAGTTTGGATGAAACAAAAGAAAAAACTAACTTTCTCAAATACCATGAAATCAATGGTGAGCTCATATTTGCATGAACAATCTCTAATTTGAACCTATAGTACAAAGCCACAAAGAGGAACTCTCCCAAAAATTGGTATTTCTATCAAGTTTTTTAAATTCTCCATATCATCATATGATGCAAGAGAAGAGCATACTCAAATTTTCAAGATCTACCAATATCTCTCCAAAAATGCTATCCAATGGTACCCAAATTTCTTTGATACCATGTTAGAGTTGTATATGGAGATACCCAAGATCTAGAGGCCAAATGGAAAGCACAAAGAGATCAATATGCAATACTAAAGATTACAATGGAATTGATTATCCAAGAATTCCTCTCAATATAAAATATATGAGAACCCCTTGGTTATATAGCCAAGGTGAGAAATAAAATTTGACAATATCATGACAAGTAACTTAATCCTATGACATGAGAAAACTAACTTGACATAAAAGTCAAAAAGATAAGATCTATAAATGAAACCTAAGTCTTCTAGAAAGAATCTTAGGACCTAAGTAAACTTAACATGTGAATATGTTCCCTAAGTCCCTAGTAAGTGAATTAACTAGGTACCAGACATTTATTCACACCAACAACAAGAGTATCCCACAAAAATGACATAAAAGAAAAACGATCATGCCCAATCCTATGCTCCTCTATACATACTAAGATATTGAAATATCAAGGTGGCTTCAATTAAGCATTGGAAGGAGAAAAAAATATTAAAAAATGAAAATGTTGATCTATAAATAAATTCAATAGGGCAATCATATCTCCTCCCAAAGAAGGTACATGATACTATATCATTCCTATTGTAAGAAGGATACATCCATTAGGGGATGGATAGGGATGACATATTGAATGATTAAGAAATAGGTATATAGGTTGTAGGATAATTTAGTAGTGGTCTTAGATTGCAATTATTGTGAAAGCTTAATTTTGTGCATGATGCGTAGTTTATTTTTCAAGAGTAGGTGGTGATGGTTTATTGTGAATGAGATGGAGTGAATTATTGTGTATATTCTTTTATTATGAGTTGTGATGGATGTACTTTATGGTGAATGTGAAATCTATGCAGGTGTGCACTTTTCCTCTTTCTCAAGGAAGTAACAAGGATCTAATCTAGTGACTAGGTTGAGGAATATGCCTCCAGTTGAGTGTAGGATCATTTATTATGGGATGGGTGGACTGAATTTTATTATGATATAAGGTAGGATGGATAATTTTAGATATTGATAACTATCAAGCCATGATAGTTGCAAATGGAATATGGTAGGTAGATGTATGTGGATGAGAATTTAACTTTATTATGAAATAGATAAGAACCTGATAGATGGAAGATGGTGTTTGTTACACATTGTATCTATAAATAGGTTTTTACTATGGTATTTATCCAAGGCACCACTGAAGTGATTTTCACCATAGAATGGATTGTTTCTCTTTTTTTTTTCTTTTTCTTTTTTTCAATTGGGATACCTTGAGGGTTATGCATGAAATTTCTTGATATGGATGTTGTTTATGGGATCTTATAGAGGCTCATCTTGAAATGGTGCAAGTTGGTAGTCTCTTTATTTGTAGCTTTCTATGATGACAAAAGTTCCTAATCAGTTAGGCTCAAATTTACACTTATTTTTTTGGTCTTATTAATTCTTTTGATTTTATTTGAGGACTAGGTCACATATTTCAAATCTTTGAGTCTTGATATTTTTGTATAGCTATGATGAATGTGATTTTGATAATATTATAAATGATTTTATGCATTAATATTATGTTCATATAATAACTCTAGGTCATGTAGTCTAGATAGTCAATATTTTCAGTATCGATGAGATGTTGTGAGGATACCCTTAAGGATGGTAATTTGAACTTTATAGGAAAAATAAAATAAGTGCCAAAGACTAGTGAATATGGAGTGGAACCTATAAGTGTACATATGCTAGTTTGGTAGGCCCATAAGGTAGAGTTAAGTTGAGGATGTTAGCCATGAATAACTTCATTGATTGTTTTCTTAAGGAATTTCAATATGGTTTTATTAGAAGCCTCAACTTGGAAATTTCCCTATGGGTAATATAGAGTGGAAAAGTGGTGTTGAATATGGAATTTATTTCAAAGGATATGAATGTATTAGTTTTAAAATGGTTTACCATTTTCCATGACAATGGTCAAGGGAAAACAACATCGACAAATATAGTAATTGAGGATAGACTTAGCTATTTGTTTGTGATGATGTAGGTTAATGGAATTACTTCTATCCACTTCATAGAGTAATAAAAGGTGATTAAATTAAATTTTTGACAATTGGATGAGGTGGGATGTATTTTTCCTAAGGGATTGAGTCCACATTGTGAGAAGGATCAAGGAGTAGTTATGTGTTGTAACTCTTGAGCTGGTTTATGAATTAGATCTCCATGCTATTGATATTGAAGGCATTTCTTAGAAAATTTTGTGCATCATAATCCATAGTCATCTTGTAGTATCCTATTCCCAACAACTTCTTAGCAAGGGTGGGACCACTATAATTTACCCCATAAACACACTCATGTAAGGAAATTTTATCTTATGTCGAGTTCAAACATCTAAGGAGAGTACCATTGAGACTTTTTTGATATAAATATCACCAAGGATAACAAAATAGGAGGAATAATAAATACATGTTTTATTTTGGTTGATGGTTAGGTTGTATGGAAGGATTTTATTATGGGTTTGATCATAATGTTTTTGATAGCATGGCGAATTGGGCCTAGATATTTTGCACACAAGTTCTTAATCTATAACATCAAAAGTTGGAACCAAAAAATTATCATCTAGAAATCCATAGTGTTGCTTATTTTGTGATATATCTAAAAGAGAACCAATGGTAGCCATAACATTGATTTTTTTTTGGTTCAATCTTAGTATCTATTCAAAGAACTATTAGAGAAATATTTCTTGAATCTATTAACTATTCTCTTGTAGGGTAACAACTTATCATATTTTGTTTATTATTCATCATTGACTTATTTTATAACTAGTTGTGAACATCCATAGACTTGAAGTTCCTTGATGTGAAATTGGATGACCATTTTGATTCATGTTATTAATGATTCATATTTGGAAATATTGTAGGTGCATGAAAATTATATCTGATATGCCTTGGGGATACAATATCCTTGAAGAGTGATAAAGAAGAATCCTAATCTTGAACCATGATGGGTGTAGGATCCATCAAAGTACAATTTCCACTAGTTTGTTGGGGTGATGCTAAAGATTTCTTCATCTAGGAATTTGAAATAATAAAATTATCATGTATGGGTTCTTTTGGTAGTTGGTTAGAAATAAATTATTCTTTAATGGCCTTTCAATCTACATATTCAATGCTAAATTCACTTAGTATCATGACCTATTTATCCATTCAACCTATGAGGGTAGCCTTATATAGGATATACCTTAGTGGATCAAATTTTGAGATGAGCTTCATTTGATAATTAAAAATATAGTTTTGAATATTTTGTGATTCTAAGAGGACAAATAAGCATGCTTATTTTGTTGGTGTGTATTTAAGCTCATATCCTACCAATGTCCTGCTAATTTAATATATTTTTCTCTCTTTATTAGTATCATCATGATGTGCAAGAATAAATCCTAATATTGATGTTGTATCTAAGATGTATAATATAAAAGGTTTTCCCTAGATCAATGGAATCGACACTAGAAGTAAAGAAATAATAATTCCTAATATTTATGGTGTATCTAATATGTATAATATCAAAGGCATTTTAATTTTTGGAAGGACTGTTGACATTTATCATCACATTTAAATGTAACATTTTTGTGTAGGAGATGAGAGAATAGTTGGGACTTATTTTCTAGTTGGGTAATAAATCACCAAATTTATTGATGTTTTCCCTAGAGAATATGCAACTATTTGATATTAGTTAGTGGAGGAATTTGAATACTATTTTCTCTTTTTCTAGGTCCATTTCAACACCTCTACAAGAAACAATGTGTCCCATATTTTTTCTTGAAGTTACAACAAAGAAAAATTTCTTAGGATTCATCCTCACTTGGTATTTCTCTAATCTATCGAATATTTTTTCAAGAACATCCAAGTGTCCTTCTCTTGTGATTTATTTCCTCAGTAGGTCATCTACATAGCCTTCTATTATGTTGTGGAATAATTCATGAAGTATTATTGTGATCACCCTTTGATAGGTTGGTCTCGCATTCTTTAGACCAAAAGGCATTACATTCCAATAGTATGTACCCCGAGGAAATGTTTAAGTTATTATGTGTTGAACTTCAAGTGTAATTTAGATCTAATTATATTTTTAGAAACAATCCATTAATGAGAACATTTCATGGCCTTCCATGAGGTCAACAATGATTTCTATATTAAGTAATGGAAAATTGACTTTTGGACAAGCCTTGTTCATTTATTTTAAATTAGTGCATACACGAATGTCCCCAATTGTCTTAGAAATAGGTAAAATATTAGGTACCCATTATAGATAGTAAATAGGTTGGATGAATCTGAAATGTAAAAGATTTTGAAGATCAACTTTGACTAATAGTGCATTTTGAGGATGCATCTTTTGAATTTTTTATTTCAAGTTAGTTTAACATTTGGGAAAATTGTCAAGTGGTGGATCACCAAAGAGGTATCAAGTCTAGGATTCTATGTGTGATACAAAGAAAAAATGATGGTTTTTCTTTCAAGGAATGCTGTGAAATCCTTCTTCTCTTGAGGTGTTAATGATATGGAATAAAATGTGATCTTAGGATTCTATTTTGTGCAAATGTTTATCTCTTGTGATTCTTTAACCAGTCTTGGGGATCTCTCTTGAAACTTAGAAATGGTAGGAAGGTATAATACTCCATACTTAGGTGCCTTAGAGAGAATTTCACGTTTAGATATTTCCTTTATTTTTTATTTTTCTTGATCCAATAATGCCATGTGATTTTCACTAGGGGACCATTTTATTATTTTTATTTTATCACTATTATGACTAAAAGATTTGATTCTTTCCCCAAATTATGATTTTAAATCAAGCACTATGAAAAATATAGCTTTGTGATCTTTGAATGGTATGTTATCTCAAAGGTCCATAAGTTTTCCAATGGATTTATCATTTTGAAATGTTTCCAAAACTGGTGATCCTTTTTTATCCCAATCAATGAGTTGGTGATAAATGAGTGGAATATTGTTGGTTTGTGAGGTGGACATGAATGATATGGAGGTGAAGGTGAAAATGTACATGTCTTTGAATAGGTCAATGATGTACATGAAAGATTCATTGATGGTACAATTATTAGAAGTTTCAACTTCATGATTTAAAGTTGTGGCTACCTTCCTAAGGACACACTCAATATTGGAAAACATATTTTCTAATGTCTAATACCAATCTATTGATATTTCTATCCCTTTTGTAGAAATATGGGTTATATTATTCCTTGTTTGTGGAGTCCAAGGCTACCTTGACCTTTTTATTCCATATTCTTGATGATATCAAATCCCTTTATACATTATTCAAATCATAGGGTAGCTTGTTCTTCATCTTCTTTCTACAACCATTTAGATATTTCCTCTTCAATGACCTATTTATTTAATTATCCCCAATAAAAGATAAATTTATGTTCATATTTGATAATTTTAGATACTATTCTGATTTTTTGGATTTTTCTAGATGTTCTAGGTGAATACAAAAGTTATCCCACATAGAAGGAACCTTTCATGTCATATTCTCCATATCCTTTGTCATGTAATTGGATCTTGATCTCAATAATGGAAATGTGTAGAGTGGGTGATGAAGATAGGGTGGATGGATCTAAATTTGATGATGAAGATGAGGTTTCATCATTTTTGGATATTTATTGACATTTTTGATAATTTTCCTCTATATTTATATAATATTGAAAGAGGGGATAGTCTCCATAATTTATTACACTAATATCATTGTAGGAAAAGATTAAGTATTAATGGTAGTTGGATGATACAACTTGGATGGAACGTATCCATGGGAAACCTAAGATATTGTTGTATGGAAGATCAAGGTCCAAGAATTGACATATAGTGTCTATCATGGTAGGACCAACCTGTATATGCAACTTGATTACTCTTTCAGATTCTCACTTAGCATCATCATATAATTTTATTTTAATACTCTTTTGTGCATCTATGAAACCATCAAAGTATCCCAATTGTTTTATCAATTTGAGGGTACAATTATTTAAATGAAATCCCATTTCTTGATTGAGGTTTTTGTTGATGATGATTTCACTCATAGCAATAGTTCAAACAAAATCTTCACAGACAAACTGCAAAGATCCTATCATTCTTGAAAGATATGGAACAAGACAATCTGAAAAAGGGATTCAAGTTTAACATAAAAAGATTGACTCAGTTCAATCTCAAGACTCTGGTAATCAGGTCATGATTGTACTAGGTTCACTTCAAGGTATGATGTGATTTTTTTGTTAATCACAAAGGGAATATGTCATTTAGAATTATATATTAGGCATTGAGTATCCAATTCGAATCTTAAGAAGAAGTATCATGAAATTGAAAGATTTAGAATAACATTTCATAAACATTAACAATTTATTTTTCTATCACTTACGTAGATTTAGAATTAAGCATTCAAAAAATTCATAGAAAATCAAATATTTTCAATAAATTTCCATTCATTCATCTATTTTTTGAAAAAAAATCAAAAATTTAAACATCTATTCTAAAATAAAGCATTAAAATATTGAAAATTAAAATTTTCTCTTGGTTATTCTCCATGCATGGCCCAAAGAATTAATCAAATCAAAGAAAATTACTTTATACTTCACCAGATTGCTTCACAAGTACATATTAAATAGGGTGAGCTTTAAAGAGAGGGGTTTCAGTTTGGACACCGAGTAGGTTTTGTATACACCCTTAAATGACAGAACACATAGTCTTGTTTGGTTGAACTAAAAAAACCAGCTACAAAAAATTCATGAGATAGATAACTATCGAATTGGCTCTAATATTAATTAATGTCTACGTTCATACAAGTTTTTAGACCAGAATGATTTAGAAAATAGGAAAAAAGAACAAAACTTAGAGAAATTTTGTCTCTTCTAACATCCACAAATTTTGAACTTAAAATGAAAATAAAGCAGTAAATAGCCTTTTATAAGAGCAAGGCCGCAAGAGTTCAAACTTAAAGTTTATCCAAAGAAATAGAAATAGAAAATCAAAAGGTAACACGTGGCATAAGCCAACTATCATCAGAATATTCTAGATGAAGTCAAAGCTTTGACTTCATCAACAACAACACTCTTCACTTCTTACTCGGGTACACAATACTCCATATACACGAAGGCTTCGGCATCCTTCAAAATACCGGATAGGGAACATATGTCAGGACTGGGAACAACTTGCAAGACTCAAAATTATAAAACAATTATTCTACAACAACTCTGGTATCTGATATGCTTCTATCATTCAAGGATTAGGCCCTTGGATCTTCTCGCCTTTCTTCAATTGATATTCTCAAAAATTGCTTAATATTTGGTGAATATGTTCTTTTGAAATTCCTTATACTGCCCTCCAAGTGAGTTTGAGCCTAGTGTATTCTTCGGATACCTAAAGTATAATATCATTTCTCCACAACTTGTTTGTTTCATATCTTTCTATAGTGTTTCTACACTGTATATCTTATTAATGACTTCCCAGGTTAACAACTAAACAAGGTCTCTGCTTATTCTTTCAATCCATTCTTTGAAGGCTTTAGCTTCTTTACCCTCTTGTCCTAGTGTTTGGTAATCATAATCTTGATATTTATCAAGAAATTTTACACATTCCATGGTGACCTTTTCAAATCCTTCAATACATTGCATTAGTATGTCACCTTCCCATTTCAATTGTTTCTTCCATTTTTCTGGAAATGGAACTTCTTGTGTTGAAATTACATTTCTTCGTATTAATTCTTCGATATCCATTTGTATGAGAATTTTAATATTTTTCCTTTCAGTATCAATTTGTTCCTCAAAAACCTTGCATTCACTTTCAAGTCTTCTATATTTCTCAGAACAATGGTATACTTCCTTATATTTTCCTATCACATCTATAATGAATTCCTATGCTTTTTTAACCCAATACTCAATCCATTCTTCAAATACATTCATTTTGTGGTGGACTGCTGCAATTGTATCTACATGTTCTTGTGACATTAGTACTAGATGATGGGGTAATTTAGTTTGTGCTTGACTAGATAGGGTTAGTGATTTTATTAAAAATTTAAGGTAGCAACCCATTCTTTCAATTATCTTTTCTTATTTTTATACTTCTACACTCTGGCAATAGTGGCATCCAGGTTCACCTTTATTTCTTCCAACTCTTGCCCCCAAGATGAGTGTCCAAGATTAATACTTGTTATCTTGTAATCCTTAGGCATTATTTCATATCTATCTTTATCAGTTGTTGGAGTAGCTAAATGGATGGTTCTTTCATCATTTTATTTTCTTTGTATGACATGTTTTACTTTAGCTCTACACCTAGGCTTAGGATTATCTACTTCTTGTATGAAACTATTAAGATCTAGAGGCAATACTTCTACTTCCATTGGGGAAGCCAATTCTCTGATCAACCAATCAGGTGTATCCTCATTTAACTCTACCTATGTAACATTTCTCTATTCCTAGTTTCCACTTAATTCAAGAAATTCTTCTCTTTTTTCTTTAGCTTTGTTTTCTACTTCCTCTGAAATGGGAATTTCCTCAACAATTTCTAGCATAGATTCAGGATTACCAGGATTTTACATTGTCTCCTTTATTTGAAGAATGATATTTTCTTGTCTATACAGGTGTTGAATATCACCTTCTTGGACATTACCTTCATTATTCTCTACTATATCATGGTTGTCCTCATTTTCAACTCCTTCACCTAGAACTTGTGTAGCTTCTTCCTTTTCAATCTCAAATTCAACCCTTGTCAATGTACCAACATTTTCTATTACTCCTACTTCTTCTTCAATAACCAGTTTAGTTCTAGGTTTTTTTGTAGAGGAAGATGCACCTTTAGGTCTTACTTTTGATTTATCTTTGTTTAATTCTGCATCCTTCCACTTATTAGATGGCTTTATTAGAAATTACTATTTTGAAACTTCTGGGTTTCTCTCTTCAATTATTATACCAGGAGTTGCCTTACTAATTTCCCTATTCTTTCTAGCAGATTCCCCACTCTCAAATGCAGATTCATTTCTTTTTTTTTCTTCTTTTGTCCTCTGAGAACATGGGTTCAATTCCTCTTTCTCTTAAAGCTTTACAAAAATCATTTATCTAGTGTTGAGTGTGTAACAAAATTGGTGTAGAGAAATAATCTATTGATTTCATTTCCTCATCCTCATAATGTGGGTCTGGGATAGGTTCATCATACACCATGTCTTCATTATAAGCTTTATTCAACACTTTTCCATCATCCTCTTCCAACTGATCTCAAATTTCATGAAGCATAATAATCTGAGTAGATTCTAAAGACAATATTTCATACTTTCTTAATCTTACTTTGTGCTCATCCTCACAATTAAGCCAATAATCTTCTAGGTGTTGGACATGAGCACGGTAATTATCAATGGTCTTGGTAATATTCCCTCCGAGATCATAATACATTTTCTAAAGTGGAAAAAACTCAAAATTATATGTTCTCTATTCTTCTTCACACAATTTAGACACCTTGATTGCATTGCACTTATAATTCCCTAATATTATAGGAAATTTGAAAGAGGCCTTCTTATTATCCTTGTTATAAAGAGCCTGAGATGGTTTTAACCGTCTCACCAACTCTAATAAAAGAATTTTGTTTGTTGGGTACTTGGGAAGTATAGGTGGATGTCCATCAAACCCTTCCATCCTAATGTAGGAGTAAGTGGGGAACTAAACATACCAGCCTCCCATTGGTTTAATAACACTTTGTGCCTCCAAGGAAAATATTTTTCCTTTATCACCTTCCATCGTTCTGACAAGTTTCATGGAGAACACACTGTTAACTCTCTTGTAATTCTCCTTGTATTTGCGTATAGCGATCTGGGGTCAATGAGCATATATCAAACTATTTCCAACTTCCCTGCCTAGAGTACCAACCTTCTTCAACCCTTGTTTGCTTACCATCATGGTGTAGGAATGAATCACATTTGGTTTTGGGAAATTCCTTTATCTGTTCATATAATTTGTTACTAATAAAATTTCCCCAATGCATTTTCATGGGATTCTCCATCAATCTAGATATTATTATGAACATCTAGGGTTCAAATTTACTAGCATCTCATAAACCAACCATCCTTCTTAGCAGAGTTATAACATCTTGAATATCTTGGTTGAACATAGACCTTCAAATTACTTTGTTTTGTGGTTTAATCGGCTCTTGGAACCATTGGGTAATCATTGTTTCTCTGTTGTGGGGTTCGGCACTGTGATATGTCTTAGCTTTTCCCTTCATATCAATATTCTACATTTGAGTGAAAGTAGGAAGCCCAAATGTGTATGCATTTCCTTTTTCTAAGAGATCTACGTAAATTATCCCTTACTTTTCGATAACTATTTTTTTAGGGTTATAGTAATTCATATATTGCATAACCAATTTAGGGGCCTCCATTTCTAGCAAAAATAACCCACCTGCTATAATATTTCCAATACAACAAGAAGCATTTTCCTGTTGTACTCGAGTGTGAATTTCACCATCAGAAGACCACCCCATATGATTTTCTGTAACTACCACATTGATTGGTATGGATTGTGAACTGAAATATTTGAATTCATCTTCTACCCTTGCATTAGAAGTACTCATTTTTGCTTGGTGTGTTTTGAATTTTTCAAATGTGTTCCTTGTGTGCAAGTTAGGATTAAATCTAACCAAAATTTCTTACAATTTATAAAAAAATTCAATTCACCTTTTGGCTAAATTCATAATCAAAGAATAATCAACATTTCAATTCATAAATGGAAATACCATCTTTTGAATTCTTCATGCGTGAAAATATTTAGCATAAAATTAGTTATTTGAAATATACCTAGTTCTAGCTGATGAAGATAATCTTTTCAGAATGGAACGCCAAAACCCTTGGTAGCTATGTTTTTAGTTTCTCAAAATTTACCTTTCCTTCCATGCCAGTATCATTTTGTTATTTCAATGTCCTTTGCAAATTTCCAACATGACACAAAGTAGATTGTTATAAAAGCAACAGTATACTTAAGGTGATGCCAAGTACATGAGTAGTTCACCACCTTCATTAATTACTTGTTATAATGAATTAATTTCTCGAATAAAGGTGCAATCATTACGAATTAGGGTTTGAATTATGAACGCCTAGATTTTTACACGAGCTCACTACTAGAGGAGAAAGATGACACAATGATCATGTGTGGAACTATGGTGTCACTCCAATAATTTGTGAGGCATAGACCATTAAAGATACATGATCAATTTATGATCACCAGGATTAAAATATTTTTGGTATCAACTTTTAGGAGAAATATCGAGATTTGGGGAATTTACCTCCAAGCTTCAGCAAGAGAAACAAACCAGAATGAAAGAAAAGACTGGGAACCAAGCTCAAAAGAGATTAAAAAATTTCAAATAGACTCTCCACTTTTTTATTTTCAAATAAAATCATCGGACTCCAATACAAAAAAATAATAATGATATCACTGGGATTAACACTTCTAATCGATGACTTACTAGGTGAGACTAAGAACAACTGAAGATACAATTCTCTTGATACAACCACATAACCCCAAGATTCCAATTTCTAGTAATATATTAAGATTCATGACAAGATCGAAACACTGAATCCAAGAGAGAAAAATGAGAGAAAACAAGGACCAAGCAAAATTGAAAATGAGACTAGTAATTGACCAAACCATAGAACGATGCCAAAGCAAACAAAAGCGAAAGGTAACAATATGAAAAAAGGGGGTCCGCATTTTTCTAAAGGGAAAAATGGGGTGTGTTGTGAGACCACACAACAACTAGCAACCAAAAAAACTAAACAAATAATAGAAATTCAATTCTGGATCTAACATCAGTGTAACAACTTTCTTTAGTCTTCTAATTATAAATCATTGGATCCTTATTTCGAAATTCAATTTTCACTTCGGTTAGCATGCAAGATTAAGTATTTCTAAGCTCACATGTGTGCAATTGGTTATTTACGCCACAATAAATTTAGAAATAGCAGTTGTTTTCGTTAAACTACATAATTTGACAATTCCTTTTAAGCCAACCAAGGATAAAGCCTTGCTGCCAGTCAAGTATCCATAGCCCTGACAAGGTTACCTTTGTAATTCCTCCAAACATAGCTCTACTACCAGCCAAACATCTATAGCCCTGGTAGAGATATTTGGATAGCCTAAAGAGTTGATTTCCTTTTTTTTGTTAGATATAGCAATGATAGCCCATTTTTCTTTTGATATTTCAATAATAGCTCATTTTCAACTTGCAAGCAATGAAGCCCACTATTAGGTTGGGAGTTACAGTGGTAGAAAATGTAGTCTTTTAATTTTTCACTTAATGCAAATAGTTGCTATCCCAAATTTTATTAGAATGATTTAAATGTGTGCATTTGTAGCTCAACATCAATTGAATGATTCATGCTAACAAGAGTATAAACAATTGAATAATTCTAAAAAAAAATTAATAAATAAATGACCATCTCTGGTCAAAACACAAATCAAATTTCTAGAATTGACTTTGTATTAGCCTTTTCACCTTCAAAGGTTGTTAATCATCAAAAAGTCAAACGAAGCAACCCAAAAAGAAAAAAACAACAATTATTTATAAAACATCCGCAAAAGTAACCTAAAAAAAAAAAAAATTTACAAAAGATGATTTACCTATGACTGGAAATAATGCTTTAAGAATTGTCCATTGACAAGAAATGGGATATCTTCACTAGTCAAAGACTTCAATCTATAAGTGCTATCACCCAATATTTTAGAAACTTGATATGGGCCTAACCACAATTTATCACACTTACCATGCTCACCTTTTCTTTCATGGGCTTTATTCCAATATAGGACCAAGTCAGATATTCTAAAATTATTTAATCTAGCCCTTTTATCAAACCATATTTTTACTATAGATTGATGCCTAGCAAAATGATCTATAGCTTGAGTAGGATTTTCATGTAAATGCATTAATTGTAATAACTAAGCTTCATTTTGGTCATCCAATCCAATATATTCTTGGGTGAACTACCAAGTAGGGATTTTAAAATTTATTAGTAGTATAGGATCTACCCAATAAACTAAGTGATAAGGAGAATTCCATAATGTGGCTTTCATCCTAGTGCAACCTACCCAAAGAGGAAATTTTAGTAAAGCATGCGATTCCTTGGGATTTTTTTCAATCGATTTTTTGATTGTATCTAGCAGATTTTTTTTTATGATTCAACTAATCCACTTCCCTTAGGATAATAGTTAGATGAGAATTTTAATGTTATACCTATTTGAATTCCCAATTAAAAAATTTCAATGAAGAAAAGGTAGGGCCATTATCACATACCAATGTGTATGGTACTCAAAACCTATTGATGAGATTGTCTTCCAAAAATTTGATTACTACCTCTATAGTGCATTGTTTGTTGGGACACACCTCTGTCCATTTGGTGCAGTAATCTATAGTAGTCAATATAAATATATGGTTTGCAGATGATGGAGGATTAATAGTTCCAATAAAATATAGTCCCCATTGTGAAAAGGGATGCATATCCATCATTGGGTGTAGTGGTTGAGCATTGAATCTTCCTTTGATTGATGCATTTTGACATTTATAGCAGTGTTTCACATGTTCATATGTATCTTTTAAAATCTTTGGCCAGTAGTAACCAAATCTTAAAATTAGGTGTGCAGTGGGTAAAGGTGCTCCATGCACTGTTCCAAATTTATCATGTAGTTCTTGCAACACATTATCTTCTTCTATTTTATTCAAGCATCTTAAATAGATTCCTTCATGGTTTCTTTTGAATAGAGCTCCCCCTTTGATCATATAACTTTGCAATTTTATCTTGAGAGCTCTTCTTTGATTTATTTGCATATGATCAAGGAAAGTATGTATGATTAGATAATTCCATATATCTGAATACCAGTCATCTTGGTCTTTTACATCCAAAGTATTTTGTTGACTTGAAATTTGTGGATCTATTTCTACAATAGATCTGACCAAAGCTTGTCCCCGAACCAATTTCATGGGTATGATTTCTAGGTTGAATTCTTGTAGGACACTAACCCATTTGGCTCTTTTTTCTCTAAGATTTCTCTATGTTAACAACATCTTGACTGTAGAATCTAGAACAATAGCTTTGACTATACTCCTGAGGAAGTAATGTCTAAATTTGTGTACCGCTTTGACCAAAGAAAAGGCTTGTTTTTCAACATCTATGTATCTCACATTTGCTTCTTTGAATGGAGCACTCATAAAAGCAATTGGATTATCTTCTTTATTATTTCCATTCTGTGTTAGTACTATTGCACAAGTATAACCAAAAGAAAAAAGAGTAAATATAAAAATGTTTAATATAATCTAGAATTACCAATAACAAAGCTTTTGTAATTGCAGTCTTTATGCTCTCGAAGGTGATCTTAGCTTCATTTGTCCACTCTATCTTAGCATCGAAATAGGATTTTAACTCTTTATTTCTTCCTAGGGGCTGTAACTTGAGTAGTTCCCTCACTTTGTCTATGTCTATTGAAATAAATCATTCATAAATAATATGTCCCAGGAACTTACCTTCAGTTACCCTAAAAATACACTTTTTAGGATTTAATGAAACTCCATAAGTTTCATACTTCTGTAATATTGCTCTAAGATCTAGAACATGATCTCTTCTATTTTTTAAAAATGTTGTGAGTTTGTCCATGTAGCTAATAATGAATTTTCCTATCAACTCGTGAAAATCATAATCCATGGCTCTTTGGAATGTAGCTCCGACATTTATTAATCCGAATGACATCCTTCTATAAGCAAAAGTACCCCACTTCATGGTGAATGGTGTTTTCATCCAATCTTCCCTTGCTACCATTACTTGATTATATCCAGAGAATCCATCCAAAAAGGACATCATCTGTGAACCATTGACTATTTGTAGCACTTCTTCTAATGAGGGTAGTGGATAGTTATCCTTCTCAAACGCCTTTGTTAAGATTCCAGAAATATACACACAACCATATATCTCCATTCTTCTTTCTCACGGGAACCAAATTTGCCACCCAATTAGAATGTCTGATAGGAAAGATTATCTTAGCTGATAAAATTTTTTGGACTTCCTTTTGAATTAATGGTTCTAAGAGTGCATTTACTAGCCGTTGTTTCTGTCAGAAAGGCTTTGCATCAGGCTTTAATGGTATCATATGAGTAATGATGAAAGTATTAGAAGTCTTCAAATTTTCATATGTCCAAGCTATAACCTTCCAATAATCTTTAAGTGCCTGAGCAATATTTCTTTTCTCTTCCTTGATACAAACATTTCTAATTAACACATTCTTAGGATCTTCCTTAGTATGTAAATTGTATAATTCAGATTTCCCCCCATCACTTCAAGGAAAATCCTTTTGTTTGACTATCTGATCAATATAAAATATTTTTTCTAGGTCAATTATTCCTTTTGGAATATTATTATCTCTAGCTTGAGCTAATTCTTCATCTTGGAATCCGCCATTAGGGTGATCTATTTCTTAAATTATTTGTGTTTCAAAAATACCAAAAATAGTGATGAATTCCAATATATGTCGGTCATCTTCGAACACCTGCAAATTAGTAGTATTATCAGGAACCGAGGGTAGTTGCACTAGCTCAATTGTGAATTTCTTCAAATCAGAGGCATGTAGGGGCTCTAAAGTACTGGAAACAGTAGCCAAAGCATCGGCTCTTTGATTAAATCATCTTGGAATATGAGTAATATTAAATGCATCAATATTTTCTATTAAGTCCCATACTTTATGTCGATAATTAGAAAATCTCTTGTAGTGACAAATATATTGCTTTTGAACTTGTCTAACTACTAGTTCTAAATCACCGAACACCTTGAGGATTCTGACTTTCTTTTTTATTGTGAGGATCAAGCCATGAATAAGGGCTTCATACTCTACCACATTGTTAGTATATTGAAATTATAACCGATATGCGGTAAGAAAATATTTACCTTGTAGGTTGATAAGCTCAACTCTAACTCCAATCCCTTGTTTTGATTTGGATCCATTGAATTTAAGAATCTAGGTTTGATCATTTGTAGCTTGTAATTTACCATTCTTTTGGTGTTGTCAACTTAGTCTCTTTAGTCTGCGTAATATGGATTCTATCTTTATGCGTTCCTGATTCAGACCTTTTAACCTAATCATGTTCTGGAAAGTATTGATTCTCAATTCTATGAATTATCTCCACACACATCATACAATTATTTTTTGAGTGTGTGGCATTATGTAACCTACACCAGCCCTGCAACAACAATATTTTTAGTTAAATTTTTATTTTATCACTCTTTTGAGCTTCTGTAACAATATTCTTCTAAAATTTATCCAAAGGACTATTTTCTTCTTCAAAAAAATCACAATCTAATTCAATTAAATCATTTTTTCTAGGATTAAATTTATTAGGTTTTCTAGCATCACATGTAAATAATTCCTGTATTTTGACTCTTGAACTTTATATTTTATAAACTCCTGGTTCTACATCAATGTATAGAACTTCAGTTTTTTAATCATAATCAATGATCATGTATTTCATGTGTGGTTCTCTTTCAATCCTAATTTGATTTGGGAATCCTTTCCATGGTAACCACATATATGAGAAATCAGTAGCCATATATCCATTCAATACCTTAGACCAATCTCTGCTCAATAGCATACCATAAGTATCAGGTATCTCAACAACTTGAATGTCTATATAATATTGAATTCTATGATTTGACGCTAATTGCATGTGAATATTAGTCAACTCTCTGACTACATTTACTTTTGTTTTATCAAGTTGAGTTACTTTCTTTAAAGAAATTTTCGGAGTTAACCCTAGCATCTGACATGTAGACAAACGCATCACGTTAGTAGATGCTCCATAATCTATGAAGCAATTATGAAGGTTTTTACCAAATATTCTCAAAGTGAGCGAAAAAGGTGGACTCTAATTTTCCTTTGTAAAAGGCTACTTGCACATCTGCTATAGGAACAATGTTCTTATCTTTTGTCTTAGCCTAACTATCTTTCACCTGAACATCCTTGAGTTTTCCTTCTTTTGAAAAATCTTCTCGAGTATTTAAGAATGTCCTTTTGATCACAAGTTTTTTAAGCAATTCTGACAAAGAGAGGCTGATCTTTACCTTTTTTATTTCTTCCACTAAATAGTTAGTCAAATTGTTTTGGTCTGCAGAATCTAACTTTTCATCTTTTGAAACATTTAATGAATTATAATCAGAGGTTACTTTGGGTAACCCTAGGTTATTGCTTGATTTATCATCAAGTGGAGTATTGAAGTTATTAGGTGGGATCAACGTCATTAATGGCCCATTGAATTTATTTCCACCATTGGTGTTACTTCTCAAGTTATGACTATGTCCTTTCTAATACTATTGAAAAGAATGAATTTCATCAATTTCTTCTTAAGGTTCATTTTCATCTTGATATGGAAATGTGTATGTTTCTAGAGTCATAGTTGAATTGTCTCCCTCATATTCATGAGTGGAACTTGTGACAATAGTAGGTGGTTTAACACATTTGTAGCTTTCAAGAACTAAAGCAGAATCATATCCTACTAGAATCAACTCATTTCCTTTAGGAGGGTGAGAGTCCCACTATTCTTTATAATTTGTAGAAGCTAAAAAAATGTCTAAAACAATTTTGAAGTGTGAATAGTCTACTTTAGCATGAGCATTTGTGTTATGAATTCTACACCAATTATTCATCACAAGATTAGCTAAATTCAATTTTGGTGTAGATCTTTCATCAGTAGAATCAATGTTATCTAAAGGTGTTGATACTCCATTATTCGGTCATGTATTCCAAGGTCTAGGTGGTCTGGGAGCATTGTACATACGATTTTCTGAATTTTGATTATTATTTTGTGCATAAAAAAATTGATTTCTCAACTGTGTAGCTTATGTGGTTAATCTTTTGAGTTGAGTTTTGATTTCCTTCATGTCTTCCTTTTTCTATGAAATTTTGATATTTTGATTTTCCTAAGTTTGCGAAAAAAAAAAAATCCATTGGGACACAACTCTTTGATAGCTAGACCAGGGTGAGGGACTAAAGCTTGACTATTTCTTGGTTGAAAGAAATTATTTTGAGGAAATGTCCCATTCTAGACCACTGAATGATAAATGTTAGGAGTTATATGATTACATAAAGGGACTCTATTTACGCTTGGGGTAGGGTAATTTCTTAATCCATTTATGCCATTTATGGACAATCCATTTCTAAGGTGTTTCATTTCTAAATTTACACTTATAGCTTCAGCATAAGCTTCAGGTAAAGTAGTAGGAGGATTTTCCTTTCGCTTCACAGACATAGCAGTTAAAGGATCCACTACCGTATAATAAACTACGATAGCAAAAATGATATCTTCTATGTAAGGTGCTTGTAATCTAGAATAAGCCTTTTGAAACTTATCATTAAAATTAATTATAGGCTCTACTTCGAACCTCTTGATTTGATAAAATTGATGATATAATAGAGTAGGGTCAGATGATGTTCTAAATCTGGCTAAAAATTGGTTTTCCATATCCAGCCATGATCTAATAGAGTTGTGAGGTAGGTTGATATACCATTGATAAAATTCATCACTTAAAGTGTATGGGAACAACCTACATATGATGTCTTCATGTTGAATCCTTTATCTAAAACATGTTTCCTTAAAGATACTGATACATTCTTCTACATATTTATAGAGATAATATTTGGGACATAACTTATCAGGATTTTTTGATAAATCATTGTATACGAAAAATTGGATCGGTGACTCTACGTTAAAGAATGCCATCACTATGGAAGGTAATGGTACAACAACAATCATATTTTTTAAAATCGTACCTAAACTTCCAGACTTTTGAGGTCTAGATGATGTTCAACCACTAAGCTCGAGTAAAGTCACATGAGGATCACTAGATCGAGATCTAGTGACTTTTAAAAAATCCAGTTTAAAAATCTAACAAAGTCAAAAGACAACAATAGGCCCTTTTTCTAGCACTAGTTCTTGTTGATAATGATTTCATTCACACCAATAGTTTGAATAAAATATTCATAGACAAATCGCAAAGAGCCAATCCTTCTTGAAAGATATGGAACAAGATGATCTAAAAAAAGGATTATGCTTTAATAGAAAAAGATTGACTCAATTCAATCCCAAGTCTCTAGTAATCAGGTCATGATTGTACTAGTTCACTTCAGGGTATGATGTGATTTTTTTGTTAATCTTAAAGGGAATATGTCGTTTGGAATTATATATTAGGCACTAAATTTCCAATTCGGATCTTAAGAACAAGTATCATGAAATTGAAAGACTTAGAATAACATTTCATGAACATTAACAATTTGTTTTGCTATCACTTAAGTATATTTAGCATTAAGCATTCATCAAATTCATAGAAAATGAAATATTTTCAATAAATTTCCATTAATTCATTTATTTTTTGAAACATTTTTAAAAATTTAAACATCTATTCTAAAATAAAGCATAAAAATACTAAAAATTAAAATTTTCTCTTGGTTATTCTTGACGCATGCCCCAAAGAATTAATCAAATCAAAGCAAACCACTTTATACTTCACCATATTGCTTCACAGCTACATATAAAATGGTGTGAGCTTTCAAAGAGAGGGGTTTTAGTTTGGACACCGAGTAGGTTCTGCATGCACCCTTAAACGATGCAACACATAGTCTTGTTCGGTTGAACTAACAAAAACAGCTACAAAAAAATCATGAGATAGGTAGCTATCAAATTGGCTCTAATATTGATTAAAATCTACATGCATACAATTTTTTAGACTAGAACGATTCAAAAAATAGGAAAAAAGAACAAAACTTAGAGAAGTTTTGGCTCTTCGACATCCAAAAATTTTGAACTTAAAATGAAATTCAAGGAGTAAATATTCTTTTATAGGAACAAGGCCCCAAGATTTTAAACTTAAAGTTTATCCAAAGAATCAAAAATAGAAAATCAAAAGGTAGCATGTGGCATAAGCCAACTATCATCAAAATATTCTAGATGAATTCAAAGCTTTGACTTTGTCAGTAGCAACACTCTTCACTTCTTACTGTAGTATGCAATACTCCACATACACCAAGGCTATCAACATCCTTCAAAATACTACACAGGGAACATATACCGGGACTGGGAACAACCTGTAAGACTCAAAATTATAAAACAAATATTTCCTCAACAACTTCGGTATCCGATATCCCTTTATCATTTGATGCATATGTTCCTTTAAAATTCCTTGTACTTCCCTCCAAGTGAGTTTGAGCCTAGTGTATTCTTTTGACACCTAGAGTATAATATCATTTCCCTGCACTTTCTTTTTTTCATATCTTTCTATAGTGTTTCTACACTATATAATCTCACCAATGACTTCTTAGGTTAACAGCTGAACAAGGCCTCTTTTTATTATTTCAATCCATTCTTTGAAGGATTTAGCTTCTTTAGCTTCTTGTCCTAGTGTTTTGGAATCACAACCTTGACGTGCTAACAATTCAATAAAATCTTGATTTTTATCAAGTAATTTTCTACATTCCATGATGACCTTTTCAAATCCTTCAATACATTGCATCAGAAAGTCACCTTCCCATTTCAATTGTTTCTTCCTTTTTTCTAGCAATGGAACTTCTTGTGCTGAAATTACATTTCTTTGTATTAATTCTTGGATATCCATTTGTAGGAGAATTTCAATATTTTTCCTTTCAGCATTGATTTGTTATTGGTGAACCTTGCATTCTATTTCAAGTCTTCTAGATTTCTTAGAATAATGGTATACTTCCTTATATTTTCCTATCGCATCTATAATGAATTCATCCCCATGTTTTACCCAATACTCAATCCATTCTTAAAATACATTCATTTTTTGTCAGACTACTGCAATTACATCTACCTATTCTTGTGACATTAGGACTGGATGTTGGGGTAATTCAGTTTGTGCTTGACCTGATAGAGTTAGTAATTTTATAAAATTTTCTAGGGTAGCAACCTGTTCTTTCAATTCTCTCTTCTTATTTTTATACTTTTGCATTCTGACAACAGTGGCATCTAGGTTCACCTTTATTTCTTCAAACTCTTTCCCCCAAGATGAGTGTCCAAGATTAATACATGGTATCTTGTACTCCTTAGGTGCTCTTTCATATCTGTCTTTACCCACTATTGGAGTAGCTATATGGATAGTTCTATACCATCTGCATTTCTCTACATTACATTTTTTACTTTAGCTCTACGTCTAGGCTTAGGATAATATACTTCCTTTATGAAACTATTAAGATCTAGAGGCAATACTTCTACTTCCATTGAGGAATCCAATTCTCTAATCAAAAAATCAGGTGTATCCTCATTTAACTCTACCTCTATTCTTGGTTTCCACTTAATTCAGGAAATTCTTCTCTTATTTCTTCATCTTTGTCTATTACTTCCTCTGAAATGGGAATTTCCTCAATAATTTATGGCATAGATTTGAGATTACCAGGATTTGGCACTATCTCCTCTGTGAAGACTTATATTTTCATGTCTATCCAGATGCTCAATATCACTTTCTTAGACATTACCTTCTTTATTATCTATTACATCAAGGTTTTCCTCATTTTCAACTCCTTCACTTGGAACCTTTGTAACTTCTTCCTTTTCAATCTCAACTTCAACTCAGTCCTTTTTTGAATTTCCAAAGACCTATAATTGTTCATTATCATTTGACACATTCCCAAGCGAAGGCTGGGAATCAAAAGTATCTTCAACAATTATTTCATCAATAGGATCCTTCTCTTTAATCTCCCTCATTTCAATCTCAAGGATATCAGGGTTCCCTGCTTCTGAGGCAAGTGTTCCTCGTATGAATTATTTTTCTTCAACATTTATAGGGGTGTACTTTGTATAGTAATTTCTTTTATCACTGGTTGTACCCTGGGCTTATCTTTAGACTTATTTTATTTTACCTTCTCCAACATGGCACCCCATTTATCCATTTGTTCTTTAATTTTGGCTTCATCTACCTCAAAAATTTCATCCAAAACCACAAGAGTTCCTCCCAATTCTTGTTTCATATTGGCCATGTTAATAGAGGGAGGAGAAGTAAATAGTGATGCAACCCTTTGAGATGCAAACCTTGTCAATGTACCAACATTTTCTATTACTCCTACTTCTTCTTCAATAACCAGTTTAGTTCTAGGTTTTTTTGTAGAGGAAGATGCACCTTTCGGTCTTACTTTTGATTTATCTTTGTTTAATTCTGCATCCTTCCACTTATTAGATGGCTTTATTAGAAATTACTATTTTGAAACTTCTGGGTTTCTCTCTTCAATTATTATACCAGGAGTTGCCTTACTAATTTCCCTATTCTTTCTAGCAGATTCCCCACTCTCAAATGCAGATTCATTTCTTTTTTTTTCTTCTTTTGTCCTCTGAGAACATGGGTTCAATTCCTCTTTCTCTTAAAGCTTTACAAAAATCATTTATCTAGTGTTG
Source organism: Sequoiadendron giganteum (assembly GCA_007115665.2). Taxonomy (NCBI): domain Eukaryota; kingdom Viridiplantae; phylum Streptophyta; class Pinopsida; order Cupressales; family Cupressaceae; genus Sequoiadendron; species Sequoiadendron giganteum. Next base: position 470,756,692 of record CM021106.1, on the reverse strand, counting down.
AGTGTGTAACAAAATTGGTGTAGAGAAATAATCTATTGATTTCATTTCCTCATCCTCATAATGTGGGTCTGGGATAGGTTCATCATACACCATGTCTTCATTATAAGCTTTATTCAACACTTGTCCATCATCCTCTTCCAACTGATCTCGAATTTCATGAAGCATAATAATCTGAGTAGATTCTAAAGACAATATTTCATACTTTCTTAATCTTACTTTGTGCTCATCCTCACAATTAAGCCAATAATCTTCTAGGTGCTAGACATGAGCATGATAACCAGTAATGGTCTTGGCAATATTACCTTCCCAATCATAATACATTCTCTGAAGTGGAAAAAACTCAAAATTATATGTTCTCAATTCTTCTTCACACAAGTTAGACACCTTGATTGCATTGCACTTATAATTCCCTAATATTATAGGAAATCTAAAAGAAGCCTTCTTGTGAGACTTGTTATAAAGAGACTGAGACAGTTTTAACTATCTCACCAATTCTAATAAATCAATTTTGTCTATTGGGTACTTGGGCAACGTAAATGGATTTCCATCAAACCCTTCCATCCTAATGTAGGAGTAAGTGGGGAACTGAACATACTAGCCTCCCATTGGTTTAATAACACTTTTTGCCTCTAAGGACAATCTTTTGGCTTTATCACCTTCCATCGTTCTGGAAAAATTCATGGAGAACACTTTGTTAGATCTCATGTAATTCTCTTTGTATCCATGGATAGTGATCTAGGGTAAATGAGCATATATAAAATTATTTCCAACTTCCCTGCCTAGAGTACCAACCTTTTTCAACCCTTGTTTGCTTGCCCTCATGGCATAGGAATAAATTGCATATGAAGACATATAAAAACATCGAGTTTTGGGAAATGCCTTTATCTATTCATATAATTTATCACTAATAAACTTTCCCCAATGCATTTGCATGGGATTCTCCATCAATTTGGATATTATTACAAACATCCAAGGTTCAAATTTGTTGGCATCTCGTAAACCAACCATCCTACTTAGTAGATTTATAAAATCTTGAATATCTTGGTTGAACGTAGACCTTTGAATTACTTTGGTTTATGGTGTAATCAACTCTTGGCACCATTGGGTACTCATAATTTCTCTATTGTAGGCTTCGACACTCTGATATGTCTCATCTTTTTCCTTCTTATCAATATTGTACATCTGAGTGAAAGTAGGAAGCCCAAATGTGTATGTAATTCCTTTCTATGAGAGATCTGCTTAAATTCTCCCTTCCTTTTCAACAATTCTTTTGTTAGGGTTATAGTAATTCATACATTGCATAACCAATTCAGGGGAATCCATTGCTAGTGTTAACCCTCCTCCTAAAAATAACTCACTTGCTATAACATTTCCAATGCATTGAGAAACATTTTCATGCCATACTCGAGTGCAAATTTCACCATCAGAAGACCACCCCATATGAGTGTCTGTAACTACCACATTGATTGGTATGGCTAGGGAATTGCATTATTTGAATTCATCTTCTACCTTTGCATCAAAATTACTCATTTTCATTGGCGTGTTCTACATTTTTCAAATGTGTGCCTTGGGTGTGAGTTAGGGTTAAATTTGACCAAAATTTCTTACAATTTATAAAAAAAATCAATTCACCTTTCGGCTAAATTTAGAATCAAAGAATAATCAAAATTTCAATTTATAAAGGGAAATACCATATTTCAAATTCTTCATGTGTGAAAATAGTTAACATTAAATTAGTTATCCAAAAGATACCTGGTTTCGGTTGATGATGATAATCTATTCAGAATGGAACTCCAAAACCCTTGGTAGCTGTGTTTTTAGTTTCTCAAAATTTACCTTTCCTTGCGTGCAAGTATCATTTTGTTATTTCAACATCCTTTGCAAATTTGCAGCATGATGCGAAGTAGAGTGTTATAAAAGAAACTATATGCTTAAAGTGATACCAAGTATATGAGTAGTTCACCACCTTCATTAATTACCGGTTATAATGCATTAATTTCTCGAATAAAGGTGTAATAATTATGGATTAGGGTTGGAATAAAGAATGCCTAGATTTTTTCATGGGCTCGCTACTAGAGGAGAAAGATGGCACGATGATCATACACGACACTCTGGTGTCACTCCAATCATTTGTGAGGCATAGACCATTAAAGATACATGATCAATTTATGCGCATCAGGATTAAAATATTTTCAGTATCAACTTTTAGGATAAGTACTGGGATCCGAGGAACTTACCTCCAAGCTTCATAAAGAGAGAAAAATTAGAATGAAAGAAAAGACCAAGAACCAGACTCAAAAGAGAATAAAACATTTTAAACAAACTCTCTAGTTTTTGAGTTCCAAATAAAATCCCTAAATTCTGATACAAAAAATAATAATCATATCACTCTGATTAACACTTCCGATCGACGACTTACTGGGTGGGACTAAGACCAATTAAAAATGCAATTCTCTTGATACAACCACATAACCCTGAGATTTTGGTTTCTAGTAATATATTAAAATTCATGACAACATCGAAACACTAAATCTAGGAGAGAAAAACGAGGGAAAACAAGGACCAAGCAAAATTAAAAATGAGACCAGTAACTGACCAAACCACATAATGACGCCAAAGCAAACAAAAGTGAAATGAAACAATAAAAAAATGGGGTCCACATTTTGCCAAAGGGAAAAATGGGGCATGTTGTGAGACCACACAACATTTTTGAACAAATATTCTTACAAGTTTTTTTCAGGTATGGTCCATGGGAGTTTACTTGCCATATTCCTACATCATTTTAGGAAGGCAATGGATGATTCTCAATTTCATTGTTGTGTATTTCATAGGTCATTCATGGATATTTCATGTTCAATATTTTATGAGAAATGACTAGTGATTGTTTTTTCTAATTCATGAAACATTTTAATCTTGTGTGGTTAATGAGAGAAATATCAAATTTATTTTCCTCCGAAACTTTGAGGAAAGAGGAAAATTGAGTATGCATCATTGTAAGAAACCTCTAGTCAATCTATTTAAAATTCCCATCCATGTTCCAAGTAAGTGTACAAATATGGGGGACCAAAAAGGGATCTTCATTGGCCACTTTTTTTTTTAAATCAATAAATAATGACCTTGGATAAGAAATTGAAAATAGTTACACTAAAACTTTGAAGATGCAACTCCAAACCTAATTTCTAAACTACAATGTAAAAAAAATGGTGGAGATCAAGGGGTTAAGAAGCAGGAGCACACAAAATGCTCCTATTTATATAAAAACAAGATAAAATAATAGTTGGTGTGCCCCCCTTAAAATGTTAACCTTTTTTAAGTATTTTTAAAATTGCTTCAGTGAGAAATTAGCTAGCACGATGTAATTTATGCCCAATTATTTTTTATATTTTTAATGAACTTATGATTTTTTCAAATTTTTGAAGTGTACACATCCAAAAATAGAAATAATCGAGCATGATTGTTTTGGAAACTAATTGAAAAGTTTTTTTAATGTGCAAAGAACAGAGTCTAGTTTTTTAAAATGTAACTTTTCAAATTTTGAAGAATGGTTAAAAAATGAGACCAAAAATACCAAACGTAGGTTTTTGACAAAAAAATGGAGACACTAGGAAAAAATTAAAGATCAAAACCATTAAATATTTGAAACATGAAAAAAATTTACATAGTTAGAAAGCTACAAAAAATATCAATGTTACTATGTATGTTTTTACTTGACATTGAAAAACATGCAAATGTGAGGGGGAGCATGATCAAGATTGTGTCAATTTTATCATTTTAAAAAACACATCTTTGGATATTAAAATGTGTTTCCAACCCTTTGGGTTGGAATCCCAAGGTAAATCCAACCCTAAGGGTTGGAAATTTCCAAAGCTGACAATAACGTGAGCACACTATAACATGATCACATTAATAAGTAGGAGTCATTTTCCACAACATGTCAAATTATGATATTTCTATCAGGATTCAACTATGTAGTTTTCGAGTCAAACTCATTGACCCATGTTTCATGAGAAGTGGTTCACAAGAACCCATCTCTCATGATAATGAATGGTCCACTTAGCACTCATTGTATCTAGGTGATGCTCATAGAGGTGAAGCACTAGGCTGTACTAGGATGGGTGACCTATGATAAGTAGTTTTGGACCATGTAGTTTTCAAATCAAATTCATTGAACCATTCATTATCATGAGAGATAGGTTCTTGTGAACCACTACTTACGAAACATGGGTCAATGAGTTTGACTTGAAAACTACACGATTTAATCCTGATAGCAATATCATAACTTGACACGTCATGGAAAATACCTCCTACTTATCAATTGATTAGCTAAAGGGGCTCTATATTGAATGGTTCATAAGGCACGACACTTGCTGAAGGTTTTGCAAATGGGGTTGCAAGCTAAGTGGGCTTAACCTTGGGGAAAACTCTATGGTTAAGCGCACTTGAGCTAGAATAGTACTAGGATGGGTGACCTCTTGGGACGGCCCAGTGCTTCACCTCTGTGAGCATCACCTAGATGCAATGAGTGCTAAGTGGACCATTCATTATCATGAGAGATGGGTTCTTGTGAACCACTACTTGTGAAACATGGGTTAATGAGTTTGACTTGAAAACTACATGGTTGAATCTTGATAGCAATACTGATAATTTGACATGTAGAAAATACCTCCTACTTATAAATTGATGAGCTAAAGAGGATCTATATTGAATGGTTCATAAGGAACACAACTTGCTAAAGGTTTTGTAAATGGGGTTGCAAGATAAGTGGGCTTAACCTTGGGGAAAAATCTATGGTTAAGCCCACTTGGGCTAGAGCAGTACTGGGATGGGTGACCTCCCAGGATAGCCCAGTGCTTCACCTCTGTGAGCATCACCTAGATGCAATGAGTGCTAAGTGGACCATTCAATATCATGAGAGATGGGTTATTGTGAACCACTACACATAAAACATGGGTCAACGAGTTTGACTCAAAAAATACACGGTTGAATCCTGATAGCAATATCATAATTTGACATGCTTGAGCTAAAGTAGTACTGGGATGGGTAACCTATTGGAAAAAAGTAACATAGAGAGGGGGCGTGAATCAGTGTTCTATAATTTTTAACTTAATTAATCTGACCCTCCAAGCATTTATAACATTCGATCAAAAGGAATATTCATGAGCATAAAAAAAACAAACCATAACACCATAATACAAGGATTTTTAATTGGAAACCCTATTAGGAGAAAAACCACGGTGGATGGCCAATCCAAAATATGATCTGAGTATACTCAAAATGAATTTTACAATATGGGAATGCACTTGCATTCAGGAACACTACCTAGAGCGCACTGCTCAAAGAAGACTCATTGTCTTACAAAGATAATCAGATTAAATCCATCTAAGAAATTGAACTAAGAGATTAGCATCTACATATGCTTGATTATAGTTCTAGTTAGAATCAACAATCAATCTTCTATCCTTCAGACTGATTCTACACTTTTGCTCTGCTTTGCTTTGATTCACAACTCAAATCCTTTATGCACAAGTTAAACTGTGCATTATCGCTCTTCTACTATGCTTGGATTCACAACACACATCGAAACACCTTTTCCGTATGTCAAAATTATATGATCGATCTCTTATATATATCCGCGACTAATAATTTCATTGTAACATGTTGGCTTCAACGAGATATAAAAAACATTTGCAAACTATCGAATCAATCCATGGATAATCCTTAATGTGCACCAACCAAAGTCATCTATAGCATAGAAATGATCAACATCAACATGTATGAACACAAAAATACTTAAACAATTACTTCTCAAGTATCTGTGACATATTATATTCACCAAGTTAGCTTTTGTACTGATAATAAGAGAATTAACAAACTAGATCTTCTAACTCGCACATGGATCAATACAAGCACTAAGATTCAATAGAAATAGAGATCATATACCAAACGACATTCCGTGGGATACACAACACAAAATAATAACATAAAATCTTCATGTGAATTGATGAACACAAAACTATCGGATGCTTTGTTCTTCCTTGACTATCTTCAATCTGACTATCGGTATGATCAAATGATAACGTTTGGATCCAGTAATCGACTAGGGTTGTCATCAATGACAACACCAAATGATATTTGTAGTGTCTCTTGCCAACTATCTCCCCCTTTAGCATTGATGGCAACACTTAGTGAAAAATGACTAAGTGTCAGATCAATACCAACATGAATTACACCGCCACTCTTCAAATTTTCAAAAAAACAACTCTCCTCTTGAGATCATTATACATTTTTCACTCTACTACTCTCCCACTTTGACATCAATGGAAAAGGAAGGAATCCACATAACAAAAATGTACAAACATGCTTCTTCAACTTACATAAACTTGAAAATTTCTGCAAAATATTTCAACATAATAAACTTTGTGTCCCACACCCTTTTGAGACTCTCCAAAATTGTTATGTGACCACAAACTAAGTATGATTATGTCTTTGTAGACTCAAGGTTCATTGGATCACCAACTGCCTTAGCATATTCAACTTCCTTTAATGCACTCGACATTATTTCTATCTTCGGACCAATTAGGCCTCTAAGCTCACATGCTCTTTCCACAATTGTGTCATTTTAGTGCTTCAAGCTCCTTATTTTTTCAAGAAAAGATATCACTCGACCTTCTTGCTTTCCAACACCACCAACTAAAGGACCAAAATCTTCAGAAATAAGAGCTAACTATTTTTCAAGATCCTTAATCTTATTCTCATTAACCTCAGTAAATTTTGTAAAAGATAAACATGCCTTATAGATATTTCCACCTTCAGATAGAACATTTTGAATATTCTTCACATAGGTGGCTAACAAATTTTTGTCATTATTTATCATTCCTTTCAACCTATTGAACCTTTTGGCATCAAATTCCTTCTAAACTTTAACCATGGCTGACTTCTCAAGGGACTCAAAATGGGTATTTATAGAGTTAATGAGCTTCTTGAGTTCACTGGAGGAGGAACCAGATGGATCCTTGACATGAGTAGGCGTTATTTTCTCTAGAACTCTAGATGCAATTTTTAAGAGCTCACTATCCTCAATGTGAGACTTCAACAGTTCTTCTCTAGCCTTCACCTAGGCAAATGATTCTACCTTCATTTTCTGAATTGGGGACAAAGTGGATAGGCCAATAGGACCTTCAACCAATTCAGGGTCAAATTCTTCTTGTTTATCTACCAGAAATTTCTTCACTACCTGTATAGTGTCTCTTGCTTCCACTAGAACTTCCTTTACATCAAATTTATTTTCCTCAACCATTGTTTCCTTAGCTACATATTCTTGCTTATCTTCAGGAATCTAAACTTTCTCAACTGTTAAAATTTTAGGAGCATCAATCTCCATAGGTATTTCTGAATAATCCACATCAAGAGGAATCCGAGTATCCTCAGTTATATCTTGGTTTTCTTCTTCTTCTTCTAGACCAAATGAGACATCTTTATCATGTGTTTCTTTAGAGACAACATCAATTTTGTTACTTAACAAAACTTTTCTCTTAGTTTCTTCTGCAACTTCTTTAGTCTGACCAATCTTGAGCTTATTCACCCTTGTATTTCTCTTGAATTCCTTTATAGATTTATTTAGGATTGCTTTCATTTCTTCCATAGACATCATTGGACATAATTCTATAAGAATTATTTCTCTCATTTTCTCTTCTTCTGTTTTTGCATTTACTCTTCTCATTTCCAAAATCTCATATAGGCTTTTTGGTAAATCAGTCATTATTTGAATAAGGACCTTATTGAAAAAAATTAAACGATTTATTGTAGCCTCCTCAAGGGTTCTTTGAATAGATTTATTAAAGGTTTCATACCATTTACAAAGCGGCTTAAGATTTCCATTTTTAACCAAAACTTTCTCAACTTCTTCTACTAAAATACCAGGTTTGTCATTTTTTACCTTCTTCTTTGATTTGTCTTCTCCACCGAATGGCATGATTTTAGTAACCTTTGTTGCCTAGGTGACCATATGCTTTATTTCTCTCACATCTTCATCAGACTCAGTATCTTGATCTTTTGAGATAGCTTCATAGACTCTTGTTCTCTTATTCTTCTTCCTCTTACTAGATACCTTGGTTTGAGTTTACACAAGAATTGGCTTCATTGCAGGGGCAGATAGGGATACAGAGTTCCTTGTTGACCTATTTCAGGCAGAGGATGTTGTTGAACTAGAAGATTCAGATTTTGTTGGCTCTTTTCCTGCTTCATCTTGTTCTCTCCTTTTTCTAGCTTCTTTTACTGGTTTTGCTAATATTTTCATGCTCTCTACCAATATTTCCACTTATTTTCTTACTTTTCTGACTATCACAGGTTTCCTTAGTTCATTGTGCACCTATATATCCTTTTTTGCATAAGTTACAAACCTCTCATTCGATGGATCCAAAGGCTTATTCAGTAAATGTTGTGCATACATTTCCAGAATGTGTTCTTCAACTTCATATCCCATTAGCATAATCCAGACTATTGTAGGATCAACGGCTTCCATCATGCATTGATCAATTTCTACCATAAAACAAAATGTGTCCTTATATTTCTCCAAAATAGAAGTAGGAATTCTTTCTCTAGCATGCATCATACTTTGAAAGTTCTTGAAGTATCCCTAGATTGCAATTTTTTTGGCTTGACTATTTCCAATTCCATACAACATTTCTCTAATCTAAACAACTATAGGTTGACCACCTTGCCAATGTACTTTCCCAACACCTGGAACTTCATTCATGAAATAAAAGAATAAACATAATAGCAAGTTACCATACTTAAAGGAATTCTTCTTGTCCTTCCTAATCTTACCAAGATTTTCCATCAGCTGATATCTTAGCAACTCACATAGATCATACTCTACATTCTCCTTTACCATTTGATAAACTACATAAGTGGTTGTACTAGACACAAAATTGTCCCAACTTGAGTTATAAATTCTCTAACCAATGATCATCAAGGAAAATTTCACATCCACTTCAATGATATCTTTGATTGTCATGGCTCTTCTATCATATTTTGAACCTGTTACATCAATCACTATTTGATTCTTTACAGACTTCAAAATCAACAATCCACCAGAAGAATTTAAACTTATAACAACACTTATAAACTCCTTTGTAATCTTAAAGGGTATATTCAACCACATAAATTCATCGTGAACTCAACTCAAGATGTATTAGACCCATTAGTTCTCTTCAAACATGGGAAATTTAACAATCTATGTAAATGTCTTCTCTTCTAGGATTTTATATTCAGACTTGACACAAAAATCCTCTCCAATTATATGATTGTTGTACAAATTCAGCAGCTATGAGCTTCCTAACTCTTCAATTTTTTTGTGAATATATGCCCTAATATCTTTATTATGTAAGATGTTGTATGTAACAAATGAAAAAGCACCTAACGATTATGTCTTGATAGATTCGAAAGGATGCCATTTGAATTTGGGATAGTGTCTATCCTTAACTTCGACTACCAATGGTGTAGCCATTTTCACCAATTCACAAATTAATAGGTTTTTCAATAAATAGCTTTCCGTAGGATCACAATTTGATTGTTGAAAGCTCCTTCACATTTGAATTTTGGATCAATTCGCCAAAGATTGCTTCAGAGCTCTCCAAAATTCTTTTCTTTAAAATGAAAAGTGGTAAATGAAAGATAAAAATGACCTTTTATCACTTGCACACTTAACCCTTTTTATTGCAATAAATGCCTTTTACCCTAACTCATCTGGTTACCCCGTTTCCATGCGTTGTGATAGATAATTCTTCTATAGACCTCCAATACTACACAATACTTTCACCAATAGATTCAAGAGTATCTATAGAGAATCTATGTGCTTACTATACTTATCCACATTTTGGTGTCAATTATCAGTAGGGGGTTAAGATATTTTCTTGATAGCTCCCCCTAGGCCAAAGGCCTAAAACTAATTCCCAGAGGAATTACCAAAAGTAGGTTTTGGTGTTGGTGCATCTCCTTCAATAGAGGGACTTTTCATCACCCATTTCTTCTGCATTTTCTTCCTAATCACATCTGTAGTAACTTTTCCTTTTCCTTTTTCATCCTTTTGCATGTTTCTCCTTTGATTTATCAGACCTTTTCCTATTCCAACAAAATCTAGCAATGTGACTAGATTTGTTGTAGTTATAGCACACAACATTTCTCTATCCAAACGAGTTGTTCCAATGATTTTTTCTTGATCTGCACTAGTTAGAAATATGGCCAAATCTATTCTATGTATAACATTTGACATTTCTATGAAAGTTGTTCATCACATTTCTGCATTCATTTGACTTATGACCAAAATTATTGCAATTAAAGCATTGACCTGAGAATGATGGACCACTTGGATTCATCCTTCTTCTACACTAAGAAGCCATATGACCAAACTTATTGCAAGTAAAATAGTAACCATTGAATCTTTGAGCATTAGGTTGTCTTACCATATTCCTTCCAGCTCTATTTCTCTAATTTCCTTGCCTAAATCTGCTTTGTCCAAATCTGGAACTTTCTCCTTCCTCATAACCAAGACCTCGCTTGTCACCATTAGTCCTCTGACTATTGATCAGTTCATCAAGCTTGTCTGAACTAACTTTGAACTTCTCTTTGTACTCATTTGTAGTAGCAAGTTCATCTCTGAGATCATCAATCTTTTTTTCAAGCACTTCCTCATTGTTTTTAGATTGTTCCAATTCATTGTCTAGATGGCTACATTATTTAGATTTTTCTTTCAAGGACTGTGCAAGACTCTCTTCATTCTTCTTTCTTTCTTCAATATCCTTGGTCACCCTCATCATGATACATTCCATCTCATGCTTTAGGACTATATTAGCTTTGGTAAGCTTTTCACATTCTTCTATCTTTTCCTTCAAGGCTTAACTTAGTTCCTCATCTTCAATTCTTTTACTATCATTCTGCTTAATGTGATCAAAGAGTTCTTTTCTTTTCTCCCTGGACTTATTGATTTTATCTTTCAATGATTCAATGAATTTCTCAGCATCCATGAGGTTTGCTTGCAATTTATGAACTTCATATTTTGACTGATCAAGATCAACTAGGGCCACCAAAAGTTGTTGTTGAAGGTTGCTTGAATCCATTGAAACACTTTCCAAGATCTCCCCAAGTTGTTAGACTTCTTCTGGGGAACTAGATCTGATACTAATTATTGGAAAAAAGCAAAACTCAGAGGGGGGGTGAATCAGTGTTTTGTAATTTTTAACTTTATTAATCTGACCCTTCAAGAATTTATAACATTAAATCAAAAGGAATATGCATGAACATTGAAAAAACAACCATAAAACCATAACACAATGATTTTTCACGTAGAAACTTTGTTAGGGGAAAAACCACGATGGATGGCCAATCCACAATATGATCTAAGTATACTCAAAATGAAGTTTACAATATGGGAATGCACTTGCATTCAAGCACACTACCTAGAGCTCACTGCTCAAATAAGACTCACTATCTTACAAAGATAATCAGATTAAATCCATCTGAGAAATTGAACTAGGAGATTAGCATCTACATATGCTTGATTACAGTTCTAGTTAGGCTCAACAATTGATCTTTTGTCCTTCAGACTGATTATGTAGTTCTTCTCTACTCTGATCTGATTCGCAACACAAATCCTTTATTCACAAGTGAAACTATGCATTATCACTCTTCTTCTCTTCTCGAATTTGCAACACACATAAACATACCTTGTTTGTATGCCAAAATATTATGATCAATCTCTTATATATATCCACGACTAAGAATTTAATCACAACAGGTCAGCTTCAAAAAGATATAAAAACATTTGCAAATTGTTAGCTCAATCCATGGATAATCCTTAATGCACATGAACCAAATTCGGCTATAGCATAGAAATGGTCAACATTAACATGTATGAACACAAAAATACTTAAACAATTACTTCTCAAGTATCTGTGACATATTACATTCACCAAGTCGGCTTTTGTACTAATAATTAGAGAATTAACCAACCGGATCTTCTAACTTGCACATGGATCATTATGAGCCAATAAGATTCAATAGCAATAAATATCATATACCAAACAACATTCCCTAAGATACACAACACAAAATAATAACAAAAAATATTCATGTGAATCGATGAACACAAAAATGTCAGATGCTTTGTTCTTCCTTGATTGTCTTCAATCTGACTGTTGGTATGATCAAATGATGACGTGTAGATCCAATCAATGACTAGGGTTTCCATCAATGGCAACACCAAATGATATTTGTAGTGCCTCTTGCCAACATGACCTCCCGAGATGGTCGAATTCTTCACCTTTGTGAGCATCACCTAGATGCAATGAGTGCTAAGTGGACCATTCATTATCATGAGAGATGGTTTCTTGTGAACCTCTACTAATGAAACATGGGTCAATGAGTTTGACTTGAAAACTACATGGTTTAATCTTGATATAAATATCATAATGATCATATTATTTATTACATTAGCTTTAAATAATGAGAGCACATTATAGAATTCTCACATTATTTAAAAGGTAAAATTCTCACCTTATATCTATATATCTCTCTCACTTCTCTACCTCCCTCCACTCTTAACCTCCCACCCTATGTCTCTCTACCTCCCTCCCTAAATCCTATATCTCTCTCACCTCTCTACCTCCCTCCTTTTACCTCCTACCCTCTCTCTCACCTCTCTACCTCCCTCCCCTATTTACCTCCTACTATCTCTCCCCTCTTTACCTCCTACTCTATATCCCCTCCCTACCTCCTACACTCTCTCTCACCTCTCTACCTCATACCATCTATACACCTCTCTACCTCCATCACCTTTTTAGCTTCTACCCTCTCTCACCTCTCTCACCTCTCTACCTCCCTCCTTTTACTTATACCATCTATCCATCTCCCTCTCTCTCATATCTCTCCTCCCATCCCCTCTTTACCCCCTATTCTCTCTCCCTTAACTACCTCCTAAAATATCTCTCACCTCTCTACCTCCCTCCCCTCTTTACCTCCTACCCTCTCTCTCTCTCTCCTCTCTACCTCCCTCTCCTCTTTAGTTCCTACATTCTCTCTCACACCTCTATACCTACCACCCTCTTTACCTCCTCCCCTCTCTCCCTCCCTCTCTCTCTTTCTCTCTCTCACACACAACTCTTTACCCCCCTCCCTTATTTACCACCTACCCACTCTCTCTCACACCTCTCTACCTCCTTTCTCTCTTTACCTCCCACCCTCACTTCATCTCTCTCTCACCTCTCTACCTCCATCCCTCCCCTCTTTTCCTCCTACCATTTCTCTCTCACACATCTCTACCTCCTACTGGTAAAATTTGCAAATTATAACCTCTTCTTTTAAAATTTACTCTAAAATTTGCAAATTTTTTATAAGTCTTGTTTGGGTTACTAAAATATTTATTTCCAATGTAAAACCCCTAAAACTCAAGTCTTTCATTTAACCTTTGTGTCTATTTCATCATTTACCTACTCATTTGGTTTCAATTCCTAATAAGTTCCTCATGAATTCCTTTATATCATTAAGGTTATTGGCCCTCTTTTCCCAGTTTGCAATCTCTAGGTCCTAGATCACCTTTAAAAATACTTATTCTAAACATGCCTCAATTCTTAACTTAAACTCTAGGAGCATAGCCCACATGAGACACTTGTTACACTCTGATTTTTCACACAAGACCCCTTCACATTAAGTTTTTGGTTTCCCAACGCATTATTAAACCACGCTAGTAGGTATTCAATGAATCCTTAACACTTGTCATGATTTAGTAGCAACACATAAGTTCATTGTAGTGGAATTTAATTTACCAAGCGCATAGCTAAACCACACCATAAATACTTAATTAAGAAGAAGACATGTGTCAAGAAGGATTATTTTGGTAACAAACTAGAAACTTTAGATCTTTTGCAAATTTTCACATGGTGTGAAGGGGCTCGAATTGGATGGGTGAGGTAGACAAGGATTACACACTAAATTTTTCATTCTACAATGATCAATGGGAGTAGCTTTAAAGGTAAATTAGTTAGGGTGATTGAGCCAAGGTAGATCATTAGATAAATGTGGAAGGTAGAGGTGGAGACCCAAGGCTTAGGAACAACTGTGAAAATTGATGGCTACCCCTACATAGGAAGGGAAGGGTTATCAGGGTATTCACTAACAAAGGAATGAAAGATTGAATGGCCATACTATTGTTGATTGGTGTAGCTTTCATAAGGGTTAGCAGAGACCAAAAAACTATAAATCATCAACAAGGAGGATCCCAAAGGTGAGGTATGGTCAGATTGGGAAAATCTAGATTATCCATGCCTCGTGCATCAAAACTATCATCAAAAGGGAGGCAATGGCTGAGAGGAAATGGACCCAAAAGTAGTGTGTGATAAGTGCCCTTATTTGTGACTAGGATAAATTTGGTTCATTTGAACTCACGTGTGGACAATGTGAAATATTTTTTTTGGAGGACATAGGGCCATTGGAAAAATAGGCATTGGTAGAGGAATATCAATCACAAAAACACATGGAAGGGCATCCCTAAAAGAAAAAATCACTGTAAATCTATTGTGATCCCTAATAAAACCATCCACGCTATGAAATTTAATCTCAAGGAGAGTGATTTTTTTACAAAATGGTATGATCCAGACTACCCAAGAAGGAGAATCCAAGAATGGGGGAATGAGGTGAGTTTAAAATTTTTCCAATGGTTTTCTCTTGTTACTTTCTCTTCAGATCACTTTAAAATTGACATCATGCATGGGGAAACACTTTATATGGATGGTTTAGGTTTCTATATTATGGATTGGGAACCAAAATTTGATCTAATCAATCACGAAATGGAGAAAACTATGGTTTGGGTAACCTAAAGAACCTTATTTTTGAATGCTAGGATAAGGAAATATTAGCTAAGCTAGAGAAGGAATTGGGAAACCTAGTATGTTTAGATGAGGAAACTCTTCAACATGGGCTAGACATGAATGAAAAACTTTTCATTGAACTAAAACCTAATAGCACAAAATAGGATAGGTTGGAGATAATCACAGAGGATGTAACATGGAAACAACAACAAGAATGAGACTCTGCAACATTGGGGAAGGAAAAATCCATGGCCAACTATGGGGATTTTGATGCTCAAGAAGCTTTATAGTCAAATGTGGGATACATAGAGATAGTGGACTTTGAGAACTCCACTATGCTTGAGACACTTGTCAAAATGCAACCCAACCAAATGTAGGATTGAATTCCTCTGACTATCAAGATCCTGATGGTAGAAAGAAAGATTCCTCACCCACCAAAACAACTCATGACCACCTCATTGAGGATGATTTTTCCTGAAATTCTAGATCTAGAAGACATTCATGAGCCAAGAGAGGAACTTAATGAGGTGGAAGAGATATTAAAGGTGGGTTGTGAACTCCTAGGCCTCATTGATATTGGCAATGGTGAGGAGGGTTTACCTTCTCAAATTGAAGTAGAAGCCCAAGCAAATGAGGAACCATGGGAAGAAGGGGAGTTTCGATTGGTTCTAGTAGAAGTAAAGGGGCAAGAAGGGGAATTCTAGGAAGTGTCAAAGGCATATTTGGTGGAGGAGGATATGGATAGCATAGAAAAAGATAACACCCCTCCAAAATTTTGGATAGTAGGCATCAAACATAAGGATTTGGGGAAATCTTCTCCTAATTGTGGCAAGGGAAAGAAACTAGGGTAGAAAACCCTTGGTGAAAAGAGGGCTCTGGATGGGGATGCAAAGGGCTAGATGAAGATCACTAGAATGGTTAGATCTAGGAAGGGAATTACACTTCTTGGGGAATAATGAGGGTTCTATCATGGAATGTTAGGGGCTTAAATTCCCCTAACAAAAAGTTCCTGATTAGGCACTGCATGGAGACATCCATGGCTGATATCTTTTTGATTCAAGAATTCAAAATTTCTAAAGAATCCAATTTGTTCAAAAAGATCTACAAGGTGTGGAATTTGGAATTGGTATAATTAGAAGGCTCTTCCTATGGTCTGATCACTCTTTGGAGGTCTAAATCTATGCACATTGAGAAGTTAGCAGCCCAAAAACACTGGATTTCTTATAGGGTCAAAAGTGTAACTTCCAAATTGTCCTTCATTTTGATCAATATTTATGGTCATGTTGGCTACATAAATGAAACAAAAATATGGGGGGTAATTGGGAATATGATTTCTCTCAACCAAAGGGAAGTTCATATTTTAGGTGGATATTTTAATGCTATTCTACAGAACCATGATAAGCGAGGTGGTTTTGGTAGGAAATACCAATCCTAAATGGACTTTGAGAAATTTGTGGAGACAAATGGTTTGCTGGAAATTCAAATGGACAATGGGAATTTCACCTAGAAAAATAGGCATCTGGGATTTAGTAACATTGCAAAAAGTTGGACAAATATTTATTCAAGGGTGATATGGGTTCATTCCCATTCATATTGGAAGGAAGCATAATGCCACATAATGGCTCTGATCACTTTCCAATCAAGCTATAAATAATGAGGGACAAAAGACAAAATATATGCCCCTTTAATTTTTAATGCATGTGGCTAAAATACCAACATTTTCATGAGTTGGTTATAGATTGGTGGAATAGGGCCAGCTTAGAAGGCACCAAGATGTTTGGGATTGTCACCAAACTTAAACTAGTCAAAAAACAACTCAAATAATGGAACATAATTAATTTCAAGAATATATTTGAGATGAAAGGAAAGATGGAGGATGAACTAAATATATTGAATGAATAATTTTTTAAATCAGGCATGGCTAGGGAAATTTTTCCAGAAGAAAGAGAACTGCTAAAGGAATATGAAGAGGTGTAGGCTAAGGAATAAATATTTTGGTGACAAAAATCAAGAGAGGTCTAGATTAATGTGACCAAAGGTATACATTTTTCCACAATTCCACTAGGATTTCAAGGGATATAAATCACATCAACAAGATCAGGAAAGCAAATAGGGATGCACTTAAGGAACCAAAGGCTATATCATAACACGTTGTGTCCTATTTCAGAAACCTGTTGAACAAATTGGAAGGCTCAAAGTTGGAGTCCCATAATGATCTTCTACAAGGAATTCCTTAGCTAGTAACAAAAGATCAAAACAAAGTGTTAATATCAAGCTTCACAAAGGAGGAAAAAAAATCTTCTATCTTCCAACTACATCTGGATAAAGCACCTAGCCCAGATGGTTTTACTTCAAGTTTCTATCAATAGTGTTGGGATATAGTGGGAAAAGAGGTAACAAAAGTGCTTGAATATATTAGTGCATATAGTAAGGTTTTGAGAGAGACAACACATTCATATCCCTCATCTCCAAAAAAGATAAACCATCATCTTTGGATGACTTCCTTCTTATTTCCCTTTGCAACACTATATACAAGATAATGTCAAAGGCTATTGCAAACCATCTGAAACAAATTCTTCCTGGATTAATATTAGAAGAAAAAAGTAGGTTTGTGCTAGGGAGATCTATTATAGGAGTTATTATTTCTGAGGAAGCAATACACGCAATCCAAAAGATTAAATAATAATATATGTTAATAAAATTGGACATTAAAAAGGAATATGATCAAGTAGACTGGCAGTTCCTTTGCAAATCATTAAAGGCATTTGGTTTTTATGGTCAGTGGGTGGACTAGATTTTCAATTGCATTAGACCCCCCATTTCTCTATTCTTGTTAATGGCACACCTAAAGGCTACATTCAAATTTAAAGGTGAATTCATCAGGGTGATCCATTATCCCCCTTCCTATTCATAATGATGGTGGAAGCATCAAGGAGAGCCATTTCTTGGGCAACAAAAAATAATACATTGGAAGGTGTTCAAGTAACAAGTAGTCTTCCTCCTATCACACATCAATAAGTCAGTGATGACACCATGCTCTTTGGGTAGAAAATCAAAGAGAAGCTCTCCAATTCAAGAATATTGTTGACTTATATGCAAGGGCTTCTAGCCAAGTGGTTAGTGAAGCTAAATCTGAGGTATTTTATTTAATATAAATGTGAGGAGCGAAGTAGAGAGGTAGCATTCTTAAATTTAATAAAGGTACTCTACCATGCTCCTATCTCGATTTACCTCTAGAAAAGGGTCTGAGAAGAAAAAATCTATGGGAACCATTGGAATAAAATCAAGAGTTGAATAGAATATTGGAAGGGAAAATGGCTCTCATGGGATAGAAGAGTCACCATAATGAAGGCAGTCATTTCTACAATCCTAATATATATTCTCTTATGCTTTTCCCTCCCGATGAAATCAAATCAGGCTCTAAATCAAAGAATGCATAAATTCTTCTAGCAAGGCACTTTGGAGGAAAAAAAATAGCCTTAATAGAATGGGATATGATATACAAATAAAAAGAAGTTGGGGAGACTAGGTTCAAATATCTTCTAAGAGTTAAAAAAGATTTAGGTGCAAAGCTTATTTGGAAGATTAATATGTATATAGACAACTCCTCCAAATGGGCTAGAATCCTTTAGCATAAATACATTGATAGTGAAGATGAAAAGAGAATCTTATTGGTTGGGAATCTACCAAAAGGCTCAAGAATCTAGAACTTTATGAAGTATTTCCACTCGCTAATCATAAACCTCATTTCATGGGATGTAAGGGATGGTCGATCTGCCCTCTTCTGGGAGGATTCTTGGGGTGGATTTATAATCTTAGAGAATGTGTTAGATGTCACATAGATAAAACAAACCTTATCTTTGTTATGAAAGGTAAGGGTGAGGGACTACCTGGAAGAGAAGGTGGTTGATGGAATGTAGGGTTGGTAGTGGAAGGGCTTCGGGTATCTCAATTTTCCTAGCAATGAAACAAAGTCACTGAGTAAAGCATTAGAGAGTAGGGTCATCTACATCTATGAGGGAAGGATAACATAATATGGCTAGATTTCAATTCAAGGCAATACAATGCAAAGGACGGCTTCAAGTTTTTGGGAAATTAGGATGTTAAATCCAAACTTCCTTGGAACCTCTATTGAAACAACAAGTGTCTCCCAAAAGTGTGGATCTTCACCTGGGAAGCTCTCCAAAAAATAATTCTAACTATAGAAAAGTTCATGAAAATGGAATTCCATGGCCCTTCAAGGTGCATCTTATGTGAAGGTAAGGAGGAAATGACAAATCATCTCTTAATTGAATGTCCCTTTTCCCAAGCATGTTGGAGATGGTTGTGTGGCAAGCTTGGATGTCAATCTATACTTCCTAATGACATTCTTTCATTGTTCAAGTCTTGGTCACTACTTATGAAGAGCTCTATGTTTTCAATCCTTTGGTTGATTAGTACCTCTTTGTTGATATGGGAAATATGGAAGGCATGTAATACCAAGCTTTTCTATGAGGTGGAAATGCATTGTATGAAATTTTTATGCAAAGTGGAGACTGCAATTGTAGAGGTTTTCAACAACAAGGTGGAAAATTTGAATCCTCAAAAAAAATTCTTACAAATTGGGACTCAAATATGAGATAGTATTGGCATGGGCTTTGAATTCCTACCTTTGGAGTCTTGGTATGGAAAAATCCAAATTTCAAAGAGTAAGAGAAATATGGACACCCCCTCAACTTAACTTGTACAAGTTCAACTTCAATGGGGCTTCAAGAGGTAACCCTAGCTTGTTTGGTGTCAAGTGCATAGTAAGGAATTGGGATAGTCAATTGATTAGTGAAGTGGATAAGCCACTTCTAGAGGGAGCAAACAATCTAGGAGAATTTCAAGCAATAGTTTTGGGCATACAACTATGCAAGGAGTTGAATGTGCAGAATTTAATCGTAGAAGGTGACTCCATGTTGGTGATTAATTCTTTGAGAATTGGGAAATCTACACACTATTTGTTAAGCACTCTTCTAGGGAAAGTTGGAGATATGTTAAAGAGTTTTAGCAACTTTAGAATACAACATGTCTATCATGAGTCCAATGCAATCATTGATAATTTTTTCAATTTGGGAGGAGATGAAAAACATCACAAAAAAACAATAAAGGATGACTTTGTTTGTGCTTAAATTTAATGGTAAATATCAACAACTTGGAGAGAAGGGGTGCAAATATGGTTCTTTTGAAAGTTTTCAACCTCATTTAAGCTAATAAAATTCTAATCATTTACCATGTGTGGAGTTTTTGCAAGCAATTGAGTGAATAATGGATACAAATAAAAAAGGATAGTAAAGGGCCAAGCATTTATTAATTGATTAGAGCATTGCTATTGAGGTAGAATTTCTAGGTACTTCTTTGCAAAGAAATCAAAACCAATCCTTGGGATTTCATATCAGACAATGCTTCATTGATTAGCATGTGTGGGAGAGTCTTTTTAAGAATGTGAATTGTCAAATGTGGAGGTAGAGTATCATATTTTTGGTGTTGAGTAGTGGAATGGACACCTTGATTGTATTCTCATGCTTGAAGATGTAAGTCACCTTCAAGGGACTAATTTTTGATTGTCAGCTTAGGTCGATTTTCATTATCAAAGAAGGGCTAGAGATGGAGGTTGTTAAGCTAGTTTATGGGAAAGGATACATATATGGTAGTGAAATATTTAGGGTGAATTTTGACTTGGCATCATGTTTCTTAGCCTCCTTGTTTGACCTCCAAATCCCCAAAGGTGTAATATTTGTTATGGTGTGGCTAGTGATAAAAGTAGAATACATGTTGAACATCAAAGAAATCTTGGTCTAGGCACATCTAGGTAAAGGGATCCATCACCCTTGTTATCTATTGTTGATGCAAAATTTTGCAAGCAACAACCTTATGGGAAACTTAGCTATTGGGGGACCTATGGGTGTAGCTAAGTAACCTCTGAGGTTTTATCAAAGCTGGCTCTTCATTTTTTTTAATGGGGGAAGGAAAAGGGGAGGGAGATAAACCTGAAATAAACAAACCTAAGCTAAGGTGATGCGTCAGATGAAAAATGAAATAAGTAAGAACAATGTTGAAACATAGGCTCGAGTA
Organism: Sequoiadendron giganteum; assembly: GCA_007115665.2. NCBI lineage: Eukaryota > Viridiplantae > Streptophyta > Pinopsida > Cupressales > Cupressaceae > Sequoiadendron > Sequoiadendron giganteum. The sequence continues at coordinate 470,735,735 of CM021106.1, read as the reverse complement.
ATAACTAGCGTATATCAAATAGATATTTCCGAACACTGCAAACATAAGAACATCAAACCATTTGCATAATATAACTCATACAACATAAGCTAACACAAAAGAGTAACAACATGATCTATATTATGCTAGGGTGCATAAAAATTACAAAAGCTTGGAAGAGATTCTCAAATGCTTCAAAAAATATAACCATAGTTTAATGTTTTATCAAATGAATGAAAACAGAAAGGCCGAACAAAATGGCATAGTCTACGAGTTCAAATTCAATAGCTAACACTACAAAGGCTAATTCCTAGTTCTTGAGAAAATTTCATCCAACTAACAACCAACCTAAAATGAAGAAAAGGCTGCTTAAGTAAGCCAACCCACCACCTAGAGACCCCAACAAGAAAGATGCTTTTGTGAAGCCATCAACGATCAAGATTTTCTTGAACTAGCACCAATAGAAAGATGTTCTAGCAACTTGCCAACAAACATGTCCTAAGGAGATATGGGCCACGAACCAGCAGAAGGAGAGAACACATCACGAAAAGAATGGAGACCGTTGCAACAAATGTCAAACCATAGATAACAAAAGCACGAACGAATGCCACATGGAAAAATCCCAGCAAAGGAATCTGCGGTGTGGGCCTAACCCAGAAAGAAACCAAGCAGAGGCAACGTGTCAAACAAATGGAACCTAGAAAAAGGAAGAAGAGACATCCCAAAAGAAAGCTCTGATAGGATGCCACATAGCAGCTACTGAAAAGCTACAAGCGATACCAAAATAAAAAGGTGAAGCCGCACAAGAAAGAGAAAATGTGAAGGAAAAGAGTGGTGTGTGAATATATATTCACATCTTGGTGACTCATAGGGAAATTTCACTAATAGAATGAATAACTCCAGATCATGGTCTTGTAGACCAATCCAACCCCTTGGACTAATCGCTCACAGCTTAGAGAGGGCAGCCTAAAGGGATGTCCATACTTCATTTGATGGTGCAGAGAGAGTGAGCAGATTTTCATGCACCATGTTTAGATCAATAATTGCCTTAAAAGGTAATCCACCAAATACCTTTACCTCAGACTCAAGCTAGAAGAAGAGTTGTGCCAATTGATGCACCATCTTTCCAATATTTGTGGTAGTCGAAGATTGATCGAAGGATTGGAAAATGGATAAATCTTACTTTTTCTCCTCAATATTTTCAATGATGTGTTCTATGCTTGCTAGTGTTCGATCAGTCACGAAGGGTGATGGAAGCCCTCACTAAATTAGGAGAAATTATTTTTTTTTGCATATCACAGGTAATCTGAGCTAGCTTTGCTCTACACTCACCGACATGCTAAGTGGCTTCATGCATAGAGATGAGAAAATTCAGGCTCATGGTCACCATTGTTTGGTCCTCAATCCCCACGTTGCTCAATGCCTCATCGAAATATGTATACAATTTTCCTAACAACTGCCTAGCCTCCAAAACTCTATCAGAAATCATTTCTTGCACCCGTTGCATTGTATCACTAACCACCCCACATAGATTGGTAGCCTGTGCCATAAATTTAAGAGTGGGCTGCAAGGTAAGGCATAGTGTCTTAACCTTATCCCAATATGATCTGTGTAGCTCTTTGGCTATCTCTAGATATTTCATTTCGGATGCAAGAGTTTGGGATCTCAAAAGGTCTAATTTTGCAACCTTGCTGCTCAAATCTTCCTTCAACTCTACAACGCTTCCCTCCAGGGATGAAAATTGATTCTTCAGAGTAGTAAATTATTTCTCCTTCTCTATCAAGGCTAACTCTGCTTGTTTTTGCCTTTTTATTTCCTACTCCAATGCAACATTCATTTCATTTACCTCATCATTGGTACTCTTCCAAATTTGTTTCAAACCATCACTCACTTGCCTCAATTCATCATGAAGGGCCAACTCTGTCGCTCGGAAATGCTTAATTTCTCTCCGCAGGGTCGGAACAACCTCCACACCCAAGGCCTGAAGCTCAGCGAATTTACTCTCAAATTCATTTCTCTCACTCCATAGTCAATTGATTTTGACTTCTTGGGCCTTATGCTTATTAGACCAGATCTCCACCTTTCCTTTCAACTCTTTTATTTGTTCATCCTTCTTCTTCATTTGGTGATTGAGCTTGAGGAAATTGGTTGTCACCACCCTTTGGTTTTCCTCCAATAACTCAACCTTATCCTATGGAATTAATAGAATAATCATTTGGTTGCATTTCTCCAAATGACTTGATGACATTAGGTGTTAAATTTGCAAACATCAACGAATTTTGGCTTTCGTTAAACATAGTCTGCAAAAGGGGCTATGCTTGTCTGCTTGCATCCTTTTCCCTTCTTTTCTATATTTAGCTAGCCTGGGCACTTTTGTTTGCATCCACCTGCGAGAAATACTCTTGGGATGAAATACCCAGTCCACCAACAAAAGGGAACTCCTGGGGAACTACCAATGGGAATGACAACATGCTCAATGTACTAGCGGACTTGCTAGGTCTAGTAACAATTGTTAGGGGAAAAGGTGGGATAAAATAACTACCTGGAGATGGTAAAAACATGGTGGGAAAAAAGGTCGGGGAAGCACCTACTTGATGTTGAGGTCTTGGGGATACAAACTACTGACATAAAGGGTCAAGATATGTTACCATTACTTGTGCCTCATGGGCAGTAGACATAGGAGGAGACAAAAGGGGACCCCTAGGGAAATTAATGTTGAATTGCCCTGTGTGACTAGTGATAGGAAGAACTAGCGTGAGTGACATGGTAGAAGCAAGCATGGAGGAAACTAAATACATAGAAGAGAGAGAAGGGCAGACATATACCAAATTTTCTTGAAGATTTGTAGTTGATACAACTACTTCTTCACGTTTCTCTTCTTCTCCTCTTCCTACTTCCTCCGTTCACAGTCTCTTTTCTTCCGGAGAATCATCTAGGTCAAAAATAACCCTTCGGTGGCATCTAGAAGATCTTGACCTATTCATGCCTAACCTAGAGGATTTATTAGGCTCTGACAACTATGTTTTTGTAGAGTCTTCATGCTGCAACTATTTTCCACTAACTATCTTTCTTTGTGCAAGATCTTCTTCAGTTATGGGAGCCTTTTGGGCTACCTCTTCTTCATGGTCCAGAGCTACACTTTCCACCTCACTGAACCTCTCAAAACCTAGAGGGTTAGGATAATATTCACTGTCTGAATGCGCATGGCACCAGATATCATCAAACTGATTATTCGAATCCACCTCCTGAAAGAGCCCATTAGTCCTTTTTACCTCTTGCCTCTAAATCCAGAAATCTTTAATCCTTCCACGCTTCCAACATAGCCTTTTTAACTGGTTGTAGAGGAATCAATTTATTTTGTGGTTGGGAGTAGGATTTGCCATTATATGATAAAATTTCAGCCAAGGTGGTCGACCCGAGCTAGAAGGGATGTACTCAAGGCCGATGTATAATCTCTCATTTACCTCATTTTCATTTCTCTTAGGGTCCCAAAATGACCAAGGCTGGTGAGATATTTTAATGCCTATCTTTGCCAAAATACCCTCTGGATTATAGCGCCATGTGTCAGAGATATCCATTAATCCAAGGTGACCCAACTTAGAGTACAATACTTCAAAACTATTCACCTTCAGATTTTTCTTCTTGACCAATGATACATAACCAAACATGATTGGCAGCGTCAAATAGGAAGTCAAATTTTTTCCTCCCCAGTAATCATTTTTTCAATATTACACAACTATCAGAAAACCTCCAAGGCTAGTACCCTATCTGAAATAAAATGTGGAAGCTGAAAAGGCTCTCAGACAAAACCCTGCATCCTGAGCATTGTAAAATCCTAACCAAAGAACCAATCACAAGGCGGTACATGTCTTCTCATCCATGATATTTTAATTTGTGTCAAGCGACCAGACATCATGTCTCCATTATGATCCAAAGCTCTTAAATTCCGTGATAGGAATGCATTTGAAAATTCATAATAATCAAAATTCTTTGAGAGTAAAGGAGTCGAGGTCGAAATTGGCTTTCTAGCACCATTTTTGTCAAATACTGCCAAGGGCAGAGATTGTAGGAAACAATTTGGGTTCTAATGTAAAATCATGTAGGTCAAGAAAGAGAAATACCTGACCTTGGAACTAGGCTAAAACTCCTTCAACTGTCAGCACATCCTTTCCACAATGACCTTTGCAAAGTCCATCAATGGAGCCTTGCTATTCTTCTTCAGCATAAAGCTTAGACTCATCTGGAAGTCTAAAACATCTTTATCCATATCCATTCCACACACCAATGCCAACATAGAGAAGACAAAAGTTGGACACCCTTCAAAAGAAATCAAACTAAGAGGGAAGCTCAGAGGGATGGAGTTATCTAATGGTTTACCTATTTCGGCATTAAAAAATTGATGCTCTAACCTAAGCGTTCTCTAGTAATTTTGCAATCTAGAAATAACAAAATACTCAACACCCTCCAGAGCATAAAGACAAATGCACAACATATCCTAGAGAGCCTGGTGACAGATTACCACCCTAAAATTATGGTCGCTTATAATTCCCATTTGGACATCGAAATTTTAAATATAGGTAGCCACAATCTCTAGACAATGGTGTACCAGAAAAACCATATACTGAGGAAGACCACAATTCCACAATCGGCTAGGAAAAGGATCATTGATATTCTTCATATTTTCACATGCAACCTCTCTTAAAATTTTGGGGTTCTGAGATAACTCTAGATCTCAGACGTTATCCCAATCTTTTGACACCAAAGCATGGTTTCTAGGAGAAACCATGTTTAAAACTTTTTGGTCCACCAACTTAGGGTAGAGCCATTAAGGGTTAACTAGAATGCCTAGAGTTGCATAAGAATATTGGGCATAGATATTCATGCAAGGCACCTGCATCCTTCGTTCTTCAATGCTTTTGGTGGTGACGACCTGGGTTGAGCACTCTACAATTTCAGCCATTTTACTTGTGTCTTCGAAGAACTTTGCAACTTAGTTTTTTGAAAAGATTTCTCTATCTCTACAAATGACTCAGGTGGTTACACACTTTTCCAACCTTGCACTATTAATGCACTCTACACGATGCTCCTATCTATCTTTTTGATTTTTGATAATATCGAATTAGCAAGGGTACACATTATATTTTGGCATTAATTATGTCATGCACCACTAACCCTTTCATGCATGTGAAGAGACCACCCACTTGCCAAAAGATTACACACATTAAGATATATGACCTCACATACGGTGGCTCTTAATTTTTCTTGGAAAAAGTACTAAATCAGCATCACCATATATTTTTGTGATCTTTTGCATTTAATGATTACTTGATTGTAATCACATACATCAACCAACGACTTCATCTTAAAATATTTTCTTTCATTTAACCAAGACGTAAACATTCTATATGGCGACAACTGGCTCCCTCTTGTTATTTTAAAACAAATGCTCAATTTGAACAAGTTGAAACTACATTTGATTATCTTCATTATTTCGCATGATGCAACACTACTTGTCAGGGCTCTTCATACCATTAGTATCTGATGTAAACATAGCTTGCTCAATTAGGGAGGCCTTTTCCCATCTATAAAAAGGACCCTTGGCACTTTGCCAATTCATATTTGTACTTAGCATTTCTTAGCAATTGGCCCTAAGACATCGTTGCTAATTTCATTATTTAGCAAGAGTAGCAATAGTCATGGAAACACCAATTAGGCTTACATGCAAGAAGACCCAAGCTTCCTTCATAGGATAAATTAGGTGTAGGCATCTGAAACACATGACTAGCGAGAAAAACCTTTTGTATTTGAAATCCATAAAGTGGGTTCTAGGCAAAGACTGCATAGAATATGAAGACCAATATAGAGTGAATACCAATATCAGTTCCCACTTTGTAGCTTCTTTGTTAGACATTGACATTTATAAGAGGAAGATTTTGAAGCTAACAAAGTATTTATTTCCCAAATGCTACTTGAAGGGATTGGAGAATGTTGTGAGAGTTGTCAAGATCGATCATGGAATTCCATCTATTCACAACCTACACTGACTCATCGAGGAAGGAGGACTTGTGTTGACTAGGCCCTTTCTACGTTGTTTTGAGCTTGAAACTCATGAGGAACATCGCCGCAAAGGCCATGTTGCCTGTCATTTTCTGATGAGGATGCACAACGTCGAACCCTTTCATGAGGTGAAATGGTATGATAGTTTTGAGAGGATGGTGTTTTCTCATCGTGCACCACCTATTGCCATCACCTAACCCTCAAGTGCTTGAATAGACATCAAGAAGATCTTTCCTCTTTTTTCTTTTGTATTTGAAATATTCTCTGCAACACTTGTCAGCGACAATATATATATGTATTTTGGAACATGGCTAAGGGCCCTGTTTAATCAACATGTATATAGATGTAAATATATCCATAATTAATAAAATATATGTATCTTCCTATATTCTGGCTCCTTTCTTCATCTTATTTCAATTCCTTGCATCAATATGGTTGTTGATCTAAGAAAGCACTAAGAATGACCCAAAACTAATAAAGTAGGGAAAATATACACATATTTACACACTTACTGCAAAAGTCAAATTAATTGAATTTTTTGAGGTGTATTCCATTAATTGGAATACCCAAGGCCTCGTCCTCTATTGTTTCTAACTTAAACGATTTGTGTTTCTTGCACTATGTGATTTTGAATGGTCCTTCCTAGAGACTATCAAACTTGCCATGTTGACTTGGGCTTTGCCCCACTCTCGTTAAACTTGAGCACCAAGTCTCCACATTGCAGACCCTGGTTGGATGTTTTCTTTTCAAACCATTTCTTTACCACTTGCTGGCGATTGGTAATCACATTGACAGCATGCTCTCATTTCTCTTGAACTTCAAATAATTCTGAAAGCGTCACCTCCATCGCTCTATTTTTCTCAATCTCAAGAGACTTGAGTAGTTGGATTGCCGAGATTTCCATAGAGATTGGCAATAGCGCCTCCTTCCTGTATACTATCTCATAAGGAGATATTTCCAATATTTTCTTGGGCGTGATATAGTCTGGCGATAGTGTTGTCTAGAGGTGTTTATGCCACTCCCTTTGGTGTTCTAAACCTATTCTCTTGATCAGTCAGAGAAGATTCTTGTTTGTAGATTCGGCAAGGCCATTTCCTTGTGGGTAGTAGTTGGAGGATTTCTTTAGGAACAGTCCATATTTTAGTGAAAATTTACTGATTTTGGAGCTAAGAAAAGATTTGGCATTATCTGAGATAATTATCTTTGGTTGGCCAAACTTGGCCACCAATTCCTCTAGGAAGTTTAGGATTTCTACCTCTGTTGCATTCTTCAAAGGTACAGCTTCAGTCCTTCTGGTGAAATAGTCAATTGCCATTACAATCCACCTATGTCCAGCTGATGAAAACAAATTGATCATGCCAATGAAGTTGAGACCCCATTGAGCGAATGGCTTTTCCACTATAATTGGTTTTAGTGGCATGGCAACGTTTTTCCTTTTCCCAAAAAAAACTAACACTCGTTGTGAGACTTCACCAATGAATACGAATCCTTAAATAATGTTGGTCAGAAATAACCAGCACACATAATGTTGATTGCAGTAGTTTTTGCTGTAAAATGTCCTCTGACTAGGCCACTATGATACTGCTCCAATATCCTTTTTGATTTCTCTTATGTTAAACATCTTAATAAGACGCCATTGAAGTTTCTCTTGAAAAGAACTCCCTCTAAGAGTACATAACCATTATTGTATAGTCGATAAAAATGCCTTTTAAATGAGGGGAGGTTGGGCGGATACCTTCCTATTTGCATAAAATTAATTTTGGTGTCCAACCAATCGTCTCCTGAACTGTTTTCATTTAACAACATGGGTTCAGGGACTTCAAACTCAGTAATTGCTTCATTGTTTTTAGCCAAATATTTGTATAACCCCTTCCATTTCATAGTCTTGACGAACTTGATCTCGATGTCATACTCAAGAATCTTGGTTATCCAGTTAGCCTTCTTCTCAGTGATTTCACCTTCCATAATATATTCACACACACTAGGGTGCGACACACAAAAAATCACCTTGTTGCACGATATGAGGTGTTAGAACTTCTTCATCCCCTTTACAATAGTGAAAGCTTGCTTCTCCACAAACCTATACTTCACCTCATAATATTTTAGAGTGTGCGATAGAAGGAAATAGGTAATTCTCTTTTATCTTCATCATCCTTTTGCATCATGACAGTAGTGATACTCATGCTACCACCAAAGACGTACATAAGGAAGTCTTTCGAAAAATTTGGATTAACCAACACGGGAGCAAAAGAGATGACCTCTTTAATCTGTTTGAAATATTTTTTGGCTTCCACTGTCCATTTAAAAACTTGGTCTTTTTAAAACATCAAGGTGATGGGTCGAACAATCCCTACGAAGTCTGCTATGAACTGGCTAATGAAGTTAATCTTGCCCAAAAAATATTGAACTCCCTTTTTGTTGACGGGTAGAGGGAGTTCCTTGATCACTTTAACCCTTTCCGGATCGATGGCAATACCTTCCCTTGTGGGACCCCAAACACACATTTCTTCGGGTTCAAAGAAATCTTGAACTCTTGGCATTTTGGGAAGATAAGCTTGAGATGATCAAAATGGTCTGCAGTAGATTTAGAGAACACCGTCAGGTCATCTAGATAAATAAGAATGATCTTATGTATCAAATATTTGAAAGAAATTTCCATAGCTCGTTGGAAAGTGGCTCCGACATTTGAAATTTTGAAGGGAATTTTAGTATAAGCGTATGTTCCCCACATGGTAGTAAACACAATTTTGTGTTGGTCCTATTTCACTTGAATTTGATTATAGCCAAAGAAACCATCCAGCATTGAAAACATCTCGAAACGAGGAACTATTTGCAGAATTACCTCAATGGAAGGAAAAGGGGTAGTGGTTTTTTAAGGATGCTCTATTCAAGTCTCGAAAGTCAATGCACAACCGTATATCATCGTTCTTCTTTCAGACCGACACCAAGTTAGACATCCAAGTGTTGTGCTTGATCGAGAACACTACCCGAGATTCAATCACCTTCTTTAATTCTTGTGACATTAGTGACTCGATCTTTGGATTTACTGGCCTTTGCTTTTTACACACATGTTTTTCTCTTTCTAGTACCTCAATGGTGTGTTGGATAATCCTGAGATCATATCCCTTAAGATCATCATATGACCATGCTACCAAACTCGAGTACTTCTTGCAAAACTGTTTCAACCTTTCTTTATTCTTTTGTGAGACTCCTTTTTCGACCTTAAGCTTTTTATCTTCTTTGATGTGCAAATAAGCATAGTCGCCTCTATCAGCTACAATATTTCTTGTCTTTCCTTGCATTATCAGAATAAAAAAGACTCTCGAGAGTAACCAGACCCCTAGGGATCTTGTTTGATTTAAGATGGATTACTTGATCCTCATAGGCCTCAATGATCTTTGGCTATAATTGGTTGGAAAATTCTCCAAAAATTTGGAGAAATGATGCAATATGAGCATCACTATCAAAAACTTGGCAGTTTTGATCATTATTTGGTACTGCAAGCCACACAATCACTCATACTAAATGTTTGTTGTTAATTAACTCAGAAGCTGGCTCAAACTAAGATCCAACAATTTCCATTTGGTATGCTTCAGATTTCTACTCTCTAGGTATGGCTTGGATGTTGAATGCTTCAAAGCCTTCAATTAGATCCTAGACCCTGTGACGGTATGATCGCATACAAACATTCTTGGTGGCAGATAGCCCTCAAATTTGGTTGACCACCAATTTTGATTCTCTGAACACCCATATTTGCTTTGCTCCCATTCATACCACTAAAATCAAGTCATGGACAAGGGCCTCATACTCTGATTTGGTGTTCGAGCATGCGAACTGGAAGCAGTAAGACCTTAAGGTGTTTTCTTTGGATGGAGATAGTATACATATTCTTGTGCAGGCTCCTAATCTACATCTTTCTCCATCAAAGTGCAAGGTCCATAACTCTAAGGACCCTTCACCTCTAGACTCTTTAGCCACTCTAGGCATCATTTAGTCCTCTTCATGTATGACATATGTTCCTAGCCTAGTTGTATGATAGTTGCCAAAAGGATCTATGTCTATAAATTCATTTAAAAGACATTCTTCTTTCTCTGTCCGGGAGCTGCTTGCTTCTTCATCCTCAAGGAGTTCGACATTGAGCATCTCTTCTGAAGTGATTGAGGTATGTGTTGCCTCAAAATTGATCATGGATTCATCAACCACATGCTCAGAATGTAAATATTATGATAGTAACTTCATCTTAGATCCATGTTTGGTTCTTAGGATCAGGTGTGACTAGTCCAATGCTAGGTAACCTCCAACATTTGTAGTGAATTCTTGAGACAAACATATCCCAAACAAAGGAGGGACGTCAATGAGAATAGTATCTTTCTTCATAATAATTCTGGGACAAGCAAAAAATTTCATAGGCAATCCTTTTATTACTCTGACAGTTTCAACCTTGTTCCCATCGAGTTGCAAACTCCTTTCTTAAGAGGCTCGTATTTGAGTCCCAAAGCTTTAGCTACTTGCTCAAGCATGATAGTGGTACTAGCACCAAAGTCAATCATACAATTATGCAATAGTTTGTTACCAATGATAAGTGTTAGAAAGAAAGGCTTGGGTTTAGGCTTACTCTCTTTTTCAACTTGCTTTTATTCTAGTTGATTTGCTAGAACTCTCTCCAAGTCCGGCTTGGATGTCTTATCTTCTAAGGGTAGATCAAGCATCTTCATAGCCTCCTCTCCTGATAATGCCTTTTGTAATAGAATATTTTTCTCCAGGATGGCCAGGATATCCCACAAAGAAAAATTAGCAAAGGATTTCTTTAGTTGTTCCACCACATTGAATGGCATTCGTGACTAATGAGCTATGGTAGTTTACTCCTTCTGCCTTATAGCTGGTGCATCTCGCTATTTGGTAATTGTTGAGGTGGCCATGGCAGCTCTTGCTTTCAGAGGAGGTGGATTCTTGGGACTTGGAATAGCCACCTTAGGCTACTGTGGAACTGATGAAATAGTTGCCGATAGATTGGCCATTGAATTAGGTGACCCTTTAGTCTGAAAAGATGTGAATTATCCAATGAGCCTCCACTTGGAATGAGTATTGTAAGCCAACTATAATTGTGGCACTTGGGTCACTGGAATGTCGTTCAGGAATGTTGAACCCTCTCCTTCCATCCAAGAAAAGAGTACCTGGTCTAGAGCTATCTCTAGCTCCTACTCTATAGACATTCCTCATGTTTGAGCAGTGAGAACTACATTCTCTATTTGTTGAGAGGCATATCTATGGCTTTTGAGATCAATCATGATGCCTTGACTATGTTTCTATGCTATCTTCTGTTGTAAATTCCCTCACGGACAATTTTGGGGCATGTGTGCATCATTGCAAGGGAAGCACCATGGATTAATCTCCTCGACAAGATTATTTTGTCCTGCTACTAGCTCCTTACTTGAACTAGCATAGACGGTCTACTTCGGCATAGTCACGAGGTTGACGTGATTCTTCTATTGATCTTGGGTATTACTACATGATCTATCTTGCCACTAGCTCACCTGTAAAGGAGCCTTCCCACCTTGGTAGTTCTGGTAAGCAGGCTTCTGGTAGGTATATTTTTGCCACTACATACTGGTTAATTCATTTTTCATAGTTCATATCTGCTCCTTCATGTCATTCCCTTAAGCTGTCATTCCCTTAAGCCACTAGGGAGTTAAGCACTGGAGCCGCACTCGACGTCCTTCTCGAGTACACATACATAGACTAGGGAGGTGTGGGGACACTGGTTGAAGCTACCACTAGTTCTGCAATGGCCTATTGAGGGAATAATGGCATGATAGGTCATGGTGCCAATTTTTTGGCAACAATAAGATTGTTCTCCACAGTGACGGCAAGGTTGTATGCATCAGGAAAGGTATTCTCATCGAGAGCTTGTAGCATCATAGAAATATCAACATTTATGGACTTTAAATAAAACATGAATGCTAGATCTTGAGGTGGGAAACTACCAACAAGAACTCTCTACCAAGTCAAATGAAACTAAGCATTGAAATCAGCGAAAGCTTCACGGGGAGCCCAATTTATATGAGCCACTTGGTGATATAGCGAAGATTTGTCACCATTATTTGAGAAGAAATCATACAAAGGATCTCCAAGCCGATCCCAAGTTGCAACTATATTATCCTGAAGAGTACGATACTAGTCCAACACCTTCCCTCTGAAAGAGGTGGCGAACAACTGCAAAGCCACATTCTCATTGGTAATGCCATGAACCAGACATACATCAGCCACATCTTGCAAGTGCTCCACTGGAGAACTTAGGGATAGCCTTTAAAGTGGAAGTTGGGATTGGATCCTACATTACAGGAGGTACAGGTACTATCAATGGACTACCAACATCCCAGGCTACATAATTTCTAGCCACTGGTGCAAGGGGTGGAGGAGAAGGAGGTCAAGTATTAGCCTACCAACCTCTCGCATGGATTGAAACTAAGGGTGGTACAATTAGGCCAGGAATTTTTGTAGTTTGAGACATAGTGATGAACCTATGGCTCATACACTCCTATTGATTTGTGAACGTGTTAGTTCATGTCCCACCGGGTGTGCCAAAAAAAGAACTATTGATGCAAAATTTTGTAGGCAACAGCCTGATGGGAAACTTAGCTATTGGGGGATGCATAAGTAACCTCTAGGGTTTTATCAAAGCCAACTCTTCATGTTTTTTAATGGGGGAAGGAAAAGGGGAAGGAGATAAACCTGAAATAAACAAACCTAAGCTAAGGTGATGCGCTAGATCAGAAATGAAATAAGTAAGCACAATGCTAAAGCAAAGGCTCAAGTAATAATTAGTGTATACCAGATAGATGTTTCCCAACACTGCAAACATAAGAACATCATACCATTTGCATAATATAACTCATACAACATCAACTAACACAAAAGAGTAAAAAAATGATCTGTATTATGTTAGGCTTCATAAAAATTACAAAAGCTCGGAAGAGATGCTCAAATGCTTCAAAAAATATAAGCATAGTTTAAAGTTTTATCAAATGCATGAAAACAAAAAGGCCAAATAGAATGGCACAGTCTACGAGTTAAAATTCAATAGATAACAATACAGAAGCTAATTCCCAGTGCTCAAGAAAATTTCATCCAACTAACAACCAACCTAAAAATGAAGAAAATGCTACTTAAGTAAGCCAGCCCACAGCCTAGAGACCCCAACAAGAAAGATGCTTTCATGAAGCCATCAACGATCTAGATTTTCTCGAGCCAACACCAACAAAAGATGTTCTAGTAGCACACCAACAAGCACATCTCAAGGAGATATGGGCCATGCAGTAGTAGAAGGATAGAAGCATGAAGGAACGCCACATGGAAAACTCCCAGCAAAGGAATCTGTGGTGTAGGCCAGACCTAGAAAGAAAACAAGTGAAGGCAGCGTGTAAAAAAAATAGAGCTCGAAAAAAGGAAGAAGAGACATCCCAAAAGAAAGGTCTGATAGGATGTGATGTGGCGACTGCTGAAAACCTACGAGTGATACAAAAATAAGAAGGCGAAGCCGTGCAAGAAAGAGAAATCGCGAAGGAAAAGAGCAGTGTGTGAATGAATATTCATAGCTTGGTGACTCACAGGGAAATTTTGCTCATGGAATGAATAAACTCTAGATCATGGTCTTGCAGACCAATCCAACCCCTTGGACCAATTGCTCACAACTTAGAAAGTGTAGCCTGAAGGAACATCTAGACTTCATTTGATTGTGCAAAGAGAATGCACAAATTTTTATGCACCATGTTTAGATCAATAATTTCCTTAAAAGGAAATCCACTAGATACCTTTGTCTTAGACTCAAGAGCAAAGAAGAGCTGCACCAACTAATGCACCATGTTTTCAATATTTGTGGCAGTTAGAGATTGATTGAAGGACTTGAAAATGGATAAATCTTTCTTTTTCTCCTCAATATTTTCAATGATGTGTTCTATGCCTACCACTATTCGATCAGTCATGAAGGGCGATGGAAGCCCTTTTTGAGTTAGGAAGGAAAATTTTGCTCGCATATCATAGGTAATCTAAGACAACTTTTCTCTGCTCTCACCGACATGCTAGGTGGCTTCATGCATAAATATGAAAACATGCATGCTCATGGCCGCCGTTGTTTGGTCCTCAATCCCCATGATGCTCAACACCTCATTGGAAGCTATATACAATTTCGCTAACTGTCTGGCCTCCAGAACTCTATTAGAAGTCATTTCTTGCACCCGTTGCATTGTTTCACTAACCACCTCGCATAGATTGCTAGCTTGTGCTATAAATTTTAGAGTGGGCTACAAGGAAGTAAGGCATAGTGTCTTAACCTTATCCCAATATGATGTGTGCAAATATTTTGTTATCTCTAGCGATTTCATTTGGGATGCAAGAGGCTGGGATATCCAAAGGTCTAATTGTATAGCCTTGATGTTCAAATCTGCCTTCAACTCCGCAATGCTTCCCTCCAGGGCCGAAAACAGATTCTTCAAAGTACTAATTTCTTTCTCCTTCTCTCTCAAGGCTAACTCAGCTTGTTTTTTCCTTTCTATTTCCTGCTCCAATGCAACATTCATTTCATTTACCTCATCATTGGTACTCTGTCAGAGCTGTTTCAAACCATCACTCGCCTGCCTCAAATTCATTGCGGAGGGTCGCCTCTGTTGCCTGAAAAATGCTCAATTTCTCTTTGCAAGGCTGGAACAACCTTTGCACCCGAGGCTTGAAGCTCAGTGAATTTACTCTCAAAGGAATTTCTCTCACTCCATAGTCAATTGATTTCAACTTCTTTGGCCTTATGCTTATTAGAATAGATCTCCATCTTTCCTTTCAGCTCTTTTATTTGTTCATCCTTCTTCTTCATTTTTCGACTAAGCTTCAGGAAATCGGTTGTCACCACCCTTTGGGATTCCTCCATTAACTCAACCTTATCCTATAGATGAGCCTACTACAAATCAAGCCCTACAGAATTAATAGAATAATCATTTGGTTAAATTTATCCAAACGAATTGATGACATTAGGTGTTAAATTTGCAAACATCAACAAATGTTGACTTTCCTTGAACACGGTCTACAAAAGGGGCTCAGTTTGTCTACTTGCATCCTTTTCCCTTATTTTCTATATCCGGCTAGCTCGGGTACTTTTGTTTGCATCCACCTACAATAAATACTCCTGGGATGAAATACCCAGTCCACCAGCAAAAGGGAACTCCTGGGGAACTGCTAATGGGAATGACAATGTGCTCAATGTACTAGTAGACTTAATTTGTCTAGTAATAATTGACGGAGAACAAGGTGGGATAAATTGACTACCCGGAGATGGTGAAAACATAGTGGGAAAAAAGGTCAATGAAGAAACTAACTGATGCTAAGGTCTCGGGGATACAAACTATTGACTTAGAGGGTTAGGATATGTTACCATTACTTATGCCTCATGGGTAGTAGACATAGGAGGAGACGAAAGGGGCTCCCTAGGGGAATTAATGTTGACCTTCCCTAGGTGACCATTGATAGGAACAACTAGCGTGAGTGACACGATAGAAGCAGGTGTGGAGGAAACTAAAGACATATAAGAGAGAGAAGAAGGGGAGAAATAGACCTGAGTTTCCTGAAGATTTGTAGCAGATACAACTACTTCTTCATGTTGCTCTTCTTTTCCTCTTCCTGCTTCCTCCGTTCATGGTCTCTTTTCTTCTGGAGAATCATCAAGGTCCAAAATTACCCTTTGGTGGCATCTAGAATATCTCAACCTCTTCATGCCTAATCTAGAGGAGCTAGTAGGCTCTGACAACTATGTATTTGTAGAGTCTTCTCCTTGCAACTACTATCCATTGACTATCTCTCTTTGCATAGGAACTTCTTCAATTATGGGATCCTTTTGGGCTACCTCTTCTTCATGGTCCAGAGCTGCACTTTTCACCTCACCAAACCTCTCAGAACTTGAAGGGCTAGGAGAATCTTCACTATCTAATTTCTCGCAACACCAGATATCATCAAATTGATTATCTAAATCCACCTCCTGAAAGAGCCCATTAGTCCTTTTTACCTCTTGCCTATAAATCCAGAAATCTTTAATCCTTTCAGGCTTCCAATGGAGACTTTTAACTAGTTGTAGAGGAATTGATTTATTTTTTGGTTAGGAGTAGGCTTCACCATTATATGATAAAAATTCAGCCAAGGTGGTTCACTTGAGCTAGAAGGGATGTACTCAAGGCTGACGTATAATCTCTCATTTCCCTCCTTTTCATTTCTCTGAGGGTCCCAAAATGACCGAGGCTAGTGAGAGATCTTAATGCCTATCTGTGTCAAATTACCCTCTAGATTATAGCACCATTTGTTACAGATAACCATTAATCCAAGGTGACCCAACCTAGAGTACTATACTTCAGAACTATTCACCTTCAGATTCTTCTTCTTGAGCAATGATACATAGCCAAACATGATTGGCAATGTCAAACAGGAAGTTAGATGTTTTCCTCCCCAGTAATCGTTCTCAATATTACACAACTACTTGAAAACCTCCATGGTCAATACCCTATCTAAAACAAAATGCGGGAGCTAGAAAGGCTCTCGGACAAAATCCTACATCCTGAACATTATAAAATATGAACCCAAGAACCAATTGCAAGGCGATACAAGACCTCTCATCCATGATATCTAGCTTTGCATCAAGCGACTAGACATCCTGCCTCCATTATGATCCAAAGATCTTAAAGTCAGAGCTAGGAATGCATCTGAAAACACATAATAATCAAAAGTATTTGGGAGTACAGGAGTCTAGGTCAAAACTGGCTTTCTAGCACCATTTTTATCAAATACTACTAGGGGCAAAGATTGCAAGAAATAATCTGGGTTCTAATGTAAAATAATGTAGGTCAAGAAAGAAGAATACCTAAACTTGGAACCAGGCTCAAACTCCTTCAACTATCAACACATCCCTTCCATAATGACCTTTGCAAAGTCCATCAGCGAAGCCTTTCTATTCTTTTTTAGCATAAAGCTTAGACTCATCTGGAAGTCTAAAACTTCTTTATCCGTATCCAATCCACACACCAACGCCAACATATAGAAGGAAAAATCTGAACCCACTTTAAAAGCAACCATACTAAGAGGGAAGCTAGGAGGGATGAAGTTATCTAAGGGTTTACCCATTTTTCCATTAAAAAATTGTTATACTAACCTAAGCATTCTCCATTAATTTTGCAGTCTAGAAATATTGAAATCCTCAACACCCTCCAGAGCATTAAGACAAATGCACAACATATCCTAAAGATCTTGGTGACAAATTACCACCCTGAAATTATGGTCTCTTATAATTCTCATCCATGCATTGAAATTTTTAGCATAGGCAACCACAATCTCTAGACAATGGTGTACCAAAGGAACCATATACTGAGGAAGACCACAATTCCATAATCAGATATGAAAAGGATCATTGATCTTTTTCATCTTTTCCATGCAACCTCTCTTAAACTTTTGGGGTTGTGAGATAACTCTGGATCTCGGATGTTATCCCAATCTTCTAACACCAAAGCTTGGTTTCTAGGAGAAACCACGTTTAACACTTTCTAGTCCACCAGCTTAGTGTAGGGCCACGAAGGCTTAGCTAGAATGCTCAGAGTTGCGTAAGAATCTTGGGCATAGATATTCACACAAGGCAACTACATCTTTCATTCTTCAATGCTTTCGGTGGTCATGGATTGAGTTGAGCTCTCTATAATTTCAGCCATTTTACTTGTGTCTTCGAAGAACTTTGCAACTTAGTTTTTTGAAAACCTTTCTCTATGTCTACAAATGATTCAGGTAGTTACACACTTTTCCAACCTTGAAAATTAATGCCCTTTGCACGATGCTCCCATCTGTCTTTTTGATTTTCGAGAATATTGGATTAGCAAGGGTCAACATTGTCTTCTCTCATTAGTTATGCCATGCACCACTAACCATTTCATGCATGCGAAGAGACCGCCCACTTGCCAAAAGATTACACACATTAGGAGATATGACCTCACATATGGTGGCTCTTAATTTTTCTTGGAAAAAGTACTAAATCAACATCGCCATATATTTATGCAAGCTTTTGCATTTAATAATTACTTGATTGTAATTGGGCACATCAACCAACAACTTCATCTTAAAATATATTTTTTTATTTTACCAAGATGAAGACATTCTATATGGCGACAACTGGCTCCTTCTCATTCTTTTAAAACAAAGGCTCAATTTGAACAAGTTGAAACTGCATTTGATTATCTTCATTATTTTGCATGCTGCAACACTACTTGTTAGGGATCTTCATACCATTTGCGTCTGATGTAAACATAGCTTGCTCAATTAGGGAGGCCTTTTCCCATCTATAAAAAGTACCCTTGGCACTTTGGCAATTCATAATTACACTTAGAATTTCTTAGCAATTGGCCCTAAGACATTGTTGGTAATTTCATTATTTAGTGAGAATAGCGATAGTCATGGAAACACCAATTAGGCTTACATGCAAGAAGAACCAAGCTTCCTTCATATGAAAAACTAGGTGTAGGCATCTGAAATGCATGACTGGCATGAAAAACCTTCTGTATGTGAAAGCCATAAAGTGGGTTCTAGGAAAAGACTGCATAGAATATGAGGACCAATATAGAGTGAATACCAGTATCAGTTCCCACTTTGTAGCTTCTCTATTAGACATTGGTATTTCTAAGAGGAAGATTCTGAAGCTGACAAAGCAGGTATTTCCCAAATGCTACTTGGAGGGATTGGAGAACATTGTGAGAGCTACCGAGATTGAACATTGAATTCCATCTGTTCGCAACCTACACTGACTCATCGAGGAAGGAGGACCTATGCTAACTAGGCCCTTTCTGTGTGGCTTTGAGCTTGAAACTCAGGAGGAACATCACTGCAAAGTCCATTCCACCTACCATTTTCTGATGAGGATGCACAATGTTAAACCCTTTCACGAGGTGCAATGGTATGAAAATTTTGAGAGGATGGTGTTTCCTCATCGTGCACCACCTGCTTCCATCGTTGAACCCTCAAGTGCCTGAACAAATGACAAGATGATAGTTCCTCTTCTTTCTTTTGTATTTCAAACATTCTCTGCAACACTTGTCAGCGACAATATATATATGTATTTTGGAACATGGCTAAGGGCCCCAGTTAGTCAACATGTATACATATGTAAATATCTCCATAATTAATACAATATATGTATCTTCCTATATTATGGCTCCTTTCTTCTTTTTATTTTAATTCCTTGCACTGTGTGATTTTGAATGATCCTTCCCAAAGACTTTCAAACTTGCCATGTTGACCGGGCTTTGTTCCGCACTCGTTAAACTTTAGCACCAAGTCTCCACATTGCAAACCCTTGTCAGACATTTTCTTGTCAAACCATTTCTTTACAACCTGTTGGCAGTTGGTCATAGCCTCAAGAGTGTGCTCTTGTTTCTCCTGAACTTCAAGTAATTTTGAAAATTGCACCTCCATCGCTCCATTTTTCTTAATCTCAAGAGACTTGAGTAGTTAGATTGTAGGGATTTCCATAGAGACTTGCAATAGCACCTCCTTCCTATATATTATCTTGTAAGGAGATGTTTTCAATGTTTTCTTGGGCGTGATACGGTCTTCCCATAGTGTTTTCTGGAGGTGTTTATGCCACTCCCTTTGGTTTTACGAGCCTATTCTCTTGATTAGCCGAAGAATATTCTTGTTTGTAGATTCAACAAGGCCATTTCCTTGTGGGTAGTAGTTCGAGGATTTATTTAGGAAGACTCCATATTTTAGTGCAAATTGACTAATTTTAGAGCCAAGAAAATATTTGGCATTATCTAAGATAATTTTCTTTGTTGGGCCAAACCTGGCCACTAGCTCCTCCAGGAATTTTATGATTTCTACCTTGGTTGCATTCTTCAAAGGTACATCCTCAGTCCATTTGGTGAAATAGTCAATTGTTGTCAGGATCCACCTATGTCCGGCTTATGAAAATGGATTGATCATGCAAATGAAGTCGAGACCCCATTGAGCGAATGGCTCTTCCACTACAACTGGTTTCAATGGCTTGGCAACATTTTTCCTTTTCCCAACAAAAAACTAACACTCAATGCAAGACTTCACCAATGAATACGAGTCCTTAAATAATGTTGGCCGGAAAAAACCAACACACATAATCTTGATTGTAGTAGTTTTTGCTGAAAAATGTCCTCCAGCTGGGCCATTGTGGTATTGCTCCAATATCCTTTTTTATTTCTCTTTTGTTACACATCTTAATAAGATACCATTGAATTTTCTCTTGAAAATAAATCCCTCCAAGAGTACATAACCATTATTCTGTAGTCGATAAAAATTACTTTTAAATGAGGGGAGGTCAGGTGGATACCTTCCTATTTGCATAAAATTAGTTCTTTCATCTAGCCAATCATCTCCAGAACTCTCTTCATTTAACAACACAGGTTCCAAGACTTCAAACTTAGTAATTTCTTCATTGTTTTCAGCCAAATATTTGAACAACCCCTTCCCTTTCATAGTCTTGAATGGATTGATCTCGCAGTCATACTCAAGAATCTTGGTTATCTAGTTAGCCTGCTTCTCAATGATTTCATTTTCCATAATATATTCTTGCACACTAGGCTACGGCACACAAACAATCACCTTGTTGCATGATATGAGGTGTCCAAAACTCTTCAACCCCTTTACAATAGAAAAATCTTGCTTCTCCACAATGTTATACTTCACCCCATAATCTTTCAGAGTGCACGAATAGAAGGAAATAGGTAACTCTCTTTTATCTTCATCATCCTTTTGTATTAGGATAGTAGTGATACTCAAGCTACCACCAAAGACGTACATAAGGAATTCTTTTGACAAATCTGGATTAATCAACACGAGAGCGGAAGATATGACCTCTTTAATCTTTTCAAAAGCTTCTCTGGCTTTCGTTGTCCATTTGAAAACTTGGTCTTTTTTCAACATCAAGGTGATGGGCTGAACAATCCTTGTGAAGTCTACTATGAACTAGCTAATGAAGTTAATCTTGCCCAAAAAATATTGAACTCCTTTTTTGTTGATGGGTAGAGGGAGTTCCTTGATCACTTTAACCATTTCCGGATTGATGGAAATGCCTTCCCTTGAGATGACACAACCCAACAACTTCCCTTGTGGGACCCCAAACACACATTTCTTTAGGTTCAAAGAAATACTGAACTCTTGGCACTTCTAGAAGACAAGGTTGAGATGATCAAAATGATCTTTAGCAGATTTAGAGAACACCATTTGGTCATCTAGATAAATAAGAATGATCTTATGTATCAAATCTCTGAAAGCAATGTCCATAGTTCATTGGAAAGTGGCTCTAGCATTTGAAATTCTGAAGGGAATTTTAGCATAAGCATATGTTCCCCACTTGGTAGTGAATTTCATTTTGTGTTGGTCCTCCTCTTTCACTCAAATCTGATTATAGTCAGAAAAACCATCGAACATTGAAAACATCTCAGAACCAGCTGCTGTTTGCAAAATTACCTCCAAAGAAGGCAAGGGTAGTAGTCTTTCTGGGAGGCTCTATTCAGGTCTTGAAAGTCAACACATAGTCATATATCACCGTTCTTCCAGACTAGTACTAGATTAGACACCCAATTGTTGTGTTTGATCAGGAACACTATCTGAGATTCAATCAACTTCTTTAATTCTTGTGACATTAGCAACTCGATCTTTGGATTTATTGGCCTCTTCTTTTGGCGTACGAGTTTTTCTCCTTCTAGTAGCTCAATGCTGTGTTGGATAATCCTGGGATCATATTGCTTAAGATCATCATATGACCATGCTACCACAATCAAGTACTTCTCGCAAAAATGTTTCAACCTTTCTTTATTCTTCTGCGAGACTCCTTTTTTGACCTTAAGCTTTTTATCTTCTCTGGTGTGCAAATCGACATAGTCACCTTTATTAGCTACAAGCTTTCTCTTGTCTTTCCTTGGATCATCAGAATAAAAAAGACTCTCAAGAGTAACCAGACCCCTGGGGAGCTTGTTTGATTTAAGCTGGATTACTTGATCCTCATAGGCCTCAACAATCTTTGGCTATAATTGGTCGAAAAATTCTCTAGACAATTGGAGAAATGATGCGATATGAGCATCACTATCAAAAACTTGCCAATTTTGATCATTATTTGGGAATGCAAGCCACATGATCACTCGTACTAAATGTTTGTTGTTAATTAACTCAGAATCTAGCTCAAACTAAGATCCGATAGTTTCCATTTAGTCTATTTCAAAGTTCTTCTTTATAGGTATGGCTTGGATGTTCAATACTTTGAAGCCTTCAATCATATCCCAGAATCTGTGTTGGTATGATCACATACGGACATTCTTGGTAGTAGATAGCCCTCGGATTTGGTTGACCACCAATTCTGAATCTTCAAAAACCCGTATTTTCTTTGCTCCCATTTATTCCGTTAAAATCAAGTCATGGACAAGACCTTCATACTCTGCTTCATTGTTCGAGAATGTGAACTGGAAGCAGTAAGACCTTAAGGTCTTTCCTTTGGATGAAGATATTAAACATATCCTTGTGTCAGCTCCTACTTTCCATCTTGCCCCATCAAAGTGCAAGGTCCATAACTCTAAGGACCCTTCACCTCTAGACTCTTTAGTCACTCTAGGCATCATCTGGTCCTCTTCATGTATGACGTATGTTCCTAGCCGAGTTCCATGATAGTTTCCAAAAGGATCCATGCCTATGAATTCATTTAAAAGAGCTTCTTCTTTCTCCATCCGGGAGCTGCTTGCTTCTTCATCCTCAAGGAGTTCAACTTTGAGCATCTCTTCTGAAGTGATTGAGGTATGTGTTGCCTCAAAATTGATCATGGCTTCATCTGCGATATGCTCGAAATGTAAAGATTTTGACAGTAACTTCATCTTATCTCCATGTTTGGTTCTTAGGATCAGGTGCAACCAGTCCAATGCTAGGTAACCAACATTTGCAGTGAATTCTCACGACAGCCATATCTCGAATAGAGGAGGGACGTCGATGAACACAATATCTTGATTAATAGTAATGTTGGGACAAGTAAACAATGTCATAGGAAATCCTTTGATTACTTTGACAGTTTCAACCTTGTTCCCGTTGAGTTGTATGACTCCTTTCTCAAGAGTATTTTATTCAAGTCCCATAGCTTCAACTACTTGCTTAGGCATGACAGTGGTACTAGCACTCAAGTCAATCATACAATTATGCAGTAGGTTGTTACCAATGATAATTATTAGAAAGAAAGGCCTGGGTTTAGGCTTACTCTCTTTTTCGACCTACTTTTCTTCTGGTTGATTTTCTAGAACTCTATCTAGGTCTGGCTTCGATGTCTTATCTTCTAAGGGAAGCTCAAGTATCTTAATGGCCTCCTCTCCCAATAATTCCTTTTGTATTAGCATCTTTTGCTCCAGGATTTCCAGGATATCCCATAAAGAAACATTAGCAAAGGATTTATTTAGTTGTTCCACCATGTTGAATGGCATTCATGACTAATGAGCTATGGTAGTTTTTTCCTTCTGCCTTGCAACCGGTGCATCTGGCTTTTTGGAAACTATCAGGGTGGCCGTCAGAGCTCTTGCTTTTAGAGGAGGTGGATTCTTGGGACTTGGAACAGCCACCTTAGGCTATTGTGGAACTGATCACATAGTTGTCGATGGACTCGGCATTAAATTAGGTGACCCTTTAGTCTACAAAGACATGAATTCTCCAGTGAGCCTCCACTTGGAACGAGTATTGTAATCGAACTATACTTATGGCACTTGGGTCACCAAAATGTCATTTAGGAATGTTGACTCCTCTCCTTCCATCCAAGAAAAGAGTGTTTGGTCCAGAGCTATCACTAGCTTCTGCTTTATAGACATTCCTTGCATTTGAGTAGTGAGAACTATACTCTCCATTTGCTGAGAGGCATATGTATGGCCTCCGGGATCAGACATAATGCCTTGACTACGTTTCTCTCCTATCTTCTATTGTAAATTCCCTTGTGGACAATCCTGGGGCATGTGTGCATCATTGCAAGCAAAGCGCCATGGATTAATCTCCTCGGCAAGATTATTTTTTCATACTAATAGCTCCTTACTTGAACTAGGATAGATGGTTTGTATCGACATAGTCACGAGGATGACCTGATTGTTTTGTTGAGCTTGGGTATTGTTGTGTGATCTATCCTACCACTGGCTCAAATGGAAAGGAGCCTTCCTGCCTTGGTAGTTTTGGTGAGTAGGCATCTGGTAGGTATATTGTTGCCACTTCATATTGGTTAATTCATTTGTCATAGTTTTCATCTACTCCTTCATGTCGATCACTTTAGCCGCCAGGGGGTTAGGCACTAGATCTGCACTTAGCGTCATTCCTGGCTACACATACATAGATTGGGGAGGTGCAGGGATGCTAGATGAAGCTACCTTTGGTTCTGTTGTGGTCGATTCAAGGAATAATGGCATGATAGGTCATGGTTCCAATTTTCTAGCAGCAATAACATTGTTCTCCATAGTAACGAAAAGATTGTATGCATCAAGTAAGGTATTCCCGCTGATAGCTTGTAGCATCATAGAAATATCAGCATTTATGGACTTTAAATAGAACATCAATGCCAGATCTGGAGGTGGTCGACTACTGACAAGAACTCTCTGCCAATTCAAATGAAATAAAACATTGAAATTAGCCAAAGCCTCATAGGGCACCCGCTTTATGTGAGCCAGCTGGTGATAAAGCGAACATATGTCACCATTATTTGAGAAGCACTTGTAGAAAGGATCTCTGAGCTGATCCCAAGTGACAACTATATTAGTTGGAAGAGTACAATACCATTCCAACACCTTCCCTCTAAAAGAGGTGGCGAGCAACCGCAAAGCCACATTTTGATTGGTAATGCCATGAACTAGACATACATCAGCCACATCTTGAAATTGCTCTGATGGAGTTTTTGAATCATCCTCAGAGAACTTAGGGACAACATTTAAAGTGGAAGTTGGGATTGGAGCCCACACTACAGGAGGTATAAGTGCTATCAGAGGATTACCAACATCCCAGGCTACATAATTTCTAGCCATTGGCGCAAGGGGCAAAGGAGATGAAGGAGGTGAAGTATTAGCCTACCGACTTCTCACCTAGATTGAAACCAACAGTGGTACAAGCAGGCCAGGAATTTTTGAATTTTGAGACCTAGTGATGAGCCTATGGCTCAGACACTCTTATTTATTTGCGAACTTGTTAGTTTGATTCCCACTGGGCATGCCAGAAAAATAATTGTTCATGCAAAAGTTTGGAGGTAGCAACCTTACGGGAAACTTAGCTATTGGGGGACCTATGCACGTAGCTAAGTAACCTCTAGGGTTCTATCGAAGCTGGCTCTTCATGCTTTTTAATGGGGGAAGGAAAAGGGGAAGGCGATAAACCTAAAATTAACAAACCTAAGATAAGGTGATGCACTAGATCAGAAATGAAATAAGTAAGCATAATGTTGAAACAAAGGCTTGATTAATAACTAGCTTATATCAAATAGATGTTTCCTAACACTACAAACATCAGAACATCAAGCCATTTGCATAATATAACTGATACAACATAAGCTAACACAAAAGAGTACCAACATGATTTGTATTACACTAGGCTGCATAAAAAATTATAAAAGCTTAGAAGAGATGCTCAAATGCTTCTGAAAATCTAAGCACAGTTTAATGATCTATCAAATGCATGAAAATAGAAAGGTCAAACAAAAAGCCATATTCTGCAAGTTCAAATTCAATAGTTAACACTACAGAGGCTAATTCCTAGTGCTTGGGAAAATTTTATCCAACTAACAACCAACCTAAAAGTGAAGTAAAGGTTTCTTAAGTAAGCCAACCCACCACTTGGAGACCCCAACAAAAAATATGCTTCCACAAAGCCATCAATGATCAAGATTTTCTCCAGCCAGCACCAATAGAAAGATGTTCTAGAAGCATGCCAACAAGCACATCCTGAGGAGATATGGGTCATGCACCAGTAGAAGCAGAGAACACGTGGTGACAAAATAGAGACCATTGCAATAAATGTTGAACCCGAGATAACAAAAGCATGAATGAATGCCACGCGAAAAACTCCCAACAAAGGAATCTGTGGTGTGGGCCCAACCTAGAAAGAAAACAAGTAGAGGTGACATGTCAAACAAATGGAGCCTAGAAAAATGAAGAAGAGACATCCCAAAAGAGAGCTCCAATAGGATGCCACATGGAGAATGCCGAAAAGTTATGAGCGATACCAAAATAAAAAGGCGAAGTCGTGCAAGAAAGAAGAACCATGAAGGAAAAGAGCATTGTGTGAGTAAATATTCACATCTACCACTAATATTTTTGCAGGGGTAAGATTAAAAGATATCCATTTTTACTTGATGTCAAAGGAGTTAATTTGGTAAGGCACAAAATAATGGCAAAATATGGAGATTGGCTTCTCAAAAAATTTCTACACCAAGATTCCTATGAAGGTTGTGTTGCCAAGTGTGTGCCCTTGGAATCCTTGTGTTGTGTAGCTCAGCGCTCAGGTTTGTGACATGGCTTAACCACATCCCATGGATTCATTAACTCTGGTGGTTGTATTGGGCATTAACATGCCAATATTTTGGTGTAATGACAACTATATGCTCAACAATTAGAATTATATCTTGCTTCCTTCAATTGGATTGATCATTGAGGTAGATCTTGGAGGTTGAACACATGGCTACAAGGAAGTCCAAAAGATATTATCCCTAAAGGTTTTATTGAAGAATATTGTGAAGTTGACATGGTAGGAGAACTCAACTTAGCTCTTGATGATTTGGATAAAGAAGACACTTAGAATAGAGATCTAAAAAAGGATCTTAATGATGCAAATGAGTGTATCAAGAAGTTGAGATAAAAACTCAATAAAGCTACAAAAAGTGTTAAGGAAAAAAATTAGCAACTCAAGCAATCAAATGATACTGTCATATCTCGATTTCATTACTACATTTTAAACATTAAGGAAAATAAAATATTTGGAAAATAGAATTTATCATTTTATTTATGGAAAAATGCATTGAAATTTTTGAAAATGAATATTATGTAATTTTGTGATTAAAGAAATTATTTCTTGAGATTATTGATTAAAGGTTGCTAATAAGTGGAAAAGTGTAAGAATGTGTGAGCAAGAAATAGGTTGAAGGATGACAAGAACTTGATTGAGGTAGGCACGCTTAGCTAGATGACCACATTAAGCAAGAATAGAATCTTGAATCTCACACACCATAGTAGATCATGATATCTGCATATGTTAGAAAAGTTAATGAATTTCATTTGTATTCAATGTGAGAATCTTAATTTATTAAAAAGAATGAATCAGTGCATTCTTGCCTTACCTTATTTGATCCAAATTGATATTCACTAAAAATTTGAAAAAACACTCATTTCATGAAATATAATTGCATTGTTTGTTCTTTTAAATGGATTTGAAATTGTAATTGAATGAGGATAAGAAATGGATAAGACAAGTATGTAAGTTGAAAGGAAAATATTTATATGTCTCTTGAATATATGTGCATATGTATATAATCTTGTGGAGGGGAATTGTGCATATAAATGTATATATAAGTATAGATGTATAAATATACATACATACATAGAAATAAATATGCGAGTATATGAATATATGACTATTTTCCTCGGGTTCAAATTTTCTTTCATGGAAAACAATGGAATCATGGAATAAAATATATAACTCCCATCATTAATGTGATAGGGGCCGACCCCTTCCATGATAAAAGCTACATTCAACCATCAAAAATGGGAGGAGTGGGTATCCAGGTAAGGTTATGGAGATAGAGAAATTCATTACCACTGATGAGTCTAGTATATGGTCTAATTATTGATAGATTTTGTTATCCATTTGTTGCATTTGTCATAGACTTTGATGTTTGGCTATTGATATTTTTATGATATTTCCTTAAATCCTTGGACATTGGGCATAAGTTCATTTTCATAAATTTTAATGATATTGACATGCTATATGAACTATATGTGTTAATTTTGCATGTGATTAATGAATTTTTCTTTGAGATAGCTCTAGATATGTAGTTGTTGTGTCTACTAATATTGTCATGTAGATATAATTTGAAGCTTGTAGATAAGGAAGATTCTTCTAGCTAGACATTCACCATACTGGTCAACAAGGTGGTCATTTAATGGAGGAAAGACTCTTGATGGAGGAAAGATTCCTCATTCAAATCAACTGTAACCACCTTGTAATGGTCTTAATTGTTGTTGGGAAAATTTAGGCGTTACTATTGTCCCAAATGCATGTTAAGGAAAACATGCCTGGCAGATTATGTGTGTGCATAGCCGCCTCTCCACTTTCTATGCTTTCCCTAATGTAGCATCCTCTGCATCAGTGGGAGTTGACTGCCTTGCTAGGTGATTAGATAAATAAGAATTTGATGCTTCTTCAGTGGTTCAAATTGGAGGTTGCTCAATCTAATGATGTAATCGCACTCTTAAGTTTTTTTGAGTAATACAGTCATGTTGCTTGATTGAACTCATATTTTTCAATGAAAGAAATGAAGTTATAAGTTCATGCATCTTAAGTTTACATTAGTTTTAGGGGATACTAATCCAAGGGGGCCCACTTGGTGAGTATTCTGTCCTGTACCATAGTTTAGTTTAGTTATTATTTTTTGTTCAGTAATTAGTTAAGAATCTAGCATTGTCTATTCCTACAACCACTAGAATTTCATTCTATGACTATTCCTACAGCCAAAGTAGACAAAGTGTTTTCCTGTTTGTTCACTCAGATTTTCATTTATGTCATGCAGTCCAACTTAGTATAGTTGTCGGTTGATTCTCAACACTTATTTTATTTCCTTACAAGAAATTTACTTTCAGCATTGTGTTTGTCTTAGTTGTAGGATGAATATGGCTACTTTGGATTCCTAGTGCACATATAGTGCTGACCCATTTCAAGTTTACGTCCCTGGGTTGACAATTTAAATGCACCTTCATGATGATTGAAATAGCTATTCAGGTTAGATGTCCAATCTCTGAATCACAGATATGAAGGCTTAGTTGTTGAATGATTATAGCAAGCCGAAATTTTTGGCACCGTTACTAGGGATGGTGTCAAACAAGGGTGTTCTTTGGAGTCATTGATAGTTTTTCTTGCTATAATATTTTTGGAAGTTATTCTTAGTATACCCCTCATTTATGATAGTAATGAACCCCCTATTCTTTTACCAATTTTTTGTGTGAGCTGGCTGCCAGTGAGTTGATACTGTATGCATAGAGAAAGGAGAAAAGATGCTTGTGGGAGATTCCTTCCTAACAATCTTGATCTATTCCAGACAATTGAGTATCAAAACCTGCCTAGAGATGATGATGAAGAAGAGCCACACCTCTTTTCTAATACATTTCTAGATCTGACCATTTTTTAAGCTTCCTCTGAAGATCAAAATATGATTTAGAACCCCCTTGCTTTGGAACTTCATTAGGTAGGCATGGGTGATGCAAATAGAAATAGACCTAACCAACCAACTTTTCCTTTCCCCATTGCTCATAAGAATGAAGTAGACAACCTCAAAAATATCCCTTCTTTAGTTCTTCCTAAGTTCTATGGACTTGTCACGAAAGATCCTGATACATTCTTCTTCAATTTTGATATACTCTACAGGAGCTATGACTATACCACTAATACCCACCAACTTAAGCTATTCCCTACCACCTTGAAAGAGGTTGCATTAAGATGGTTCATGATCTTAGGTAGAGATATTGTGGAGACTTGGGGGGACATGAAGACCAAGTTCCTTGAGAAATACAAGGAATATTTCAGGGGTAGTAACATGAGAGGAGGTGACATTTTTAGGATGCAATAAAAGTAGGATGAGAGCTTGGAAGATTATATTTCAAGGTTTTTGTTTTTCCTACAAAAATATCCACACCATACACTCAATGAAGAATCGCATAAGCTACTTTTTTTGAGAAAAATTAGTGATAGCTACACAGGTTCCTTGGACTTGATGGGAGGAGGAGATATCATCCAAGTTCCTTGGGAGGACATCAAGAAGATATGTCAAAACTATTCTAGGGCAGCTTCAAAGAAGGGGAGAGCTTACCAATATTCCATGGGTAAGTTATCTACTAGTGGAGTTTCAAGGATGGAAATTATGCACTTACTGGTAGAATTCAAGCAAGACATCATAAACAATATAGCTACTCAGTTGGATAGACTTCAGGCCAAGAAGAAACAAGAGGGGGTAGAGACAATATTGGAAGAATATTGCCCTCACTGAAGACAAAAGAAGAAGGACTCCAAATGAAAGATGATAGCTAATATTGATAGCAATATGGCACCTGAGTTCAAGCCAATCCACGGTGAAGAAGATCAAGTCTACTTTGTTGCACAAAGGATTCCATGAACCCCAAGACAAGGTATGCCACTAGATTCACTATCTTTTGTTGGGTCATATTTCAATTCTTGTTCATTTGGTAACCAATGGAAACCCCGGTATCCATTCACTTATGGAGGATATCCACCACAACCTTGGAGTAACCCTCCAAATGCCTTTCCCAATCACCAAAAATCTCCACCCCAATAGAAGCAACCCTAGGGGAATTGGCAACAATTTCAGAGAAATTGGTAGCCACCTCCAGGAAATTGGCAGCAAACATCCCAATGGAGGGGAGGACAACAATGGCCAAACTAGACAACCAATTACATGCAGCCACCTTCTCAGCCTCAAAAACCTACCATAATGCCTCCTCCTACTAGTTCAAATTCAAACGCACCTAAACCTACTCAGCTACCATCCCAACCCACACCTAACCCAAATAATAAACCACAACAATAGTCAGTATACTCTCTTGATCCAAATCAATTCCCTACATATGTTGTGAGTGTAAGTAACATCTATTTGTGTTCAGGAACTGCTTTGCCAGTTCCTTCCACACCCATCATCATTGAGCTTCCTATGGAGGAAGAGGAGCCCCTGAATGTCCCTATTCAACCAAGTGCACCTAAAAATCCTGAACCATTCCCAGTCAAGTAGACTGAACTAGAACCACCATTTCCCCAGAGGTTGGAAACTGTGAAATAAAAGGAAGAAAATTAGGACACAACTTTTGACATTCTAGATCATTTGAAGCATATATGTGTCCAAATACCTCTATTTCAGGCCATAAAAGATGTTCCCATATATGGCAAGGCAATCAAAGAAGCATGCCTTAAGAAGCTAGGAAAGAAGAAGAAATACCCCACTACGGTCCATGTAGTGGGACAAATGGCAACATCATTCTTCGGAAAGTGATTGTTCCCAAATACAGTGACCTAGGGAATCCTATGGTAGGAGTTGTTATAAATGGGATCCAGATAAAGAATGCTCTTATTGATTTAGGAGAAGCAATAAATGTGATGACTAAGGACATCTTGTAGCAACTAAATGTTACAAGCATGATACCTACTCCTACTATCCTACAACTTGTTGATAATTCTACTGTTAAGCTTGATGGGATAGTAGAGTATCTTGTGGTAACTATAGACTCTTGGGAGTACCCAAAAAATGTTATGATTCTTTCTCCTAAGGCCACACTAGGTGGGTACCCCATTATTCTTGGAAGGCCATGGTTAGCAAAAAAAAATTCTTATATTGGATGCCGAACAAGAGACATGACCATTTTTTATGGAAAGAGCACCAAAAATCTTGTTCTCTACCCTCCTACTCAGCCCTCCCATGATAAGAATGATCCTGTATGGCCACATGTTGGTGAAGAGGCAAAGGAAATTAATTTTGTGGCACAACTTCTGATGTTCAGTAGAAGTCCTTTCATGCAGCTTCAAGATGAAGATGAAGTATTGTCTAACATAATTCAAAACCATTATGAGATAGAGGAAGCATAATCCTTTCATGCATCTAATTCTAATGAAACAGTGAAGACACTCCTTCTCCCTCTTTCTGCAACCGCTCTTCCTGCAGTTGAATTTCCTATAGCAATAAGTATGTGTCATACATTGATTCCATATGAAATCAAGGTACCAATCATTCATGAAGAATCTATGGTAGAGTTAACTACACAAGTGCAAGTGGCAGAAGGAAAATATCTAAATTTTAATAGCAAGCTGAGTGAAGAGTAACAATTGTCATTGGAAAATTTGCTAAGGGCCCATCAAAATACATTTACATGGGAATATCATGATATAAATGGATTGGAACCTACTATTTTCACTCATAGGATATACATAAGAGATGGTTGTACACCAGTGAGACAACCACAAAGAAGAAACAACCCTACATTGAGAGAAATAGTAAAAGGAGAACTACAAAAAAATTTAGATGCGGGATTTATCTACCCCATCTCAGATAGCTGGTAGGTGTCCCCATTGGTGATTGTACCTAAAAAAGGATGGAAGTGGTGAGTTTGTGTTGATTATAGGGAACTTAATGCTGCTACCAAAAAGACCATTTTTCCTTACCTTGCATAGATCAAGTTTTGGACTCAATTGCAGGAAATTAGTACTTTTCTTTTCTAGATGGATTCAGCAGTTACAACCAAATCCAAATTGCACTAGAGGACCAGGCGAATACCACCTCCTTTACCTATCCATGGGGGACCTATTCCTACTTGATACTTCCATTCGGCTTATGCAATGCACCTGCAATGTTTTAGAGGGCAGTCAGCATAATTTTAGATATCTCTCTTGATTGCATGGAAATCTATATAGATGACTTCACTACCTATGGTGCTGATTTCAATGAAGCATTGGAAAATCTTAGGATATTCCTACAGAGATGTGATGACCAAAATTTTTCTTTAAATAGTGAAAAGTGATTCATGATGATACAGGAAGGTATAGTTCTTGGCCACTACATCTCTCACAAAGGAATTGAAGTTCATCCTGCAAAGATTGAGGTGATCACCAATCTTCCTATCCCTACAAAACAAAAATAGGTTAGGATTTTCTTAGGACATGCAGGTTATTGTAGGAGGTTCACCAAATACTTTAGAAAAATGGTGGCACTAATCTCCTAACTAAAGATTTTGAATTCCAATGGATACAAGACTATGAAAAGGAATTTTCTGATTTGAAAACAACTTTAACTAATGATCATATACTCAAGGGTCCTAATTGGGAGTTTACTTTTTACATCCATACTAATGCCTCAAAATATTTTATAGGAGAAGTCCTAGGACAAAAAAAGGAGCTATTGAAAATGTTATATGATTTGTCAGCAAAAATCTGCAAGGAGCTGAATTCAACTATACAGTGACAGAAAATGAAATGTTAGAGTGATCTATGCCCTAAAAAAATTCAGGCACTACATAGCATGATACCATATCTTTTTGCACACCAATAATGCAGACATTACATACCTCATGAATAAACCTCTGATTTCAAGTAGGCTGGCAAGATGGTTATTATTGATGCAGGAGTTTTACATGACCATTGTGGATAAACCAGGGAAGGCTAATGTCATTGCATATTTTCTTTCAAGGCTGACTACATTAGAGGACAATCAAGTTGTAGATGACTCCTTCCCTGAAGAGCATCTATTTTTCAGCAATGTGTAGACAACCTAGTATGGTGACATAGCTAATTACTTGGTCACAAGGAGAGTTCCTCCTCACTTCTCTCCAAAAGAGAAGAGGGTGCTCATTGAAAAATATTTTCCTTTCTCATGGGTTGCTAGATGCTTGTTTTACATTGGACCAGACCATGTCATGAGAAGATGTGTGAGGGAATATGAGACATATGACATTTTCCATGCATGTCATAATAAACCCTATGGAGGGAATTTTTCATCCAAGAGGACAACAATAAATATTTTGAACGCAGGATATTATTGGCCCACACTCCATAAGGATGCAAGGTGACATGCAAGGAAGTGTGAAAAATGCTAGAGGATGGGCCATCCAACCAAATTTGATGAAATGCAACTTTACCCCTAGGTAGTAATTATTGGAAAAAAAAGGATAGACAACTGAGAGGGGGGTGAATCAATTGTTATAGAATTTAATATTTATTCAACCTTAATCAACACACACAAAGATTTTATACGTGGAAACCTTGTTAGGGGAAAAACAATGGTGGATGTTAGTCCACAATATTATACCTTGTTAGAAGTATAATAAAAATTTAATAAGGAATTCACATGCATTCAGGCACACTGCCTAGAGCTCATTGCTCAGAAGGGAAGGCTCACTGCCTTACATAAAAAAAATAGATTAAATCCATTTGATGAGGTTGAACTGAGAAATTAGCTTCTTCAAAATTCTGATGACAGTTTCAGTTAGGCATAGAAACACTTCTTCACACTTTGCTTAATCTTCTTCACAATCTATTCTGAGATCGAATGATCTGATATTTATTTGTACATACACTTCACATACATTCACTAAGACACACATACTTCAAAATGAAGAAATAATTTCTCTTATATATCCGCTACATGAATTTACATCAACAACTCTATCGACCACAAGTAAAAGAATAAATTACAACTGTCGGCCCAATTCGTGAACAAATCTCAATGTGCACCAACCTAAGTTAGTCACATCATAATGAAGACCTAAATCAACATCCTCAAACATGCCAAACATTAATAAATTAATCCATAAGGATCTGCAACACGCTACCACCATCATGTCGACCAAGAAGATGAAAACCTCCAACACACAAAGGAAAATATTTGATCATGAGCACACTGATCAACGTGGATGCACCCCAATGATAGAGCATGATCTAGAAACATCACTAAACATCATAGTATCATATGCAACAACTTAATTTACTAGAAATGCATTCTCTTCTTCCAAAATCACCTGCTATAGTAACAAAATAACTATAGGAACTCAGAAACTCATAACTCGCTCCAATCTTGATGCATACCACTAAAACTTCCAAACAACATACTAGATAGACTAAAAAAAAAACCCTTTAATGTGTGACCTCTTATTATCAACTTACACAACTGTCCACCATTCTGATCGTCACAGCTTCACAGTCTACCTGTAGCATATTTATTCTAATTTTCTCAATATCCTCGACATATACAACCTTCAGAATCATTAATGCTAATAATTTTGACATCAATGATAACCACATATCAGCAACATAGCCAAAACATCCAACAATCTCCCCCTTTGGCATTGATGGCAACACATGATGTGAAAAATACCATCAAAACAACTAACTCTTCACATAGTACTCTTCTCCTCCTTTGTTCTACACTTCTCCCCCTTAGATTTTATAAGGTTTTTCACATTACACTTCTCCCCCTTTGACTTCAATGGTAAAGGTACACAAGCTCTCAAACACATATCATCTGAATCATCTGACTACTCCCCCTGAGTAACAACCACCACAACATCAATCTGAAACAAGATCTCACATTAAGTGCACAGATTGATGCAAAGACTTGCATCTTAATTTAGATTAGGAGGGGAAATGACCCCTAACTTTCCTCTACGATACTCAAAAGTATCCTTAGGCTGTGTTTTGGTAAAGATATCTGCAATTTGTTCCTTAGTGGGCGCATATTCCAATCTTACTTCTTTATCACTCACTTTGTCTCTCAAAAAGTGATACTTGATAGATATATGTTGTCTTTGAATGTAACACCGGATTCTTGGAAATTTTATGGCACTAGATTTATCACAAAGTATAGCAATAGACTCATTATACTCAATTATGATATCACTCAACATCTATTTCATCCATAATACTTGAGTGCAATTCTTTGCAGCAACAAAATATTCAGCCTTAGCAGTAGATAAGGAAATGGAATTATGCTTTTTACTTAGCCAAGACACCAACTTCTTCCCTAAGAATAATGCACCACCACTTATACTTTTCCTGTCATCCACATCTCCTGCCCAATCTCCATCTGTAAAGGCATTCAAAGTAAGATCATCATCCTAAGGATACCAAAGACCAAAATTAGTTGTTCCTTTCAAATATCTAAAAATTCTCTTTATTGCAGTCACATGTGATTCCTTTGGGTCAGCTTGATATCTAGCAACCATACACACAACATTCATAATGTTTGGTCTAGTCTAATTCAAATACATCAATCCACCAATCATTGACTTGTACCTTATTTGATTAGCTTTAGGAGAATCATAATTTTGTGTTATCTTGCATCTAGTTACCATGTGTATACCAACTGGCTTTGAGTCTTCCATGCCAATCTTTTTTAGTAACACTTTTACATATTTGGACTGAGATGTGAAAATTCCATCATCTAATTGAGTTATTTGCAAACCTAAAAAAATTTAAGCTCTCCTATCATTGACATCTCAAATTCACTTTTCATTTCATCAACAAACTTCATGCATAAGTCATCATCACCTTCAAAAATAATGTCATCAACAAACACTTCAATAATCAACTCTTTATCTTGATTCATCTTGAAATACAGATTGTTGTTAGTAGTACCTTTATTGAATCCGAGCTTCAACAAGTATTTATCCAGTCTTGCATGCCAATCTCTAGGGGCTTGTTTGAGTTCATATAGTGCTTTATTCAATTGAAAAACCATGTCTTTTTCATCAGTCAGTTGAAATCCATCTGGTTGCTCAACATAAACTTCTTCTTCTAATTCACCATTCAGAAATGTTGGCTTCACATCCATTTGATAGACTGTAATTCTTGAAAGTAGCATAAGAAAGAAATAACCTTATAGATTTAATTCTAGCAATAGAGGGAAAGGTTTCTTCAAAATCAATACCTTCCATTTGTGAGTATCCTTTACATACTAGTCTTGCTTTATTTCTTACCACTTCACCTTGTTCATTCAACCTATTTTGAAAGACCCATTTGGTTCTAATCACATTTTTATCCTAAGGTCTAGGAACAAGAATCCATGTATCATTTTTCTCTATTTGCATCAGTTCTTCCTTCATTTCTTACATCCAATATTCATCTTTACATGCTTCATTGACATTACTAGGCTCAGTTTTGGAAATCAAGCAATATTCTTTTGCAATTCTTCTTCTAGTATGCACACCTTTTTTCTTGTCTCCTATAATCTAATTCTCAGAGTGGTTTAGCTTTACATACCTTGGGACTTTGGGATTCTCTTTGAATTTTGGTTCTTTTGTTCTCTCTTTTGCACTTCCACTAGCTTCTCCTTCATGATTCTCTTGATTCACTGGGACAATTTGAACTTGATTCTATGTCTACGCATTCTTTCTATTATCATTACTATCTTGTTGATTATTTGAATCATATCCACAGTATCTAGATGATCTAACAGTCTCTTCATCAACTCTAACATTTTCACTTTCAACCATTTTCTTCAATCTATTATTGTAGCACTGATATGCCTTTCTCTTAGTAGAGTAGCCAAAAAATATTCCTTCATCACTTCTAGCATCAAACTTGCCAATATCTTCATCTCCCTTAATATAACATCTACTTCCAAATATTTTGAAATATTTAACAGTAGGCTTATAACCTAGCCACAACTCAAAAGGAGTATTACCATAATTACCATTTACATTTACTTAGTTGATAGTGTATATAATAGTGCTTACAACTTCTCTCCAGTAGATATGAGGTACATTACCTTCCAACATCATAGTTATAGCAGCATCTAGAAATTTTTTGTTCTTCCTTTCAACAACTCCATTTTGTTGAGGGTTCTGGGGAGCAGATAACTATCTTTTGATTCCATGATCTTCACAAAATGTATTGAACTCCTAGGAAGTGAATTTACCACCTCTGGTTGATCTCAAGCGTTTGACCTTCAAACCTATCTCATTTTCTACCATAGCTTTGAAACATTTGAAATTTTCTAGAGCTTCATGTTTTTCTCTCAATAAAGAAACCCATATCATCTTAGAGTAATCATCAATAATCAACATAAATTACCTTTCTCCTTGTAGACTTATGATTCTAGATGGACCACATAGATCAGTTTGTACCAGCTTTGGCACTCCATTTGAATGATGTTGTTTTCTGTGAAAATAAATCCTTGTTTTCTTTCCCATCTAACATTCCTTGCATATAGTGTTAGTAGGCTTTACAAACTTCGGTAGATCTCTGACTGCTTGAGTGGAGCTTACTTTGACAATGTTATCAAAATTCACATGACATAGCCTCCTATGCCATAACGAGCTTGCATCAACTTGAGGAATTAGATAACTTTCACTAGGAGCACTTAATTGAAAAATATTACCTCTTGTCTTTGTACCTGAAGAAATTACATTTCCAAAGCTTCCCAATAACTTGCACTTACCATCTTTGAACTGAAAATTGTATCCATTGTCTACCATTTGTCCAACAGTCAACAAATTATGCTTCAATCCTTTAACATAAAGGAAATCATCAGTATTGCATTTACCACCAAGAGAAATAGTGCCTCTGCCACAAATCACACCAACATTCTTATCTCCAAATATTACAACACCACCGTCATACTTCTCCAAGCTTAGAAAATGTCTTTTATCACTAGTCATATGATGTGAACATCCGCTATCAATCACCCACTCAAATTTTTCATCAATTCTAACTGAAAGAGCTTTTTGAATATTCTAATTGTTAGCAGATTCAGTGGACACCGTGCCATTTTCCTTGATAGAAATGAATACCCATCCATCTTCATTTTCAATTTCTTTATCAGAATCATCGTCAGTAACACCTTCTTCAGCGTAATAACATTTCTTTTGAAATCTAGACTTGTCAGGTTTATACTTAGAAACTCTTTCAAGACACCTTGATGCAAAATGACCTATCTTACTACAAGAGAAACATTTAATAGGAATTTTTCCTTTGTACTTACCATGTCCTCTGGATTCTCTTTTCACAATCAATGCTTCAAGCTCTTCTAGCTCTCTTCTTCATCTTCAATCTTTCTCATCTCATCTTCATACTTGAATGTATTTGTGGAGCTTTCTCCTAGATCATATCTCTATTGGATTCTTCTGGATACAATAGCTTTAAATGTATATTATGTTTTAGGAGTAGACTCACCAAATTCACTCAACTCAAAGGCAATTAGTTCACCAATCAACATGTCTCTTGTCACATTTGTTATTGTCCTGAGCTCTTCAATAGCATGAGCTTTTGTTTTGTAAGAAATAGGCACTAATCTGAGCACTTAAGCCATAATCTCATATTCTTCCATGACTCCACCGACACATCTAATACCCATCACTAGTTCATTTACCTTTTGCATGAAAGAAACAATGTTTTCATCTTCACTCATCTTCAAGTTCTCCCACTTGCCTTTCAGATTGTTTAGTTTGGAAATCTTCACTTGTGCATCTCCTTCATACAATGTCTCTAATTTCTTCTAGATCTCATGTGTTGTCTTCAGACCTATCACATTTCTCATCTCTGAATATTTCAAAGCACTTAGCAATGCTTCTATAGCCCTGATATTAGTTCAACTTCTTTGATCTCATCAGGAGTAGAGGGGCCATTTTGAGGAATATTATATTTGTTCTTTGTAATGTTCTAGAAGGGTTCACCAATGCACTTCAAATGACACTCCATTTTGACCTTCCATAGAGAGTAGTTTATACCGTCAAATTTGGGACTATCCTTCTTGTATGATGCCATATTGGATCACCTCAAGTTGTTAAAATTCTTCATAGGAACCTGCTTTGATACCAATTGTTGGAAAAACAAGGATAGAAAACTGACAGGGGGGTGAATCAGTTGTTAGATAATTTAATACCTATTCAACCTTAATCAACCTTTAATCTTAGATCTAATAATTAACAGTGAAATCATAAATCAACAACACATCAAAAACACATGAACACAAAGATTTTATATGTGGAAATCCTGTTAGGGGAAAAACCACAGTGGATGTTAGTCCACAAGATTATACCCTATTAGAAGTATAATGAAAAATGAATAAGGAATGGACATACATTTAAGAACACTACCTAGAGCTCACTGCTCAGAAGTGAAGGCTCACTGCCTTACATTAAACAATTAGATTAAATCCATCTGATGAAGTTGAACTGAGAAATTAGCTTCTTCAAAATCTTGATGACAGTTTCGGTTAGGCACAAAAAGACTTCTTCACACTTCACTCAATATTCTTCACACTCTACTATGAGATCAAATGATCTGATCTTTATTCACACATACACTTCACATACATTCACCGATCACACACCACACACATACTTCAAAATGAAGAAACAATCACTCTTATATATCTGCTACATGAATTTACATCAACAACTCAGTTGGCCACAAGTAAAAGAATAAATTACAACTGTCGGCCCAATTCATGAACAAATCTCAATGCACACCAACCTAAGTTAGTCACATCATAATGAAGACCTAAATCAACATCCTCAAACATGCCAAAAAATAATAAATTAATCCATAAGGATCTGCAACACACTACCACTATCATGTCGGCCAAGAACATGAAAACCTCAAACACACAAAGGAAAATATTTGATCATGAGCACATCGATCAACACAGATGTACCACAATGATAGAGCATGATCTAGAAACATAGTTGAACATCATAGTAGCATACAAAACAACTTAATTTACCAAAAATCCATTCTCTTCTTCCAGAATCACCTTCTACAGTAACAAAATAATTGTAGAAACTCAAAAACTCATAACTCACTCCAATCTTGATGCGTAACATTGAAAATTTTGAATAACATACTAGATAGGCTCCGTAATAAAACCTTTAATGTGTGACCTTTAATTATCAACATACACAACTATCCACCATTCTGATCATCAC
The DNA here is from genome assembly GCA_007115665.2 of Sequoiadendron giganteum. NCBI lineage: Eukaryota > Viridiplantae > Streptophyta > Pinopsida > Cupressales > Cupressaceae > Sequoiadendron > Sequoiadendron giganteum. The sequence goes on along the minus strand of CM021106.1, from coordinate 470,694,984 downwards.
AGCTTCACAAACTGTTTGCAACATATTTTTTTTAATTTTCCCAACATCCTCGACATATACAACCTTCAGAATCATCAATGCTAATAGTGTTGACATCAATGACAACCACATATTGGAAACATAACCACAACATCCAACAATAATCACTCCATTTGATAAGAGGGGATTGGAATTTGTAGGGCCCATTGATCCTCCATCACATGGTAAATCCTATATCTTGGTATGCCCTGATTATGTAACAAAATGGATAGAAGTTAAGGCCATGAAGCATAAAATAGATAATAAGGTTGTAGAATTTCTTTATGAGGAAATTTTCACATGGTATGGAGTTCCAAGAGAGATAGTGACTGATCAAGGGGCTCAATTCACTTCAACCCTTGTTATAGCATTGGTCAATGAGTACAAAATTAGGCATAGGAAGACTACTCCTTATTACCGCTAGGCCAATGGTCAAGTTGAGGTGACCAACTAAGAAATTGAAGCCATTCTGACCAAAACAATGGCTATCCATATGAAGGATTGGGAAAGTAGACAACCAGATGTTGTTTGGGCTTACAGAACTACATGGAAAAAAAACTACAAGATTCACTCCATTTGAGTTTTATGGAAAGATCGCTATGATTCCCATTGAATTTGAGCATAAGACTCTTAGGACTGTAGTGGACTTGGGGATGGATATCTCTGAGGAAAAATGGGACATAATCATGCAGTTGAATGCTTTGGATGAGATGAGGAAGGAAAATTTGCATCACACATAGGTAGTGCATAATCATAGAGTAAAATGGCATGAAAAATTCATAAAAGATAAGAATCTCTAGCTAGGCGACTGGGAAATGCTCTATGACTCAAGGTATCAAGACAATATAGGAAAATTGCAAACAAGGTGGCTAGCTAGGACCGTATGAGGTTGTTGAAGTATTTCCCAATGGGGTTGTACAACTCACTACCATTGACCTTGTCAGATTTAAGTTGTTGGTGAATGGTCATCGCTTGAGATTGTATCACAAGCCAACTTCTAAGGAGGAGTTCCTGCAATAATTCACTCAACATGCAGCACCCAAACTTCCTGCAACCGAAGGAAGTGGACCTAGTGCCCCTCCTTCTGGCTAACTAAGGTATGTAACTTGTTATAATAAAGACTTCAACTTCTGTGGAGGTCCACTTCTTCACCCATCCACCCATCCATTCCACCTTTCTATCTCTTCCACCTCACCATCATCACTTCACTTCATGTCACTTCACTTCATTTAACTTCACTTCATTCCATTCAACCTCATTTCACTCCACTTTCATTAATTCCTCAAGTAATTTTTTTGAAAAGTGACTGGTACTTTCTCCATAATCTTTGAAATAAATCTTCCATGAATTCAGGTACATGTGTGCCAATTGTTATATCTTAATTGTCTTTTAGTGCATTTATTTAATAGTTGTAAATTAATATGGATGTTCGCCATAGCATGTAATTATTCCTTGCCCCTATCAAATCATCATTCCACCTCACATTTGAGGACACATGTGCAAATTTAGGTTGGGGGGAAAAAGTGGAAATACCATGTCCACATGTTTGTCCATACTGGTTCACGTCAACAAAATTTAAGTATTGAGCCGATTTGAATTCTGAGTGTGATGATGGCTTTTATGTGTGAAAGGGCATCAAACACTGCCATTTTTCTTAATCATAGCCTACATTTATTACTCCTTTACTGCCTTTATTTTCTCCTATCATAATATTAAGCCAAAAGGTAAAATTTAGTTGATACGAGCATTAGAAATTTGGCAGCATTGTAGGAAGGAGAAGTTTGGCTTTCAGACAAAAATTATAGGAAAAAAAAATTGCAGAGCGATTGTTTGATTGCAAACATTGGGAGGTGGTTTAATTCAAAATGAACCCATGGTTCATGATGTATTACTATAGGATGCACCCTACCAGGCTAAGTTCAGAAACTACAGATGTTTAGACTATTTCCTGAAGCTGAATGGTTTTAATGAAGATGTTGCATTGGAATTTTCCTAGACATTTTCTAAAGGAAGGGCCACAATAAAAGGGTTGAAAGTCACATCTATTGAGGAAAGGAATGCAAAATTTACAAGGTTGCTTGTCGATGTTGAACATTACCCTGCTACCAGAGACACCAAGTTAGCTAGGGCTGAATTTATAGAACCTGGTGACCCTCCATTGAGTATAGACAAACAATGTGTGAAGAGAACAAATTTGCCTAAGCTACGGAGGCAAGTAGCTATTTATGTTGTGAAGTTTATTACCTGTGAAGGTCATCAGTACAATCTGTGTTTCATGAATTTCAAACTCCTAACCAAATGAGGCATAGGATAAGAATGAATATTCCAAATGTGTTATACCACCTTCTTCAAATCATGGCAACCGAGACCCAAAAAGGTAGGGACAACCCCGTTTCCCACCGTTTTCTGATCAAATTATTAGTTGATAAGTCTTAGCATGATGTTTCTGATATGTCTTGGGAAGAATTCTTGAATATTGATCAAATTAGACCAGAGCATTTTTTATCTAGGTTTTTGCCTCGTAGAGTGATTAGAAGAAGGAGCAATGTTGGGGCCACTCCTAGTGCCTCAACTTCTGGTGCAAGCCCTAGTGCAAACCCTCCTGCACCCGAACAAACCATTGAGATTAGTTATTCAGAGGTAGAGAATTTAGATAGAGAAAGTTCCTCTCTTGATTTTGTTAATGATCTCCCTCTTGGAACCCTAATGAGAACTAGGGCATAGAAGAAGAAGGAAGAAATAATGAAGGGAAAATTTAAAAATAAAACAGCAAAAAGAGAAGTGCCATGCTCTAGGAAACAAAAATTTGACACTGTTCTTCCTGCATCAAAGGAAAAACATGAAAGCCATTCCAAAAAATCAAGATCTGTTGAGCCAACCTTTGGTGCATCTCTACAGGAAATCCCTAAGCTTAGAGAGACATCATGGAAGGATGTAGAAGCTCCAATGGAGCAAGTAAATGTTGAGGAAAAGGACACATTTTAGGAAGCAAAAAGCATGGTGTTGGTAGATCTTCCTAACATTGTAGAACAAGTCAAAAGTCAAGAGCATGAACATAATCAAGAGCTCCTGTAGAATGAGTAGAAATAAGAGGTCCTGCAACCCAAACTAGGAGAACAGTCAACATCCCTGCAACTAGTATTGGCTAAGAAAACAGAGTCTCTACAGGTGGAGCCTTATGAAGAAAAATCAAAAGTGTCAGGTAAATTTTTTGTAGGAATACACAAGCCTTCTAATTTTTCAATGCATGTGGTAGTCATGAATTTATGGAAAGAAGTGAAAAGGAGGGAGGAAGAATGGAAAGAGGAGAAATGTAGGTTAAAGAGGGAAATTCAAAAGAAAGATGAAGAAATTGAAAATAAGAATGAAGAAATTGTTGTTTTAAAGAAAAAGGTGGATAATATCACAACCTTAGTACCTCAGATATTAGAGTACAGGGCCCCTCCAAGCGTCTATGCTCTATATTTAAATGAGAAGCATCTTTCTTTTAAACTAGAAAGGATTATCTTAGGTTTGAACCCTTCCATTGACACCCCTCTTAATTTTTCAATTCTTATCAGATTGCTCCTCCTGAAATGAAGAATTTATTGTGTGAATTCTATTTGCATAATTTTTTTGTAACCAAAGACCATGATTGGAATCCACTATTGTATGTTGGGGATGTCCAATTGAAGGCATTTATGTCTTGCGTACATAATGAGATCACTTGGGAAAAACAATTTAGAACTTATAGGAAAATTGAATCCAACACTCCCTTGCCCATCAGGGCTGAGTCTAAAAATCCTAAAGGTATTTTCAAGGACTGGCACACAATGCTTTACCGACCAAGTTATGGCAATAGGATCTTGTTTGAGAGTGAAGCAGTTTATAAAGACAATGAGGAGATAGAAAAAACTACAACAGAATTTGTAATAGGATACCTGTCACAAAGGTGGAATAGCCTAATTGATGACTTGAAACAAATTGAGCCCCACTCTATGTAGAACTATGTTGCAGCACTTAAGAGAATGATAGATATATACGGATTGGGAGGACAAAAGGACAATTTTGGCTTCCATTGATTTTTTAGCCACCTATCCTATTATGGCTTGTGCCAAACTTTAGATACTATAGGTATGACATATTGGATGAGAGATAGAGATGGAATAGGTTGGAAAGGAAGCAAGGTTTATATTGGGATCCTAATTCACCCAGAATAGACATTGATGTAGGACAACTAGCAGCTGCAAATTTTAGGGCATTGACCAAGCAAAAGAACAACCATTCTTCTACTGGAGGACTAGTAAAACCTTAGGTTGGGGTGAATGATGAGTCTAGTTTTTGGTATAATTATTGATAGTTTTTTATCCATTTTTTTGTAGTAGTCATAGACTTTGATGTTTGGATATTTATCTTTTTATGATATTTCCTTAAAACCTTGGACATTGGGCATAAGCTCATTTTCATAACTTTTAATGACATTGACATGTTATATAAACTATTTGTGTTAATTTTGCATGTGATTAATGAATTTATCTTTGAGATAGTTATAGATATGTAGTTGTTGTGTGTACTAATATTATCATGTAGATATAATTTGGGCCCTTTAGCTAAGGAAGATTCTACCAGTTGGACATTTTTTCGTATTAGTCAACAAGGTGGTCATTTAATGGAGGAAATATTCCTCATTAAAATAAAACTATAACCACCTTGTAATGGTCTTAATTGTTGTTGGGAAAATTTAGGTGTTACTGTTGTGCTAGATGCATGTTAAGACAACATTCCTGACAAATTATGTATGTGCATAACTGCCTCTCCACTTTCTACACTTTCCCTAATGTGGCATCCTCCGCATTTGTGGGAGTTGACTACCTTTCTAGGTGATTAGATAAATAATAATTTGATGCTCCTTCAGGGGTTCAAATTGGAGGTTGCTCAATATGATGATGTACTTGTATTCTTAATTTGTTTTTAGTAATACAGTCATGTTGCTCGATTGTACTCACATTTTTCAATGAATGAAATGAAGTTATAAGTTCATGCATTTGATTTTACATTAGTTTTAGGGGATACTCATCCAAGGGAACCCACTTGGTGAGTTTTTTTCCCATACCTTATTTTAGATTAGGTGTTATTTATCTTTTAGTAATTAGTTAAGAATCTGGCATTGTATGTTCCTGTAGCCACTAGAATTCCATTATGTGACTATTCTTGCAGCCAAAGTAGACAAAGTAGTTTCTTGTTTGTTTGCTCAAATTTTCATTTATGTCATGCATTCCAGCTTAGTATAGTTGTTGGTTGATGGCCAACACTTATGTTATTTTCTTACAAGAAATTTAATTTTAGCATTGTGTCTTTCTTAGCTGTAGGATGAATATGGCTACTTTGGATTCCTAGTGCACATATAGTGTTGACCCATTTCAAGTTTACGTCCCTGGGTTGAAAATTTAAATGCACCTTCATGATTATTGAAATAGCTATTTAGTTTAGATGTCCAATCTCTGAATCACAACTCTAAAGGCTTAGATGTTTAATAATTATAGGAGGCCAACAACCACGATCTCCTCAAATTAGAAAGAGGATATTTGAATGAAAAATTTAGACAAAAAGGTATATAAAAGTAAAGAAGGACTAATCGAGGAGGAAAAACCAGGGCATCTAAACACTATTTCCAAATTTCATCACCAGTTTCATAGAGAAAAGAGGTAATGTGAAACCCTTAAATTCCCTGAATTTATCTAATGCTTCATATTTTTCTCTAATAAAAGTAACCCATGACATTCGAGTAATCATCAATCAAAAGCATAAATTTCCTATCAACTTGAAGACTTCCCACCCTTGTAGGACCATAAAGATCTGTATGCACTAATTATTACAGTCCAATAGCTAATTGTTCCTTTCCTTTAAAGCTACTCATTTTTTTTCCAAATTTACAACTCTCATAAATAACATTGATAGGTTTTGTGATTTTGGTAAATCTCTCACCTCATGGACCGAACTAATTTCCAAATTATCAAAATTCATGTGACACATCCTCTAATTCCATAACCAACTATCATTAATTTGAGACGTAAACCAATGACCGTCAGCACCCTTAAATTGGTAGATGTTTCCATCTATTTTCTTATTGGCAACAATCATAGTTCTAGATCCTTTTTGGATCTCACAAGCTTCATCCTTAAACATAAGGTTATATCCTTTGCTACACATTTATCCAGCACTCAAGAGATTATGTCTTAAACCCTTAACATAGTAAAAATTTCTAGTATTATGTTTTCCATCAAAATTGATTGAACCTATTCCCAAATATTTTCTCCTAAATCATCTCCAAATTTAACCAATCATCCATCATAATTTTCAATTTTAACAAACTTAATTTTATCTCCGGACATGTGATTAGAGAAGCCACTGTCAACAATCTAAAAAATCTTATCCTCTTTTACATGAAAAGAAGATACCAAAGTACCTTCAACCTTATCCTTAATATCCAAAACACTTTCCTTCACATGACTTTCAAGGTTAGTAGAACTAGATTCTTCTTTTATAGCTAGAAACAAACATTCATTATCATCAAAATCTTCATAATCAGATTCATCATCAGAAATCCCAATATCTTCTCTAACATAGTAAACTTTTTTAATCATATTTCCTTTGTTCTTATTTTTATTGTTTATAACTCTTTTCAGACATCTAGAAACATAATGACCTATACCACCACAACTAAAACATTTGAAAGGTAATTTACCTTGGTAGCTACCCCCTTTTTCATCATTCTCACAAAGTTAGCTTCCACATCATCAAGATTTTCTCCATCTGAATCTTCAACCTTTTCTAATTTACCAGCCTTGAAAGCAGTCTCTACTTTTGTACCTTTCTTTAGTTTCCTCATTTCAAATATAGTTAGTGTACCAATCAACTGATCTTTGGAATAATTATAAAAAACTACAGTTTCCTCAATAGAAGATACATTTTCACTATAGTAATTGGGAAAAGGTTTGACAACTTTCTTTACTACTTTAGATTCCTTGACTGTTGCACCAAGACCTCTCATAGTACCTACCAACTCATCAACTCTATGTATGTAGCCTTTAATTGTTTCATCCTCAAACATGTGCATCATTTCAAAATGTGCCTTCAAGTTCTACAACTTTTCTTGTTTGACCTTTAGATATCCTTCATAAATTCTTTCTAGGTTATCCCAAAATACTTTAGCGGTCTTTAGACTCATAACTTTTACTAATTCACAGTAATAAATCTTTCCTTAGCATTGATCTTTGTGTTTATACTTGGACCATTCTGAGGTGCAGTGTAAGGAGTCTAATAAGCCTTCTCAATCTTATATCCCTAAGTAGATAGATATCCTTCCATCTTTGGCTTCTAGAATGCATAATATTTTCCATCGAATCTAAGACACTCCAAAGAAACTGTGTTCACCATCCAGAAATCTACCTCAAGTGGTTAAGCTCTTCTCCAAGGAACCTCACTCTGATACCAATTGTTGAAATGAACAAGACAACTAAGAGGGGGTGAATTAGTTGTAAAAAATTAAACCTTCAAAAAACCTCAACAATAATCAAATCCACATGCATTCATTAAACCCTTATTATGTTAAAGTGATTAAACTTGAAATTAAAATAAAAAAAACTGAAATCACAACACCATACTTATTTATATCAAACTTTGCCTCAAAAACCTTCTCCAATGTATACCACTAGTCGTTATACATACAAATTCAAAATAGGTTGGCACCAAAACATTCCCACGGTGGATAGGAACAAAGGTGACCTACATAAAACCTTAACTAGGACCCAAATAGATCCAAACACTCTTTACAAGCCTCAAATGTAGTGTTAAAACAAGGTCGACCAACACCATTGTTAAACACAATAAAAAATTAAGTACACGCTTCCACAAATTGATCTAAAATTTTCGGACAACCAACATCTTTTGAACATGATCTAAGATAACCCATAATCACTTTGGAATATATCAAAAACCTCTACAACAAATTTCACCTGGAGAATATTATCATTTTGTACAATTAGACAACACAATCAGATATAGTCATACATTATAACACTAAAACATGTCTTCTACAACACTAAACAACAAATCTTATTAACACAAGTAAGATAACAACACCATAAAAACTTCTTTAGAATCATAGGTCCCAAACCAAAGATACAAAAAAATGTGTAGAAAATACATTTCTCCTAGACCACATCAAATAATATAGAATTACCTAGTTCACACATTGGTGAAATTATCTCGCACTATACAACAATTCAAAAACCCAGATTTTGAATATGGCAACCTCTAAAAATCATGAATAACCTGTAAGATCCACACAAGCATAGCATCAACAAAAAAAAATGTCGGGCACAATACCGAATCACATTTTGAACATTTGCACACATTTTTTACTCTGTTTATCTAATTTTCCCAAAATCACTTGGAAACCAAGTACCAGAGACATCATCTCAGCTCATTACTTCATTTTGACTTACCTTCAGACTCTACAAAAGATAGCTCCATGTACTCACAACACTTCCTCAATATCTTAGTATACACTCCATCAATCTTCCTTTTTCACAATTTTCTCAATATTCTCAACATATAGTTATACATGTAACAATCTCCCCATATCACTAATAATACCAGCCAATAGATATACCTTTTGACATCAATGCAACACCTCATATTTGCAACATATTCCACTATCATTCACTACCTTAAAAACAGATATTCCTTAAAACATTGAGATACCTCACTTTGAGAAGTATGTTGGCAAAGGAGCTCCTAATAATCACATATTAGATTTTATCACTTCATGTATTCATTTCCTTTTTGAAGATGATCTATTATCTAAAAAAATTCCTTGATCATTGAAAGGCATGGCCTTGGAATGGTTTTTTTCATTACCTAATAATTCAATACGATGAATGAGAGGAAGTTGGATCATGTTCTTATAAGGCAATTGTAACTTTATAGCATGAAGAGAATCATAAAATTATGAAAATTTTCTCTCTTTTTGTTCACAGTTTTGACATTCAATTCAAGCTTATCAATGTCTATGGGCCAACAACAACATAGGATAAAAATATGTTATGGGATACTTTGACAAATATAACACAAAACATCGGTAATCAAAATATTATAGTTGTAGGGGACTTTAATGCTATTGTCTCTTTGAATGAAAAGAAGGGAGGCATCTACCCTCCATAAAAAACCATGATGAATTTTTGATGTTTCATTATAGATAATGCATTCTAGGATATTCTTCTAGAAAAAGGAAGATTTACTTGGAATCAGAGAAGAGACTTCTGTCAGATTGTAGTAAGACTAGATAGGGTCCTAGTTTCTCAAGAATGGGTTTGTGCATCTTTAATCTTGGTTTCTCAGATCCTCCTCTTTATTGGCTCCGATCATTTTTCCATATCACTAAGTATAACAAAGCCAACAGGGGTTCCATCTCATAAACTATCCTTAAAGTTTGAGAAGATGTGGCTAAGACATCTTTTATTTCTGCCTTTGTTAAGATAGTGGTGGGTGAGTGCTCCAATTCACAATGGTACAAAAATGTTTCAATTCTTAAAAAAATTGCAACATGTTAAAGGGCAGATAAAGGATTGGAACATTAGCACTGTCAAAAATATCTTTGTTTAAAAGGAAGAAGTAGCTAAACAGTTGGCATATCTACATGATCATATTATTCAAAATTGTATGGACTCAGATACTTATGTCAAACAAAAGGACCTTTAACAGTTGTGGTCAGAATTGGGTAAGTGAGAAGAAGTGTATTGGCAGCAAAAATCACAAGAATTATGGGTGAAATAGGGAGATCGTAATATGAAACTCTTCCATGCATCATCTCAGCAAAAAAGAGCTTCAAAAACATTTTTTTTCAATGCAAGAGATAAGCTTAGGAAACTAAATCAATAAGGCAGAGGAAATTCAAAATGAGGGAGTAAAATTTTTCATCGATCCTCTTGCACCCCTTAAACCAGTTGCTCAGGAAGATCAGCAAGAACAAGAATTGTTTTTTGCAATACCAAATCTTATCTCCCAAAGTGATAATGAAGCTCTGATCAAAGCATTTACACTTGAAGAATTAAGGAAAGTGGGTTTTCATTGTCACTAGATAAAGCCCTGGGGCCGGATGGGTTCACGGTATTGTTTTATCAAAAATGTTGGGATGTGTTGGGGTATGATCTTCTCCTTGCTTTAGAATAATCTTGCAGATCAAGTACAATGTTGAAGCAACTCAACATCACAAACATAGTTGTCCTCCCAAAATTAAAGGAACCTAAAACATTTGCAGACTTCAGGCCCATTTAACTCTATAATATATTTTACAAGATCTTCACAAAGGCAATTTATTTAAGGCTACAATCCCTCATTCCAAAGATTATATCTCAGGAACAAGGAGTCTTTGTACCCAAAAGGGAGACTATAGAAGGTGCACTAGTGGCTCATGAGGTACTCCATTCTATTAAATCAAATCAGTTGTCTTCTTTCATTGTAAAATTAGATATGATGAAAGCATACAATAGGGTGGACTAGGATTTTCTTATCAAGGTACTTGATAAGTTTGGTTTCTCTAGGAAATTGTGTAAGTGGATATTGTCATGCCTGTCAAGAGCATATTTCTATGTTAATCAATGGTTCCCCTTGCGGTTTCTTTAAGGGAACTCAAGGTGTTAGAAAAGGTGGCCCATTATCGCCCTTCCTTGTCATAATTATGGCAGAGGCCTTGACTAGGACCATCAAAGACAAGCATTCTAAGGGATTATGGCAAGGAATTCTCATCCCTCATACAGATGTGTCAATTACATAATTTATTTGCATATGACACCCTATTATATGGTAAAGCAACTATCCCAAAAGCTAAGAATTTAAAAGAAGTCTTGGATAAATAGTCAAAGGTGTTAGGCCAAAGAAACAATGCTCAAAAGTCAAAAGTCTATGTTTTCAATGATAAAGTTGCCATAAGAAGTAAAATTATCATAATCATGGGTTTCCAAGAATCGAATCTTCCTTGTAACTATTTAGGTATTTCATTCTTCATGAGGTCCAATAATTCGGCCTATTGGGCTAAGATTATTCAGACAATAAAGGAGAAAATATGTTAATGTAAAGCCAGGTGGTTGTCTTTTTCAAGTCTAATTATTTTTAAAAAGTATGTCATTTTCACAATATCTAACTACTCCATTTCAGTCTTAAGGGCACCCAACATAGTAGTGGATCAAATTCAGAAAATTATAAGAAAATTTATGTGGAGTGGGAATATGAATCGATCAAAAAAATCCATTAATATCTTTAGACAACATGGTGTCAAAAATATTAAAAGGAGGTGTAGGCTTACACGATATTCCAAAATGAAATCAGGTTTTTGGTGGGAAACTCATTTGGAAAATGTATACCAAACCAAAGTCAAAATGGTGTTCCTTGATGAGGGCTAAATATCTTGACAACCAAGATCCCAAGATAATTTTCACAATTTCTGATTCTCCCCAAGGATCGGCCATGTGGGACTTCATGATCTCATGTAGAAAGGTGGTTACATCATATATTTCATGGGAGGTCAATAAGAGAAATGATGTTAATTTTTAGAGTGATTCTTGGAATGGGCATCCCACATTACAAACTTTTCAAGAGTTGCAATCAGCAATACCAGTGTTTTCTCATTTATGGGGAACAAAATTAATAGACTTTGATACGCACATTGAGCCCCCATCAAGGAGAGTGGTTTGAAAATATTTTTCTTTGGAATTTTTTTCAAAAATTCAACAAGACTTATTGTCACAAATCATGAATAGAAAAATAATATTCCTATCAGGAGAAGCAGATTGAGTAATATGGGCACCATCTAAAAGTGGATCTTATTCAGCCAAGTAGGGGTACAATGCAATTCTCAATAGGGATAACTTAAATCAATCTCAGAGGGAATTCTCATTCTATTGGAAGTGTGGTAATGCCAAAAGAAGGCAATTTTGCTTGGTTAGTGATGAGAAAAAGAGTCTTGACAAGTGAAAGGTTGGTCAAACTAGGCATTGTGAAACCTTTCAATTGTGTTCTATGTAACCAATCATTTGAAGATCATGATCATTTGTTTCTCCAATGTCCATTTGCACAATATTTTTGGTGTTTTGTTCTTGATAAAATGAATTACTCTACTCCATTGCCAAACTCCATTTGGGATCTATTTTCTGCCTGGCCTATTCTTTACAAAACCTTCTTTTTGCATGCATCTCGATAGCTATCCCAACTTTGATAATTTGGAACATATGGTGGGAAAGGAATAAACATATTTTCAAAAAAAACTCGGAAAATACTCAAACAATACATGCATCGATTGAAAATTCAATTGTAAAAGTAGTAAATATTTGGACACAACATCACAAGAATGTGGGGGCAGTGTTCTCATCATGGGATAATTTAATTTTAAAGATCTAGAAACAAATAAAAATTCCTTTTAAAGGAAGCCTAATTCAAAATCACAATGTGAAGGTAGATATAAGTACAATAAGATGTCTCCCACCATTGGAAGGCTATTACAAATTGAATTTTGATGGGGCTTCTAGAGGAAACCCAAGTATTTCAAGAGTAGGTATTTGCATCAGGGATACAAGAGGCAGTCTCAAAGTAGCGAGATCAATAATTTTACCACTAGGTACAAATAATATGGCAAAATCAATGGCTTTACTTCATGGTTTTCTCATTGCAAAACAACTCCACATCAAAGCACTTCACATTGAAGGAGATTCTCTGGTAGTGAATAATGCTTGCAAGGAGAAATCTTGCTTTAATTGGTCCATGAAGTATGTGTTGTAGATTGTCTGGAAATTGAAAGAATAATTTGAAGATATTCAAATCTCCCATACCTACCAAGAAGGCATTGTACTTATTGATTGATTGGCTAACATGGGGTGCGACAAGAAAAAAAAATTATTTCAAGAAAATATCAATGATATTTAGGAACTAGCAGACCTCATAGAAGTAATAAAAAAAATTGTTTTTCTTTATGCTAAGTCAATTCATCCAAGTGACCTACAACCTACAACATTGGGTCTGATCATACTTCTCCAAATATATCGGTGAGACACCTAGGTTGTCTTTCCCTTAGATAGTTTATCTCTAAAGGCTCGAAGTGGTTAGATAGGTGATACTTTTGGTCAGACTTGTTGACAGTAGCCATCGGTGTGACCTGAACTATCAATGTGAGTTTTCTATCTCTCATCGAGGTTAAAATTATAGCCAAAGAGTTCATCAGTATGACTCTTATCAATGAGGTGTGAAAGAGTAAAATCGGTGAGACACCTGGGTTGTCTTTCTGATAGGTAGTTTATCTCCAACTCTCTTAGATCGGTATGACTCAGCCCAATCTGAGTTCTCCTTGTGAATTTCCTTCTTTGAACATATCAGTTAGACCTTTGGTGTGTCCAGGTGATGAAGGTTGTCGGTGTGACTTGAACTATCGACGTGATTTTTTTAACTCTCGTTGATGATAGAAGTCCGGCCAAAAACTTATATCAGTGTAAATCTGGCCAATGATACTTTGTTGAGCTAACATGGAGGTTCAAAAAGATCCTTGGTAGTAGAACATATCTAGTCAAGATCAATGTAATGCATGGAAACTCTTTTTGATGAACAGATCATCGAGGTAACGTTGGTAGTACTGTCAGAGTGACTCTGGCCGACGATATATATTGGGGTGACTCTAGTCTTTGGTGGGACTTGTGGTTGTTAAACCGATAGTGTTGGTTTGGTTGATGGGCTATGTTCGGTGTGACTCTTTCCAATGAGGTGTTTTGAACTATAGCTGGGCTTAAGGTCATCGAGGTGACATCAGACTTCACTAAGACTTTCTAATCCTTTTCTGATGGTGTTGTTCTAGTTGATGGATCTATTCTATTGAACCTCAGTGTGACTCTTGGTGACGCATGGTCTTGATTTTCTTTTTCGGATAGAGTCGGGGTGAATCTGGTCTTTGGAGGGATTTGTGTTTTTTGAACTGATAGTATTGGTTTGGCTGATGCGCTATGTTTGGTGTGACTCTTGCCAATGAGGTGTTCTGAACTATAGTTGAGCTTAAGGTCATTGGGGTGACATTAGACTTCGGTGAGACTCTTTGATCCTTGTTCAATGGTGTTGTTCTAGCCAATGGATCTGTTCTATTGAACTTTGGTGTGACTCTTGGCAATGTGTGGTCTTGATGTTCTTTTTGGGATACTATCGAGATGACTCTGGTCTTCAGTGGGACTTGTGGTTGTTCAACCGATAGTGTTGGTCTGGCCAATGGGCTTTGTTTGGTGTGACTCTTGCCAATGAGGTGTTCTGAATTGCAATTGGGCTTAAGGTAATCGAAGTGACATCATACTCCAGTGAGAGCTTATGATCCTTGTCTTATGGTGTTGTTCTAGCCGATAAATTTGTTCTATTGAACTTCAGCATGATTCTTGGTGACATGTGGTCTTGATGTTCTTTTTGGGATACCATCAGGTGACTCTAGCCGATGATATGTTTCAGGGTGACTTTGGTCTTCAGTGGGACTTGTGGTTGTTCAACCGACAGTGTTGGTCTAGTGGATGGGCTACGTTCAGTATGACTCTTGTTGATAGTGTTCCAAATGAATTTATATAGGATTATCTAGGGAAAATATTGAATTTTTGAATTAATAGCATAACTTCGTACAAATGATAAAATTGGATTTTGCAAGTATCTCATCTTTACATGTTTGGAGCTATAACTGGAGGTTTTCTTACTAGTTCTTTCCTACTGGTATGCTCCCCAAAACTAGATTTTGTAATATCTTATTTATTTATATAATATATTATAGTGGCTTGCCACTTTTTAAAAAAAAAACTTATATAATATCGTAATGTCCTCATTTTTTGGGTAATGTAGAAATTGATATTTAGCTTATTTTATTCCCATAAACTAAATAATGCAGTTATAAGGGAATAATAATTAAATTAATTACTTTAAAGTTTTCCATTTTAAATAAATATCAAAAGGATAACTATATTTAATAAATTTAATTATTTAGTGACAAATAAAATTATAATAAATATTATAAAGTCTCTTTGTTAAATATTATAAAGTCACTTATTAAATATTTTATGAAGAAGTCATTTTATTAAATATTTGTGTTTACTTTATTCAATAATTTTTCCAAGAAGTTGGGCGACCCACTTGGAGGTTAAAAGATGGGAAATAATAATAATAATAATATTTTATTCTTGTGTGGCCACCCAAGGAAGAAAGTAATTAATATTTATTTCAAATATTTAATTTGGATGTTGGTCAGCCCTTTTGAAGGAGACATAATTTAAAAATAAAAGATAAATATTCTATCTAGGTCAACTATGGGTGAGAGGTCAAAACTTGTATAAATACAAGTTCTTGGGAGGCATTTGATGATCATATTGAGCATCGTTCATTTCTGATTGAGTTTTTCTCCCTTGGCTATAATGAAAGTTGGACATAGGACCAAGGATGAAAACCATTGTGTTCAAGGTGAGTTGGATAAAAATATAGCTCATCCATGGTTGATTATGTGACATGGATCAAATTGTGGTTAATTTGTATTCATTAGAAAAGAGGAGTAGATTTATTTATTCAGATATTTAGACCAAACTTGAAGGAGGGCTTATTGGCAAGTTTTTGGAGGCATATTGGCTAGGGTTTCATCTTTCAATTGGAGTGTCACACTTTGAAGGTCCTTTTTTATCATTTGAAGGTCAATATTGCATGTATATTGGTGTGTATAAGACCTACATTTATAGAAAATAATAACTAGGAAAGTTTGGCATGATATTTTGATGTATTTGAAGGCCTCACGTTTATGGAATTGTAGCAATAGATTCCTAATATGACTTTCTTGACATTTTGAGCATATTATTGTATTGAATCATTATGTAATTCATTGTATAAAATAATTATGATATTGGCACATGTAATGGCATGATTATTATGATGCTTTTGGGCATGTTAGTGGTTGTTATAATTTTTTTCAAAATTGTAGAAACTGGGGTTTTAATCAGATTTGAAAATAAGAAAATTAAGGTAAAAAGATTAGAATCCTAAGTAATATAAATAACAAAATATCTTGTGTGGGATATTTTAGTTGTATCAAATCTTTGATCTTGCTAGCTTGAGGGGTTATCGAGGAAAGATGATATCTATGTAGGAAATCATGAAAGAATTTATGAAGGTCTCTCAATAATATCATAAGAATCTAACAAAATAGTTAGAACATCCTAAAATATTAAGACCTCTTTTAGTGAAGGAAAGAAAAGTAGACACTACGATAGAGATGAAAGATGAATTGCTTCAATGTGATTTGCATCTTATAGGTTTTCTAGGAAAGATTTAACAATAGTATTGCATTGTTCAAGAAGTAGAGACAAAAAATGAAGAAAGCAACACAGGTTCATTTTAATAAGTGATGAGTTGGAGAGTGAAGATACAAAAGGAGAATTACTTGACTCTTCTACAAGTGAAGTGTACATAAATTTCTATATTGGTGATGTAGATATTGTTCTTGATCAGCCACATGAAGGTATCATAGCATAGAATATGTGAGGACGTAAAGCATGTGTGATCAGTGGCTAAGGAGGGCTAGGGAAGCCAATTTTTTGGCTAGTCAAGCAAAACAACACCTACAAAATACCAAAGAACAATTCAATTACATGGACTATGAAAGGCAGCAATTGGGTATTTTTGATTTTGGATGGGAGAAAAATGGAAGCTCAACTGTTAATTCTCTAACAATGACAGGCAATTTTGTGGGCCTTCAGGCTATGGTAGATAGTCATCGAACTTGTATAGACCTGTGCATCATGAACACATTAAGAAAAGCCAACCAGGTTTTGTCAGGCATAGGTTTTCAAAACCTAAATGGGCTCCTCTTGGCACATAGAGGTATTTTCTTCAGGAGAGATAGCCAAGAATTGACATATGTGAAGAAGATATTAAGTATAAGGAACCAGGAGATAAGCGACGGGGTTTTGTTCCATGCCCTAATGAAGGCGATTTTTGTTTTTTGAACAGACGATATAAGGAGGCAGAAGCAGATTATAGATCCTTCAAAGTATATAGACAGAAATATCATCGGGATAGGCAAAAAATAAGAGTGTAAACAAGATTTTTAAAGAACAATAAGCGCAAGAGAGGTCCCTTCAATCCAAATGAGCCTAATTATAGGCCCACAAAAGGTAGGGCTAGAGCCTATGACTCCCAAGATCAAATAATTTATGTTACAAGGAACCCTAGGGTGGATCTGGGCTATCGAAACAAGATATAAAATAACAATCAAGAGAATTTGGTAAAGGAGATTTCAAAGATAATAGGCCAAGGTAATTTCTACAAGAATCAAACAATGCAATCGCCTCAGAATGTGGAGATTCATAAAAAAACATAGGAGCATAAAGGGCTTCCATGAAGGAGTGTAGGAACACCCCTAGTGGGTTCGCAAAGAACTTTACCATCTATGTTGACTTCCTTGGAACAAGGTCAAGCAAAAAATGAAGCAAAGAAAGTGGGGCTGCAAGATCAACCTCATGGTAAAAAAGGGATTCCTCAAAGGAGAAATGGGGATCCGTCTACAGATCTGCAAACAAGTGTGCCAACTCCCAAATGTAGGAAAAAAGAAAAGAAGAAGGTAAAGAAGAAGGCAAAGAAGAGTAAAAAGAGAAAGGCAGTTCCACAATGGCAGCGTAAAGAGAATCTAGGTGCCCTGGAAAGTAATCTTCTGGGGAAAGAAAACAAGCACAAGGGAGGGCAGCCACATAAGTTGGTAGCCATTACTTTTCTAGAAGAGATGTTGCTACCACAAATTTAGGATCTGCGTAATCGAGCTTTAATAGGTAAGTTTTGGCAACTTTCTCTCGGTCTTGACAAGTTGCAGGATTTAATTTTTGAGGAATGGGAAGGGGCCATCAAAGTCTTTTATCTAGATAAAGTAAGGGGAATTTTTATTGTAATTTTTCAAGAGAAGATTCAGAGAGATTTTATTTATAAAGTTAAATCATGGATTTATAAGGGGTCTGGTATGTACTTACAACCTTGGGTCCCCAATTTCAAGCCTGAACTTCTAACAATTAATTTTGTCCCCTCCTAGATTCAATTGAGGAATCTTTCCCTAGAATATAGAGAGTTGTCTCTAATTGAATCTATGGAAAACAAGATAGGGATATCTCTTAAACATGATAAAAAAAAAAATTTAAATCCCTCAAAGCCAATTAGGGTATGTGTCTTGTTAGATGTCGTAAAGGAATTTCCAAAGCAAATCATGTTGAACTCTAAGTATGGGGTGTGGGAGAAAAATATATTAGTTGAAATGCCTGAGAATGTCTACTTCAATTATCATGATATTTCTCACCCTAGTTCACCTTGTCAATTCATGGATGATTCAATCCTTAATCCATAGGCAGAAGGGAGGTTTAATGGGGACACTAGCCAAATAAGTAATTTGAGCAATGGGGGAAGAGATATGTCAAATGTGGAATAGTTAACTAAGTTCATGCAGGAAAGGGAATATTTCCCATCTATGCTTCCAAAAGGAATTTTTGTAAGGGAAACCTATAATCAAACTTGTTCTGAAGAGGGAAATAGCATGAAATTTTCAAACGGTTTGGTTACACAGGGTCTTTCCACTGCATTTTTAGATAATGATATTGTGTTCAAAAATCATCTGGAGGGAAATAGTATGAAAGTCTCCACTGAATTGGTTGCACATGGTCTTTCCACCACATATTTTGATAATGATATTGTGTTCATAAGTCATCTGGGTGGGGGTTTCACAATTTCTCTAAATAAAATTCTCCAACACAACTTAGGGAGTTGTTTAGTCAATGGTTTTGTACATGGCCTGGATCTTTATGCCCCTACTTATAAGCCGGTATCATACTGTTAGGTGGAAGACATAGTAAACTAGCTAATGTATAAGGGATTGCTTGCCCTTGGAGACTAACCAAGTGGATTGTCTTTATCTTGATAATAGAAATCAAGAAGGGTTTCTGCCTCAAGAGAGGGATCAACTATTTAATCATGGGGATTTGGAAGATTTCATCAACAAGGTTCTTTCTTATGTAGGATATCAGATGATAGAAGAAGTTGCAGAAGAAGTTTTAAATGAGGAGAATAGTTTTGACGCAAGGCATGATGAGCATCTTCTCTGTTTGATTGGGAATCTTAAGGATCAAATGGATGAGCGATTGAAAGATGAGTTATTACAATTAGCAAAGAAAGCTATAGTTACAGAGGAGTTAGAAAGAAAAAGTTCCATTGCTAAGTACGATTACTCCCTGTCTCTTTCTATAATGCAATCTCCAAGTGTAAACCCTAGTTTAGTCAAATCCCCAGGGAAGCGAGGGAGAAATTCTCATGTTACCAGAACAAAGGAGGAAATTTCTGCTGGTATTCAAACCACCCTAGATTCTACTTTGTTGGCATCCATAAAAAAACATTCGAGGAGAGCATGTTTCTCTCCTCGACCACAATGAATATTCTCTCATGGAATGTTAGGGGTTTCAATGCCCTTGACAAAAATCTCAAATCAAGTAGCAATTGGATGCATGTGGAGCGGATATAGTGGTATTGCAAGAAACAAAAATCTCAGAGGTAGCATATGAATCATCAATTAAAAAATGGAAATCTTGGAAATTTGTGCATTCCCCAGCATAGGGTGCCTTGGGAGGTCTCTTAATTCTATGGAATCCAAAATCAGTGGTTCTTGAGTTAATTCAAAATGAGAAGCACTGGAAATTGGTCAAATTCATCTATTTTTGAGTTACAATTCTAGCTAGGTAATATCTATGCTCCAATAAATACAGGAGACAAAAAGAAATTGTGGGACAGGTTAACAAATATGTTGGACAAATTTTCAGACAAGAAGATGTTACTTGTTCGATATTTTAATGCAATCACCAGTCTAAAAGAGAAGAAAGGAGGTATTCTTCCCTATCAGAGGGTTATGGATTATTTTTCTTCATTCATTAAAGATAATGCATGAATAGACATCATCCCACAAAATGGGAGCTTCATGTGGACAAATAAAAGGCAAGGTTTTCTATAGATTGTGGAAAGATTGGATAGATTTTAGGCAACATCAAATTGGTTTATGGGTAGGTAGACTCTCACATCCCAAATTCTTCCCTTAGTAGGATCATATCATTTTTCTATTGACTTATGCATTGAAGGGAAAGGACAAAAAGGAAAAATAAAATCCTCTTTTAAATTTAAGGGGATGCGGTTTAGGCACCAACAATTCTTGGATTTATTAAGATAGCGGTGGTCAAGTGCACCTTTTGCTAGGGGTTAACGGATGTTTTAGTTAAACAATAAACTATGCTACATCAAGAAGTGAATAAAAATATGGAATAAAAATGTGTTTAAAAATATCTTCCAAGAGAAAGAGCGGGTTTACAAGTAGTTGGCTTAGATCAATAATATAATAATTTAGAATGGGATGGATGACAAAACCTATGAATCCCAAAAAAAATTATAGGCAGAATGGGAAAAGTTGTTAGCAAGGGAGGAAATGTGTTGGTGTGAAAAGTCAAGAGATTTGTGGCTTTGAGAAGGGGACAAGAACACAAAAATAATTCATGCATCAACTCAAGTAAAGAAGTCTTTGAATTCTATGTTTTACATTAAATCTTCATTGTCAGGAGAAGTCTTGACAAAGGAAGAAGATATTCATGAGGAAGGAATAATAATTTTTGCTAATCTATTGGCAGCCCCTACGAACAAGTCAGTTTCTACTCCTAAGGATGTTGAGGAGTTGCTTGGGAATATTATTACGCTTATACATCAAGAGGATAATGATCAATTGATGAAACCCTTTACACTTGAGTAAATTAACAAGGTTGTTTTTTTCCTCCCACCTGATAAAGCGCAAAGTCCAAATGGCTTCACTAGGTTATTTTTTCATCAATGCTAGGATTTTGTAGGTTTTGATGTATTGTTAGCAATAGAAGAATCCAGGAAGTCAGGGTCAATGCTGAAACAATTCAACACAACTCACATTGTTGTTATTCCTAAAGTCAAATATCTGAAATCGTTTGCAGATTTTAGGCCAATCTCTTTTTGCAACACAATATACAAAATCTTCACCAAAGCCATTTATCTCAAGTTGTAGCCTCTTATACCAAAAATAATATCTCGAGAATAGGGTGGGTTTATTCTGAGCAGGGAGACTCTAGAAGGGGAACTTATAGCACATGAAATGTTGCATTCAATTAAGGCCAATTCTTTGTCCTCTTTTGTTATCAAGCTAAACATGATGAAGGAATATGATAGGGTTGATTGGGAATTCTTGATGCAAGTCCTCCATAGTTTTGGGTTTTCTCTAAAATGGTGTAAATGGATACATTCATTCTTTTCAATAGCTAACTTTTATCTGTTGATTAATGGAACTCCAGTGAGTTTCTTTGGTTCTACTCAGGGAGTGAGGTAGGGAGACCCACTCTCCCCTTTCCTAATCATTATCATGGCTGAATTTTTAAGTAGAACAATCACAAAAGTGCACAAACAAGGGATTTGGCAGGGGGTCAACTTTCCAAATACTTCAATATAGGCCACACACTCCTTATTTGTAGATGATACCTTAGTGTTTACTAAATATTATTTATTAGAGGCAAAACAAGTGCTTGACAAATACACTTTTTCTTCAGGACAAAAGATAAATGCCTCTAAATAAAAACTTTATATATTTAATACTCCCACATATCTTTCAAGAATACTAGTAAATTTGTTGGGATTTCAAGAAGCAGAGCTTCCAAGTGCATATCTAGGCATTCCTTTATTTTCAGAGGCAGTGAAATTAAAGCATTGGCAGAAGGTTATAGATAGGATAAAATCCATAATTTTAGCTTGGAAGGCAAGGTGGTTGTCCTTTTTTGGTCGAATCCTTATGATAAAATCAATCTTGGCAGCAATTCCTAACTATTTTATGGTTGTCCTGAAGGCTCCAAAAGGTATTGTACAGCAGATTGAGAATCTCATTAAGAACTTCATGTGGGGAGGAAATATGGATGATTCAAGAAAGATCCCTTTGATATCCTTGGGAAATTTGTGCACAAATAAGAATAATGTGGGAGCTAGCATGCATAAATTTTCTACAAGAAATTTAGCACTGGGAGCTAAATTAGTTTGGTACATGTATCAAAAGCCAAGGTTGAGATGGTGCTCTCTCATGCTAGAAAAATATTTGGGCACTGAAAATCCAAATACAATTTTAACCATTTCAAACCCTCTGGATAGATCCATGATGTGAAATTTTTTTATTACTTGTAGGGAGGTAATCCTTCCATATTTGACATGGGAGGTTCACAATGGGCAAAGTGTCATTTCTGGCAAGATTCATCAAATGGATTTCAACCCCTATCTTCAATTCAAGATCTATCCTAAATACAACAAGTATTTTTTGGCTTATGGGGGAGTCAGTTGAAGGATTATATAGATAACATTGATCCTCTTTCTGGGATAGTTGCATGGAAATATTTTTCTTCCCCTCTGATAACATCTAGTCAGAAAAGTATGATTTTAAAATAGTTGCAGGAGAGGTTTGTGGTCTTATCAGGAGCATCATACAAAATAATTTGGGTGCCTTCAAAGGATGGGAATTACATAGTTAAGCAAGGTTATAAGTCCCTAACACTTTAAGAGGCTCATTGCCAATCGCATAGAGTGTATTCTTTTTGTTGGAACTCCATGATCTTGCCTAAGGCTGGAAATTTTACATGGTTAGCTCTTCAAAAAATAATATTAACAAGTGATAGATTGAGCAAACTTGGATTGGCTGAATCGTTCAAATGTATTCTTTGTCAAGCAATCAATGAAACTGTTGACCACGTATTCTTGGAATGTTCTTGGGCACAAGAATGTTGGTAATTTTTCAAATAAAAATTGAATGTTTCTTTTCCATTACCACCCACCCTATAGGATTTATTTACTGTCTGGCTTATTTTATATAAGTCCTCCTTTTCTTGTATTTGGAGAGTAGTACCTTCCCTAGTAGTTTGGAGCTTGTGGTGGGAGAGAAATAAAAGAATATTTAGGCAGCAAACCCAATCAGTCAGGAAATTAATAGACAAGATTGAGAAAACAATCTCTGAGGTTGTAGTTGCATATGTTCAAAGGCATAATAATGTATCCTCAGTGTTCTCAAATTGGGATAATTGAATACTTCAAAATTGGAAATAAATACACCTTCCTTTTAAAGGCTCTTAAAAGATTGAGTTGCAAACCAAAATTGATAGAAGTAAAGTCATATGGAAGCCTCCTTCAAAGGATTTTCTTAAGCTTAATTTTGATGGGGCTTCAAGGAGCAACCCAAGAGTGTCTGGAGCTAGAATAGTAATCAAAAATTGGAAAGTTTCACTCCTAGCAGCTAAGGTAGTCTATCTCTCAAATTGCACTAATAACATCGTAGGAAGTCTTGCTCTACTTTATTGCCTGCAAGTTACAAAGACTATGAATATTCACAGTTTACACATTGAGGGGGATTCTTTGATAATAATCAATTCTTACAAACAAAGATTGATCCACAATTGGAAGCTTAAGTATATTTTGTCTAAGGTTTGGCATATCCTAGATTGTTTTGAGGAAGTTCATATATCACACTCATACAGAGAAGGTAACAAATTAGCTGAAAAAGGTTGCAAACATGGGATGTGGTGGTGAAAATTTTGAGGTCATTGGGAATGGGAAGTTGGCAAAATTTTTTCCTCAATTAATAGCTCAAGCTAATGAGGATGGGAATTATAGAAATTCTTAAAAATCACGCATCAGGGAGCAAGCTCAGAGGGTCGAAGTGAAGAGTGTCATTGTTCGCTAAGTTGGTGTGACAAATAAGACGTGAGATGTGAAGGAAAGTTTGGCCTCGCTGGCTTGCCAACAAGGATAGATGAGGTGGGTTGATCTTTTCAGGGGATGAAGTATGTTTAATGATTATGGCCCTTCATCATCAAGTGCTGGTGGATTTGAAATCCACATTACATGTATTGATTAAGGCAGTCATGTGACTCCTTGTATAGGTTGGTCGAGTAAGTCTTCTTTAATGCTTGTTGTATGGAAAATGATTACAACCATTCAATATGAATATTTAGGTGGAGTTGATAGGCTCACCTCAAGCATAGAGTATGGCAGTTGTGTCCTCCATCGAACAGGTGTTGGTACATCACAAATCGAGATTGGTAATCAATTTTCTGCACACTTCACCACAAGCAAACCTTGAACCAATATCTAATTTCACAGCCATGATACAACATAATCTCTTGCAATAAATGCTCTTAAGATATGCACATAGTTTTTACTGGCTATAAAGGAAGGTGGGTGTTAAGTGTCATCAACCTGTAGAGTTGCTAAATTAGAATTCCTATATTTTTGGTTGGGTGCGTAGAATTAGCAGAATGGATTTCAAGCCTTGGAATTTAAGGGTGTGCATGGAGGTGCAACAATGAGATCTTCCTTTCAAGGAATATCTCTCTCATGATTGTCTGAAATTTGTCTTTAATTTTTCTTTCCCTAGAGTGGAGGAAACTATTTGCACCATCCTTGGCACGAAGATTACAAGCTCGTGAGCAAGAAGGATCATATTTCCTTCGCAGGTGCTCTCTATCTTCTTGTCTAACATAATGGATTTGTTGTAGTCCTATAGGGAATTAGTGTTTATTGCAGAACAATTTTTCAAGCCTTGTTTTCTCTAGAATAATGCCCTATTACTCGCAGTTCAAAAATACAATGTGTTTGTTGGGGAAGGGGATATAGGTGGCTTATTCCTAAGAGAGTTTATTTATCACCATCCAAGTTTTGAGGTGATTTATGAGTCCATCAAATTAGCCCTGCAATACAAGAGTGATAGTAGACTATTAAATTCTTTAAGGAAGAACTGTAGGTCAATCTGTGTGAACATGGATAGGGAAATTAAGGACAAATATTATGCAATTTCTTTTCTCGGGGCTCATGATCCTCACTCTCTAATAAATTCTAGTGGACTAGAAGGATGAGTTTCTTTACCAGCCCAAAATTTGGGGTGTGCAGAAGATCGAGAAATTATGCCAGCTCCAAAGGTGGTTCATGGTGATTTTCAAGGGTTTCTACTAGAGGTAAAGATGGGCCGAATGGAAACAACGTCAGTCGGGGCTATATGACATGGATATTGGAAGAGAATTGGGATCATCTATTCATCCTTGGCAAAGTTGGGGCCCTCCAATCTCA
Source organism: Sequoiadendron giganteum (assembly GCA_007115665.2). Classification (NCBI taxonomy): domain Eukaryota; kingdom Viridiplantae; phylum Streptophyta; class Pinopsida; order Cupressales; family Cupressaceae; genus Sequoiadendron; species Sequoiadendron giganteum. The sequence continues at coordinate 470,669,760 of CM021106.1, read as the reverse complement.
AATTTTCCAAGAGAAAACCAAGACTTCAATGGTCGTGGGTGGCTTGAACGTCATGAACTAGTTGTAGCAAACGTCCCAATAGAAGGTCAAGGGTCCAGTGTTCACGGGTGGCCAAATCAGTGAGAGCCAGTAGTAGAGGATACTCATGTGGGTCATGCAGATGCAAATGATGCTCTTATGGGTCATGACAATAAAGCTAGAGAAAGCTATGAGGCCCAAGGAGAGAACTCGGTTTAGTTGGCTTCTATGGAGGAGTAAAGAGGGAGGAAGTCTATAAATTCTAGTGTTTTTTTGGGTAGCATTTGTGATGACTTTAATAATGTTTACTAGATTATGCTAAGTAGTGAAAGCTAGAAAGTATAAGTCAGTTTTTGTATATGTGCATGAAATTATAAGTCAATTTTTGTATATGTGCATGAAAATGATAAATCTGGGACATTAGGGTCTCATAAAATACACCTCCTATGTAAAGCTTATTCCTATTATATATAAATATATGGGATTAATTCCTTTTCTTTAAAAAAAAACAATTAGGTATTTTCCTTCATCAAAAATTCAAACATCAAAGGAATGAACATTTAGAAATTGAAGAAGGGATGCATGATATTTATGGAGCCACTATTGACTAGTATCATGCAAATATTGATTTCATGATTATAAACAACTATAAAATAGCTCCACATGGTTTTGATACTCATATGGTGATTGAAATGCTTCAAGGGGATATCATTGGTAAGAGGATTTGTTTTGTTGATCTCTAGTCTTTCATGGCTAAGTATGAAATAGGGATGATAGATCCAAGGTACACAAGAGGTTTGACATTGCATAATAGTTTTATTATGACATGCTTCATGAGATCGTAATTATTGAAAAGACACATGGAATGTAATGTTTTGATTTCAGCTAAGTCTTATGTTCACTATGCTACTTTGAGTTATTCTTGCATAATTTTTACATTTTCAAGCAGGATACTTCTCATTATTTGGAGTTGGAGTTCATGATAGATGGGTAGAATATTTCCTTGAGAGTTTTGATTGATATTGTACCAAACATGATGACTACCACAGGGATGGAGGCTTGTTCTATGTAGGTTGAGGTAAATGGGTTCACATGTTGCATGGTGTTTTCATTTCCAAACATGAGTCATCATCCTTATTAGGATTTGGGAAACATGATAGTCAGAGTAGCGCAACAGTCCTCTGTGAAGACTAAGGTATGTGATGGTGAGTTTTTTGGTTGCATATTGAGAATTATTGCACTGCTATCGAAAAGAGATAAGGTGATTTTATTTATAAATCTCTTACAATATAGTGTTTCAGATAGTAGAGTTTGCAGATTTCTTAGATTGATATGGGATCCTTGAATTTGGTATTTAGGTATTGATTGCTTGGGACAAGCAATCTCTAGGAAGGGATGACTGTAGTGTCCCCATTTTTTGGGTAATGACAAAAAATGATATTTAGCTTATTTTATTCCCATAGGCTAAATAGGGAAAATAATTAAATTAATTATTTTAAATTTGTCCATTTTAAATAAATATCAAAAGGATAACTTTATTTAATTAATTTAATTAAAGTGACAAATAAAATAATAATAAATATATTAAAGTCACTTAATTAAATATTGTCACTTATTAAATAGTTTGTGAAGAATTCATTTTATTAAATATTTGTGCCCACTTTATTAGATAATTTTACCAAGAAGTTGGGTGACCCGCTTGGAGGTTAAAATTTGGGAAATAAAAATTACAATAATAATAATAATTTATTCTTGTGTGGCCACCCAAGGTGGAAATTAATTAATATTTATTTCAAATATTTAATCTGGATGTTGGTCAGCCTTTTCGGAGGAGAAATAATTTTAACATAAAAGAGAAATATTTTGTATAGGTCGGCTATGGATGAGAGGTGGAAACTTGTATAAATACAAGTACTTGGGAGGCACTTGATCATCCTATTGAGCATACTTCATTTCTAATTGATTTTTTTCTCTTGGTTGCAACGAAAGTTGAGCATAGAACCAAGGACAAAATCCATTTCTTTCAAGGTGAATTGGATGAAATCTTATCTCTTTCGTGGGTTATTCCATGATGGTGATCAAATTGTGCTTCATTTTTATTCATTTTCAAAGAGGAGAATATTTATTTATCTAGGTATTTAGACCAAATTTGAAGGAAGGCTTAGTGGCATATTGGCTAGGGTTTCATCTTTCAATTGGAGTTCCACACTTTGAAGGTTCCTTATTTTATCATTCAAAGGTTAATATTACATGTACATTGGTATGTAAAAGCCCTATGTTTATAGTAGATCGTAACTAGACAAGTTTGGTATGATATTTTGATGTATTTGAAGGCTTCACATTTCTAGAATTATAGCAATAGAGTTCTATTAGGAGTTTACTATCATTTTGATCATATTTTGGTATTGAATCATTGTGTAATTCATTATCATAATATAATTATGATATTGGCACATGTAATGGCATGATTATCATGAAATTTTTTGTCATGTTAGTGGCTATAATAAGTATTTTCAAAATTGTAGAAACTAGGGTTTTAATCAAATTTGAAAATTAGAAAATTAAGGTAAAAAAATTAGAATCTTAAGTAAAAAAAATAACAAAATATCTTGTGTGGGATATTTTAGTGGTATCAAATGTTTGACCTTGCCATCTTGAGGGTTTATTTAGGAAATATGATGTCTATGTAGGGACTCATGAAAGAGTTTATCTAGGTCTCTCAAGAATATCATAAGAATCTAACAAAATTGTTAGAACATCTTCAAATATTAAGACCTCTTTCATGAAGGAAAGAAAATAAGACACTACGATAGAGATGAAAGATGAATTGCTTCAATGTGATTTTCATCTTACAAGTGTTCTAGGAAAGCTTAAGGAACAATATTGTATTGGTCGAGAAGTAGAGACAAACAATGAAGAAAGCGACACAGGTTCATTTCAACATCTAGTGATGAGTTGGAGAGTGAAGATACAAAAGGAGAATTACTTGTCTCCTCTAGAAGTGATTGTACAAAAATTTCTACATTGGTGATGCAGATATTTTTCTTGATCAACCACATGAAGGTGTGGATTCATTTGATGATCCATTATTTGAGAATAACATTATCTCACCAACTCTACATAGTAATTGCAAGGAATCAAATTATGGGTTGGGTGACTTTGAAGGTGGTATTATTAATGCACATGAAGACACCACAAAAAGGTATCATGATAATCTTTATTTTATGATAACAAACAATAATCCATTACCTTTACATAATCATGAGGTGATAGATAAATCATATGTGGATTATAGTGATAATAAATCCTACCTTGTTGATACTCAAGATTTGAGGGCTAAGAATGAGGTAATACTTGTGAATCCAAGCCAAAAAAATCTAATTGTATGTATCATAGTATAGAATATGTAATGAGGACATAAAGCATGTGAGATGAGTGGCTAAGGAGGGCTAGGGAAGCCAATTTTTTGGCTAGTCAATAAAAACAACACATACAGAATATCAAAAAACAATTCAGTTACATGGACCATGAGAGACAACAACTAGGTATTTTCCTTCATCAGACTTCTAAACTTTAAAGGAATGAACATTCAAAAATTGAAGAAGGGGTGCATGATATTTATGGATCCACCATTGACAAGTATGATGCAAATATTGATTTCATGATTATAAACAACTATACAATATTTTCACATGGTTTTGATAGTCATATGGTGATTGAAATGATTCAAGGGGATATCATTGGTAAGAGGCTTTATTTTTCTTATATATAATCTTTCATGGCTAAGTATGAAATAGGGATGATAGATACAATGTACATAAGAGGTTTGACATTGCATAATAGTTTTATTATTCCATGCTTCATGAGATTTTCATTATTGAAATGACACATGGAATGCAATGTTTTGATTTCAGATAAGGCTTATGTTCATTGTGCTACTTTGAGTTATTGTTGAATAATTTTTTATATTTTTGAGCATGGGTACTTCTCCTTATTTGGAGTTGGATTTCACAATAGATAGGTAGAATATTTCCTTGAGAATTTTAGTTGATGCTATACCAAACATGATGACTACCACGGGGATAAAGGCTTGTTCTATGTAGGATGAGGTAAATGGGTTTACATGTTGCATGATGTTTTCATTTCTAAACATGATAATCAAAGTAGCACAATGGTCTTATGCAAACACTAAGGTATGTGATAGTGAGTTTTTTGGTTACATGTTGAGAATTATTGCACTACTATCAAGGAGAGATAAGGTGATTTTATTTATAAATCTCTTGTAGTATAGTGTTTCAGATAGTAGCATTTGCAGATTTCTCAGATTGATATGGGAACCTAGAATTTTATATTCATGTATCGATTTTTTGGGACAAGCAATCTTTGGGAAGGGAGGATTGTAGTGTCCCCATTTTCTAGGTAATGACAGAAATTGATATTTAGCTTATTTTATTCCCATAAGCTAAATAGGGAATAATAATTAAATTAATTATTTTAAATTTGTCCATTTTAAATCAAAATCAGAAGGATAACTTTATTTAATTAATTTAATTAAAGTGAGAAATAAAATAATAATAAACATTATAAAGTCACTTTATTAAATATTACAAAGTCACTTATTAAACATTTTGTGAAGAAGTCATTTTATGAAATATGTGTGCCCACTTTATTAAATAATTTTGACAAGAATTTGGTGAGCCACTTAGAGGTTAAAAGGTGGGAAATAAAAATAAAAATAAGAATAATATTTTATTCTTGTGTGGCCGCCCAAGGAGGAAAGTAAATAATATTTAATTTGGATGTTGGCCGGCCTTTTTGGAGGAGAAATAATTTAAAAATAAAAGAGAAATATTCTATCTAGGCTGGCTATGGATGAGAGGTGGAAACTTGTATAAATACAAGTGCTCTGGAGGCATTTGATCATCATATTGATAATACTTCATTTCTGATTAACCTTTTCTCTCTTTGTTGCAATGAAAGTTGAGCATAGGACCAAGGATGAAAACCCTTGTGTTCAAGGTGAGTTGGATGCAAACCTAGCTCATCCATGGGTGATTCCATGACAAAGATCAAATTGTGCTTCATTGTTATTCATTGACAAAGAGGAGCATAAATCTTTATCTCGATATTCAGACTAGTTTTGAAGGGTGGTTTATTGGCAAGTGTTATGAGGCATATTAGGTAGGGTTTCATCTTTCAATTGGAGTGCCACACTTTGAAGGTTCTTTTTTATCATTCAAATGTCAATATTTTATGTAAATTGGTATGTAAAATCCCTATGTTTATAGCAGATCATAACTAGGAAAGTTTGGCATCATATTTTGATATATTTGAAGGCTTCACATTTTTGGAATTGTAGCAGCAGATTTCTAATATGAATTTCCTATCATTTTGACCATAATTTGAAATTGAATCATTTTGTAATTCATTGTATAATAAAATTATGATATTGTAACATGTAATGGAATGATTATTATGATGTTTTTGGGCATGTTAGTAGTTGTTATAAGTGTTTTTAGAATTGCAAAAACTAAGGTTTTAATCAGATTTTTAAATAAAAAAATTAGAATCCTAAATGAAAAAATAACAAAATATCTTGTGTGGGATATTTTAGTGGTATCAAAGCTTTGATCCTACCAACTTTAGGGGTTATTGTGGAAATATGATTTCTATGTAGGAACTCATGAAATAATTTATGAAGGTCTCTCAAGGATATCATAAGAATCTAACAAAATTGTTAGAAAATCATAAAATATTAAGACCTCTTTTCGTGAAGGAAAGAAAATAAGACACTATTATAGAGATGAAAGATGAATTGATTCAATGTGATTTGAATCTTATAGGTGTTCTAGGAAATCCTGAACAATAGTATTAAATTGGTCAGGAAGTAGAGACAATCAATGAAGAAAGCAACACAGGTTCATTTCAGCAGAGTGATGATTTGGGGAGTGAAGATACAAAAGAAGGAGAATTACTTGTCTCTTCTACAAGTGAAGTTTACATAAATTTAGACATTGGCAATGTAGAGATTGATCTTTATTAGCCACATGAATGTATAGATTCATTTCATGATCCATTATTTCAGCATAGCATTATCTCACCAACTCTACATAGTAATTGCAAGGAATCAAATTGTGAGTTGGATGACTTTGAAGGTGGTATTGTTAATGCACATGAAGACACCACAAAAATGTATGATGATAATTATGTTTTTTCTATAATGAAAAAATAGTCCATTACCTTTACATAATCATGAGGTGATAGATAAATCATATGAGGAAGATATTGTTAAGAAATCTTACCTTGTTGATACTCAAGATTCGATTGCTAAGCATGAGGTAACAATTGTGAATCCAAGCCATAAACAATCGAATTTTATGTATCATAGCATAGAGGAGGACATAAATTTGTTGGAAGAATGAAGAATATCATATCCCTTGTTAATAGTTTTGTTGGCATTGATTTCACCATGATATATGAGTTGCAACTACAAGACTCTAAGTCACATTAATTTGGTATTATGAACCTGTAATACAGGATTAGCCTCTGGTATTTTGCTTCGGAATCCTCTCTGATAAATAGCTACTAATTCATTTTTTTGGAAATGGTCTATGAATGATAAATGCATACATGGATAGGAACTCATGTATCCAATTGTTTGTGGTTATCACCGGTATCAATTTTGGTGTTTACAATTTTTCTATTAGGTCTATTGTTGGCTGACCTATCAAGCAAATAAACATGTAATGGATTAAATTTTGTTTGTGTAATCCATGCCAACAAGTTGTAGCATGCCACACATTTTAATTATAGTTGAGAAGATCTGTCATCCTAACCTGATTGTTATTTTTGGACAATCAGATATATATATAAGATATTTTTTAAGAATTGAGAATGAATCAATGTGTGGGATTGAGCGAATACTAGAAAATTATATATGGAAGTGAAAAGGGTGAAGGGTGATCTACTGGCATGCAAATTTTCATGAACTACAAAGGAACTAAATCTGCACTTGAGGGGTACTTCTATTAGTTCAATTCTGGTGGTTAGCCATTTTTGTTACTTCATTTTTTTAGGCAGTGAGCCTCCCATTTTTGGATAGTGAGTCCTGGCAATGAGCCACCCTTTTGTAATATCTTATAATTTTTTATACTATAGTATGAGTTAATCCTCACCTTGGTTTTTCCCACTATGGGTTTCCATGTAAAAACAATTGGTGTCTCTTGTGTTATGTGCTTCATGTTTTGTTGATGATTCTGCTTATCTTAATTATCATATGCTTTTTATTGATTGGATGGTATTTGTTCAATAAGTTTAAGAATATACTTATTCACTCCCCCTCTCAATATATTGGAAATTTAACAATTGGTATCAAAGCTTGGTTCCTTTGGAGAAGTCTAATAGCTTGAGGAAGATCTTGAAGATTGAACAAATGGAGGGTAATGCAGAACTCTGGACCACCCTTGATGATCTTGACAAAGCTGAAAATGAGAATAAAGATTTGAAAGAGAATCTTGATGAAGAAAATGAATGTGTCTGGAAATTGAAGGAACAATTAAGGAAGTTCAAAGAGAGAATTAGAGAAGTCAGTGACCAATTAAAAAAAGAAAATCAAGACATTACCGAACTAAAGCTACAAGTGGAAGAAAATAAGAGGATTGAATAATTCTTGAATACAGAGATAAAGAACGAGTCTAATGAATGTTCTAGACTTGAGCAAGAAGTGGTAAATCTGAGAGTAGAACTAGAAAAGGAAACAAATTATGAGGATAGTTTCAAAATAAGCTCCACCAGGCTTGATGAATTGATTGTAGGATAGAAAAATTCTAAAGACAAAGGAGGATTGGGATTAGAAACAGGTGAAAGCTCTAAAGCAGTAAATGATCAAAAGACTCAAGATAAAGGGAAGCAAAAAATAAATCCACGAAGAAAAGCACCTATCAGACAACAAAATGCACAAAGGTACCCATCTTTCAATGGCACTTGTTTTTCTTGCAACAAGTTTGGGCATAAGGCAACTAAATGCAGAAGTGGGATGAATCAGTGTTTTGGTTCTTTCCCCAGACAATGCTATGCCTATAATAAGTTTGGACATAGAGCTAGTGAATGTAGAACTCAGATGATGAACTAGTTTAATACAGGAAGGATGAATCAATCCTTTGTTGGTTATTGATACACATGCAACAAATATGGGCATAAAGCGAATCAAATCAAAGAAATGTTTTATGTTATAATTGCAAAAAATTAGGACATGTTTCAAAGGTATGTAGAAACAAAAAGGGAAATCAATTTGCTCCAGTAAAGAAGAATGAACCTGTGAAGAAGTTAAGAAGGAAATGAGTAAAGTATGGAAAAATAAAGAAGAGTCAAGGTCTACTGATGCATTTGTACCCTCACCTAGTGCAAATAATTCCTTCAGGAACTAGACCTGGCATGGTCTTAGGGGGAGTTCTAGTAGAAAATCCTTAAAACCCCCTAATTGCAAGCATGTTAGATCCATGACATGAAATAAAGTCATAAGATATCAGTGTGCAGAGGTTTTGAAAAAGAAACTGGAAGAAAATAGGTTTGTATGCTAGTTTACAGAGCATATTAGGGTTTTTGAGCATAGTTAAGGCAATTTGGTAGCTTTTCAAATTTTAAGAGCATAAAATATGAATTAAGGCATCACATTAATCTATAAAGAGAAATCATAAAGGTATTTTGATCGTTTGTGCATTCAAAAGAGGTGAAGAGTGACTTGCAAGGATTTAGAGCGAATTGAGGTGTGAATGGTGCAAACCCTAGTTTTGGCTATTTGTGAAGAAAAAGGTATTTCTTGATTATGTATTACTGTGAGCTTGTGGAAACTATTTTCTTAAATCCTTTAAAATATTGGTATATAGAAAATTCCAACTCCTCTAGTCATACAAACAACTGAAATACCTAGGCCCTCCTACAAGAAATATTTGATGAAGGTTTTTGAAGATGGCCCTATGGGTGCTTTCTCTTTGATTCCTCATGGTATCATGCCGATAGAGGATACAAGGATGTACATTAGAGTTAAGTCAGAAGAATTCAATCATATCAAATTGATTGATATATGGTTGAATGAACTCACTGATGATGATTTATTGGTAAAACCTAAATACTCGAATCTTGTGACAAAGAATTTGGACTATTGGAACAACTTTCCAAAAAAATGATCTACAGTAGATGATCCATATGTAAAGCTAGTTCTTAGTAGAATACATGATCAGTTCTTATGGACTCATGAACCACAATTGATAAACAAGGAAGCAATCAAATATGTCATTGGACTCTATGACACCAAACCAGTACCTATGTTAAAAGAAGTGAAAAATGAAATGGTATCAAAACTAATCGGTGCTACCTATGACAAGAGGGCTCTCACAACAATGCCTATTACAAATCCATTCATGAAGTATGCATCCATAGTGATTTTCCATAAAATATACTTCACCAATAGAGATAATTATGTGTCTACCACAACTATCTATACTAGTTATGACATGACTGTAAATGGTGCAAATTATAATCTGTGTGAGTTTCTCCAACAACAACTGCTTGAAAATATGAGAATGTCAAAAGAAAAGAATTAACCATTTAAGTTTGGTTCTCTAATTGTGTGCATGTTGTTCTATTTCTTCAAGATGCTTTCGATAAAATCTAGAACAGTGTATTGGGATCCATCCTGGCCGGTGGCACATCAGATTTTTGATCACAAGCGTAGTTTGGGGAATGTGAATAATACAGAAAATACCTTGAAGAAATTATTTTTATGTGTTTAAGACAAATATGAATGAGAGGGATAGAATTTTGAGAAATATAATTGAGAAGTATAAAAATGAGATTATATTTCATGTATCTTCAGATGAGTGTATGATAGAAGCGGTTGAACCCTAGACCATCTGGATTGAGCCTCTAGATTATGAAGTCTCAAAAGATATTGTTGAAGGCTATGTGCAACTCTTTTTGAAGAGTTCTAAAGATCCAAATGAACCCCGGATAGGAACTTATGAAAAAAATCCATGGAAGTTTGTTTGGAGAAGAACAAAGCTAAAAGTAAGAAAAATGTGGGGGAAATGCTCAAGAAATAGCTTGAGGAAGAACTACTCAAGGATAAAAGTCTAAAGAACTACCTAATGTTTAAGGAGATCCAGCAAGACCCCTCCTTCTATACCAGCTTCCAGACCAGCTACAATGAAGTCTATGCCCAACACTGTTGATAAAGGAAAAGGCCTAGCCCCTTCTAGACGTACTACTAGATTAGGAAAAAGAAAAGGTGTTCCTCTAGTAGCCCCTATCAATTGAAGAAAATAAAAGGCTACTATGGAGAATAATATGAGTGTTATTGATGATCAGGAGAAAGAGGAAGAAGATCCAGCTGCAAAATTGACAAGAAAGAGAAGGGCGAGTGCTTCCTCCAGTGAATGTGCATCACAAGAGACTAGTATTGGTTCAAAGAAAGTCCACCTTGTTTCATCCTCAGAGGAAATTGATGATAAATAAAACAATACCAAAGATACATAAGAAGTTCCATCATACCAAGAAGAGCAGAATGTCTCTCCTCTTAAACTAGATGTTTTGGTGAATAATATGGTAAATCAAGACAATATGGTGAAGTCCACAACAAAAGTGTATAATTTAGTAGGAGAAGAGGATAAAGAAACAATAATTTTGGCCATCATCAAATATGTCATTATTTTGGAAGCTAAATGGGATAACATTAGAAGTGATATTTCTAAATATTTTTGGGAAATTCTAATGAAAAGAAGAGCAAACGTAGTTGATCTAGAAGAGAAAATAAGAAATAAAGAATATATAGAAATTGCATCCTCTCTAACTACGAATATTTTAGAATCTTTGAAAAATGTTTATGCTAAAATTTTAAGGGAGAAAAGAAGATTTAATACTCTGATGAAAAAATATAAGAAATAAATTAAAGGAATAAGGAAGGAAACAATAAGCACTATCAAGGATATTGCGAAAAAATATGGCATGATTGGTGTATCCAGTTTGGTATTTGAACCTAGAAAAGAAACTTCTATAGAAGTCATGGAAGAACCTCCTTTCGATGTTGCTGATGATAATATGCCTTTGGAAATGAATGACACCAATATCCTTCCAAAAATAGGTAGTACAGATGTTCTACCGAAAATCAATGTTGCTAATGAGAATCCGGAAAATGAGAAACATGTTGAAGAAAATATTGAAGCAAAAGTCCATGTTGCTACCCCTCTAGTACAACCTAAAGAAGAGGATAAAGGTAAGGAAGAAGAAGAGAAGAGGGAAGAAGAAAAAGAAGAGAAAATTGAGGAAGATAAGGTAGAAGAAGAAAAATTAGAAGAAAAGGAGATGGAAGAAAAGAATACAGAAGAATAAAATGCAGAAAAAGAGAATGTAGAGGAAGAAAAAGTAGAGGAGGAAGAAGAAAACATAAATAAGGAATATGTCGATACTACTAGAAATAATGAAGAAGTATCCTGACAAGTTGTAGAATCATAGAAGCCCACTAGAGAATCCTCCTTTGGTGATGATATTTTGAAGGGACTATTGTCTAAGAAAATCATATTCCAACTAGTAATTCCTCCAAAACTCCTATAACTTCCAATGAGTCAAGTTTATGGAGATATGAATAAGATTTCTCTAGTACATAAATTGGTGTTAGGTGATGTATTTCATGCATCTGGTAGAAGAGAAATCTGAGAAATACATTAGAAAGGGACTGAGCTTATTGAAGATGCTATTAAGGCCTTGCAGGATCTTACACTAGATACATTTGTAGATACATCTCTCTTTGGTTGAGAACTTGAAGCTTCTATTGGACTCCTTCAAGGAGCATGCTACAAGACTTGTTGAGAAAACAAAATAGGATGCAGAAGAGAAGTTGAATGAGAAAATTTTCTTGATCCTTCATGAAAAATGTGCCTCGGCACATGCCAATGTAGAGAAGAGCCTTGAAGCTACAAAGGCTTGTGAAGTTGAAGAAAATTATGTGGTTGCATATTGTATAAGGTGGCCTAATGCCACTCAAAGCATAAAAGATATCATGGACTCCATTGAGTCCCAATTTACCACTATCTCCAACACCTATAATGTATCAATGGAAAGAGATAGATCAAACTAGAATGCTATTTCTACACAAAGAGAAAATTTCTTAATGTTACAGAAGCTGAAGGAAGAGATAATCAGAAAATTTGGCTTGCTTGGTGATAACGTGAGGATGGAGTATGATTTGGTAGCCAATGCTCTAGCTATTGCTAAAAATTTTGATAAGATCAATTTGACTTTGAATACTCCAGGTGAAGCTGAAGAAAATTTTATGTCTTTAGAATCTTTGAACAAAACTCCGATATCTATGAAGCAGAGTTGGGAGAATGGAAAAACGGCCTGGCAAGGAATTCTTCAGGAACTGCAAAATGCTTCCTCCTTTGAGTAGGATTATTTTATATTTTACATTGCATGAGAGAACTCCTCTGGGGGAGTTTAGAATTTTTATTCTATGTGTTTGAACATTTCGGACCATGTGTACATATCTTTCATGTTTTTGTTCGACCTTTGTTCTTAATTGAAAAGGGGGAGAAGAGGAATGAGAAATATAGTATATTATGTATAGTTTTGTATATTCTTTTTGGCACATGTTTCCATCAATGAAAAAGGTGGAGATTGTTGGAAGAATGAAAAAGATCATATCCCTTGTTAACGGTTTTGTTGTCATTGATGTCACCATGATATATGAGTTGCAATTGGAAGACTCTAAGTCACATTAATCTGGTATTTTGAACCGGTAATACAAGATCAACCTCCAGTATTTTTCTCTGGAATCTTCTCTGATAAATAGCTACTACTTCAATTTTTGGGAAATGGTATGTGACTTAGAAATGCATACATGGACAATAACTCATGTATCTAGTTGTTTGTGGTTCTCACCGATATCAATTTTGGTGTTTACAATTTTGCTATTAGGTCTATTGTTGGTTGACATATCAAGCATATAAAGATGTAATGGATTAAAAAAAATTTGTGTAATCCATGCCGACAAGATATAGCATGCCACACATTTGAATTATTGTTGAGAAGATTTTTCAAGCTAACCTGATTGTTATCTTTGGACAATTAGATATATATAAAAAATATTTTTGTAAGAATTGAGAATGAATGAGTGTGTGGGATTGAACGAATGCTAGCAGACTATATATGGAAGTGAAAAGGGAAAAGGGTGATCTACTGGCATATGAATTTTCATGAACTACAAAGGAACTGAATTTTCACTTGAGGTGTACTTCTATCAGTTCAATTCTAGTGGTTAGCCATTTTTGTAGGTAGTGAGCCTCCCGTTTTTGGACAGTGAGTCTTGGAAATGAGCCACCCTTTTGTAATATTTTATAACTGGTTATACTATATTGTGAGTTAATCCTCACCATGGTTTTTCCCACTCTATTTTTTCCACGTAAATTTTTTGGTGTCTCCTATGTTATGTGCTTCATGTTCTGTTGATGATTCTACTTATTTTAATTATTATATTCTTTGGATTGATTGGATGGTATTTGTTCAATAATTTTAAGAATATACTGATTCACCCGCCCTCTCAGTATATTGGACATTTAACAAAAGTATGTGTGATGAGTAGCTAAGGAGGGTTAGGGAAGCCAATTTTTTAGCTAGTCAAGCAAAAAAATACCTACAAAATATCAAAGAACAATTCAATTATATGGACCATGAAAGGAAACAACTAGGTATTTTCCTTCATCGAACTTCCAAACTTCAAAGGAATGAACATTCAAAAATTGAAGGAGGGGTGTATGATATTTATGGAGCCACCATTGACAAGTATGATGTAAATGTTGATTTCATGATTATAAACAACTATACAATATCATCACTTGGTTTTGATAGTCATATGGTGATTGAAATGCTTCAGAGGGATATCATTGGTAAGAGGCTTTATTTTTTTGATCTCTAATCTTTCATGGCTAAGTATGAAATAGGGATGATAGATCCAAGGTACACAAGAGGTTTGACATTGCATAATAGTTTTATTCTTCCTTGCTTCATGAGATCATCATTATTGAAAGGACACATGGAATGCAATGTTTTTATTTTAGCTAAGGCTTATGGTCATTGTGCTACATTGAGTTATTCTTGCATAATTTTTACATTTTCGAGCATGGGTACTTCTCCTTATTTGGATTTGGAGTTTGTGATAGATGGGAAGAAGATTGCCCTGAGATTTTTAATTGATAGTGTACCAAACATGGTGACTACCATAGGGATGGAGGCTTGTTCTATGTAGGATGAGGTAAATGGGTTTACATGTTGCATGATGTTTTCATTTCCAAACATGAGTCATCATCCTTATAAGTATTTGGGAAATATGATAATCAGAGTAGCACAATGGTATGTGATGGTGAGTTTTTTTATTACATGTTGAGAACTATTGCACTACTATCAAGGAGAGATAAGGTGATGTTATTTGAAAATCTCTTATAGTATAGTGTTTCAAATGGTAAAGTTTACAAATTTCTCAAATTGATATGTGATCCTGGAATTTTGGATTTAAGTATCGATTGCTTTACACAAGCAATCTTCGACAAGGGAGGACTATAGTGTCCCCATTTTTTGGGTAATGATAAAAATCGATATTTACATTATTTTATTCAAATAAGCTTAATAGGGAATAATAATTAAATTAATTATTTAAAGTTGTCCATTTTAAATAAATATCAAAAGGATAACTTTATTTAATTAATTTAATTATAGTGAGAAATAAAATAATAATAAATATTATAAAGGCTCTTTATTAAATATTACAAAGTCACTTATTAAACATTTTGTGAAGTCATTTAATTAAATATGTGTGCCCACTTTATTAAATAATGTTGCCAAGAAGTTGGGTGACCCACTTGGAGGTTGAAAGGTGGGAGATTAAAATAAAAATAATAATAATAATATTCTTGTGTGGCCACCCAAGGAAAAAAGTTATTAATATATTTTTTAAATATTTAATTTGGATGTCCGTCGGCCTTTTTGGAGGAGAAATAATTTGAAAATAAAAGAGAAATATTCTATCTAGGTCGGCTATGAATGAGAGGTGAAAAATTGTATAAGTAAAAGTGTTTGGGTGGCATTTGATCATCATATTGAGCATATACTTCATTTCGGATTGAATTTTTCTCTCTTGGTTGAAACAAAAGTTGAGCATAAGACCAAGGATGAAAAACCTTGTGTTCAAGGTGAGTTGGATGAAAACCTAGCTCCTCTGTGGGTGATTCCATGATGGGGATCAAATTTGTCTACATTGTTATTCATTGGTAGAGAGGAGCAGATTTCTTTATCTATGTATTTAGACCAGATTTGAAGGAGGGCTTATTGGCAAGTTTTTGGAGGCATATTGGCTAGGGTTTCATCTTTCAATTGGATTTCCACACTTTGAAGGTTCTTTTTTTATCACTAAAAGATCAATATTGCTTGTAAATTGGTATGTAAAATCCCTATGTTTATAGCAGATCATAACTAGGAAAGTTTGGCATGATATTTTGATGTATTTGAAGGCTTCACATTTTTGGAATTGTAGCAACAGATTTCTAATATGGCTTTCCTATCATTTTGATCATATTTTGGTATTGAATCGTTGTGTAATTCATTATATAATCCAGTTATGATATTTGCAATTTAATGGCATGATTATTATGATGTTTTTGGGCATGTTAGTGGTTGTTATAACTATTTTCAGACTTTCAAAAACTAGGTTTTTAATCAAATTTGAAAATAAAAAAATTAAGGTAAAAATTTTAGAATCCTAAATCAGAAAAATAGCAAATACCATGTGTGGGATATTACAAATATGATCAACATTATTAATGCTCATTCTAACAAAATTCAATATAATCTCTTACTTGACATCAATTTAATACATATTGTAGCTTGTATACATGCACCCAATGGTCCTTTTTACATTACTAATAAAATTATTGATAAACCCACAAGGGGAATACTCAATGATTTGGTATGTTTAGCAAATCTGATCATTGGAGAATTTTTGTATTGAATGAATTATATAAGAATAATTTTGAATTATTAGAAGTATCAATAAAATCTCATGATGGTTCTATTTTTCCTATAATTGGTTCTTTAACTCTCCGAGTTCAATTTGGACCTAAAAATGTGGACGTTTTATTTACCATAGTCCTAACATCAAATCAATTTTGTGTAAAGTTAGGTCACCTAAGGCTTACCTCCATGAATTTGGTCCCCTCTATTATTCATAAATATGTCAAATTCCCATTTGAAGGATAAATACATACTATTTATCATAGTGTATTTAAACCCTTGGTCCTTCATGAAAATTTCTTACTTGATTACTTTTGGCCTCAGTGAGCTTAACCCACTTAACCTTGTGAATAATATATATTTCTATCATATCAAGAATTCAAAGCTAAGTGTATATCCCAATTATCCCTTACCAAAATTCCACTAAAGGCTCCTTGGTCTCTAGTGGCTTTGATGGTTGTTCCTCCTACTCCACCAACAATGAATGAACCTTGGCCTGAATCGAGCATTCTTTCTTCACCTTGATCATATGGAATCTATGTCATGGTTCCCCCTCCACCATACTATCAAGGACTATGGGACAAACGTTTGTTAGGCCTTTAAGGATTACTTTTGAGCCTCCTAAAGAAAAGTAAACCTTTGTGCAAAAATATAAAACCCCTATGGCTTCCCACCCTTTAATAGTTCCTTCATATCCTCCTACAAAGGAAGAAAAGGGACCAATGCTGGAAAACACCTCCATTCCCCCTTTATAATTTCAAGCTTCTACAAGACAAAATTGAAATACAAATGAACACAAATGAAGATGTCATGTTATGACTCATCAGCTTATTGAAGATAACAAGTCCTTATATAATAATCTCCCATCTATATATCTAAATTCTAATGACATGCCTCCTACCCAGTTATCCTCAACATCTCTTGATTCCACTTCACCCCCCTCACCAAAACATGAAGCCGAACCTTATCTTTCCCAACCAATATAAAGACTCAAAAGCTTGCTTCCCTTCCTATCACCTACTACAAAGATACATGGATGATAGTGCTTTCAATAATTCTAATAGCACTAGTATGCAACCCATTGTGATTTATTCCAATACTGATTCAAAAGATAAAATGAAAGAACTAAAATAATATCATAATGAATTATCACTTATGTTCACAAAATAAATGAATTTAGATGGGGAAACCATAATGATCCTCCTAATGCAAGTGACCCACCACATGTTGAACCTAGTACCTCTCCTTGTATTGCACTTACTATATTCCCTTTAGCTTACTTTCTAGATTCTATTTATGATAAACAATATTAGGATGTAGACAATTTTCTATAGATTGACTCACATGTGTAGTACCTTTACAATCTTTACATTTTTCTTTCATGTAATGTGATCTCTCTATAATATATTTCTTGGCATGTGTTGGTGCTTGTTTTTTCTCTTTGGATGACCCTTGATGTTCACATTGACACAAGGATACAAAGAGAGTGAATATGTCGTGGCATTCCTCTATTTGTATATTAATTCCTCTTTCTATAGTAAACATATTTATTTTGTTCCTTTTAGGAATGATGAAAAGAATTGAGACATTTAGGTCTCTCCCATGTTGACCCAAAATATTTTGTGTTGTATTCATGTGTCATTCCTCCCTTGTGTTTGTAGTTCCATAAATATTTTGGCAGTGATGCCAATTCAGAGAAAAATCATATTATAAATTATCTTTTTCCTATATTGACCCTAGATATTTGGATCCCTCATGTACTAGTTTATCTTTTTAATTATTTGGATTTTCTTTGGAGGAAACCAATTATCATGAGATTTTTTTCGTGAAATATTACTTGGCATAGAGTTTCCAACAAGCCCTCATGGCCCATCAGTTTAAAAATGTCATCCTTATTCTATCTTAAAGTCTATTGCTCTTAGTTGGCATTAGAAATTACTTTAAGGCAGGAGCATACATTGCATTGTGTGCTTCACTTTGTTCACACAATATGAATTTGGTGATAGTTTTATGGCATATTGATCATATTTGTGCACCTTTTCAGAATTATTTGACTTATAATTCTTGGTATGGTTGGCATTAGAACTCATGTAGTGAACATCAGACTTCACTATCCCTTGTGTATTTTCATTTTCTACCTTTGTTGAAACTTGCCTTATGAATATTGAACTTCGCTAGCCTATCGTGTTTCTTATCAAGATCACCTAGTGAATATTGAACTTCACTATCTTGTGATGCCTTTATCTATTCATGGGTCACCTAGAAAATATTAGACTTTTCTATCTTGTGATTCATAAATTTCTTGGGTATGGATCCTAGTAGGAATTTGTAGATCTTGCTAGTTCATGAGGTCATACCCCCTTTTTTTTTGTTTGAATAATTGTGTTGTATTAAGTTTGTTGTATTATGTTTGTTGTATATTTGCTTTGTATCTTCATTTTTTATGTTTTTGTTTGATTCTCATGTCTCCTTTTTTATATTACACCTCAAGTGTGTGTTCCTTTTCTTTTACATTGTTGTTAAGTAAGATCTTGAGATTAGGTTCTAGTGCATCCTTTAGATTTAGTTTCATATTACTTCTCCAATATTTTTATGAAAGAACCATTATTGGCTTCTCCTTACTTTAGTGTGAAGATGAGCATAAGTTCATATTGTCACTAAAGTGGGGGCTAAATGTTTTGTCATAAATTATCACCCTCGACAATTTCACATTATTTTTAGCTCCCCCTTATGTGCTTGGACCTAATTATTCTTATTATTTTACCATTTTATTATCATTTTTAAAAATCAAATTAAAATTTTGAATTAACTTTAATTAATTATTTAATAATAATTTAAAATTCAAAATAGGCCTTGTCAAGGGAACCCTCACCCTTGACCGCCCTATTTTGGCCCTATTTTTAATATTTTATTATCAGTACTAATATATTTGGAAATTTAAATTCAATTGTTGGTCTTTCAAAATAATTATTGTAGGAAATAAAAAAATATATAAATATAAGTATTTTTCAACATTTGAACACTTGGGAAATTTGAATATCAGTTTAGCATCCTAAAAAGAAGTCAAGGCAATTCAAGAGTAGAATAAGAAACATTTTACAACACTTTCATTAGTCAAGATTCATGTTTGTAATCGTCATCAATTTCATGTCATATCATAAGTAGGATTGTTTCATCTTTTATTTTTATTATCATTTTGATTACTAACACTTGTAGGATCTCCTACCAATAATCAAATTCTCCTTGCATGAGATGTGAATCACGACTTCAACTCATCAAGGAATACAAATTTGAATGGAAAGTTTCAACATTGTGATTTATCATTTTTTTATTCATTTACCTTTGCATAACCTAGTGTAAGCACTCTTTATCAAACATCCATAACACCATCATAGCCATTTGTGGAGGTGGAAACACCAAAACAAGGTTTGACTTAGGAAAGCCCCTAAATGGTACAACCATTTCTCTCCTTTGTTTCTTCTAGGTACCAAATTTGAAGTTGATTTAGAGAATATTGAAGACCTAACATCAAAACCAAGCATTCAAGAACATTCAGTCATAAAAAGAGGGAAAGATAAATTATTCACCAACATACGAAGTTCTAAAGCTAGTGCCAATAGGGAAGCACCTATAGACTATAACATACTTGTACCTGTTATGAGATTCTACAAACCCTAATTCTTATTCTAGGGAACCCACACTTTTGACCAATTATTTTAAGCTTAGATTTGAATACCAGGTTCCTCCTCTATTCTTAGTTTTTACTTATCAATCTTGTATTTTTTTGTATTAGTGAAAATTTGTTGTAGTTGCATAATTGACCTAGTTTACATTTAAAAAATCACACACAACATATACATTCACATCAATTCAACTCCTAACCTAACTTAATGGGACCAAAAATTTGATCAACCATTTTGGATCTTCCTTGAGGATAGTAGCTATGTGGGCTTTTATGTTCATTTTTAAGTCCCCCAAATGTTAAGTTATAGAAAAGTGTGATTTAGATTCACATCAGTTGTAGATCTCCTTTTCATATGTTACAATACATACCTTTGGACTCAAATTTTCATGTAGTCAATTGGTAAAGGGTTACTAGACATAGGGTGGACATTTTGACCCAAATTTTATTATAATCAATCTGGTGGTTTAGTTCATATTACATTTCAAAATAAAATTTAAGAAATTAAGTTTAAACTTGTTAAATTTTACCTGACTATCAATGTTGTATGTTTTATTCAAGAGATCAACTATCATGACCATCTGATACACTGTATCATGTCCATGTGCATCCTCATCATCCGTATACCCATATACACAAAGAGACTCATATATTTGACATAAGTGAGGTGGACATCAAGGCCTAGAAGACTCATCCACCTCATCCTATCCTAGAGGCCTACTATGTTGTATAAGGGTATGAGTTAGCAAGCTAATGGACTCTAATGTCTCCACCTCAACACCCTCCTTCACAATAAAAGGGATATTTATATGCTCAAACTTGGGTCTAGCCAATAGTCGCAATGCCTTGTTTTGGGTATGTTGTTCCCCCACCTCTACCCTGGAAATCTTGCATACCAAAATAATTAGGGAGTTGATTGAGGATAAAATCACAATAAATTTTCCTCAAAAACTATTGTATTACCTCATTTTTATTTCATGGAGGATGGTCAAAAACCATCTACCACTTATCCCAAAAATTATTCCTTATCCCTTGGTGGTGGCACCAATGTTTAGCGAATCTCCTACAAGTGATATGTAAGGTTGCATTGGTTCATGGGTCAATGAATATGGCAAAAAAAACAAATTTTATTTTCTTGTATGATAGTTTGTTACCATAAAATTGTTTTAATTCTTCATTATTGTTTTACCAACTATTTATTTTCCCACTCTCTACTACTATGTGGGGGGAAATCAATTGTAGTGATTTAGTAAGGGTGGACCTATGGGAATTTGTGGCTGCAAGGTCTTTCAACTTTATAATTATTCCCTCAAGTCATCTTCTATTATTTTTTATTTTCCTTATTATATTTTATTGTATTTCTAGAGGATGTTGAGGTATTGAAGTAGGGGTTTGTTGTGGTTATTATTCAGGAAGATTTTGGTGGTGAGGTGAATCAAGGCTTTTATCATTTGTTGGTGAATTCCCAACTCATAAAAATTAAAGAAATTCTACTAAAAAACTAATTGAATTTATCTATTTAATACAAAATTTACATAAAAAACTATAATACTTACCTCTTTTACCTTAGCATTTTCATGGTGACACTTTCATAGTGAATAGATAATTGAATGTCAAATATAGGGCCCTCCAATAACATGAGAATGATTCAAATAAGTTTCAAGCCATGATTTTGAAAATTAAAAATTATAAATGAGGGATAAATCGTGGGAATTTTATTTAAGAGATAATTTGACCATAAACAAAGCATGTTATAATACACTATGATTGTATTTAAGGTGGACCATAAAGTGAGCACATTATAAAATTCTTGATTTTTGGTCAATAGGGAACCAAAAAGGTGAGGATTCCAATTTTTAGTACCCCATCATTGTGCACTTACTCTTCACATAGATCACCTCTTCTCTTATACTTTTCAAATTTAGGCATTTGAAAGTTGAGAGGGAAAGGTATCATATGGATTGAACTATCAAACAAAGAATACCATATGTCTTCAAGTGTATAATTTTTATTTGTGTCTCCTAGTTTAATATCAACTATTTTCTTCTATAAGCTTTGATCTGTTATGCCAAGTCATTTTTAGATATGATGGTGGGATGTTGGTAGGAGGTTGAATTATAAAATTCAAGGGGATAGATGATTGATGTTGTGAAATATTCAATGAATTGAATAAGGGATTATGATTTTGGGACATATATATGTTTTAAGGTATAGTGAATGAATAATATTGATAGTTGTGTTGGTTTTATGTGTTTGAAGGTATGGAAAATGTGGAGTATTGATATTTGTGTGGGTTGTATGTGTTCATAGGTATGGAGAATGTAGAAGATTGAGTTTTTTTGTGATGTGTGTGTTTATAGATATGTTGTATGTAGAATATTATGATTTGGGATGTATTTGTTTGTAGATATGATGTATGTATAAGATTGTGAATTATTTGGGATGTATGTGTTTATAGATAATGTTGCATTTGGAATATTGTGAATTATTTGGATGTATGTGTTTATAAAAATGTTGGATGTGGAAAACTGAGAATGATTTGGGATGTTTGATGAAATTTGGTAGTTAGTAATGGGGATGGATGTAGTGATATAATTAGATAGGATGGTTCCTTGATAGAGTGGATTGGCATATTATTTATCAAATATTGTTGAGTTGATATTAATTAAAGTTATGAAAGGTGAATCAATTTTCATAAAAAATTTAGGTATGAAGACATTGATTGATTGTCATATGTGGATGTTTGTGATTGGTATATTGGATGTATTGGCTCCCTATAAGGTATGTGATGAAGCAATGGCTATAGGGGCATGTTCCCTATGCATGAAAAAATAAAAAATGAAGGTATCTTGGCATTTTTTGGGATAGCATAATTAAAAAATATGTTTGGATCTACGTTAAGAATACTATCAATGGCCTTCATTACTTTGATATATTGTTGCATCTCTTGTAGTTTTATTTATGACAGTTTGAAATCTTCTTGTGTATTATCCTCTAGAGTCGGAATAACCCCTAAAGAGGATGGTCATTGTGTTTGGTAAGAATTTGGGGTGAATATATAAGAATGCATGCCAAAATCATATTTATTATCACCTACGGTTGTAATTATGTTTGACTTGGATTGGTTAGATTTCATGTGTTTGTTATGTTGAGACCTTGTGACAAGCATATGGATTTAAATACCTTGGTAAATGATGTGAAATGAAAATTGAATGATTGGTATGGATGTGTGTGTTTCAGACTTCCTAAAGAGATGATTTTTGGATTGTAATTTTGATGTTTTGATAAAAGGATGATGTTGGGTAAAACTTAAATACACCAAAGTTAATATAGATCCTCTAGTGAGGATAATTTATAAGATATGGATGATGTTTACTTGAACAAGACTTGTGAGTCCAAGAAAAAATGATTAGTGGAGTTTACCAACTCAATAGTAGCCAGATATCATAAGCTTGTTTATCTGCTAATGATAGGGGGATACCTTACCTATCTGCTTCAACTAGGAAATTTTCTAAGAAAAAAGCTAAGCTATTGAGAAATGATAAAAGATCTAGATCATAATCTAACTATTTTGGTTGTTGGATGTAAGATTAGATGGATGATTATGTTGAAAAAAAATTGTTGTCCAAGTCTAAGATTATAGCTCTAATGTCCCAAAAGATGAAATGTGATATTTGACACATAATATTTGACTCAAAATTTGCTAATGGATGAATATGATAGACTTATCTAGGATGTTTTAGGTCTTGTTCTAGTTCTTCCTAGTCAAAATTCTAAAATTTTGATTTTTGTAGTGTTTTTAAAACTCAAGGATTTGTCCAAAGTGTCACTATACTGATTAGATACACAATATTTCTTAGAAGCGTAGTATAAGGAGTCAAAAGCATAGCTCTATCAAAGAGATTCACAAGAAAATAGGTCAAAAGAGTTATAGAATGAATCATAAGTGTAGGTATTGTTGTCAAGAAAGTGTGAACCCTTGTTGAGATGATAAAATCACTCATCCACATCGTGAAACATGGGATGATCTCCCTGAGTGTGGGCTCATATAGTGGAGATCAACCCATGTTTTATGAGGTGGCTAATTGATTTTATCATCTCAGCAAGGTTACACACTTTCGTGACAACAATTTTTGGCATGCTCGGTGGGACTATTTGAGCTACCAGAGTTCAAAAATCATCCTTATCATTGTTGGTATTTGGTGTGTATGTCAACAATATTTTCCTTTGGAGGAAAAAAACTTTACACACTTGATGACTCCACGTTATTCTACTGGTTTCAAGAAGACTAAGTGTTGGTATGTGTAGACACCTAAAATTATCCTAACTTGCGAACAACACTCATTTTCACTCTTCTTCCCTAAATGATTAAATAATAGATTATTATTATTTAATCATTATCAAATTTTATATTCATCTATTAATTAAGTGATTAAATATTATTTAATTAATTCATCCTCAAGCATCAAATACATCCAAAACCTTAAATTTCCTCTATTAATTGAATAATATTACATTATTTAATTAATTCACTTTTTCGCCACTTTTGACCGAATAAATAAATTTAATTTATTTAATAAGTCCTAATCTAGCTTCATTCCACTTGATTAATTAAATAACATCAATTATTTAATTATGTCACTAATTTACCCCATCCCCCTAAGTCAATTAAATTGTTATCACTTAATAGTTTAATTAAATCACTTTCCCCTAAACTTGAATAATTAAATAAATGATTCAAAATATCATCCAAAAGGTCAAATTAAACAAATGCAACTTTTTTTGCAAAATTCAAACTTCATTTGCATGTTCAACTCAAAAGGATTAATTAATTAAATCAATTAATTAATTATCCTCACTCACTTTCATGATTGAGAAAATTGTAATCCCTCGACTGCTCACTTTATTTCCTGATTGATCCATCTATTCCTGGCAGATCAATCTATTCTTTAATTCCACATATTATTCAATCTATTTCCTTAATCCCACTAAACAATCAAATTGATTTATTCAATCATGTTGATTATGTAATAAAAAACTGTATTGATTATTCCCATTTGTTTCCTCTCAACACCTTTCAACCATTGATCAAGATATTCTACTGCGTGATCTTGAGAATTCATTTTGAAACACAAATTCTATATAACAATCATCTTCTTCCTCAAAATTGATTGCAGAATCAACACATTTTGCATAGGTAAGTAATGCCAAAATCACAATCGACATTTTGATAAAGCTTTATACATATCTTCATTCAACACACACATGACTTTTGAAGCTTTTGCATGCACAATGGAGGCTTCACATTGATAAGAACAATCCAACATCTTTGTGAATACACTTCAACATGGGATGGTAACACTACGTTTATTGAATTCATTTTGTGTTTGTCTCTTTTTATTTTATAGTTTGAATTTGTTCTTCATAGTTTCATTTCATGAGTAATGGGCATGAATCATCTTTTTATTTTTTTATATTAGTTTCTATTCATTCATTTTGATTATACACGTATATACCAATTTCCCCTTACACAATATGTACTCAAGTTTTACAAAAAAATCAGTATTTATTATTCTAATTTAAAGAATATTTCAATGAGTTTCCGGCTTTCTTGATGTTACATCATGTCTTCATTTCATGGAGATATGTTTTATAAGCCTTCATTTCATGAAACTCATGTTCATATACCTTCCAATCAGCCATATCAAACATAACATATAGTTGGTTTTGTCCCAAACAACCCATTAACAACATGTTATCAACATTTTCATCTACTTACCACCCACCCACCCCTTCTCAAGGCAACCTAAACATGTCCAATCTCAACCACAAGAAGGCCATTTCAATTCAAACCAACATAGCTATCCTCATAGACAACCTTTAAATTTTGATAACCTAAGCATCAAAGATATAATGTTAAACCTTCAAAGACACCTCAAAGAGATTGAAAGAGATCAGGAGTATAACTTGCAACAAGAAGAGTTGGCTTATCAAGCCTACCAAAATCAGCGAGAGTTGACTTACCAAAGGGAGAGACATGAGGAATCTCTTGCAAAAGAGATTGCTGCCAAACGAGAATAGATGAAACTTTTTATTGCTCAAGTACAAAGGTTGGAAGACCAATCAGCTACTTGCATTCCAAATTAGCCTATGAAGGAAGAGCTTGCCAATTAAGAAATCCCAAGTTTAGCACAAATTATGCCCTTTAATTCTTCAAGTAAATATTTTAAGTTTGAAATTCAAGTTTTATGGACCTATATCCTTTGCAAGAGCCTAGTATCCCTCAAGAACAACCTTCTCCAAAATGTATACTTCCTCAACAAACCCAACAAGACCTATGTAATCAGCCTTCTTGTCCTAGTATCATCCTCCTTTGCAAACATGGGCCCATTGTCTACCAAGTTAGTTGGTTTAGTGAAAAAGAAGAGGTTTTTGGGGAAGAACATGAAGAGTTTTTTGATGTTCACACCCTTGAACATGATGCACAAAATGAAAAATTGAACCTGGTGGAAGAGGAAAAATCAAACTTACAACAAGGACAATAGGTTGAAGAGCGTGGTCTTTTAGGATAGCAAGACAAGAAGCAAGAAAGAGGTGATGTAAATGAAGATTTAACATTATAATTTGATGAACTTCCTTGTTTTCTTGATGAAAATGAAGTGAGTGTGAAAATTTCAACCTTATCACAAATTTTGGGGTAGACAGAAGACAACAATCAACATGAAGAGAGGTTGTTTGATAAGGAGGAAAATTAAAATATCCTTGTTTTACAAGATAGAGAAGTTGACAAACACAACAAGGAGAGTTGTTATGAACTCAAAATCAATCTTTCTATATAGAGAAGTAAACAAGAGGTTGAACAAGATATATTTGGGATGATTTGGAGAAATTTTCTGTAAACTTAGATGTCAAGCCAACCCATTTGGGAGAAGAAAATCATGAGCAACAA
Organism: Sequoiadendron giganteum; assembly: GCA_007115665.2. Classification (NCBI taxonomy): domain Eukaryota; kingdom Viridiplantae; phylum Streptophyta; class Pinopsida; order Cupressales; family Cupressaceae; genus Sequoiadendron; species Sequoiadendron giganteum. Next base: position 470,643,058 of record CM021106.1, on the reverse strand, counting down.
GAATATAAGGTAGAAATCTACATGTTTTTGCCAAAATAGTCACAAGGAGTGGTCTTTACAAGTCAAAAAAATGATAAATAAGCAATCCACAACAAGAAACCAGCAAGGACATCTCAAATTTTATCCTTTCAAAAGGATGTCCTATTAGACACCTACCAAGAATGGAGGCCACCAAAGTACCACAAGTCATGCTTGCACCCAAGCATGGAATTGCAACTAAAGAAGAATGCACTCAACTCACTTATCCACTTTAGGAAAACAGTATGTACAACCAATATGAAAAGGTAAGTGGATGTATTTTCATTCTCCAAGAGTTGTTGCAGCAATTGGCCAAATATTTTCCACTTCTCCACCTCCTCTTGCCTACACATAAACATGTGAATGATTGTAAAATCATAAGGAAAGGAAGCTATTTCAAGGAACTAGTTAATGGTTTCATTTGAGAAAGTCTTGTTGCTAGTTATAGTAGGTTAGGATAGGTTTTGTTTCAAGTCAATAAGTGTTGATGCAAAAAAATTTAGATGTTTTTTCTCCAAGTGTTAAAGCACAGTTAATTAGTATCTAGTCAAGGTGTTATCAAATGGTTTTCAAGTTTAGTTTTGAGTTCTCACATGTCACTTGAATCCTATTCCCAATGGATATGCAAGGATACTCATCTTATAAGTTTTATAAAATGAAACCCCCTTAGAGGTCACCAAAAGTGTTAGCCTTTTTATGCCTTTGGGCTCAAATAGTCACTAATAAAGTTAGGGGTAAATCTTGGTTTATCAAAACTCTAAATATCTCTATCTAAGGTAATGACATGATAAGTCCTCCCCATTTGATTTTAGGTGTGTAGTTTATTTTTGTGATTTATGAAAGGTAATTACCATTCAATTAAATTCTAAAAAATACTTTAGCCTTGTAAAAGCATTTAAAAACCTTTTTAAGCTTAGCAATTCCATGTGCATGATAAGGAGGGTATTTATTTTGAAAATGGTAAGTTTTAAAAGAAAAATATTTGTTAGGGTTTTGGGGTCTCTTTAAAGACCATGTCATAGAGAAATGAAAGGATAAAGATGAGGAAACATTGCAGAAGTTTGAGGGGATGAAAAATGGCATGAAGAGGGAGTCTTTACAATCATGGTACCACATTATAGATGCTTTACTAAATTTTAGGTACATTACAAGCATATGAGTTTTTCTAGGAGTCTATCTACACCTTACCCATGTGTAAACCATGTCTTCAATATCATTTCGCATGAGGTATGCATTGTTTTATTAGGGTTTCTATATGTTGAAGTCTTTTTGAGGAAATCTTCCTTATTTTTTGTGAAATTATTTATACTTGTGAAAAAGATGATAAGATTATATAGGGTAGTCAAGTGTTAACCATTACAACAAGGGGATGAAAGATCTATCATAAAATAGTTCATGTGAGCTATGAGTACCCAAATATAATGATAGTCTTGAGGCAAACCTATGAATGAGAGGGTCAAAGATAGCAGAGGTTAATTTACAAACACTATGATAAGGACAACTAGCAACTCTTTCTAACGACAATGAGAGAAGTCATTCAAAGGGTAGTATTAGAGAAAAATAATAGACACTATGAGATTCATATAGAAATCAACAAGGAAGTGATATTCTATCTCACAAGTACAGACCTAAGATGACAGTAGAAGGCAACCAGAGTTTCCATACTCATTGAGCCCCTAGAAAAGAGGATTGCACCAAACACAAGGAAAAACCTTAATGACAATCTAAAATAGATTTGAACTCAGGTCTAATTTAGTGGTAATTTTAATAGAAATATTACTATATAAGGTGATGTCTCATATTTATATTATTTTGGGTGTAATGGGTTGGTCTACATTATTTATTGCCATTCCTTGCAATAGGATTATCAAAATACTAGTTCAAAGTTGTCTTTGTCCACATCATGGAATTCTTGCATAGATACATATAAGGACTGATGAAGACCCAAATTTCTCTTGTGTATTATTTGAAATCTTGGATTATGTCATTATGCACTAGACATCAGGGTCCTACACATGACTTTGATATTTTGAGACACATACTTTAGTCTATTTAAATTTCCATAGACATAGATTTCTTATAGTGATTAGAGATATCCTATGGGGCCACCTAAGTTATTATATTCCTTACACTCAAAGTCATTAAGTGTTTGGAACTTTATGAAGAAATTTTTGCATATGCTCATGGGAGATCTTTTATGGAACCTATAATATGTGTATCATCTTTAGGAGGTAGAAATTTATTATATACAAAGATTTCAAGATATAATGGCTATTTATAGATTAGATCTTGAAAAATAGAGGTTCTAAAAGACATAGTGATAGTCCCAAATGATGAAAAGAGCCATGAATATCAATATAATGGTAAAGCAAGTTTACAAGTTTAAGAAGATATAAAAAAAGGCCATGAAACTTTCTAAAAAGTAGAGCTTGAAAAAATATGCAGTAGCCATAGGTTGGGTATAGAGGTTGATCATGATAAAAAAGAAAATGCAACTTCCTATTATGGCAGAGAAAATGGGCCAGGTATATGGCTTGTTGGAAGATATGTTGGAATGTGAATAGAGGTGGATGAATAATGAATGCATGAAAAGTATTTATGGTGAGCAACTATCAAAGTAGCAGTGAGATCTTATATGAAATAGAGACCAAGAAAGAAACATGTGTAGAGTGTAGTAAGCTTCATAAGGCATTCATTGTATGGTAAAATATTGTTAAAGAACCATTAAAAGAAGCAAAAGACAAGAATTCCTAGCTTTAGCAACAAATCCAATTAGCTCACAAGTAATGGAGACTTTCATTTCATCAATATCACCTTGTAATCAACATAAGCAGGAACTTCCTTTCACTGATAATCATGATGTGTTTGAAAACAAAAATAGTAAAGTCTTAGTCTTGAAGGACAATCTTCAAGGTTTTAAGAGCAAACATGATGATTTTTATCATAAGGGTAGAAAGTGAAGCAACTCCTTATGATGAGTGATACAGTTTAAAAACATAGTTCCAAGAGAAAAGGGGGCATGGTTTCACATAAAAAGTGTGGGAGCCCTTAGAGTTGCATAGACAAGCTAATAGAAGCCCTTCACAATATGGTGTTTCATTAAATTCCATCTCCTTGAAGGCCGATAATTCATTCCAGCAATAAACTAAGCCCTATGCATAATAATATAATCTTTCAGTGGCATCAATCAGTACAAATGAATGGAGATGCTTTGATTCTTGTATAAGAAATGGAAGTGATAAAGTTTCTAGGTTATCTAATTCACACCATTTTGAGAGTGCTACAACATCTAAGATCATGTTCATGAAATAAGTAATTTATAGATGATTATTGTATGAAAAGTAGAGACAAGGATTGATAGTCCTATGCAAAGAGAATAATCTTAGAGGAGTGACTTGACCATGAAGACAAGGATAGAAAATTCATATCTAAAGGATGTGTTTATATAGTCGATATTTGTGTTGGTACAGTTAAAGAATACATGGTTGTTTTTGAAAGCAATGGGGGGGAATTAGAAGGCCTATATGTTTCATTTTCCTTACAATCTTCATAGGTTGTTTCTAAGGGACTATGTCAACATGACTGCTATAAAATATGTATTCTAGGATGGAACACAAGAGATAGATCATCTATTTGATGTTTCCTTCAATTCATATCAGAAGATCAAAAGAGACAGTCCAAATATGTGATAATGGTAACTATGGAAATATGTGACAATGCTAATTATGGACATATCAACTATGAGAATGCAAAAGGGAATTGTAGGATTTTGTTTTTTGATGTTTTCATGGTCATTAAGGAGGGAAGTGCAATCACAACAAGTGAATAAAAAAAGACACTAAGGGAAGACTCGATGACAATGCAAGATAGGTATAAAATTCTAAGCTTCTTGATTCAACTTCATGAGTGATTTCTAAGCTCTATTAGAAAAATCACTTGTTGACCATAATCAAAGATAATATATCCCAAATTTAAGGATTCATCAATTTGATATTCATAATGATAGTATGAGTTGTAGCATGAAGGTCTTAATGATTGAAGAAAAAAAATCTAAAAGGAAGTTGTAGGTGTAAAGTCTTGCTCCATGTCATTTTTGGACACCCATGAATATATGATTTACATAAGCTATTTTAGTTTGCAAGCCAAAGGTAAATAATAAAGTGTGAAAGAATAATGAAAATTTAATAGCCCTGGTGTTCTTCATAGTAAAATTTCTAATGTTTTCACCTCAAGTGACAAACCATGATGCCAAAACATAGTGATACAAATTTTCTTTTCTTTATTAAGAATATATGAACAAAGATGACATAACAATATCCAATAAGGACTCCATTTCAATATAACAATTTCACAAATTAAAATATTCCAAGAATGTACACAATTACATACAAATCTCAACCAAGCTTCAGAGCATAAGATATAGATGGTCCAAGATCCGTCTTTCAAAACCTTTAATTTTTTCACCTGTTGAGGAGGAGAAGCATCACTTAAGCACTTTTCCACCAACAAGGGACTCATATATAATCCCTCGCACATTTATCAATGATAGATGGTGTTTCCCTTTGACAAAGAGATCGGTTGAGTAACCCTAAATAAAAAAACAGACTAAGCTTAGTGTTGTGCCCTACATAACTAGGATTTATAACCATACACTCAGTATCTAGCATGTACTACATGGACATGGTGAACTGATAGCGGATCCAAAGGAAATCACACTACTTTGGCCAAAGTGTTCTCACTCACTACTTCGAGTGAAGGTCAACATTCACTTACACTACTTAAGCTCATTTTTATTGGCCCATAGTTGTCGTTGCACCAAAATATTGACCTATTAATGCTAGATACAACTACTAGGGTTAATGGATCCATGGGAGGCAGCTAGTCCATGTCACGAATCTCGAGGGGAGTGTTGACCATCTACCATAAAACTCCCCCTCACTGTTACTCAAGGGGATTTAAACTTGATAGTTTTGGCTCTAATACCATTGGTTGGCTCACAGTTGTCGGTGCACTAAAAGATCAACCTATTAATGCTTGATACAACTGCCAGAGTTAATGGATCCACTAGAGACAGTTAGTCCATGTCACAAATATTGAGGGTACCGTTGACCATCTGCCAATAGTTTTGACTTGAGGCCACTATAATCTATGCATAGGTAATCCCTCCCATGGATATTCTCTTATCCCAATATTACCCTAACACTATTCCCACATACTCTATGGTATTTCTACTTTAAACACATGTAAAAGTTCCCTCCCTTCATTGGATTCACAATCCTAGAAGTAACCCACTGGCTATCCATTATAATCAAATAATTTAGCTACGAGCAACCCTTCATCATATCTAGTATGTAATATTTATTACAAACATATTCCTCCTATCATGGAGTACATACAAGCATTGCACAAGTAGTATAAATAGATTCTAATTCCTTTTCAAAGCAATGCTATTTTTCCCTAATTGCAAACATTCACAATAGAATAATTAAAGAATTCATGAAACAATCTTTGAAAAGATAAGACAAATAAAAGAGAAATATTGTCATGCCTATTTTCGCTTATCCAATCAATTAACTACAATTTAGCTTTCCCAAATAGAAACTAACTTAACCTTGATCTCTCAAGCGATGCCATAATAAAACTCTATCACTCAAGTTGATAATATACTTCACTCACTATGTTATATGTGAACCCTAATCCTAGACCTGCACAAACACAAGAAACAAACACATTAGTAAGCTTGTATGCAAGTTAGAACTAAGATTCCCCATGAAATCCATTTATAATGCTCAATAATAGGAAAAAATAAAGGAAAAACATAAAAGATAAATGAAATCCGAATTAAGCAATCCAAACTCTTGATCCCATGGGGGAATTGGTGTCAATTATGTCTAGAAATTGGCCCTTTCCCAACTCCTATGATGCAATGTTGATGATTTGATGAGTGATACACCTTGATGAAGATTCAATCAAGCTCCATCATGAAAAATCTACATAACCTAGCTAAGAATTTGATGGAATGGATAAACTAGATATGCTTGAGGATGAAGTTGAGTATAATAAGTTTACTCAAATTGTGGATGATAGAATGAGAAGAAGAGTCTCTCATTTATAGATTTCCAAATTGGAAGAATGAGTGAAATTGAGCAATGTGGGATCATTCAACATATAATGGCTAAGTGCCACTTGTCAAGATGTGAATGGTTGAAGGTTGTGCACATTTTGGCCAAAGTGCCAATAAATGCCATTAGGTGGAATTTGAAATTGGGGAAATGACATGTGAGAGGGAAAAATGAATGAAATGGAGTTAATGTAACTTGGCTCAAGGCCAAGGAAATGTAAGAGGACTTAAATGTCTTGTTGGAAGTACCCATCCCCTTTTGGAGGGATTTTTGAATTTGGAGGAATATTCCCTTTTTATGCAATGTGAGGGAAAATAGGAGATTTAATAAATCAAATTAATTGATTTATTGTGCAAGTTGCATTCTATAGAAGATGTGACATAGACTAAGATTAAATTAATCATAGATTAATTAATTTAAAGAGAGATTAGGGGATGTGACAACTTTGACTTGAATTTATGAGTTAATTTAAATCAAGAATTGTGAAGAAAGATTTAATTAAATAAATGATTTGATTTATTTAACTAAAGGGGACAATGTTAGATTAAATCAAATAAGGTTTAATTTATTCAATTTAATAAGAGGAATTTAGAGAATTAATTTAAATAAAATGAATTATTTAAATGAATAGGGATAGAGGGTTAATTAAATTAAATTGATTAATTTAATCAGCAGAGGAGAAAGTGTAGTGACCCTCTTGATGACACATTTATTTTAGCTATTTTGTGACACTGTTAGCTATTAGATCTTTGACATTATGTTGTTTTGATGCTTTATGTCATGGTTTACATGACCGGTTGTGAAACTTAGTTGATGATACACTATATTTTATGATGTGATGTTTACTTTCATGAGATGACATTTTATGATGATTATCTATGTTGTTATGTTTTATACATGATGATATTATGTTAGTTATATGTTTACGTCAATTGGTGAAGGAGACGATTTAGCAGTACTCATCAGTGAGTGCCCTGCTACATCGCTATTCTTCTTCACAAAGTGTTTTCATATTTATACATGTTGGATTAATCATGCAGGGTTATGCAGCTTTCAAGTACAGGCATCAACTCCACCTGCTTGCCTGGTCTGAGTGTGCCATGGCCCAATGGAATCGTTGAAGGGAGATAGACATGTCCATTGTCATGAACCATCGTTCTGAAAAGAACGAGTGTCTTTTGTCACCCTTATATTTTGTTTTCGATTGTTTGTCGTTATGTCTATTGTTTGTCTCATATTGTCATATTTTATAATGTTTTGTTAAGATTATTTTAATGTTTTAATTAAAATAGTAATGTTTCTTTATTGATTTAATGAAATAATTAAATTAGAAAAGTTATTTTAGTTTATTAAGTGATTAAATTGAAATGTTAAAATATCATGTTTCAAAAAGATCATTTATTTGAAAATTGATTTGATTATTCATTTTGACGTTTTCGAAAACGAAACTAAAAGTTGTGATCTTAACCTGTAATTATCTTGTTTTAGTCATAAAGTGGTTACTAAGGTTAACTGATGCATGTGTTGCATGCTAAAAACTGAGAGTTAAAGTTTGTGACCTTGGAGAAAGGAAAAGGATATAATCTTGAAAAAAAAGATCATTCTTGGACACGCAGTTTTTTATTTTCAAAAGGTAGGAAGGAAAATGATTGCTTCTAATAGAGGGATATTTTCTGGAATTTTGATTTGGAGTTGATTAGAGAAGCTGAATTTTTTTGTTAAAGACAACATTCACATTGTGGAAAGTTGAAGGTTTTGAAATTGTTGTGATTTGCGGTTATCATTCTCTGTTTCTAGGGAAACACTCTCAGGTTCTTTTCTTGTTAAATTTTCAAAGTGTATTTCGCTATGATCATGTTAAATTTCTATTGTGAAAATTTTGTCTTCAAACTCTGTATTCACCATGGAAAACTAAAATATGTTAATGTTTGAGACTAGAATTAATGGCTAGGGTGAATTCAAAGTAGATAAATGAAATAATGTTTTCATCCTTGTCCATGAATGTGTTGGAGGTCATAATTCTACTTATCACTATTATACCTGTTTCTTAGATGTAATTATGTTGGTTTCATTGGTAGCTATCTTGTTATCATACCTGTGATCAAACTCGTTGTATTTCGTGGCCATGGATATGTCATACCATTCCTTTGTCTAGGCCGATGGGAAGCAGTGGCTAATATTGCGTATTGTGGTGATATTTAGTAGATGTCTATGGGTACCTCAACTTGCAGTATTGTTTCCTTTTAAGATTCCTGCATGTGTTGAGATCTGATAATTCTCACAAGTCTTATCCATTAATGGTCGTTGGTTTAAAATTTTGATCTTCGTATCTTGTTTCTGGTCTCTTTTCTTTCATGTTTGTCTTAATATGGAGATCGACCGATGAATACTTGGTATTATACTCCCTCTACTATACCCTTATCGAAAAACTATCAGATCTACTTGGTATTATTATCCTTACTATTCTTCCTGTGAGTTCATTGTTTATCCATCATGTATGTCGCTAAGGTTATCATCATAAGTGCAACCATAAGCCTATCTGTAGAATTTTGTTCATATTTTCCATTCTCCTTACCTTGTATCGTAAATCATGTTTCACTAGAAGACATATGGTTTTGTGGCTTTACTAGTCCAAACCCGTACTGGTTAATTTTCTTGGTCAACTGCTTGTGTCTGGTTGAGATGAGTTCTCCTTACCTTTTTCTTCATTTTTATTTTATTTGTGTATTGTTAACCTTGCATCGGAATGTATTCTTATTGTTTTACTCTGGATGTGACTTGCATGGATTCCTAGACCATTTGTGTACCTGTGAGAATGAGTCGGTCACCTTTTTGTTCCTAAAAACAAGTAATCTAAAGAGATCATATCATAATTTGAATAGGCCTTGCTATAGCTTTTTTTTTTTTGTACTAGTTCCTACAATTCTAGAGGTCAGTATGTTTGAAGTAGATTTCTTTGAATTTGAAGAGCATCCCCTGCCTATGATTGCCTTTGTTGAGATACAGTTTACTTCTCTCTTAAGGCATTTGTGATTCCTCTATCAGCTTTTCCTTTTGGAATAAATTCATCTTGTATTCCACTACAAAATATATCAATTACATGGAAGGCCTTGTCCAATAGAAGTTGAAACGGTAAGCATCTTAGACTTTACCCTCAGAGGCAAAGAATCAAGTCTACAAATTTTCTGTTAAAAGTTCAATATAAGCTTTGCAGCCTTGTGATCATGCTGGACAAACATGATCACAGATTTTTCATAGTTTATCATGTGTCATTTTCTATCAGCCTACGTGTGTGGTTCATGGATTGGATTTTCTTGCCACTGTGGATTGTTCCTTGACTTTTGTATTATGCTCGCCTAAAGTTTTGTTTGCGCATAGCGACTTTTCCTATATCACTGTTTGGAAGTTGTTCCTTTCTTGATTGGGAACGCGTCCGGTGGAAAGGCACGACTGGTAGATCCATGTGGTTGTCATTACACTAGGTTTGCATGTAACTTCTGGCCAATTTGAACCTTTCTCTGTATGCGCCTTTTAGAGTTTAATTTTGCATGGTCTATTGGAGTTTTCAACCTTACCCAATTCATGCTTAACTCAAAGTCGACTTACCCTTCATAAGATTGAGGTGGAGTCTTGTATACCCATGATTCTTTTAATTGAATCTTCTTTTGGCTTGTTTAAGTTTTGACGCATGCTCTCTTTATTAGGATTGTTTTATTTATATAGTTGGTAGTCTATGTTTGTTGAGTTTCATAAATATAACATTGAAAATTAATAGACATTAGTTTGTAAAGATCACAATTGTAAAAGATCATTTATATTTATTTTTTACGTAAGTGCAATTGGTATATTCTTATTTATAATTACGATTGGATTACCATCATAATATAATTTCTCATTTACAAGAATATAATTGATCTACTTGTATGTATATGTGTGAATTGAGGTTGATTGTTTGTTTCTAATCAATAAGTATTAAACATTAAACCAATTATTAGTTTACTTTTGTATAGGTTGATTATATATTGTTGATATAGAACATAATAAATGAGACCATTAATGATATGTCAATGTATATTATTTTAATAATTGTACCTGTAGGTTATTAGTAATGGTTATCATATTGAGTAATATGGTTGCATTATGATTATAATGATATTGTAAGGTTAAGGTTAATATGCATTGTGCAATTAGAAAATGAAGGAAATTACATTGTTGATTTTGTCCTTCTTTATTAATTTACTTTTAACACGCATATTTGAATGGTTTTGTGACAAGGTATTTTAATACATTTAATTCTTTTTGAAGAATAAGTATTAATTTAAATTTGTTGAATGAAAAAAATAATAATCTAAATAGGGCAAGCGTTATTCTTTCTTGGAATCTAGTTTAGTTGAGATATGTCATTGATGGTATTGCCATCCAGAGGCTTAAAATATTATTGTTATTTTGAATATGTGGGTAAAGAATGGTGATTTCTCTCTTATTGAATCAAATGTGTTAACGTGGCCCATGCAAGTTTTGTGTTCTTATGAATTTTACTTTCAGACATGTTGATTACTCTAGAGTGAAGTTGAATTTGTTCGTGAAAACTTTATCTTGCTTGTATTGTGGGTTATTGTGTTGTAAATATCTTGGTATGTACTCAACTATCTTGATTCTATGTGGAAAGAAGTATTCTCTTCATACAAGTTGGAATTTTTGTTTTGTCAAAATGAGAGTTGTACTTATATGATGTGGATTTCGTTAGAGTTCAGACCTGAAAAGGTTGCATGGGTGATCTAGCAGAGGTTGGTAGGAAAGAGAAAACTTGAATTATTGTACTGGAAGTTTGTCATTTGTTTGGCATTGTGATTTCATGTGAGTTGACCATGTAAGTGTAATGTACTTTGTGAAGTCAGTTTGACTTGAGGATTTGTTCTATCTCCTAGCACGGGGAGTGGGATTACAAGCTCCACACGGTTTGGAGGAACGTGCCACATTCTCCATTGGGTCCCCTACAGGTGTGTTGTTCGTGACATGATTTCTTGGCTAGATCCAAAATGCATAGTGGTTGCGGAGCATAGTCCTTTTGACGAGTCCGAGGGCATGGTCGTCTTCTTTTCTTCACCTCATGCTTCATTGTATTGCACTCATGATGTACATGAGATGATTTGCATCGATACTTGTAATATACATTGATGTATCAATATTTTTCACAATCTCAATTATTGTATGTAACTCTTATTGTATATGTATATTTGGTCATGACTTCTCATGAGTCTATTTATTTATGGTTATTGTGGTATTTTGATGTTATTACTTAGTAGCATAGTTGTGGAACTCTTTAACGTTTATGTTGTTATTGTTGTTGTCACATGTTATCTGTTTTTAAAAAAAAGTATATATGTTGTTTTATGAGAATGTCATAACATTTTCCGGGTTCCACGGTAGGGCATTACAAAAAGACCTAATTAAATAAATAATGATTTATTTAATTAAGGGATGAAAGGTGTTGATAAGCTGAGAGTATGATTCAGGATGAAATAGTTAGTAGTATCGGGATCAGGTGCATGTATATTTTCCATGTCTACATTTTTCCCCTCTTTGAAGCAATGCACTTGTTGTATTGGTTCAAAGAATAAACTATTGTGATCGAAGTTCAAAAAAATTCAATTTTTTTGAATTCCTCAATGGAAGGATTATGTTGGTATATTTCCCCCTTGAGAGATCGAGCAGAAATGTTTGATTTTCAGATCGAGATCACGATAAAATGTGAGAGGGATGGTTCTATTGATCAGAGGATGAAAGATAATTCTTTAGAAAGATCAGATATTTGACGTAGACAACTTTGATGATGTATAGATGGCCATCGGCCATGGGTAGCCTCATGTATATTTTGATACAACATACCAATTTTAGATAGAAATGTTAGTAAAGATAGAAGAATAAGAAGAAAAGAATGATGAGAAGAGGATCCAACAAGCCTATGTTATGATGATGATGATGATGATGATTTTCTTACCGGGAGTTGGGATTTTCAAATCCAATTACTTTATGTTTGATAACACACGTAGGTACAATGCATCAAGGTATCAAGAACTAGGATGGCGTTGTACCTAGTGTGATGGACTTTGACTTGACAATTAGATAGGAGTATTCATGTTCATACTTTGCATACTAAACCTTATTCAGGATGTAGTTTAGACATTCTAAACATCTCGGGCCAAAACATAGAAAAGCAAGCCTTCCTATGTGGTCAACAAGATACCTAAAACATCCTCCCTACAAACCAAATAAAGGACACATGGATAAGTTATTTTACAAGAGTATCCCACAAGCACAACAGATAAAAAAGTTAATGATCATTGCCCCATTCCTTTCTCTCTAAACCTATTTTTCTTAGGCATCATCGAGAGGTCCTTGAAATGAGCGCAAATAAGATAGGTCCCAAAATACCAAGACAAAGTAAACAAACAACCCAATGTTCTTTATACCTCTAGCCAAGGCTAAACTAAGGTGAGATATCTGATGCTTATGTCCATCATGGGAAGGATTCATCCTAGGACATGTTGTGATCAGGGTTTTGATGAGATTGATTGGGTGATAAGTTATTGATACTCCAAGTTGATCGACTTGCTTGCTTACTAACCTAGACTTGAGACTTTGATGATTAGGTGTTCACTTTTGAACCTGCTAGACTTGCTTTTGACTAACTCACCAAAGGATGAAAGAGATAATTGATTTATTATGAATGATTATAATCTTGGGTGAAAGTGAGATGAGATGGATGCACCATTTTGGGTTTTTCAAATGTTTTGAGGTTGTATTGATTTTTCGAGTTTTCAAATTTTTGGTATTTTGAGATGTTTTACAAATGTTTTTGGTATTGTTGAGATTTACGACCAAGAGACTAACTTAAAGACCTATCCTAGGGGTCTCAGGAGATAATCCATAGATTATCCTTACCTATGTTATATCCGCAGAGACCACGTAGTTTGACTGGTGACAAACTTAATTCGATGATGAGAAATATGGGCAAACATATTGCCAAATTGCGACGAACGCCTAAAGGACTGACCTAGGGTGTCTCGGGGGATGATCAAAGATCAACCTAGCCTATGTTCAAGCTCAGAGATGACGTAGTTCGACAAGATGATGCCACTTTTTTATTTTGATATGATTTGTATGTTTTTGGATTTTTTGTTTTCTGAATGTTTTTGGGTTTTTCGCATGATTTTGATGATTTGGATATGGATATGATATCAATGCTCTGTTTTGGGATTTTGTTGAAAACCAAGCTGAGGATTGATTGATTAGATCAATGGATTGATGATGATAATATTGTTGAGGATACACAACAATGCATGGATAGTGTTAAGAAACATAGGGATTGGGAAGGATATCTCGAGATGATGATTGGATTTGACTAATCAAGATTTTGAAGCTTGATTTGGAACAAAATTGTTTTGATGATTTGATGTGACACTGAAGTACACATTAGATGCAACTAATATTTATTTTGGATTGATGTTCAATGAAAGATAAATGTTGATAAGGAACATCTTTTTGTCAAAATATGCCATGGGCTAGTGATTTGGATTGGTGCTCACAAATGCTTTGAACAATTTGATTTCACATTTGCCAATGTTCGGATCACCATATAAGTTGGAGGATATTTATCAAGACTTATTCTTGAAGCAAGATGTAAATATCTACCCCCAGTGTCTAGCAATGTTTGAAAGGCCATGGGTGGAAGCTTGGATCGGTATATGAATGGATAGATGGATATGGTAAGCATGCAAAGGATGCGGAGGTTTATCTTGTAATAAGATGTTTGAATAGAGGATGCTCATTTGGATAATACTCCATGGCTCAAAAAATGTTGGGTAAGATATGATCAATGAAAATGACCCATGTCAAGATGTTTATCATAAGCATGTGTAAAGTGTGCACCAAACCTTCATCAAGATCAAGATAGGGTAGATAGATGGTAATGGGTTGGATAAACAGTTCATGGATGAACGGATGATATGCCTAGAATGTTGGCTTTATTATGGATGTGATAAGATGCTTTCTCCTTAAATGGCACATGTAGATGCTTGATTCTACACATGATGCCTATTTTCCAGGTTTTCATCATGGTACTTGCCCAAAGCACCACCCAGACAATTTTCACTAGAGGATGATTTTATTTTTCTTTACTATTTTTCAATCATTTTTTTGTTTTTTTTTGGATTTTTATATTTTTGATTTTTTTGAGATGTTTTGTACTTTTCTAAAAGATTTTAAGCTCATGTTGGACCACCTGGTGGTGCTGATGTAGATTCTTTTGTCATAATGTGCCATCGATATCCTACTTGAAGAAGTTTATTTTTCAAGATACATGCACTTGAAAGTAGCTTTCAAAATTTCTGATCTACTTTGTTGATACCAGAGTTAACTCTATCTTTGTGTGCACATCGTGATAGAGTGCCTTCTAAATCCTTATGATGAAGGGTCATCGCCAACACATTGGTTGATCGTTTGGAACCTTTGACTCTCCAAACTTGGGAAGATGAGAAATGATGGGTGGATACGGAAGTGTGTGTGTAATTAGGACCAACTACTTGATATACTTTGTACATTGCTTGAGAAGCCTAATTTTTCCTTTGTGGACATTTTTTAGGGATAATTTTCCCTTTTTTATTTTTCCCCATAGTTTCTTTGACTAATGGAATATGATAGGGATCATCTTTCTTTGTATTTTTTGGTATCCATATGTATTTGATTTGTCTAATACACTTCTTAGCTTCTTTTTCTTTGATAGCATTCTTCATGCTTTGATTCAAATATCCCTTTTGATGTTGGTCCCAATTCATGGATGGGGTCATGGGTGGATGAATATTCATGATGTGGCGGGTTGTAGTTTTGACATTGGTTTCATCATAAGGATCCTTTGTGCACCCTATGTCAATGTTTTCTTGAGATGAAGTTGCCCCCAGTTTTATAGAGGTATCACTGATATGTTTAGATCCCTTTATTGTCAAATAACCAAGGCCTTGATGCCTAGGATTGCCAATAATCTGCATTGATTCCATGATACCCTATTCATGTAGGCCTAATCCTCTACCTTGATAATTCATCTGCTGGAAAAATTTATTTGAAATAGGATATGATCTACCTTGGAAACAAGGTGCCACTCCTTCTCTGCTCTGTGGTGGATCTTCAAAAGTGACAACCGCTTTATTGATGAGATAGCTTTCTCTAAGAAAGGTAAGTGATCCAAGTTTATAAGTGATAGGATCCTCCATATCTGGGATAA
This sequence comes from Sequoiadendron giganteum, assembly GCA_007115665.2. Taxonomy (NCBI): domain Eukaryota; kingdom Viridiplantae; phylum Streptophyta; class Pinopsida; order Cupressales; family Cupressaceae; genus Sequoiadendron; species Sequoiadendron giganteum. The sequence continues at coordinate 470,627,638 of CM021106.1, read as the reverse complement.
CTTCTTGATTGATATCTTCAGCTTGATCTTGTGAAATATCAGATTTTAATGGTTCTTCAAGAAGTTTCAATGATTCACTATCCATATAAAAGTCTCCCTCATGATTCATTTCATGGGATGTTTCTGATTCACGACTTCTGTAGGAGACTTCTTCATGATCTATTTCTGATATGTTTCCACAAGATTTTTCTAATTCACTTCTATAGAAGCCTTCTTCATGATCCACTTTTGGTATGTCTCTAGAATTTTCTATCCCTTGATCATGTGTACAAATGTTAAGAGTAGGAGACTCTTGTACATTGGTATTGATTTCAAGATTATGAGCCTCTTGTTTTGAATAAAGATCATCTACATGTCCATCCAAAGAAAGCATCTCATGGGTAGATGGAGGAGTATGTGCTATATGGATATGATTATATTGTATAGATAGGAGAGTGTCCATTAGATCATTGTAGTATCTTGGAGATACAAATTCTCGATCTTGAGTGATTTTATAATTGCTTTCAACATGCTTTGGATCAAGTTCTTGACATGGGTCGATTTCAAAGGATGGATTGCTTACAAAGGGTTCTTGGACATCATCATAAGGCATGGGAAGTGGTTCAATATCCTCTTGATCTTCGAGTGGATTTGGATCAAATGGTGAGATGAATATTTCTTCAATATCTGTAACCATGAGGTCAAAGGATGTCAATATGTCTTGGAAAGGTCCATTGCTAGAATTTGGTGAAAAATGTTGATCATGATTTGGAATAAATTCTTGAGATATGTCCTCTAACTCATTAGGTGATGTAGAGACATTTTCAACATGATCATTGGTTGAAGGATCTTGATCATCATTTTCAATGATTGTGGTGGGAATCTATTTCAAGCTTTGTTGAGCGAGTGGGGCTTATTGATATGCATGCATTTTTTGTGCCAAAAATGCTTGTTGTTGGTCTTGTTCTTGATGTGCCAACAAAGCTTTTTCTTGGGCTAGTAATTGGGATGCTTCTTGTTGTGCTCGATATTATTGTAGGCCTTGTTGAATTTTTTGTTGTCGAGTTGCTTGCAATTGTGCATGGTATTGAGTGTGGGCTTGAGCATGCATTTGTTGGAGTGCTTGCAATGTGATGTTGAATGAATTTTCCATTTTTTGTTTTTGGCCTTATTAAAAAAGTGAACCTCCAAGGTGTTTAGGACCAATGATGAGATGAAGGATGAAAGGGTGAGGGGTATGGGTGTTTGAAATTTTAGGAACTTTGGATCAATTCTAGGCTTTAGGAATTGATTTGATTTTATTTTGATTGATTGATAATGAACTTGTAGACTCTAGGAAGTTGTGTTATCCTAGGGTAAACTCGCACACGAAAGGATAGTTTGACTAAGTGTGTTAAGTCAAACAATATGATTTTGGATAATGAACTTGTAAATTCTAGGAAGTTGTGCTATCCTAGAGTAAACTCATACACAAGAAGATAGTTTGACTAAGTGTGTTAAGTCAAACAAGATGATGTTTATAATGTACTTGTAAACCCTAGGAAGTTGTGTTATCCTAGGGTAAACTCATACACAAGAGGATAATTTGACTAGGTGTGTTAAGCCAAACAAAGTGATGTTGATTTTTTCTAAAAGTCTAGCATAAGTGATGTTTTCCAAGGTTCCAAAAGTTGTTGGTGAAATGGGATTTTGATAAATGTTTGGATGGGTGAAGTGTTTGACTTGATCCTAGATGAACCTAAGAGGACTTGTTTACTAGACCAAGATATTGAAGAACATTTTTTCCCCTAAAAAGTGGTTCAAACCAAAAAACCAATGTTTGCATTAAAACCAAATGACTCAAAAGAGACCAATCACATGTGTGGTTCAATTGTCTGTTATCTTGCTTAGATTTGGTTATTTTTATGACAAAAACTTTCTTGATTATGCTTTTCAAATTGAATGTCTATGTCTCAATTCCTTTTCATCCCACAAGGTCCATTATGTGGAAATCGAGAAAATCAAGGCAATAGTTTCCTATTTGTTGACTCTAGTGAAAAAAAATGATGATTAAACCCAAGTACTTAGAAACCTCTAAGGATGGAATCCCTAGGGAAAGAAAGAGCACTTGGATTCGTCAAGGGTATTTGTTTCCCCCAAAGGGTTTGAAATTTTGAATTTTTTGCGAATGTTTGTTTCCCAATATTTTAGATCCAAGCAAAGTGTTTTGTTTTCAAGAACATGTACTATCCCTAGGCTAAAAAGACAATATTTGTTGGGTTCCCACTTGGATAAATCTAGATGTGCATATTCAGTGCGGATGATTAGATGTTTGACCACACCGGCTCCCCCTTATAGTGCACTCGCTTCTCAGGTCAATCAAGCATTAGCACCCATGAATCTCCCATGGCATACTTTTCATCTCTACAAAAAATACTCATGTATACGTGGGGCAGCTTCAAAGGACAAACCTTTTGCACCAACAAACAGTTAAGGATTTTGGTCTTTGCTAAACAAGGGGTTTTAATGTAGGCATTCCGTTCGTGGGGGAGTATCTATTACGACGAGAGACCATTGTTTCCCTTCTCATCGGAATAATCCTTATGATTCTTGAACTTTCCTCAAGAATCCACACTTATATAGCGGTTGGAAGTCGCTTGGCTTTAGCATGTTCCCGATTGGGCCATTCCCTTGGGTGATTATTTTTTCCCACAAGGAAAAACCTCTAAGATAAACAAAAGCGAGCAAGCATATCTTGTAGTTCAATCGAACTTAGTTGAAAAACAAAAAGGGAGAACACTCGCAAGATTTGTTCAATTTTAATCCCAAAATGAAATGTGGAGGTAATTAATTTACTCAACTTAAGATCACCAAAATATCTTTTGATTCTCAAGATCGTTGTAAGGCATGAGAGAAGTGCATACATCCTTTTCATGATTTTACTTTGAGTAAACTTTTATAAAACAAAACAACACTTATTCATTTTAAGTCCACAAAGCAAAAATGAATTCTTTTTATAAAACCAAATAAAATGTGTGATTTGACTTGTTCAATTGTTAAACCTTAAACCAAATCTATTAAGTTGTTCTAAAGTTCTTTTTAGCCTTTTGTTGCAAAATTTGAAAGTTTTTGTAGTGTTCTTTTTAGAGCCCAAAAGAAATTTAGTGTGTCCTAAGAACATTAAAGTAATCAAATCCTTAGAAAGGGATTATAATTTCTCCAAAAATTGTTTAAAAACACTTAATACAATGAGATGATAACATCATAAAGAACCCTTAGCCTTTGTTTTCCTCCCTTCACTTTTGATCAAGAAATTTCCTTTTTTGGTAGATTTCAATAATTGTTAGATTTTTCCATTTTTGGTAATTTTGCATGCATAACTTTGAAAGTCCTATTTTTTTCCCAACAACTTTCTAAAACTAAAATAGGATGAATTGCCAACTAACATCCTAAATTCGAAACATGAAATCTAGTTATTAACAAAAACAACTCTTAAAAAACTAGAAAAAAACATTAAAATGTCATTTTGAGGGTCAAGATGAAATTTTCAAGCCCTGGAAATGTGGCAACATGGCCACCAACCCACCTAAGATCAATTGGCATTCCACATGCCACCTCATAATGAAGCTGCCTATAAATTTTTAACCAAAACCCACATCCGAGTCAAAAGTTATCACCTCGGGAAGTTCATACATCATTAAAAATGTTAAAAAATTCAGAAATCTATCTTTTACTCAACTCCAACGGCACAATTAGCAAATGCGATGGAGTTTAGAAACACAACGGCACAATACAACATTGCATACAACTGAGAACGACACTCTGTAGCAGGACAGAGAGAGCAAATGCCACGCTATTTTTATCCTGTGGTGCAGTTAGCAAATGCGGCGAACTTTAGAAATAAAGCGGTGCAATATAGTGCTGCATGTGACTGAGAGTGGCACTATTTTTATCCTACGACGCAGTTTGGAGTTTTGTGTGGTGCAATATAGTGTCACCTATTTGACAGCTATGCAATATGGCATCGTGAGACTATGAGCGGGGCAATTTCCTGTAGACACAAAAAATGTTAAAAAACCACGCAATTTTGGAATAACATGATGAATTTCTCCAACTCAGCCCTCCTTCTAGCACCAAAATGTGAACCTCAATCCTAGACCTGCACAAACACAAGAAACAAACACATTAGTAAGCTCATATGCAAGTTAGAACTAAGATTCCCCATGAAATCCATTTATAATGCTCAATAATAAGAAAAAATGAAGAACAAACATATTAAGATAAATGAAATCCTAATTAAGCAATGCAAACTCTTGATTCCATGGGGGAATTGGTGCCAATTATGTGTACAAATTATCCCTTTCCCAACTCCTATGATGCAATGTTGATGATCTGATGAGTGATCCACTGTGACGAAGATTCAATAAAGCTCCATTATGAAAATTTTGCATAACCTAGCTAAGAATTTGATGGAATGGATGAAACTAGATATGCTTGAGGATGAAGTTGAGTATAGTAAGTTTACTCAAATTGTGGATGATAGAATGAGAGGAGGAGTCTCTCATTTATAGATTTTCAAATTAGAAGAATGAGTGAAATTGAGAAATGTGGGATCATTCAACATCCATTGGCCAAGTGTCACTTGTCAAGATGTGAATGATTGAAGGTTGTGCACATTTTGGCCAAAGTGCCAATAAATGTCATTAGGTGGAATTTGAAATTGGGGAAAGGACATGTGAGAGGGAAAAAGGAATGAAATGGAGTTAATGTAACTTGGCTCAAGGCCAAGGACATATAAGAGGCCTTAAATGCCTTATTGCAAGTACCCATTCCATTTTGGAGGGATTTTTGAATTTGGACAAATATTCTCTTTTTATGCCATGTGAGGGAAAATAGGAAATTTAATAAATAAAAGTAATTGATTTATTGTGCAAGTTGCATTCTCTAGAGGATGTGACATAGATTAAGATTAAATTAATCATAGATTAATTAATTTAAAGAGAGATTAGGGGATGTGACAACTTTGACTTGAATTTTTGAGTTAATTTAAATCAAGAATTGTGAAGAAAGATTTAATTAAATAAATGATTTGATTTATTTAACTAAAGGGGACAATGTTAGATTAAATCAAATAAGGTTTAATTTATTCAATTTAATAAGAGGACTTTAGAGACTTAATTTAAATAAAATGAATTATTTAAATGAACAGGGATAGAGGGTTAATTAAATTAAATTGATTAATTTAATCAGTAGAGGAGAAAGACCTAATTAAATAAATAATGATTTATTTAATTAAGGGATGAAAGGTTTTGATAAGATGAGAGTATGATTCAAGATGAAACAATGTTAGTAGGATCAGGATCAGGTGCATGTATATTTTCCATGTCTAGACTATACTCTCACAAATACTCAAAGTTATCACTCAAAATATAACAGAATATTGTAGATAAGAAATGTAGAGAAAAAGTGTATAAAATGTTGAGCACAATGTGTCCCAAATGAGATTTCAAATCCACTATTTATACAACAAAAAAGAGACTTCTCATCCTACAAAAAAGGCATGAGTATTTACAACAAGCTCCATGCATAACAACTCACTCAACTTAGCTAAAAGGTGGCACACAAATAAGAACATACTCAGGTAAAGAAAGATACAGGTCGACGTTACTAGTTGACTGTAGCATAAGACCATTTCAAATTAGCATATGATGAAAAAGGTGTAATTTGAATTACCTTCACAATGAACATCTACAACAAATAGGATTCATAAGGTGGTGTCAAATCAATCATAAACCTCCTATAGATTTGGTGCAATTTACACTTGTTGAATCGGTCAATATCAAATGTGCAACACTTAGCCCCTGTTGACTTAGCCTAGCATGAGTCAATACATCTCATTAATCAATTTGACCAATTCATAGACTTATTGTTCTTACCTTGCATGCTTTTATTCATTGTTGATAATTACTCAATGACAAGGCGGTTGAACAATTTATTAAGTCAAAAGACATCTCCACATAAGGCACCGACCAAGTCTCTATTCTCGCATTGACTTAATGGTTGCAAGTTGCTTTGTAGGATACTCGTTCTTTTATGTGTGGACATCATGAGCAATATTTGGCCTCTAAAATACATTCACACATATTATATACTTGGCCTTTGTTCAGTTTAACAAATCGACTTATAATCATTGCTCATGATAATCGACTTCAAAGCATATAATCAATTTTAAATAAATAATGTATATTTACATATACATATATATATGTATATTGACAAACACACACACACAGACATATATATATGTATATGTATATGTATATATGTTAATATGTATTCATATATATTATATGCCAATAAAGTATGTATACACTTGATATACAAATAAATAAAAACAAGATGTCATTCACACAATAATAATATATTAAATACATACGTATATATATTTATTTACACACTCCTCTATATAAGCATTACTGCTTATGTGTGTATATATATACATATATATACATATCCAAACATATACATATTGTTCAAGCAATAAAGTAATAGTCCATTCGATAATCGAATGATTACGTCTAAATGATATATATATTATATATCATTACTTCATATATATGCAAGATAATAATATTGTACATAATATCAACTATATATATATAAATATATACATATTCCTCTATGCTCATGTATACGTACATATACATGTATTTATGTATATATCTTTTATATATATATATATGTGTATAGATTCGATTGTACAATTAAGCACATAAATATTTACTATCTTGTCGATAGGAGATATATGTGTGATGAATACATATAATACATCCATTCCATGTGTTCCCACCTTATCAATATAAGCATAGCAATATAGGGAAGAACTCACAAGCTCAAACGGATAAATATCACCCAATCATGCATTCAATAGTAATCAAGACCCTTACTAATGTAGACACATCAAACTAAGGATGACTTACCTATTCCCAACATATTAACTTGACTCAATCATTCTACTATGAGTGTGTGTAATCTTAGATAGGTTACTTATTGGTTACCCAACCAAGTTCTTCTCCTGAGTGATACTTCTCCTCCACCTGGAGGATTGAACATATACCTATATCCACTAACATATGCCCAAGGTAGTCAACTATTCAACAAAATATGCATTACACATAATACATCTCATAGTTATATTATTAATTCAATAACCATCCATTTCACAAAAATGCGTTTCTTCACATATTATTTTTAATGAGATAACATTTATTCATAATTCTTTTGATAACAAAGTGAAAGCACAATTTATTCATCTTCGAAATTCACATTACATTCATAATTACCCCTACATATTAATAGTAAATAATAATTACACAATTGGGGTGTAACATACTTCCCCCCTTGTGAATCATCGTCCCTGATGATCTATAGCACTTTAACACACAGATAAATTCAAATACAGTTTTACTTACCATTCTCAAAATATGTAAGATCGATCAAACATTCATCCTATGTAGCATCACTCCTTGCAACCTTTTCCTTCCTGGACCTTGCACCGAGTGTCCTTTTTATCGCATTGGGAAAAAATTTATGCCTCACACATACTTACTCTCTCAAAGATCTTATGTGTTGGATTCATAATATCTCATATGTACATCCCACATACAATAATATTTGAATAACACATGGAACCTATACTTTAGTGACTGGAAAGCACATTCTCATTGGCCCATGAATTTATCCTTAGTATAATCCAAATAGAAAAGAAATAATGATCCATTGCACTACACCATGGATCCCATCCTTCCCTTTAGTATTTACACTTTCAGATATCTCAGAAGCCGAGTTTGTCCATCACTTACACATCCATTTTCCTTAACTATAAAGTATTTTTCTTGACTGGTTTTCCATCTTGAGCACAACATTACTCTTGGACACCTGTCAATTCTGATACTGCTTCATACTTAATCTTTGTTTCGACAAAGTTTCATTGATCTTTCTGATCTATTACTCATTTTTGAAAAACTATCAAGTCTAAGGTTAACCCTATTTCATCCTAGTAGAGTTTTCAACCTTGTTTTCCATATAATGGATCAAACCTCAATGATATAATTTTCAAAGTATTCAACAAATAATTCAAGATTTGGTTTATCACTTTTGCCCGTTCAGCTACAAGAATTTATTGTGCATTATTTAAATTGAATGTTTCATAGTATGATCATGGTCCACACAAACTTATCATTATTTTCTCATTCACAACTGAGACAACCTTCTCAAGAATACTAAGCAACGACCTCACACAATATATTACTTATGACTGAAATCCCATTAATCAAGTTTCCAACCAACATTGGTTACCTTGGTGAGTCTATCCACCATAATGTTATGTTAGTTCCGTTGACATAAGGGTATATGTAGGATCATGATGGGCCAAAAAGTGGCGATACCTAAGTAATATGATGGCCCATGTGGCTGATGACTTTTTTTTTAGCCAAAATTGATGAAACGAAAAGGGTTTTTAAAGGATATTCTCATCTTTCCACCAATATAAATTATGCTTTACTTTGAATTTAATAAATAATTATTTTTCATTTTTAATTTGAATTACGACTAAAGTCTTGATTGATAGGTTGATTGAAAAACATCTATAGCTTTCAAATGGTATCACATTTTTTGAATCCGAAAAATGTGTCACATTCTATGCTTTGCATACTATAGGATTAAAAAAAATAATGATAATTTCATGAAGTTTTGACCAAGTTAAGGTGGTTAGACATACGATTTTTTATATTTTTTAAAATTTGTAATAAAAAAGATTATAATTAAATATTTACTTGGAAAAAAATTAAAAAAAAATATGCATCACATTGGGACATGAGTCCCCTACTTATATATACAATCTTATAAAAAAATATTATCATTTTAATGTGTTAGGGTGGTCAAACAGACACCTACTTCTTATTTTTTCCCTGAAATTTAAGTACTACTACATTGAAATTTCAAATCTTCACCAAATAGATTTTTTTTGTTTTAAAATAAACCTAGTAGTTTAGAAACTACATTCAATTTTCTACAAATTCTATTTTTACATATTTTTGAAATAATATAGATAACTTATTCAAATTTTTATGTCAAGTTGCCTAACTCTGATTTTCTAAATTTTATTGCCACTTAAGGGCCTGTTTTTTCAATGATGATCCCGCACATACCCATAGACAAGTTAAATTGTCTTATTTTCTACCACTCCCCCTCTGTATTCTCAAGAGAGTACACATTTCCTTCCAATGATGACATCCTATCTTCATTTTCTGGCACACTAGACATTATCTTGCTATATACTCAGTAGCATATTACTCCTCTCTCCAGGTTATAGTGGTTCCTCATATGACAAATAAATTTGTCATTCCAATGTCCTAAATATGACATCAACTTCCTCATTTCATCTCTTAATTCTCCAAAATTTTGAGTACATAGGCTCTGTTATATCCTATAATAGTATATTCTTTGACTAAGTGAAAACCTATTTTGTGGACTCATGCCACATAGGCATAATTCTTAGGCGTACTATAGAGATAGATCTCCTTCATCTTAGGACATCTACTCCTAGATTTATTCTATCCTTAGATTATTTTCAAAGATGTAATCCATCTTTCAACTCAATCTATCTTTCTCAATAAGAATTGGTACTAATTTGGAGTAATAATCCTTGTTCAATCATGTTGGTTCCTTGAAGATATCAAATTTAATTGCATACCTAATTACCAAGCATAAACATTTCTCATTAGCTCAATTGATTAACTTAATCACATAGGTGAATCCCAACCTCAATATACCCTAATCCTAGGATATAGGCATCAATCAATGACTAGTTGAATGAAATAAGTTACTCTAACCCTATATGTTCCAATCAAGACCAAATGTACAACCCAACCAAGTAAGTTATTCCAAAACTATTGGTGTCAATGAGTAGTCCAGTACATATCCCAACCCAATAGGTAAAACTTAACCTAATTTTTCTCTCTTTAATCAAATGAACTTCTCGTCCCAAATAGGTTATGATAAACCTAGGGTTTCATTCAAGTATAAAGTATGATCAAATGATCATTCCAGTAAAGTTATTTTGATGTGGTTCACATAGCATCACATCGTATCCTACATACCTTTACTTTTTCAATGCTAACCCTATCATTCCCAAGGTCCCTTAGCATAGTAAGCTACAGTGTCAAGTCACTTCACGACTTGGAAATATTTCACAATATGTAGTATTACTACCTATGTATAGAAATAACATCATTATCTAAATCCCCCATATAAGGTATATAGGAGTGTAGAGACACTTTCTTCCAAGTCACGAGTAATCTAGATCTTCCCTTTCATGATCAAGTTATATGCATATCCTTTCCCAAGGCATCAATGATAATGGAAATTTGATCTATCAATCAAATATATATAAGGTATGGTGTGATAATAAGTCACAATCCCTTGAACTTTCCACTATTTTTCTCCACAACTTCCCATATCTTATCCTTGTAGTCATGAAATACATGACTTAATGGATATCATGGCTTATGAAGAATTCAAAACTTCTTTTCAAATCGAAAATATATTCATGATTTTCATTGGATGGGATACTTAATCTGAGTCGATCCACTCTGTTTCTTCTCCCCTTAGTGTTTCCAAAACATTCAATCAACTTAAAGTTGAACTCCTAGCAAAAAAATTCTTTCTTGAAATGATTTAACATTCCTTTTTTGTTGGCTTTCTATTGCCTTTTCCTGGCCTTCATGGCATACCTTAAATGTATTTTTTCCCAAAGTTAGATTCATCACTATTCTCTAATATCATAGATTCAACATTTGGATAATCAAATAGGAGATCTAATGAATAATCAACAACTTTACAAGTTAAGAGGCACTCTAACATTCCAATTCTCTTTCCAATATCCTTTTTTTGGAGGAATATCCATACCTAAAAAGCCTCTTTTTTTGATGTAATTTTCAACTTAGAATGTGGTTTCCTTACAACTTCTATCAATTTGACACATAGTGTTATACTATATTCCATTACATTTTGGAACCTCTAAACATATGCTAGTTTTTTTTGACATGTTGGTGAGTTTTCAACCAACCTATGTACTATCCAAACCTTTGTTAGATCTATATGATTTACCTTTTCAGGATTCTTTCTCATAATCACCTTTCCAAGTGACTTTGTTCCAACTCTTGGTACATTGTAACCTTAAAAACTCAAAGGTTTCTTGGTTTATTTTTCTCATCTTAATCAAAACTCCAAATTGATCTCATCAATTTTGGTTGGTGGAACCATTTCCACTTCATTGATTACTCTTTTCTGATCATTCTAGTCTTTTCCCTTATTTCCAAGGTACTATCTCCTTGTATGCAAGATCTTAGCCTTGCTCAAAAATTAGACTTTTATCAAGAGTTCTCCAACCTCTTTCATACTCCTTCATTGAATTCCTACTTTAATCTAATTTATACCAACAATGCATACTCATGCATTCATAATATTATTACTATGTCCAAGAATCCTCGACTCTTTGAAGCTATAGGTTGTTATCAATAAGGGAGATTCCCTCAATCCTCTCTATCCCTCAAAGTTTTATATCTATTTCATAGGATGAAGGTATATATTGGTTATACTTCCCAACCTTCATACATAACCTAATTTTATAATCTCTTGTAATCCAATGGGATATAATAATAAGTTGTTGGTTTAGGAGTTCCTTGTTAGAACATAATGATCTACTGAGAGGGGGGTTGAATTAGTAGATATCAAAAAAATTAGACTTAAAAACCTATTTGTAGTTTCAACCCTACAACTCAGATGTGAAGATTAAAAATAAACCAATATAACAATCACATGCACATGAAACAACAACTCATAACACCAAATATACGTGGAAAACCCAAGATGGGATAAACAATGGTGATAAAATTTGCTTGAGGCTACTGCTCAAATCCAACATCACAAATGAAATCTCTGATAGAATGTTTTAGGGAAACAACCCAAGGAAGCTTCAACTCCCTAATTTAGAAGCTACAACTTCAAGGATACTACAACACCCTATTTTAGGAGCTACAACTCAAAGGAGACTACAATCACCTAGTCTAATCTACAACTTAGCTCAATGAGGCTACAACCTCAAAAAAATTATAGTTTCATATATGCATATAGTTCAGTTATACTCAAACTAAAAATGCATCATTACATTCAATGAATTGTTGCACACCTTGAAAATTATACTACTGTTGTTGAGTTGCACTCTCAGCAACACTCCCCTGAATGCAATACCTAGATGATAATATGTGTTATGTCTAGGTTACACACATATGTACATTCACTATTTGTACTTGTAGCTCTCTCTCTCCTCTACCACTCCTTGCACATCCCACACTTACATAATTCTATGATTGTCCTATTTTTCTTCTTTTAATTGATTTGCAATATCTAGCTCAAGATTCTAACACTCGTTGAAATCATCTCAAATCTTATGCTAGGGTTTCCTTCACTTGCTAACTTCACCAGCAAGATACCTCTACCTCCATCCACACACCAATGTTTGAATCATCATTAATACATCTGATAGGTTTTACTAGATATCACCATACCTTGCATCGATCCATACAACATTTATTTTTATTACAGATAATTTTCCCCAATTAGCTCTCTATCAAACTCAAGAATCTGATATTCATTCAATACATAATCCTATCCACTCAATCATATTTGATCTTGATCGACATGGCTCTCTATGTCTCCATCTTGAAGATCAAATATTCATTTACATTGGTCACTGGTGTAGTTGTCCAATTAATTTATTCTTATTCCTCTATGTCGGTTTGTAGTCCAAACCCTCGCTCACACTATCGAAACCATTTTAGATCTTTGATTTTGAATTCTAGTCATCAATCTTCTCCTTTCATGCCTTGATCCTATGATCCTCATTCACTATCATATATTTAAACTTGATTTTTAGATAAGAAGTCATTCAAATATTCATCATCAATCTATCATATCACTTTGTCAAAGAGACACATACTATGGTCCTGCCGATTTCCATGTCATTGCCACCTAATTCACAACAATAATGTGAATTATCATATTGAGTAATTACTCTTCACCATATGTCAACCTTCATCCTGATCTACCATAATCATCATTCACTTAGTCTAGTTGCACAAGAATCTACAAAAAGCATTGTCAGATCTCCATCGATCAATCTTCACCATTCCCCGCTAGCCCTGTGATTCTTGATCGGGCCCCACTAAATTCTCAGTGGGGTATGTGAGCAACTGCCACATATACACCTCTGAAATTACTCATCAATGTGACATAACCTTCCACTAACTTTGTATGCCACCTTCATAGGTCCCACCATTCATACATCCACATCATCACCTCATCACTCTTCAATCTATTGTTTGCTTGTCATATGCGAGGTCCACTAGATAGGTCATTTCCACATGTCATCTTCATCATCATTGTTACCCATGTCATTATGGTTGGGTCCTTCTTTCCTTCTGAGTACCTCCATTACTGTCGGGTCCCAATGCCAAGTCCACCTTACTGGGTACCGCATGGAATTCTACCTTCTCATCGCTCCATTGCTAAGTCACTAAAAACCCAAACCTCAAAACCTCATGTTGGAGGTTATGAAATTTTGAAAGCCTACTAATTGCTGACAACACTAAGTTGCTAAGTCAAAAGGTTATGAAACTTTAGAACAACGCGACTTAAGTTAGAAAAACTTGGAGTCCGATGACTTAGGAAATATTACAGTTGTTGAATATTTGTCAGGCCAGTAAAAATAAGGTGAAGGAGTCGGTCATACCCATAACTTCAAGGACATAAGTTGTAATTTGTGAGACTTGCAATTGTCGATCCACAGTAAAAAAAATTAGAATTTTTCTTCATGATGTTATGACTGTAAATGCATTAGGGTTTATATTTAAACCCTAGAATCACCTAAGAGCAGAAATAAATCATTTCTAGGTGCATCCTTCACTTTCTCAACCTGTAGAGCACATCACCAGAAAGTTCTCAAAAAACCCATATTGAATCTATAGCCTAATTTTCCATCAGATACACTTCTCTCACATTCATCCTTTTTTATTATTCCAACAATCTCCTTTGCATTATTTTCTCTTTTGACATCAATGAAAACTATATGCCAACATTCCTAACTCGAGGGATGACTTTTAACTAGTCCCAAACTTAAAAAATATTCCCTTTCTCTTTTCCCTCAGTTCTTTAATCTTGCCATCTTGGCATAAGAACTTTTCTACCTTTATCTTTCGATAATATATATGTAACACTTACTTAATGAGCTCATAGGTTCTAGAGATGAACCTAGTACCTCTAATACCACATGTAACAATGTCAGTGTTCTTTATAGTAAAATTTCCAATATTTTCAATTCAAGTGACAACACATGATGCCAAAACATAGCAATACAAATTTTCTTTTCTTTATTAAGAATATATGAACAAAGATTCCATAACAATATCTAATAAGGATTCCATTTCAATTAATAACTTCAAAAATTATAATATTCCAAGAATGTACACAATTACATACAAAGCTCCACTGAGCTCGAAAGCATAAGATATAGATGGTCCAGGCTCTGCCTTTCAAAACCTTTGATTATATCACCTACTGAGGAGAAGAAGCATCACTCAAGCACTTTTCCACCAACCATGGACTCATATGCGGTCCCTCGTACATCTATCAATGATAGATGGCCCTACCTTTCAACAAAGAGATTGGTTGAGTAACCCCATATGAAAAACCACACTCAACTTAGTGTTGTTCCCTACATGACTAGGATTTATAACCTAATGATGGTGAAAATGAAACAAACAACGTTTAAATAGAATATCTCTACTCTATTTCTCCTGAAAAAGAAAGACAACATATAGTATCCTAACTCCCAAGGTCCTAGTAGTTGGTTCTCAACTCTCTGGTGTCACTCAAGTGGTCCATGAAACTATAATATTCAAGGGGAATTTGTTGGTAATAAGGAATGCAAGTAATGAATGATTCATTGAACTGTTCTTAATGAAAAAGGGGTTTTTAAATAAAATAAAAAGATAGATCAGGGCCTACATCAGTGAAACATGAATAAAACTTATCTAATATCCAGACATATATCTTCAACAACGAATTTTCTTCCAACAGATCAAGAAAACCACAGCATGATGCAATTTACAGAACATTCCATACTATTGCATGCATCTAAGGTGCTTAATTTAACATCATAATCACACATCATAAATATTTTAAAGGTTCCAAAAGAACAAACTCCCATTCATTGCCAAAAATCATAGATCAACAAACTTTCAATAATTCAATCCACAGATAATCTAATGAGATAATCCTTAAATCTGGTTCCTTCAAATGATTTCCATCATATAAGAAACACTTATGCTTCAACACAATCACTAGCAAACAGATAGACTATAATTCATTAACCTTATCCAATATACTCAATTCCAACACCATATTGCATAAAAACCTGTATTTATATTCAACTGTAAATAAAATAACAAAGTATCTCTGTAAACAAACTATGAAAGATCCTCTCTCCTACTATCAGGTGGGTAATCTTATTCTCATCAGCCGACCTTTACAAAATGATACCCTTCCGGTATATATAGATGTACAAAAATGTGAAGTCGTTTCTATCTTAAATCGATCCACCTTTTTAGGAATTTAAGTCTTCTTGGAAAATCAGATCAATTTGATCTCTATTTCCCACATTGATTATCTCATGAACTGGAGAGAAGAAGATAGAAGAGAAAATAAAGCCATGCGCCTCTAAGACTGTCAGTCTTGTATGCGGAGGAGAAAAGAAAACCATGTATGCATGAGACTATCAATTATGCATGTAGAGTTTTCTCTTAAGCGTACTCATCAAAACTAGAGAAGACTTGTTGAAGCACAATCAGATCCGGTCCATCAATCCAACTATCCTCGAACTTGATCCTCTCTAATTCCACAGAAACAAATCCTCTCATGTCTCTTAGCTTTGTAAATTCTCTTTTAGCAGCCCTTACCTCTTCTTTAATATCCATCAACCAATTGAACAACAAATCCTCTCCATCATCTCCCTTTTGCACGACCTCTGTAAGCCTACTATCCCATTTCTCTTTCATCTGACTTAAAGGAAGGCCTTCTTTAACTGTTATATCACCACTTACTAGGATAACCACAACAGTTTCCAATTCCTCCAGTTGTTCATTTAGATACCCACTAGAATCTTAAACTTCATTCTTATGCTTGTACAAAAAGTCAGATCTAAATCGAACTATGTTGGAGATTGTCCTCTTCAAGTATTGACTGCTCCAGAAGAGTGGACTTCGACAATTTATTAACCTCTTTCAGCTTCTGGCTATATCCTTTGTACTCCTCCTCCTATTCTCCCAATACTTTGGCATACTGATTCATCTCTTCTATTAACCTCGAGGCTTTCTCATGAATCTCATAACTATTTTCTATCACCTCACCTACTTCTTGATTAAGCCTGCCAGTCCACCTATCCAACATTTCAGCCTTACTCCTTATCTGCACCAATACATCCACCTCTCTTTTGCTAAGAAAAACTGGTGTCTCAATGGTGGTACTTTGCTATGACCTTGGAGCAAAAACATTCTTTAAGAAAGTGTGTAGCTGATCCAATTGAGCCTTAAGCTCATCCTTTTTTTGTTTATCCTTTATCATCCTTGATTTGGTGGATGATTCTACCACATCAATTGGGTTCATCTATTGATTCCTAGTGGGTCTCCCTAAATTGACTGTGCCTAACTGGTAATCAGTCAGTTGTATATCCCCTACATCCTTATCTACCACTGGTATTGTGCACTCAGCAACAATTTCTCCTCCTTTAGTGAGTCTAGTATAATGCAAGATTTTAGCCTTCTTTTTTGGGCCTTTATTTTTCAATCTCCTTCATCATGTCCTCCCAATTAAGATGATGTGAGGGTGTTACTGATCTCTTTTGAAGATCAACTTTCAACCATGTGGGAGCACTTGGAGAAGTGGTCATTATAGTTGAAGAAGAAGCAGTAGTAATAGAGGGTTGTTACACATTAACCTTAGGTTGAGAATCAACCTCTTGTACCTCTTTTTGTTCTTGCTCTACATTTGTTTGTGCAAGCTTTTTAGCTTCCTCCATGTCCTTTTTTTCATGTATCCTCTTGCCTTCTTCTTCTTTCTTCAATTTTTCTTCTTCTAATATTTTCTCCTCAAGTACCTAGTTTCTCTCTTCTTCTAATGCTTTAAGTCAATCCATGTCTTCCTTTTCCTTTTGCAGTTGCTTGGCCAGCTCCTCAACATATTTCTCTCTTTGCATAGCTTCTACTTCCTCTTTCTTTTTATAGGCCTCTTCAACAAGCTTCAATTTGGCCACAAGGGCTTCACTTTCCCTTCGTTGCTTTGCCTTTTCCTCCTCTAGATCATGAATTTTCTGTACCAACTCTAGCTTATCATTCTCTTCTTTGATCCTAAGCTCTTGCTCATTTTTCCTTTGTTGTTTCTATACTTCATCAACGCTTCACTTGGCTTCCACTTGTTGTTGTTGAAGTAAGGCATCAGCTTGTGCCTTAGCATCTATTGCCCTATGTTTTTCCATTGCTTCTACATGTGCTTGAGCATCTGAATCTTTCTTTGCTTCCTCAAACAGTGCCCATTGATCTTACTCTATTAAAATATGTTCAATTTCCTCCTCTAGAGGCATCTTTTCTTGTGCATCTTTCTCTGATAAGGTCTCATCAGAGTCTGTTTCAACATCATGGATCTCCTGCTCTACTCCTTTTCCCTTTAATGCTTCAACTATACCATGAAGAGTTCCTTCAGGCATCCCTCTACCCGGTTGCTTCATAAGAGGGACTTAAGCAGATGACTCATCTATGCTTGTGTTGAAACCACAGATCCTTTTTGGGCATCCTCCTCTTGTACTCCAGGTAAATATTGAGTAGGGCTTTCAAGCTCGATCTCTTCAATATCAGGAGGGAAGAACTCCAAAGGCTCCTCGGAAGGCAATTTCCTCTTGATTCTCTTATATCCCTTCCCTTTCTTAGGAGCTAGACCCCCAGGATTTTTGGTTCTTAGAATAGCCCAATGGATACTCCTATCCAAGACTAGTCTCCCTATTTGCTTGATGTCGATGGTCTCCTCACCATCCCAATCTACCGGATCCAAAATTTTGGTACCAAAATTCAATGCTTCATAAGATGGATCCAACACAACTCCATCATCTACTAATGTATGAGGAATATCACCTTTGATTCTGAATTCTACCATGAGTGAAACAAGCAACCTCTCATAATTCCTCTTCTTGAGGTCATATTCATCCTGAAGATCACTCCAGAAGTCCTCTAATAGATTGAAATGTTTGTCAAAGACCGAAGGCAACAAAGCATTCATTTTCTTCTTTGGATCAAAGTGCTTTTGAGCAATATATAAACCCAACTTCAAATGTATCCATCAAATGCAAACCACCTTAGCTCCCACATGGTGTGGGTAGCTATATTCACCCAATTTCATGGGGAACTTGTGACAACATGTCTTGTGTTTTAACCCAAATCGGGCATTGACCCCCAGAGCTTGATAGACAAACTCCATCAGAACCATCCTATTGCTGCAACACCTTGGAAGTAAGTGAGGATGACCCTCAAATCCGACCAACCTGAAATAAGTGAACTTGGGGTATTGGATATACCAACATCCCCATTGTGTGATAAAGGCCATGGCTTCCTGGCTCAATCTGTATCTTGCATCACCATTAAGTTGGTTAATGATTACATATAAGAATGCATCATTAACTCTTCTAAATTGTGTTTCAGAAACCTATAGGGATAGCTGATCATAATGATCCCATACTCTCTTTTGTCCATTAACTTCTCCCAATATTCCTATTATGTTCAAACTTGGAGAGATGCCTCCTCTAGCTACTGCATAGACAACATAAGAAGTCATAAAAAATCTTTCGGTTTCCCTTATTCTAGTAACTGGTCATGAATGGTATCTTAGACAATCATAGGCCAGTCGAACTGTTGCTTTCCATTAAAGATTGTCTAAATGAAACGGAACATCCATTTCTTAAAATTAAATGAATCCCTCTTCCCAAAGACTCTAGACAACATCATTATTAGGTTCAATACTTCTTTGTAAAATTTTTCCCTCTTTGGTTGATCATGGAGCTTTGTTAGAGAATTTTTCTCTATTTTCTGCCACTTCTTGTTCAAGTGAGCCTTGTTGGCCTCCTTGTGTTTTCTATATATACCTAAAGCATCTGCCTCATTTAACTGTACCCAATTGTTTGGATCAAGGACATTGAACATGTGTTGAAACATTTGAGGAGTTAGATCTATAATCACATTATCTTTTGAATCCATACATTTCCTAGTGGCTAGATTGTAAGCTCCTGCTGCTGTCATAATTAATTCCAGACATTGGATGGATAGAGGAAATACAGTGATGTGAGCCAAGCCAGACTAAACTATTCTTCCAGTTCTCCCTGATCCATCCTCAATAATTTTTTTTAGTATAACTCCTCAAGATTGAATAGGCCTAAATTGGTGTCAGTTACATCAGACCAATCAGATTCCACTTTGCTGATAGTGACGTTAGGACCCCTATGGTTATACCTCAAGGTATAAGGCAGCTGCTCCGGTTTGATCTTCTTAGTCTTAGTTGATGCCTTTGAAGTTTTTGTACGCTGATTCCTTTGAGAAGCTTCTCCTGATGTCCCTGACATTCTTTAACTTCTTGCAATAAAACCTTAAATTAGATCCTTGAACAAACATAATCAAACAAGCTTTAAGAACTTACCCTTCATATATACATTGGAGGCGGAACCAGACAAAAACCACTCTAAATAGTCTCTTTTTAAAACACTATCGTGCTCGAACTTAAAACAGTTATTGAGATCATAGTAATACCAAGGTGGGATCAGAGTTGGAATTGGAATGGTAATCGGAATCAGAATCAAAACGGGAATGGAAACTGATTTGATTTCATGAATATTTTCTAATTTCATATTCAGTTTCGGTTCTGCTTCTGGCTAGGTTACCGCGATTTTGAAGGCCTGCTTCTTATTGTAAGCGATGTCAAAAATGGGATGGAAATGGAATCGATACATATTACAAAACATGACTCAAAGTCTAAATCAATTCTGATCCCGTTTCTGCCTAAAATAACCATGACGTCATAAGAGATTTTAACCAACTGATAAATGACATCATCCTCTAAGGGCTACGTCATATCCAAAAATGAAAGGGCTTAAAAATAACCTATACAAGACCATCCCCATATGACCAAGAGGAAATCGTACTAATTAGGGCATCATTTTAAAATAAGAACGCATCAAAAACCCTAAACTACAAACCCTCAATTTCAAAAACATAGGGCACGAATTTAACCCCTTTTTAAACTAAACAAATCAATGCATAATAGGGTTTCTAAGTAAAAACCATTATTTATCAAACCCTACTCACTGTAAAATAATAATTAATCTATGCATTTAAAAACTACCATGATGCAGTCACGATTAAAATGTGAAAATGACCATGAGGAAAGACAAATAAATAAA
The DNA here is from genome assembly GCA_007115665.2 of Sequoiadendron giganteum. Lineage (NCBI taxonomy): Eukaryota > Viridiplantae > Streptophyta > Pinopsida > Cupressales > Cupressaceae > Sequoiadendron > Sequoiadendron giganteum. Next base: position 470,607,069 of record CM021106.1, on the reverse strand, counting down.
AACAACCAACAGAAAACTAAAACTGAAAACAAACCAAAAGCATAAAAAAATGAATTGCATGAACTTACAATAGAACCAAGAATCGTGAATTTGCAAAAACAACAATGGCCAAAAAAATGAAAACCCAAAACAAGACAAAAGAGAAGAACAAAAAACCCTACCTCAAATGCCAAATAAATAGGTTAGCCCCCTGAATCAATCCATGCATAATTGTCTCCCGTTCGATCGATTCACACACACAACTGCTCCACTGCAACTCTGGTTCGCTCTTGACCTTTTAAACAATGAGGATAACTACAAGTTAAACCCTAATTAAGGAAAACACTTACAGTTTCATATGTGCATGGCACCTATAATTAATGCCATAAATGCAGCATATCGGAGTTGGAACTGCAGAGGGAACTGGCTCATTACTGTAGTGCAGTTTGAGTAAAGTCAACGACCAAAAAAAAATGGCGAGAATGAAATCGAAGTGAAAAATGATTTAGAAACTTGGGTAATTTTCCAACTCGATTCTCGTTCCGGTTCCGCTTCCGTCGACAAAGAAGAAAGCGAAACTGACAAAAAAATAAAAACAAAAAAACTGAAACAAGAAAAACTTAAAACAAAACCTAAGTCTAAACAAAAGTCCAAAAAGTGGAGGCGGAGGCAGAATGGGAATTGATATTAAAACTTTTCATAGATCCAGCATTAGCTTCCACTTCGGCTCTAGCTCTGACAAAGACAAAACAAAAAGGGCCAAAAGAATACTATTAGGATGGGAATCAGAATTGGTCCTTGAAAGAAGTTTCAAAGCTCGATTCGTTTCCAGCTCCGGTTATGGCAGAATAAATAAAAGAAAAATAAAGTGTTGGAAAATAAAGACTCCAAACTTTGTATGGAAAACCAAGGACAAAAACACAAAGGGAGACCCATTTTGACCAAGGAAAAATATGGGGTGGTTATGCAAGGCATAAAAAATGGTGACTCAACTGGGAAAATGGTTTACCCATTTTCAAGACACCCAAGAAAAATTTAGTCACCCTAAAACTACTTGACTTATGAAGCATGTTAACTTGAATAAGATCAAATATATCTAGAATAAGGTTGAGCTGGAATCTCAGATGTATGTGCTCATGAGTTATTTATGAATCTGAGTGTGTGTGTATATTGTGCATCCTTCTTTATAGATACTTTCTCTACTTCAGAACAACTATACCTAAGATTCAAGCTACATAAGTTGAGTCCTTTAACTATCATGCAATAATATCTTGGGTATTGCTCTAATGCTAGACAGGCTTCCATAGCCTCGATGGAGATACCTCTAGTTCTCTCAAATCATTGCTCTACTACCAGCTAGGTGTCCATAGCCCCGATAGAGATACTTGATTACCCATTTGATATTGAGCTTGCCTTTTCTTTCTTTCTTTTCATTTTTTTTTTAAACTTTACTTGTGGAAATCTATGTACTCTCCTCAATACTTAGATACAATTGATCTGATATGTGGGTTAAGAACTACAATGGATTTCATGATAGTCTTGGAATCAGAATTTCACTTGAATCAAAGGTAGAACCATTCTAAAACAAATAGGCATTCACTTAGGCAGATGTTTTTCTAATTTGGTGACATATTTTTTATCCTTATCCATGAGATATTCACAATGCATCTTCTATCCTTAATAACTTTTTAAACCCATATTAGAATGGTCATAAAACATGAGTTTAAGAATGAAATCCTTTCCAAATGATGATGATGAAAATACCTAAACCAATTTCTCTCCTAGTGCTAGTAGCATATTTTGAATAACAACCCCTTGTCTTGAGATGAACAAAAATGAAGATCCCCAATGAAACAAGACAAACAAAAAAAAAGAAACAAAACAAACAAAAGAACAAACAAAAAAAAAACTTAAAATCAAATAAAGACCTAATTACATATGATATAGTATAATACATTCTTTAAAAACATCAGACCTTTCATGAACCAAAATAGTGCTTGAGAAACTGACCATTAACTAGTAATGGAACAGGCTCTCCTATCAAGGTACTTAAACGAAAAGCATTCTCTCCTAGTATCTCAGCCACTTGATATGGACCTAACCAGAGTCTATCAAACTTCTGATGATCTCCCTTCATTTCTCTGGCTTTATCCCATAGTAATACAAGATCTGATATCCTAAAAGCTTTTATCTTAGCTCTTTTGTCAAACCATCATTTGACAATAGCCTGATGCTTAGAGAACTACTGCAAAGTAGCATCTCTTTTCTCTTCCATGTTAAGCAAATTAAGTAATCTAACCTCGATCCTATCATCCTTGGTATAAAACTCCTGCATAAAATTAAGAATAGGTATTTGTAAATGGATTAGGAAGACTGGGTCTTGGCCATAGACTAACTTAAAAGGAGAATTTCCTAGAGCTGCTTTGATTCGGGTTCGATCTGCCCATAAGGAAAATCTCAAATGGGTGTGCCAGTCTTGAGGATTGTTTTCTAATAGCTTTCTTATTACTTCCAACAATTTTTTATTAGTGGACTCAGCCACTCCATTTCCTTGAGGGTAGTAATTGGACAAATACTTCAAAATAACTTTATGTTCATATGCCCATTAAATGAATTCAACAAAACAAAAAGCAGGGCCATTATCACATACTAGAGCAAATGGAACTCCAAACTTGGTTGTGATGTTCTCAATCAAAAATTTGATGACCACCTCTATGGTGTTGTTTTTGCAGGGTTGGGCCTCAGTCCAACATGTACAATAGTCAATTGTAGTCAAGATGAATTTATGTACTGTAGAAGAATTAGGATTAATAACACCTACAAAATCTAGGGCCCATTGAGCAAACGACCTTACCTCATATACTCGGTGCAAAGGCATAGCAAGATTTCTTTCCATGGGTGCAGAAGTTTGGCATACATGATAGGTTCTGACATGTTGGTGTGCATCTCGAAATACATAAGGCCAATAATAACCTCATCTAAGAATCTAATGGGCCAAAGCATCTGCATATCCATGTCATGTCCCACGCCTTCCATGAAACTCATAAATGACATGCTTAGCCTCTTGCTGATCTAAACAACACAAATAAATCCCATGAAAATTCTTTCTATAAATGGATCCCCCTTTAAGCATGTAGTGAGCACTCTTCATCCTCAATGCTCTCCTCTGAGTAGCAGTCATTCCTTTTGGACATCTGTTATTGAGGAGGAAGAAAATCAAGTCTGTGTACCAGGGATCCTTAGTAAATGATTGGACGATATACTACTGACAAGTGATGTTTTTGTCCACATCTGCCATTTCTTTTGATAAACCCTGTCCTCGGACAAGTTTCATCAGGTGAATATCTAAATCAAATTATTGTAGAATTTCCATCCAATTTCCTCTTCGCTATCCTAATTCACTTTGCATCAGAAGAGACTTCACATTTGGATCTGAAACTATGGCCATTACTTGACTTCGAAGAATGTAATGCCTAAACTTCTTTACCGCACGTACCAATGCAAAGGCTTGTTTCTCTAGTGGTGGGTATCTCAATTTTCATTCTTAAATGGAGAGCTCATGAAAGCAATAGGTATTTCCTCTCCCTCTCCTCTTTGTTGTGTTAACACAGCTGCACATGAATGGTCAAATGCAAAATAATAGATATAAAAAGGTTTTAAATAGTTTGGGCTTGTCAAAATAGGTGCCTCAGATATTGACTGTTTGATCTGCGAGAAAGAAGATTTAGCCTCATTACTCCACTCAATCTTTGCCTCTATCTTCATCATTTCATTTAGAGGTTTGATGATCTCCACAAACTTTGTTATAAACTTTCTAACAAAATTGATCCTCCCGAAGAAGGATCTCATTTTTTTCTTATAGTTTGGCCTTGTTAGTTTCAAGATAGCCTCCACTTGATTAGGGTCTATGGATATCCCTTCTTCTGATATGATGTGTCCCAAGAGTTTCCCTTCAGATACTCCAAACACACACTTCTTTGGGTTGAGAGATACACCGTAGCTTATACATTTCTTGAGAACCTTTTCTAGATTAGCAAAATGGTCTTCTCTACTCCTGGAGAAGATAGTCAAATCATCCACATAAATTATTATACACTTCCCTATCAAATATTTGAAGGCTACGTCCATTGCTCATTGAAAGGTTTCTCCAGCATTGATAAGACCAAATGACATCCTCCTATAGGAAAATGTGCCTCATTTGGTTGTGAAAGTTGTCTTCATTATGTCCTCATGATTGAAAAGGAACTTGATTGTACCCAAAATAACCATCTAATAATGACATCATCTAGGACCCATTAACCTTTTGTAGCACTTCATCAAGAGAGGGCATTGGATAATTATCTTTCTCAGATGCTTTATTTAGATTCCTGGATCCAACACATAATCTGATTTCACCATTCTTTTTGCGTACATGAATTAAATTTTCCACCCAGGTAGAATGTCTAACAGGAAAGATTATCCTTGCAGATAAGAGCTTTTGCACCTCTTTCTAGATTAGAGGCTCAATTAAAGCATTGATTGGGCATTGTTTCTGACAAAAAGGCTTGGCTTTTGGCGTGAGAGGTATGGTATGTGTGATCACCGAAGTGTCAAAGGTTTTGAGGTCATCATAACTCCAAGCAATGGCTGCAATGTTCTGCTCCAAAACTTTAACTATCTTGTCCTTAATTTCTTGAGGACAAGTCTTTCCTGTGAGGACATTCCTTTCAGGGCCTGAGTTAGTCAGATTGACAGATTCATTTTTTCCTCCTTCACTCTCTATGGGCACCCTTTGATGGGCTCGTGGGTCAGAATCAAATATTCTCTCCAAGGCTACCATCCCTTTTGGAATGTTGTTACTTTTCAAATCCAATATCCCTTCTTCACTCTCTTTCTCTGGATCCTAATCTCCCTGATCTCTTTCAGACTCATCTATTATTTGTCCTTGAAAAAAATCAGAACTTGCCAGAAAGGCCAATATATGTTGATCATCATCAAATACCTGAAAATGTCAGACATTATTAGGAACAGCTGGGACTAAAATTAGTTCAACTGAAAATCTCTTTAGATTAGAGTCTTGCATGGGTTCCAATGTGCTAGCAACAACGATGAGTGCATCTGCAATTTGATTAGCTTCTCTAGGGATCAGATTTATCCCAAAAGCATTGAATTCTTCAATTAAGTTCCAAACTTTGTTCTTGTACGCAACCAATCTTTTGTTATGACATGTATACTAGCTACGTACTTGTTTTACGATTACTTTAGAATCCCCCATAACTATGAGAGCAGTAACCTTTTCTTATGAGAAAACATAAGTCCTCGAGCAAGTGCTTCATACTCAGCCATGTTGTTTGTGCATCCAAACTACAATTTGTAAGATGCAAAGTAAGTTTTCCCTTTCGGGTTGGTTAACTCAATCCCTACTCCACTTCCTTATTTAGATTTGGAACCATCAAATTTAAGACTCCACAATTGGTCTTTGGCTAGGAGTTCTTTCTTTTTAAGGACAATAGCGGATGACTTACTTGAGATGTGTGGCGGCTCATAATTTTTCTGGTCATCAATAATTGACTTGGGACAAAGCTCACTTGAAGATTTTCCTATGTTTTCAACTTGCTCAAAAATCACTTCTTGAACAACTTCTTGGGTTAAATTACAATCCAACTCATCATTCATCAATGCCTTGGGCATTGGAAAAGTATTTGGGGTAGGTGTATTGAAAAGGAACTGAGACACCTCAATCTCTTCTTGAATTTTTGAGCCTAAAACCTGAGTCTGCTCTACTGGTGAAGAACCCTCCTCTTGAGAAAAGCTAGTCTTGGTGAGAATAGTAGCATCCTTAACTTGAAAAGAAAACTCATTGATAGGGGTTTGGGGTTTTTATAGACATATTTTTTGAGGCTGGTCTACATGACTTAAGATATCTAGGCATGATTGGCATGTTAACTCTTAATGATTGTGATAATGAATCCTACACCAATTAGGAAGCAACAAACTACTCAAATCAGTTTCTCCTCCCAATACCAGCTTATCTTGTTGCAATTTCATTATTAGAACCTGTTGGTTCATGCAGATCATTAGGTTACCATGTTCTAGGGGAAATGTATCCTCAGGATTGAGCACAAAGAAAGTAAGAACTTCCTCTTGTTTGTAAACTCCTATCTCAGTCTCAAAATATGCTACTTCATTTAAAGCATCATATTCTATAATCATATGCTTGAGTCTTGGTTCACTCTCAATCCTTATTTGCATTGCTACCCCCTTCCAAGGTAACCACATGTGAGAGAAATCCAAGGAAAAATATCCCCCAATAATTTTCATTAGCTCCCGACTTAGGAGCATACCATATGTCTCTGGGATGTCAGCCACTTGTATATCTATGTAGGTTTGGATCCTTGGATCTGATCCAACCTAAACATGCATGTTCTTTAGTTCTCCTACAACATTGACCTCATTTTTGTCTAACTGGATCACTTTCTTATTCGTTGGGATAGGACTTAATCCTAAATTCTTACATATTGAAAAGGGCATGACATTACCCGATGCTCCAAAGTCCAATAAACAATTATGCAAATTCTTTCCAAAAATCCTTAAACTTAAAAGGAAAGGTGTGGTATTGGTCTTACCTTTATAGATGGTTGCATTTGTCTCATTCTCTAGAGTCACTTTATCTTTTCCTTTTAAGTGGTATGTCTCCTCCAGGGCCTTCAATACCACTTCCCATTGAGCCAAGCACCACTTCATGATGTCAAAGAATGATAATGATGTCTTTTGTCTCTGCAGTTCTATAATAAAATCAAATTTTGAATCATTCCTCACTTTATATTTAGGAAAAGGAGGTGAATTACCTCTATTATGAGGATCAGAAGGTCCCTTTGGTGGTGGTGGGTTATTATCTGCATTTTGGTTAGGTGGGAGCATGTTGTTTCGGGGTACAGATGTAGTAAATGGGCCCTTACTGAGTCCTCAGAAAGTGACCACCTTTGGATTGGAAGGCTTGGGCATCATACACATCCTCCTCTGGTTCATTATCTCCCTACATATGAAATTGGTATTTCTCTTCAATAGTCTCATAAGTCATAGTAGTACTTACTGGCCCATTATCCTAATTGGAATTTCCCACTAGAGGATGGGCATCAACTTATGCAATCTTTACCATTTTCTCCATTTCTGGGCAATTAACCTCGGAATGTGCTGCAGTATCATGTAACCTGCACCAATTAGTCATGAAATTAAGGTCAGCCAAATTAGTAGTATGTGATCTCTCCTCACCTAACTGATAATTATGGGAAACTCCCACATTGTTAGGTCCAGTATTCCACTCCCTATTGTTGTTGTTGGACCTCTAGTTATATCCTCTATTCTAATTTTGGTTATTTTGGTTAGAGGAATTCTAATTCTAAAATTTTTGATTGGTGTTCTGATTCCCATTTTGATTGGATTAATTCCCCTGGTTGTTGTAACCTCCCTGGTTCTGATAATTCTGGTTTTGGTTATGGGGAGGGTTTTTCCTAAGCTGTGCCATGTCATTAGACATTTGAGATAGAGTCTTTTTGAGAGTTTCTAGCTCATTGGTTAGTTGAATAGTTTGTTCATTTTTCACATTCTGCACTATGGATGGGGAATGAACATGCCTTGATCTTCCTATTTGTTGTTGACTTTGATGTTGTTGGGAATAATCTTGCATGCCATTTCCTAAAAATGGCATGGTAGGTGGGGCTTGCAATTCCGACACAGGTCTGTATTGGGAGTAAGACATCCCTAGGACAGTGTTGTACAATGGTGGGTTAGGCATCTGATAACTCATGGGAGGAAGATCTGCTCATAAACCTCCTGGTTGCAGACTTATATGTTGTTGAAATTTGATGGCTAGATGATACACCTTAGACAAAGAGTCAATTTCATTGGCCTGATAAGTTCTCTACAAGAATAGGCCAATCAAGGGATCAACAACTCTTAAATATGCCTGAATGGTGATGTTCTCAACCACTAAGTAAGGATCTTGCAGCCTACGAAACATCCTCTGGAATCTAGTGTTGAATAGAGGTAATGGCTCATGGTGTTCCTTTCTTATGATGGAAAACTGGTGATACAAGATGGTAGGGTCTACATAGACCTTGAATTGATTAATGAAAGCATTTTCTAAATCTATCCAACTTAGAATAGATCCCTGGGGCAGATTTAAGTACCAATTATACACCATGTTCCCTAAACAATAAGGAAACAATATACATACCACGTTCTGATGAGAAACTTGAGCACGGGTGCAAGCATCTTTAAATGCTTGTATATGCTCCTCAGCACTTCTTGATTCACCATGCATGTACTTGGGACAAAACTTTTCTATGTTTTTCGGTAGATCATGGATTCCCCTTGGAATAGTCCCTAGCGTAGAGGGATTATTCAAAACTTAAGCCATGGGTAGGATTGGTTGAGTAGGTGGTGGTGATATAGGTTAAATTGGTGGTGACATAGGCCAAATCGGTGGTGGCGATATTGGCCGAGCCAGTGGTGGTGATGTAGGTTAAACTAGTGGTGGTGTAGGTGGATTTGGTTGAAATCTAGGTGGAGTAAGTGGTGGTAGCAATGTAGGTATCAAAATTCTATGAGCATGGGGTCTAGGTCTAACCATGCTTTGGAGTTCTTCTAATGGTTTAGGATCAATAGAGGATCTGAGAATCCTCTCGTATTTCTCCGGTGAGAATGACACAATGTGAGCCAACTTCTTCCTTTAGGCCCTCCTTCTAGCACGAGATCTGTTGATGTTGAAAATTACACAAACAATGTTTAAACAGAATATCTCTACTCTATTTCTCCTTAAAAAGAAAGACAACATATAGTAGCCTAACTCCCAAGGTCCTGGTAGTTGGTTCTCAACTGTCTGGTGTCACTTAAGTGGTCTATGCAACTATAATATTCAAGGGGCATTTGCTGGTAATAAGGAATGTAAGTAATGACTGATTCATCGAACTTTTCTTAATGAAAAAGGGGTTTTTAAATAAAACAAAAAGATAGATCAGGGCATACATCAATGAAATATGAATAAAAATTATCTAATATCCAGACATATATCTTCAACAATGAATGTTCTTCCAATAGATCAAGAAAACCACAACATTATGCAATTTACAGAATAGTCCATACTATTGCATGCATCTAAGGTGCTTAATTTAACATCACAATCACACATCATAAATATTTTAAAGATTCAAAAAAAACAAACTCCCATTCGTTGCCAAAAATCATAGATCAACAAACTTTCAATAATTCAATCCATAGATAATCTAATGAAATAATCCTTAAATCTAGTTCCTTCTAATGATTTCCATCATATAAGAAACACTTATGCTTTAGCACAATCACTGGAAAATAGATAGACTATAATTCATTAACCTTACCTAATAAACTCAATTCCAACACCATATTGCATAAAAACCTATATTTATATTCAACTATAAATAAAATAACAAAGTATCTCTATAAAAAAACTACAAAAAATTATATCTCCTACTATCAGGCGGCTAATCTTATTCTCATCAGTCGACCTTTACAAAATGATACCCTTTCGGAATATATAGATGTACAAAAATGTGAATTCCTTTCTATCTTAAATCGATCCACCTTTTTAGAAATTTAAGTCTTCTTAGAAACTCAGATCAATTTGATATCTAGTTCCCACATTGATTATCTCGTAAACTGGAGAGAAGAAGATAGAAGAGAAAATAAATCCACGCACCTCTAAGACTTCTAGTCTTGCATGCGAAGGGGAAAAGAAAACCATGCATACATGAGACTATCAATTATGCATGTGGATTTTTCTTTGAAGTGTACTCATCATAACTAGAGAAGACTTGTTGAAGCACATCCAGATCTGGTCCATCAATCCAACTATCCTTGAACTTCATCCTCTCTAATTCCGCAACAGCAAATCCTCTTATGTCTTTTAGATTTTTCAATTCCCTTTTAACAACCCTTACCTCTTCTTTAATATCCATCAACCGATCTAACAGCAGATCCTCTCCATCATCTCCCTTTTGCACGACCTCTTTAAGCCTATTATCCCATTTCTCTTTCATCTGAATTAAAGGAAGGCATTCTTTAACCGTTATATCACCACTTACTAGGATAACCACAACAATTTCCAGTTCCTCCAATTGTTCATTTAGATCCCTACTAGAAACTTGTACTTCATTCTTATGCTTGTACAAAAAGTTAGATCTAAACCAGACTATGCTATAGGTCTTTTCGAAAAGATCTTTGTTGTCCTCTTCAAGTATTCATTGCTCCAGAAGAGCGGACTTTGGCAATTTATTAACCTCTTTTAGCTTTTGGCTATATCCTTTGTACTCCTCCTCCTGTTCTCCCAATACTTTGGCATACTGATTCATCTCTTCTATTAACCTCAAGTCTTTCACATGAATCTAATAACTATTTTATATCACCCCACCTACTTCTTGATTAAGCTTGTCAGTCCACCTATCCAACATTTCAGCCTTACTCCTTATCTGCACCAAATCATCCACCTCTCTTTTGCTAAGAAAAACTAGTGTCTCAATGGTGGTACTTTGTTGTGACCTTGGAGGAAAAACATTCTTTAAGAAAGTGTGTAGTTGATCCAATTGAGCCTTAATCTCATCCTTTTTTTGTTTATCCTTTATCATCCTTGATTTGGTGGATGATGCTACCACATCAATTAGGTTCATTTATTGATTCCTAGTGGGTCTCCTTAAATTGATTGTGCCTAATTGGTAATCAGTCAACTGCATATCCCCTACATCCTTATCTACAAGTTGTATTGCACACTCAACAATAATTTCTCCTCCTTATGTGAGTCTAGTAGAATGCACAATTTTAGCCTTCTTTTCGGGCCTTTCTTTTTCAATCTCCTTCATCATGTCCTCCCAATTAAGAGGTTGTGAGGGTGTTACTGATCTCTTTTGAAGATCAAGTTTCAACCAAGTGGGATCACTTGGAGTAGTAGTCATTATAGTTGAAGAAGAAGTAGCAGTAGTAAAGGGTTGTTGCACATTAATCTTAGGTTGAGAATCAACCTCTTGTACCTCTTGTTGTTCTTGCTCTACATTTGTCTGTGCAATCTTTTCAGCTTCCTCCATGTCCTTTTGTTCCTGTATCCTCTTGTCTTCTTCTTATTTCTTCAATTTTTCTTCTTCTAATCTTTTCTCCTCAAGTACCCAGTTTCTCTCTTCTTCCAATGCTTTAAGTCTATCTGCATCCTCCTTTTGTAGCTGCTTGGCTAGCTCCTCAACATCTTTCTCTCTTTGCATACATTATGCTTCCTCTTTATTTTTATAGGCCTCTTCAACAAGCTTCAATTTGGCCACAAGGGCTTCTCTTTCCCTTCATTGCTTTTCCTTTTCCTCCTCTAGATCATGAATTTTCTGTACCAACTCTAGCTTATCATTCTCTTCTTTGATCCTAAGCTCTTGCTCCTTTTGTCTTTGCTATTTTTGTACTTCATCAGCCCTTCGCTTGGCTTCCACTTGTTGTTGTTGAATTAAGGCATCATCTTATGCCTTAGCATCTATTGCCTTCTAGTTTTCCATTGCTTCTGCATGTGCTTGAGCATCCAAAGCTTTCTTTGCTTCCTCAAACAGTGCCCATTGATCTTACTCTATTAAAATATGTTCAATTTCCTCCTCTAGAGGAATCTTTTCTTGTGAATCTTTCTCTAATAAGGTCTCATCAGAGTCTATTTCAAAATCATGGATCTCCTTCTCTACTCCTTTTCCCTTTAATGCTTTAGCTATACCATGAAGAGTTCCTTCAAGAATCCCTCCGCTTGGTTTCTCCATAAGAGGGACTTGAGCAGATGACTCATCTATTGCTGGTGTTGAAAGAACATATCCTTTTTGGGCATCCTCCTCTTGTACTCCAAGTAAATCTTGAGTAGGGATTTCAAGCTTGATCTCTTCAATATCAGGAGGGAAGAACTCCAAAGGCTCCTTGGAAGGCAATTTCCTCTTGATTCTCTTATATCCCTTCCCTTTCTTAGGAGTTGGACCCCCAGCAATTTTGGTTCTTAGAACAACCCAGTGGATACTACTATCCAAGACTAGTCTCCCTATTTGGTTGATGTTGATGGTCTCCTCACCATCCCAATCTACCGGATCCAAAATTTTGGTACCAATATTCAATGCTTCATAAGATGGATCCAACACAACTCCATCATCTACTAATGTATGAGGAATATCATCTTTGATTCTGAATTCTACCATGAGTGAAAAAGGAAACCTCTCATAATTCCTCTTCCTCAGGTCATATCCATCCTGAATATCACTCCAGAAGTCCTCTAACAGATTGAAATGTTTGTCAAACACTGAAGGAAGCAACGCATTCATTTTCTTCTTTGGGTCAAAGTGCTTTCAAGTAGTATACAAACCCAACTTCAAATGTATCAACTCACTAGAAACCACCTTAACTCCCGCAAGGTGCGGGCAATTGTATTCACCCAATTGCATGGGGAACTTGTGACAACTTGTCTTGTGCTTTAACCCAAATCGGGCATTGACCCCCAGAGCTTGATAGACAAACTCCATCAGAAACATCCTGTTGCTACAAAAACTTGGAAGTAAGTGAGGATGACCCTCAAATCCTACCAACCTTAAATAAGTGAACTTGGGGTCTTCGATATACCAATATCTCCATTCTGTGATAAAGGCCATGGCTTCCTTACTCAATCTATATCCTGCATCTCCATTAAGTTGGTTAATGATTACATATAAGAATGCATCATTATCTCTTCTAAATTGTGTTTTAGAAACCTGTAGGGATAGCTGATCATAATGATCCCATACTCTCTTTTATCCATCAGATTCTCTGAATATTCCTATTCTGTTCAAACCTGGAAAGATGCCTCCTCTGGCTGCTGCATAGACAACATAAGAAGTCATAAAAAAGCTATTGGTTTCCCTTATTCTAGTTAACTATTCATGAATGGTATCCGAGACAATCATAGGTGAGTCGAACTATTGCTTGCCATTAAAGATTATCTGAATGAAAGGAAACATCCATTCCTTAAAATTAAATGCATCCCTCTTTGGTTGATCATGGAGCTTTGTTAGAGACTTTTTCTCTATTTTCTGCCACTTCTTGTTCAAGTGAGCCTTGTTGGCCTCCTTGTGTTTTCTATATATCCCTAAAGCATCTACCTCATTTAACTGTACCCGTTTCTTTAGATCAGGGACACTGAACATGTGCTGAAACATTTGAGGAGTTAGATCTATAATCACATTATCCTGTGAATCCATACATTTCCTAGTGGCCGGATTCTAAGCTCCTGTTGCTATCATAATCAATTATGGACATTGGATGGTTAGAGGAAATATAGTGATGTGAGCCAAGCCAGACTCAACTATTCTTCCAATTCTCCCTGATCCATCCTCGGTAAATTTTTTTGAGTGTAACTCCTCAAGATTGAATGGGCCTAAATTTGTGTTAGTTACATCAGACCAATCAGATTCCACTTTGCTAACAGTGATGGTAGGACCCTTATGGTTATACCTCAAGGTATAAGGCAGCTGCTTCGGTTTGATCTTCTTAGTCTTAGTTGATGCCTTTGAAGTTTCTACAGGTTGATTCCTTTGAGAAGCTCCTCCTGATATTCCTAACATTCTTTAACTTCCTGCAACAAAACCTTAAATTAGATCCTTGAAAAAACATAACCAAACAAGCTTTAAGATCTTACCCTTCACATATACACCGGAGGTGGAACCAGGCAAAAAACACTCTAAATAGACTCTTTTTAAAACACTGTCAGTATCAGAGTTAAAACAGTTATTGACATCATAGTAATACCAAGGTGGGACCAGAGTTCGAATTGGAATGGTAACCAGAATCGGAATCGAACCTTATTCAGTTTCATGAAGATTTTCTAATTTCATATTCAATTTCAGTTCTGCTTCCGGCTAGGTTACCTTTATTTTGAAGGCCTGCTTCTTATTGTAAGTGGTGTCAGAAACGGGATGGAAATGGAATCGATACTTATTACAAAACACGGCTCAAAGTCTAAATCGATTCCAATCCCGCTTCTGCCTAAAATAACCATGACGTCATAAGAGATTTTAACTGACTGATAAACGACATCATCCTCTAAGGGATAGGTCATATCCAAAAATGAAAGGGCCTAAAAATAACCTATACAAGACCATCCCCATATGACTGAAAGGCAATTGTACTAATTAGGGCATAATTTTAAAATAAGAACGCATCAAAAACCCTAAACTACAAACCCTCGATTTCAAAAACTTAGGGCACGAATTTAACCCCTTTTTGAACTAAACCGATCAATGAGTAATAGGATTTCTAAGTAAAAACCATTATTTATCAAACCCTACTCACTGTAAAATAGTAATTAATGTGGACATGGAAAATGTACATTTTCGGTTCGGCACACTTGATCCTGATTTACTAACATCATTTCCTTTGGAATCATACTCTTAGCATTTTATCATATTCCATCTCTTAATTTAATAAATCATTTTATTTGATTAAAATCTCTAAAGTCCTCTTATTAAATTTAATAAATTAAACCTTATTTGATTTAATCTAACATATTCCTCCTTAGTTAAATAAATCAAATCATTTATTTAATTAATCATTTCCTCTCAATTCTGATTTAAAATTAATTCATCTATTTGAGTCAAAATTGTCAAATCATCAAATCTCCTATTAAATTAAGCAAAACCTTGATTAAGTTACTCCCTTTCACTAAAATCCTCTAGAGAATGCAACTTGCACAATAAATCAATCTTTGATTTATTTAATTCTCTATTTTCCCTCACATGGCATCAAAAGGGAATATTCCCTCAATTTGAATTCAAAAAGTCCAAGTGGACTTGGTCCTTCTAACAAGGCATTTAAGGCCTCTTACATGTCCTTGGCCTTGAGCCAAGTGACATTAACTTCATTTCCCTTCCTTTTTCAACAAGTCATTTCACAAATTCAAATTCAAATTTATGCATTTATGGGCACTTTGATCAAAACTTGCACAACCATCAACCATTCACATGGTGACAAGTTGCATTCAACCATTGGATTGAAAGTTAGTCCCACATTGCTTAAAGCTTGTTCATTCTTCCAAATTCAAATCTATAAATTGGAGGCTTCTCTCCTCATTCTTCATCCACAAATACATGCAAAGTTACTTTCTTAACATTGAAAGCCAATTTTGTGCACATCACTCCATATTTTATCTTTTTCATAGCTAGGTTATTTCACAACCATTTACATTGCAACTTAGGAGTTGAGAAAGGGCCAATTTCAACATTCAATTGGCACCAATTCCCCCATCGGATCATAAGTTTATTGGCTTAATTAGGATTTACATGCTTTTTTGTATTAAGTTATTCATTTTCTTAGTTTGAGTTAAATAGATGGATTTCATGGGGAATCTGTCATGCTTGTTTGCATATGATCTAATAATTTGACTTGTTTGTTGTTCTTGTGCATTTGCAGGTTTAGGGGTTCACAATTGATCTATGAATTTAAAAACTACCATGATGTTGTCACGATTAAAACGTGAAAATGACCGTGAGGAAAGACAAATAAATAAAAACAAACCAAAAGCATAAAAAAATGAATAGCATGAACTTATAATAGAGCCGAGAATCATGAATTTGCAAAAACAATGACGACCAAAAAAACTAAAAAAATGTGAAACAAGACAAAAGAGAAGAACAAAAAACCCTACCTCAAATGCCAAATAAATAGGTTAGCCCCCTGAAGCAATCCACACTTAATTGTCTCCCTTTCGATCGATTCACATGCACAACTGCTCCACTGCAACTCTGGTTCACTCTTGATCTTTTAAAAAATGAGGATAACTACGAGTTAAAACCTAATTAAGGAAAACAATCATAGTTTCATACGTGCATGTCACCTATAATTAATGCCATAAATGTGGCATATCAGAGTCAGAACTGCAAAGGGAACTAGCTCATTATTGCAGTGCAGTCTCAGTAAAGTCAACGACCCAAAAAAAATGGCGAGAGCGGAATTAGAGTGAAAAATGATTTAGAAACTTGGGTAATTTTCCAACTTGGTTCCGCCAACAAAATAAAAACATAAAAATTGAAACAAGAAAAACTTAAAACAAAACCTAAGTCTAAACAAAAGTCCAAAAAGTAGAGGCGGAGGCAGAATGGGAATTGATTTTAAAACTTTGCATAAATCTAGACTTAACTTCCACTCCGGCTCTAGCTCTGACAAAGACAAAACAAAAAGGGCCAAAAGAAGACTGTCGGGATGGGAATCAGAATCGGTCCTTGAAAGAAGTTTCAAAGCCTGATTCGTTTCTGGCTCCGGTTTCGGCAAAATAAATCAAAGAAAAATAAAGTCTTGGAAAAGAAAGACTCCAAACTTTGTATGGAAAACCAAGGACAAAAACACAAAGGGGGACCCATTTTGACCAAGGCAAAAGATGGGGTGGTTATGCAAGGCATAACATAACCCTACACTCAGTATCTAGCATGTACTACATGGACATGGTGAGCTGTCAATGGAGCCAAAGGCAATCATACTACTTTGGCCAAAGTGTTCTCACTCACTAATTCGAGTGAAGGTCAACATTCACTTACACTACTTAATCTCATTTTGGCTTGAGGCCACTATAATCTATACATAGGTAATCCCTCCCATGGATATTCTCTTACCCCAGGATTACCCTAACACTATTCCCACATACTCTAGGGTATTTCTACTTTTAAATACACGTAAAAGTTCCTTGCCTTCATTGGATTCACAATCCCAGAAGTAACCCACTAGCTATCTATTATAATCAAATAATTTAGCTATGAGCAACCTTTAAGCTACCCATGTTTAAACATATCTAGTATGTAATATTTATGAAAAACATATTCCTCCTATCATGGAGTACATACAAGCATTGCACAAATAATATAAACAACTTCTAATTCCTTTTCAAAGCAACACTATTTTTCCCCTAATTGCAAACATTCAAGATAGACTCATTAAATCATTCATGAAACAATCTTTCAAAATATAAGACAAATAAAAGAGAAATATCCCCATGCTTTTTTTCCCTTATCCAATCGATTGATTGCAATTCAGCTTTCCCAAACAACAACTAGCTTAACCTGGATCCCTCAAGCAATGCCACAATAAACCTCTATCTCTCAAGTTGATAATATACTTCTCTCACTATGCTATACTCTCACAAATACTCAAAATTCTCACTCAAAATATAATAGAATATTACAGATAAGAAATCTAGAGAAAAAGTGTATAAAATGTTGAGCACAATGTGTCCTAAATGAGATTTCAACTCCACTATTTATACAGCAGAAAAGAGACTTCTCATCCTACACAAAAGACATGAGTATTGACAGCAAACTCCATACATAACAACTCACTTGACTTAGCTAAAAGGTGGCCCACAAATAAGAACATACTCAGCTAAACAAAGCTATAGGTCAACCTCACTAGTTGATAGCATCATGAGACCATTTCAAATCAGCACGTGATGAAAAGGGTGTAATTTAAATTGCCTTCACAATGAACATCTACAACAGACAAGATTCATAAGGTGGTGTCAAAGAAATCATAAACCTCCTACAAAGTTGGTGTAGTTTACACTTATCAAATCAATCAATATAAAATGTGCAACACTTAGTGCATGTCGACTTAGTCTAGCATGAGTCGATACATCTCATTAATCAGTTTGACCAATTCATAGACCTGTTGTTCATAACCTTGCATTCTTTTATTCATTGTTGATAATTACTCAATGACAAGGTAGCTAAAAAGTTTACTAAGTCAAAAGACATCTCCACATAAGGCGTCAACCAAGTCTTTATTCTCACATCGACTTAATGGCTACAAGTTTCTTTGTAGAATACTCATTCTTTTATGTGTGGACATCATGAGTAATATTCAGCCTCTAAAATACAGTCACAAGTATTATATACCAAGCCTTTTTTTAAGTTAACAAATTGGCCTATAATCATTGCTAATGGTAATCGACTTCAAAGCATATATCAATTTTTTTTAAATAACATATATTTACATATATATATGTATATCCACACACACACACACATATATATATATAAGTATATATGTTAATTAATATTCATATATATCATATGCCAATAAAGTATGTATACACTTGATATACAAATGAATACAAACACGATGGCATTCATACAATAATAATATATTAAATACATACATATATATATATATATATTTACACACTCCTCTATATAAGCATTATTGCTTATATGTGTATATATACACATATATATCCAAACATATACATATTGTTTAAGCAATAAAGTAATAGTCCATTTGATAATTTAATGTTTACGTCTAAGTGATATATATATATATATATCACTACTTCATATATACATAAGATAGTAATATTGTACATAATATCGACTGTGTATATATATATATATGTAAATATATACATATTCCTCTATGCTCATGTATGCATATGTATACATGTATTTATGTATATATCTTATACATATTTATACATTCGATTGTACAATTAAGCACATACATATTTACTATCTTTTCAATAGGAGATATACGTGTGATGAATATATACAATACATCCATTCCACGTGTGCCCACCTTATCGATATAAGCATAACAATATAGGGAAGAACTCACAAGCTCAAACAGATAAATATCACCCAAACATGCATTCAATAGTAATCAAGACCCTTACTAATGCAGACACATCAAACTAAGGATGACTTACCTATTCCCAACATATTTACTTGACTCAATCATTCTACTGTGAGTGTGTGTAAGCTCATATAGGTTATGTTACTGGTTACCTGACTAAGATCTTCTCCTAAGTGATACTTCCCCTCCACCTTGAGAATTGAACATATACCTGCATCTACTAACATATGCCCGAGGTAGTCAACTATTTAATAAAATATACATTACACATAATACATCTCATAGTTAGAATATTAATTCAATAACCATCCATTTCACATATATGCATTTCTTCACATATTAGTTTAAATGAGATAACATTTATTCATAATTATTTTGATAACAAAGTGCAAGCACAATTTATTCATCTTTGGAATTCACATTGTATTCATATTTTACCCTACATATTAATAGTAAATAGTAATTACACAATTGGGGTGTAACAGTTCAAAGAGCAACAACAATGAAGACTTTAAAATACTTGTTAGGGATATTGCAATCAGGATAACAGAATATATTAACAATGTGCAAAACATTAATGATAGTCATACAATATTTTTATACAAAAGTTACAATAAAATATTATGTGAGGCAACAAGTTTACCAAGAGTCCCATTGTTGAGATGAGTATAAAATTTTGACCCTTGGCACTATGATTTTGTAATGGGTATTGTCATTCAGCTTGTAGTAGTTTTTTCAAATGGTGGGGAATCAAATACAATGTGATTGTGCATCTACAAGCCTTTTGAGTTAGAGAACATTAAGATGCTGATGTGGAAAGGAAAATTATAAAACCATTAATTGAAATGCTTAGTGAGGGGTCTAAGGAAAAGAACAAGTTGAAATAGTGCATTAATCAAGCTGCCATCTTAGATTTCTATAAGGATTTAGAAATTGTTAATGTTGAATTCAATCATATAGAGGTTATATACATGATTTTGTTATCACCTTGTTCTTTGGAATTAAAGGAAGAGAAGACTAGGTATTGTGATAAACAATTTGGTCAATCCAAAAGACTGTTTTGAAGTGCACAGTGCATAACATAAGTTATAGTAATCATGAATGATGTAAAGGATAGTAGCTTAGAAAGGTGAATGGGCATTTCCACAAAAGTGGCTATCAATGGTATCAAGAATATCAAACATGGACAAGGAAAAAAGGTCAAATAGTTCAATCACCAAGGAACAAAGGATAGTGAGCAACCCAAGAGAACAAAGTAGAATTTAGATTACTCCTAAAGACATGTAGCATAGTGTAAGTGATTGAGATCAGCATTAAATAAGTTTTAGGACATGAAGCATGTGTCATCCCTCAACCTTTTGATCACTCTCAAAGAATTTTTAACATGGCTTATGAATTGATTTAAGGGAATTTATGAGTATTTCCAGAGGTAGAGGTCAATTATGTTTTTTCCAGGCATCTAGGGCAATTGATGAGGTGTGCAACAGTTGGAGCATATTTAGAAGGTAGTTTTGACTCAGTTTGGAGTGCCCACAAGCATCTAGGAGCTATTTTTGGAGCCTTTGATGGTGGATACAATCAAGATATGAAGTCTTCTTCAGCCAAACACCCTTTTGGAGTAGTTTTAGGGGCTGAAAAGTATGGATTATTTTTTTGGATGCCCAAAGGAGTTTGACCTGGCAAGCACATGTTCCTAATCTTTTATAACTATTGAGTAGTATATAAGGTAGCCTAAGGGCAGTTCTTTCACTAGCTCTTTCTATCTAGTCTTTGCATTGTAACATTTTTCCAATTCTTTCTAGCTGGACTAGCAATGAAACTCCACTTTCAGACTTGTACATAGCTATGTAACACTTCTTTTGATTGATAAAAGACAAGTATTTCACCTTCTTCAATCTACTTTGTGTGCGAATATGAATGATATATGTATTTTTTTGTGATTTGATATGAATCCTCAATGTATGTCTAATGAAGGTCATAGATTATGATAATATTTTTTGGAAACTTCTAATTGTGAAGATAGCTATTGTTTTCCTTTATAGAGTTGATTGAAAACTTTATCTTTCCTATGAAATACTGATGCATGAATATGTAAAAACTCAATTTGTGCATGAAACAACTTGTTTCATTTGATTGTATTGTAAGTCCAAACGATAGTGTAGGTTTGAAAAACATTTTGGTGCATCACCTTTTAGATTTTAGGTTTTCATTATATGTTTTCCTTCTCTCTTTTCTTAGCAATCAATAGTAGTGTAGGTTAGATTAGGTGAAGTCCCAAGCGAACCAACCCTTTCTGGAGGTAGATCTCCAAAATTTGAGTCCACACTCAGGGAGATCATCCCATGTTTCACGAGGTGGTTGACTGATTTTATCATCTCAGCAAGGGTGCACACTTCCATGACAACAAGTATACAACTTAGAAGCATAATTCTATCAAATAGATGCATAGTAGGATAGGTGAAAAAATGCCACATAATGGCTCAGAAGCATATTTTATGACTCAGAAGTACAACTTTGTGAGAGAGATGCACAAGTAGACAAATCAAAGTTGCCACATAAAACCTTAGATGTGCAATTTTATGATAGAAGCATAATTCTATCAAATAGATGCATGTAGTAGGATAGGTCAAAAATGGCACATAATGGTTCAAAAGCATATTTTTATGACTGAGAAGTACAACTTTGTGAGAGAGATGCACAAGTAGACAAATCAAAAGTGCCACATAAAATCTTACAAGTGCAATTTTATGACTCAAAAGCACAACTTTGTGTAAAAAGGTATGTTTTCTCAAGCAGATGACCATTTGGATAGTTTTTTTCTTTGGAAAGAGAAAAAATATTTGTTAAAACATAATTATTAGGGGTCACGCCCTTATAATAGTTATATATTGTTCTAATATAAGGTTATAAAACCTTATATATTATATGCTTATTAAGCATATCCCATTTGAAACAATTATAGTCTAAATAATTAGATTATTGATTATTTATGAATGGGGGTTGTTGAATAGGTGTGACTAATACCCTTTCAAGTATTATGTCACCCTTTCTCCTATACTTAAGGAGGTTCTCTCTCATTTGAGAGATGTAGAATTTGGAGATTAATAGTGAATTGTATCACTATGCACATCAGGTATTATCAACCATGTGGAAGTATGGAGAAGTATTCCCCAAGTTCGTTCTATGTTATAATAGACCATTATTGTAAGTGTTTTAGTAAAATAAATCTTTATGGAGTTTTTTATCTGAGAGGGTTTTCCCCATGTATATCTTGTGTAATGGGTAAAATCTATGTATGAATCTCATTATATTTATTCTATATCTTATTTATAATAATTAGTATCCTAAATTCTAACATGGTATCAGAGCGGGTTAGACTATACTAATTATTTTTACAAGTTATACTGAAAGATATGTAGAACTTAATGGGAAACCTCTTTAGGTTGAATCAACACATGTGTAAGACCTTTTTTTGCACTACATCCGGTGTGTTTTTAATATCTTTTTTTAATTTTCTCTTTTTTAGGATTTTAATGGTGTGCATTGATTTATAATCATGCTAACTAGCCCAATTTGTCTTGGGTAAAACCACATGCATGACTATTTTTGTATAGTCTATTTAGGTTGCATTAATCATTTTATAGTTTTAAAAAAGGCTACCAATAGTCATCAAAATGTTAGGAGTAATATCATTGTTGTCTTGGGTTAACAAGAATTATATTTAAAATAAGACAATTATCACCTCATAACCTAACATTTGTTTTACATCAAGTTAGATTCATTAACCTTCAAATCATTCTTACCAATATTACCACTCACACCCATTGAATTATAAAATTTAATCTATTTAATAAATTCCATTATACATGAAAAATATATTTATCATAATATTTTACTACATTAAATTGCATATTACATTAATATCTCTATTTATCACAAAAAGACTACCTTATTCAAAATATAAAATAATTGTTAAACTTAACATTCACATTTCATTTTTAATAATTCTACATCATTATTAAAAATGGAATATTTTTAATGAAAAGTCCGTGCCCCTTATGTTTTTTTTTCTAATCATCAACTACTCAATTATTTTTTTAGCGTGGACCATTTTGATGTTCTTTATATTCCCACATTTTCTATTACCTAAGCATTTGTGACTACTAACTACTCTATTTTGGCCTCCATAAGCTATGTGCTATATACAATGGTACTAGCCTCTAAGCATATTTGTAGATATAGTATTTTATGTCACCATGTCGATAATAAAGTCTTCTCTATTAAATCTATAAAGTACAAAAAAATCAATGGTCGTGACTCTTTACAAAATCCGACGGCCATGACTCTTAGCTCGGACTAAACAAAGGAGATAATTCTATGTCCATAGCGGTAGATTCTTCTTAATGATAAATCCTATTTTCAATTATTAGAAGTAAGGAAGGAATTGTCTATGCAGCCTTCAAAACGGTCATTTGATTATATTTATTAACTAGCAATAGCATCTTGGTGTGCAATGGGTATGTTGAAGCAAGTGTTAATTATGAAAAAATTTGGTCTATTTTTTTTCAATATATTTGTGCAATACATCTGATAATGAGGAAGAAAATTAGGAAAATAATTAAGTTCCATTATCAATACACTAATGTTTTTTTTATACAATAGAGAGAGGGAGAGATAAAGACCAAGAAAGAGAAAGATATAGAGGAAGAGGGAGAGTGAGAGATAGAGAGATATCAATAGAATGATAATATCGTTGAAATTAATTGTATTATATAAAAGTATGATAATATAAATATAGTACATGTTATATAATTATAATTACTTCCACTTTAGTATTAATTATTATTTTTTATAATTAATTTGACATTTACCAAATTTACTATAAGACATTGTCAGTATTTTTTTAAAGATTTTAGGAATCTTTGATTTATTATTATTTGTACTTTTTCAATTTACTAATTTTAAAAATAAAATTAGAAATATATAATGTTAATTTATTAAATTATTAATTTTAGAAAAAAATTTAATAGAAAAATAAAATATATAATAGATGTTAAATCTATAATTACATCTTATTTGTTTTTAATATTTAAACTTTCAAATTCTATATTAAAAATGTTCTATTAAATTTAAATATCATTTTAAATTATTTAATTTAGTAACATAATTAATCATTATGTGATTTCAGAAAAATTAATGATTCACATAATTTTATAATTTATTATTACTAAAAATTTAAAAGAATGTAAAAATCTAATTTTTTTAAATAAGCATACTTGTATTTAAATAATTTTGTACTCTCTTTCCAAATTAAAACTTGTTGTAAGTTGATCAACTAATATACTTATTTAGAAATGAAAAATTTATTTTAATTATATTAATTCAAAATAATAAATATACTAACACAAAATATTAATTATCCTTTAATTTAAAATTAAAATTAATTATATATCACAAATTTGTGGTATGATTTTTAAAAGGAAGAATAAAAAATAATTAAAAATAATCTAACACATAGTTTGCTGGAATTTTAATGCTCGTGTTGCCATATTAAAAACAATGAGGGGACATTGAGTACAAGTAAATCCCCATTAATAAATGGGGGAAGGGCAGTGAAAATGACAGTTGTCATGAGTGGATGTTAACCGCTCAGATTAAATGAATCGTCCTTCATACTTGCTGCGTAAACTTCAGACATCGATTGGAAGATTTTGTGGAATGCAATGAAAAAGGTTTAAAAAATATGAAAAAATTCTACGTGTCAGATTGATTTAACGGTATTGCAGTTACCTGTGAACCGTTGGTAGTCAAAATCAAGTCGGCCATTTTCAAATATGATACGCCTTCGGCATAATTAATTAAAAATAAAGATACAATACATTCTTTATTTTTAATTAATTAATAAATACAGTCGAATGATTGTTTTGAGGGTTGCATAGACATTGCATTTTCCTTATGCTTTCCATTATGTGATACTAACCACTACATAATATGATATATAGGAGGTTTAAGTTGAGATAAAGCATGAATAGAAGAGATGAGCACCAAAAATAATGTCTCAATGCTCTTCACATTTTCCTTGAATATTAATAACCATTCTTGTCATTGATCTCTATGTTACAAGAATCACCTATTCCGCACCTTTCAATCCATCGTTGACTGCCCTCATTCGATCTCTTGTAAGGGATTATCATTTGATCTCCTTGTTTCTTGCATTATTTTATTCTTCAAAAAAAAACATGGAATTCTTGGGGCTTAAGTCATGATAGGGGAGAGGGGTCAATAGTCGTGTGGGCTAACTTTGTTAGCATGTAGCGATTGACTGGAATATCGTAAGACCTTCATTTATTTTTTTGAAATGTGGACTGGCCTCTTATCTATCTGTAACTAATGTTTGGAGGTGTGACTCATCACACAACTTTCCACATCAACATATCTACTAAGAAGTGTCCAAATTTTGACTTTTTAAAGATTCGACCGAAACTTAATCATGGTACCTCTAGTAGTTGAACAAAAAAAATCATTTGTTGCTTGTAGAATATCATATTTTTATTTAATATAAAACTTGTACACAGCCTAAATGGACCAAATACCTATTGGTAACCATAAACCTTTGTTATCTCTAGCTTTTATATTCACCACAAATGGACGAATAGTTGAACACTAAAACGTTTTGGAAATCTTTCATATTTAATGAAAAATACATGGTATTTATTGTGTTCACCTTTTATATTTGTGATAGGACAAACTATTAATATAAAATACTTCAATACTTGTGCATTGCTACCCCAATAGTTATACACATAAGAACAATATTTTTTCACTATGATAACAATACTTGTTTAAATGAGTGTCTTATTTTATTAAATAAACATCTAATTTTATAAATGACACACTTATAATGGATAGTTATGATATTTTATTTGAGACAAAAAAAATATTTATTTCACTTGTTCATGAATGTATTTATGTTTTTTTACTTGAGGATTATAGGTTCTGAAGTGAACAACTATTGATCCCATAATGTCACATATTTGGTAATATTTTGATTAATATGTGAAATGAATATATACAAGATGTACTATTAATTCATTCTAGTACTAATATGAATAATCACAATTGACTACACAACTATTGGACCCTGCACAACTACTGGCCTCTCTCCCCTATTTGTCATTCCATTGTCATTTAAAATGGCATGGATCTTTTCTCTTACAACACCATAATATATATAGTGCCTCTCTTTTAACAACACCATGGATCATGTGACAACACCATGATCCATACGTTTGCACCTCTTATTGGGTATGGAATTCTATGCACCTCACACCTTGTTCGAAACAATTGTAAATTGATAAAATTTTATACCAACTTGGAATCCCTATGCTAAGCTATGAATTCTCATATGTAAGCATTTGATATTTGATCCTTCATATAGTTTACCAAAACTTGAAGAAACATAGTAGTGTGGCCCCTCTTCGGATGTGGATTGCAGTTAAAATAATTGGGATGTTATCCTGCTTTAATACCAACAGTGCCATGACCATTGCCACAAATGTAGCAATCTAAATGTGTAGATCACCAATTTTTTGTTAAATTTTACTATGAACATAAAAGGTATCAAGTGTTCTTCAAATATTTTTATACAAATAGTAATTTTTTTACCCAATACTAGTGTGCGTTTTCTTTATCTTGATATGTTGTAGGCTTGAAGTGGAAACTTCTATGTCAAGATAATGTTCAATGTGTAATTTAAGAATCTACATAAGCCATAGGCTAACCTAGTCCTCTAGTTGTACCCCTTTCACCATAGTTGACATCTACATCTATTGTGCCTATTTATATTGTTTGAAATTTTGTTTAGATGATCTCATGCACATCTAAAGTAGATAAATACATTCTCATCCATGAACTAAAAGGTTGACTTAATTGAGCTATGATTATTCAAGAAAAGGAAGAGATGTCACTTTAAAAATTAGTAACTATTCTCCATTGATCAATTCATTCTCATCAGTGCAATTTGCCTCCATCAACGCACAATCTTACCACTTAACAATACGTAACACATTTTCATTCTATAACCACTAGTCATATGAGATTTAGTGGACGAAAAAGAGTCAAAATTATTTCCTTTTATACACTCCTTATTATGAAGAATCTCACTCATTAGAATGAATTCCATGTGACACTTATTTGCACTTCGAATAGTTTAAAAATCATAACTTTATTAGAGATGGGTAATGTTGGACCTTTGAGATCTCGTATCCTAAAGAATTATGATATTAAAATAATCACATTTCTTTCAAGAAATGGATTGAAGTATCGGTACCCATATCTCTAGTCAAATGATTGTTTTTACCCAAATCATTAAGTCTAATAAAAAAATATTCTTTAACCACTTTGGAATATATTATTATTTTTTCTCTTTATTCCCTCATATGTCATATGGCATGAAGTTTCATTCTTGAAGTTCACCTTATTTATTTTAAGTTTTAAGACTTGTAAATTTGTTTCATATGATGAAAATGATCTTTCCATGCCACACTAAATCATATTTATATACACTATGAAAAGTATTTGACTCTAGGAGGTCATTAATTTATTTCATGAATATCCTCATCACTTAAAAAGATTCATTTAGTTGTAAAGAGCCTTGTTTACTAATATTTGATACATTTTGTATTGGTATGAGCTTCATGTATCTTCTAAAAAAAAAAAGGTATAATTCACCTTCTTATGGGTGGCTATCACCCTAATACACTGTCCGGGGAGCAAGCCTAGAAAGTATAGCTCACCCATTGCTTAATTTTTTTTGGATAATTACAATATGATTAGTAGCATGATTTTTTTCCTTTGAAAGAAATATGACTAATTATTTATGCTTATGTTCACAAAAATCTCATTTGATCTCCTTGATAATGATCTAGAATCAAACTGACTATATCCAAGAATTATGAATAATACTATTCTCATTGGCAAATGATAAATGCATATAAAAAATGATAGATATTTTCAGCACTTATAATCAACTTTATTTGATTATTATGTTACTTCATATATAGGAAATATACCATAGATTATGTCTTCATAATAAATAGTGCAAGTGCTCTTACATGGATGGTGTAATAATTTTTAAAGAAATCTATCTTCTGTGGTTTCTTAATCAAAATCCAAAATAAAAAAGTAGCTCTTGAAAAATCAATGTGGCTTTGAAGATTTATGGAAGAGCTTCAAATGGATACTTGTAAAAGTACCACTTTACTATATGATAACTATATTTATTTTACTCTTACCAAAGAATCTCATTTCCAAAGAGAGAAAGGAACATTGAAAATCATGGGAACCTCACTCGAGAGAAAATATTCCATTTTAAAAGTTATCTCTAGTTATATTCAAGCAAAAGTATTCCATCACTAAATCTATCTCCAGTTTTATTCAAGAGAAAGTATTCCATCATAAAATTTCTACTCAAGTGAAATTTTTCTTATCATACAAGGTTCTCTCCATTTCTATTCAAGAAAAAAGTATTTTATCATAAAAAAATCTCTTCAATTCTATTCAAGCAAATGAATGTTATGAGCAAGAAGAAAAATATTGAAATATTAGCCATCACTTATAAAAACCTTTGTGTAGTGATTGGCCTTAGGTGATGCCATTGAAGGGGAGTGTGCATAAAACCACCTCATGGATAAATCTCAGATGTAAAACCTAATAGGCATAATATAAGACCCATAGGCATTGTATGCTCCAGATTCAAATAAAATTCTTGGACTTAGGTGATGCCATTGAGGGGGAGTGTGCATGTCAATTCCAACACCTAATGGCTAAATTCTTGATGTATAAGTCCTACGGGCATATATTAAAGTTATTCTCTTTGTAAATATTCCACTTATAAAAGCATTGTATTAAGTCCTACAAGAACATTATATTAAGTCCTATGGGCACTATGTAATGAACTTGGGGTGAGGCTGATTTGAGGAGACCCAGACTCCAATAAAAGTCTTTATGACCTCATTTATTTTTATTTTTAAAACACTAGGATTATAAGTTATGACAAGATGAATTTCATGTAGTCTGATATACATGACTTTCATGTAGTCTGGAATACAAGACTTTCATTTTGGTATATATTTGTGTCCCTATTTATCACAATCAAAGAAGACCTACATTACTGGGGTCTTCATTTTTTATTTTATGGAAATTGACATGTGATGCCCCCTATTAACATTAATGGGAATTGTTAGAACATAATTTTATTAGGAGTCATACCCTTATAAAATTTATATATTGTTCTAATATAAGGTTATAAAATCTTATATATTATATGCTTATTAAGCATATCCCATTTGAAATAATTATAATCTAAATAATTAGATTATTGATTATTTATGAATTGGGGTTGTTGAATAGGTGTGACTAATACCCTTTCAATTATTGTTTATTAGAAGGTGTCTCCATTCATCCCCTTAGTTGTTCAACATCGGTGCTCAAGATTTGTGGCATGGCGTAATCACCTCCTATGGATTCATTAACTCTGGTGGTTGTATCAAGCATTAATAGGTCGATCTTTTGGTGCAATGAAAACCATGTTTCCAACAATTGGTATCAAAGCCTAGGTCACAGGTTCAAATCCCTCACTCGTGCTAGGGGGGATTGTTGGAATGTGTCGCCCTTCATCCCCTTGGACCTTGTTCAACACTAGTGCTTGAGATTTGTTACATGGCTTAACTACCTCTTGTGGATTCATTAACTTTGGAAATTGTATCAAACATTAACATGTTGATCTTTTGGTGTAACAACAACCGTGTTTCCAACATTGTCACCCTTTCTCCTATATTTAAGGAGGTTCTCTCTCATTTGAAAGATGTAGAATTTGGAGATTAATAGTGAATTGTATCACTGTGCACATTGGGTATTATTGGCCATGTGGAAGTATGGAGAAGTATTCCCCAAGTTCATTCTATGTTATAATAGACCATTACTGTAATTGTTTTAATAAAATAATGCTTTATAGGATTTTTTACTCGAAAGGGTTTTCCCCATGTATATTTTGTGTAATGTGTAAAATATGTTTGTGTATGATTCTCATTATAGTTAGTTTATATCTTTTTTATAATAATTAGTATCCTAAGATCCTAATTTCTAACAGTATCAAAAAAGATGGATAATGAATTTAAGATATTAAGGTTTAATGGTTTTTATTAGTGTTCACAAGAATACACGCCAAGCACATTAAATACCCTATAATTATTCTAGTAGGCATGTCTTTATAGTGTATTTCACACAATAAAATACCTCAAGGAGTCAATAGTATAGATCCAATGGCACATAATTGAATCACCTTTTACCTTTGTTTGGAATATTTGATACCTTTATCCCAAATAGTTTACATCTCTAATCAAGGAGGTAGATGGTGAGTAACTTCAATATTGATACTAAACCTTGCAACACATTATAAAGGTGACTGATGGTCTTAGTTATGATATATAAAAAAAGGTTGTGTTATGTATTATATAAATTGAAAGCCAATCTACAAATGCTTGATTTTAGGAGGGTCTCTCCTATCCTCTTGACAAAAAAATTATTGGCAGACCAAGGGTCCTATGTCAACTAGAAACAATGATAGCTTACTCTTGAGGTACAAATTTTTCTCCCCCCCTTTAGATAATTCATCAAAAAATATGGTTTAGGTTTTCCCTTGGGGTGATGAAATCCCCAAGTAGGTCTCCTAAATGGAAATATTCAAGCTAGTGTTTTTGATCCCCAGTCTCACATGAAGCGCAAGGGGAGCATACACAAGCTAGCTCAACCTTGGGTTTTAAAATAAAAATAAATAAAATAGAAGGTGTTTTGATCTCTAGGCCCACAAGTAGTGCAAGGAGAGGGCATACACACCCACTTGCTTACACAAACACAACAAACAAGTTCATTGTCTCTTAAGAAATTAAAGTGTACAACTACTCTAGTGATAAAAAGAATACAACTTTAGAAAGTGTCTTGCACCAAATTATGTCAATAGTCTACAATTTCAATTCTTCTCCCAATGATCACCAAGCTACACCACTTAAATTAGTTTCCAAAATCACCAAAAAGTGAGATGAAAAATAAAACCAATTCTCATAAATAGAAGCACGAAAATAATATTCAGATGTGCTAAAAAAACTAGTGGATGCAATAAAATAAGTGATAGAATCATAGTAATATCAGTCGGATGTGTCATTTTACTTATCAAAAAGTGTTGATCTATCTATAAACCAGTAACCTACATATAGAGAATAGATGCACCAAATGAGTGATTAGATGCATAAACATGTTCCGATAATCAAAGAGAATCAACAAAGCCTTGTAAAAGTGAATGATTAGTCAAGTTTAGATATCTTGCAAAGGTTAGTTGTAAATCAAAAATCACCAAATCTCATAAAACACTATTCTACAAGTAAAAATAAGTAAAATTCAATAAATTATTCAATGTCATGTAGACAAAGTTCAGACACACTGAATAGAGTATCAGATGCATTAGTTTTCTAATCAGGAGCACTGATTCACCAAATTGATTTATCGAACAATAGTGCCAACATACCAAACAAAACTATCTTTTTACTAAATGAAATAATTTATATACACCTATACCTTTGAGAATAACCAATTCTTAAATGAAATAGTAAAATTCAAGGACATGGATCCCATTGGGCATGCCAAAATGTGAATAATATTGAATGTTGAAATTAAATGCAATAATATAATTTAATGTAAATACCTATTCCAATATTTAATAATCAACTTCAATAGAGAATGAGCACAATAAATAAAAATCAAAAGTAATAGTAAAACCATATTACCTTCAAAAAATGCCTCATCTTACTCCACTATATATGATATGTTGTAAATTAATTGATGTGGATTTCTCTTCAAACATAAGCATAACTTGTAGTAGAAAATCAAATTTAATATGATAGCTCAAACGTAAGATTGTGTATTTTTTGAGGGCTTGAATGATGTTAGATTTGAAGGACACATAATCTATTGAGAGTGG
Organism: Sequoiadendron giganteum; assembly: GCA_007115665.2. Taxonomy (NCBI): domain Eukaryota; kingdom Viridiplantae; phylum Streptophyta; class Pinopsida; order Cupressales; family Cupressaceae; genus Sequoiadendron; species Sequoiadendron giganteum. The sequence continues at coordinate 470,575,400 of CM021106.1, read as the reverse complement.
GGTGAATTAGTAGATCTAAACAATTCCAAAATTCTTAATTTATTCCATAGTTATTAGAATATCTGATTTTTCATAGAAAACTCCACATAAACAAACAAAATATAAAAGCATAAAGCACACAAGAGAACACCTAGTATACATGGAAATACCAAAATGGGAAAAAACCATGTTGAGAATAGTTGCTTGGATCTATTTCCCAAATCCAACTTCATAAATTATAAATATAATGAGCAATATTACAATATGAAGTAGGCACTAACCTATCAGAGACAACAATCCCCTTTTATATCTATAGGCACCAACCTACTAGAGACACCAATCCCCAAATGGAAAAATACAATAGGTAGAACACCAGTCCTACCATAATACAATGATAAAGCTTACAGATATTCAATACAACATATACATGTATCATAATCACTATTTTCACTCTTCCTTACTAAAAATGATCTTTTTATACTACTGCTCACCTTCTCTTCAATTTACACCCTTCAAACAAGTCTTCTTAATACCAGTGTAATTATGCTTCACACATTGTACTCAAATCACATCACATGCATCTAAACATTTGAAATATATACATGACATTACATTCATTCTTCCATCTCAACCATGGATCCACAAATAGCTAGGATGACATAGGGTGGACCTAAATTTAATTTACATGAAACGTGTAACACAATGGTCCAAAAATAAATTTTCTTGACACCATAATAACTTAATGGTGTGCGCTACCACAAGAATCTTAACCAAGTCCCATCTTAACATCACAAACAAGATTTGAATTATGCATGCTAATAGCCATTACCACACACACCTTAAAATCAAACAAGTTGATGATCCTTCTGTCACTTCAAATTCCTTGCACACTAAGCATAACTTTTGAAAACTCAAAAAACTAATAGAACTAGTGTAGACATACTCTCCTTTGAACCCACAAAGTGAGCTTGCATTTATGAAAGAAATGCTTACCACATTTGTATTGCCAAAGAAAACTCTTTATCTAGAAAATATCCTTGCATATACTTCAAGACCATCACAATCATAGTGACTTAATACTCTACATGGTATTATAAACATACAACAAACACCAAATTTTGGAAGGAAATCACTCCTCAAGACAACTTATGATGTATGTTACTTGATATAGGATCTTACTGATTAGACAACCTACACAACTTATAAGCAACATGCTTTCAAAACTTTAAGTCAAGGGTAATATAATGATAATTCTAGTACTCCTACAATATTTTTCATCTTTGACAACCTTTGAAAACATTCATCTTCATCAACGAAATGCCTTTGACATCAATGAAAACCTATTTCAACAATCCCCCCTTTTTCATTGATGGTGAACAATAAAATGCTAGGCCAACAAACTAACCTGCATCACATGAAGATGTTTACTCCCCCTTAGAATGATTTCTTCTTTGTATCATTTTTATTTTAGTTTCTCCCCCTTTGAAAGATGTAGCAATTTGAGTCCACTATTATTTCTAAGCAATTCAATATTTTGAGCTAATTGTCTCCCCCTTTGACATCAATGGAAAAGGGTCAACACTCTCTCCCAGCCTTTAGGCCATAGGAAAAAAACTTCAAATGTAGAGAAATGTGAAGGATTTCTCTAAAATTACCAAACTACAACACTTCTTTCTCCTCATTTCTTCATTTGTAGTTCTCTACACAATCCAAAAACTTGTTTCCTAGATAGAATCCTTGTGGGTCCACACATCACTACCTCTAACAATACTCTACAAGACCACTGAGCCTTCTTATGTTAGGGAGACCAAGCTCCCCCTCAAACTGTGCTTCCTCTTGATTTAAGAGGAGTAAGAAACAACTCCCAATTTTTTCCAAAGAAACTCAAATACCTCCTTAGGAAGTGGCTTTGTGAATATATATTCTACTTTCTCCTTTGTCTCAACATAATCCAACTTTACCTCCTTCTATGTAGCCTTCTCCCTCAAGAAATGATACTTGATTGCAATGTCTTATTTTCTTGAATGCATCACTAGATTCTTTGAAATGTTTATGGCACTATTTTTATCACAAAGAATAGAGATAGGTTCATCAAACTCAATATTCATTTCCTTCAAATTCTACCTCATCCAAAGCACTTGAGTGCATCATGATAATGCAACAATGTATTATGCTTCTACTATAGATAAGGAAACCGATTCTTGTTTCTTAATCAACCAGAACACCAAACTATCACCAAGAAATCATTTCCCTCCACTTGTGATCTTTTGATCATCAATGCATCCTAAATCTATTTCTATGTATACAACTAAAATGAAATTATTACTCTTTGAATACCACAGTCCAAAATACTTAGTAGCCTTCAAATAGCTAAATATCCTCTTCATTTATTTAACATGAGTGTCTTTAGGTGATTCCTGAAATCTAGCAACCATTGCAATTTTCTACATTATATTCAGTCTAGATTTTAACACATACAACAAACTGCTAATCATGAATCTATACATGGTTTGATCTATCAGAGTAGATTAATCATCCTTACTTAACTTGCATCCTATAACCATAGGTATTCCGGTTGATTTGCAATCTTTCATCCTGAACTTACTTAACATTTCCTTTATGTAGTTGTGTTGTGAAATAAAATTTCCTTTGTCTCATTATACAATTTGCAACCCAAGAAAGAAAGATACTTCTCCTATAATAAACATTTCAAATTCATTTTGCATTGCCTTCTAAAATTTCTTGCACATATCTTCACTATTGCCACCGAAAATGATATCATCTACATAGACAACAAATATCAGTAGTAGATCTCCTATTTTACACTGATTACAACATACACTTCCTCTCTTGAATCCTTTATGGTACAAGTATCTAACCAACCTTGAATACCAAGCTCTGAGAGCTTGTTTGAGTCCATACAAAGCCTTCTTCAATATGCAAACATAATCTAAATTGTTATAGAATTGAAACCCTTTAAGTTGTTTAATGTATACCTCTTCTTCTAGTTGACCGTTCAAGAATGTCGACTTCACATTCATCTGGTACACATTGAATTTATTGAATTCTGAAAGAGATAAAAACATCTTGATTGCTTCTAGTCTTGCTACCAGAGCAAAAAAAAATTCAAATTCTATGCCTTCAACTTAAGCATACCATTTACACACAAGTCTTGCCTTGTTCCAAATCACTTTACCTTGTTCATTTAGCTTGTTGTATAGGAGCGAATTCGCACCCCTTGCACAAATTCCCCTTATACACATCCTCACCTTAGAAAACCAATTCCCAAGGAAAAATTCCACATAAGCCCACTGCCTTCATTCCACTTGGAATTTGTTTTGGGTGTCGACAAAGGAATAACTATCAGGGACGCCTGCACAACATGCAAATGTTTGCACAATGCACTTACCTCCCTAGAAGATTCTCGTATCTAGAGCCTATAGAGGTATTACACTTCCCATTGGAAGTTGATTTGTAATTCCCTCTTCGACCAACCAACCTAAATATGGTCATTTCCTTCATCTCTTCTTCAAATTCATTCTCTCTCATTCCATTTCATCTCTTCACAAGATCTATGCATTAAATTCACAAGCTCTAAGCATTCAATCCATCACTCTCAAGAAGAACTTTTCACTCCATAGCAGCAACAACATCACTCCATCAACTCTGTAGAGCACATGTGGAACAAACACCATTACAACTGAGGCTTGATTCCTCTCATTTTCTCCCCATTGGCTAGTGAGCTCTTGGTGGAGGTGGTAAGCTTTCTACTCCTCTCCTCTATGATTTGGTTAGGTAGCATAACACTATTTTGTAGTTCTTTTGTGTTCTTTACTTCATTTCTTTCTTTATCATACTTTTCTCCATTATCATTATCTTGGATTTCCGTGGAGGTGGGAACACCAAAATGGGGATCTGACTAAGGCAGACCCCTATACGACCCCGCACCAATTTTCCTCTCTCTTGTATGCAGGTGGAAGTATTCTCTAAGATAGTTGGAAAATGAGAATCTTTGTGAGGTCATTCTTGTCATCCTCACTCTTGTGTATTTACTTTATCATATTCATGCATATTTTCCCTACATCATAGTGTTGTTTTGGCCCTTCGAAAGTAACTAGCTAGGCTACAAATCCATTTTCCTATGTTTAACCTTGTCTCTTTAGTCCTCTAGTCATATGGATGCCAGCACACCTAAGAGATGCCAATGCACCACACTATCATCCCAGAGCTGCACTTTCATCCTCGGGTAGAGAGCTCCCTAAGACATAGTGTTGACCCTGAAAACCAACTTGCCTAGCCCCATTACAAGTCTTGAGTCTACAAAGTGATTGAAGGACCTTATAGTCCTCATCATTCTTGTCCTACATTTCCTAACAATCCTTTAAGCTAAGGTAAGTTAGGAAAACCTTCTTCTCTCAACCCTTCATGACCTAGGGCCTTGACATGATTGGTCCCCCTCTCTTACATTTTTTGGTGAACCCAACATGAACCAACATCTGCTCATTTCTTGGTATTTGAGTTTTACCCTTGTACACTCTGATTGTTGTACCCCTAAGTGTTGTGAAGGTTTATGAGCATCACAACCCAATCCATGACCTCTAGGTATATTTTTACGAGAAGTGTACAACACCTTTCAATGGAGAAGATGAAGGTCACTTCTAGTTTCTCTACAGGCCTTTTTCTTTGGTCTTGTAGTTGGCCTTTCTACTTAAAAGCAAGTGTCATGGGGCGGGTCAAGATTCTTCGATGAAACTGACTATGTCCCTACTCCTCCTGTGTCTCCTACATCATCATCCATAGATGAATGTGAAGTTGTCCATATCCCTTTTGATTATGTCACTAGTCTTATCAAAGGGTTGGGTGCTTTGGAGAATCACCTAGAGAAAAACCCGAAGTTGGCTAGGGCCACTAAGGTTATCAGAGAAATAAAATATATGGTAGGAAAAGACCGAATAAACTTAGTACTCCTAGCTAGTCTCACTAGTCTGACCGAAGCATGCACCCCTTCGAACCATAGTAACATTATACAAGGTGGCCCATTCGAAGAACATGAGAGACAGTTAGGAGTGTTGATGCCTCCTACATCTATGTACATGGATGACACGGTCCCTTCAATCAATATCCCCATTGCTTTCAAAATCTCTGAAACTGTCAAAGTAAACAAAAGGCCTATGGGTTTTCACTTCACCCCCTGTCATCTGAAGTACTGGAGGATTTGGCAAGATGATTGGTGGAGGCTTTTGTGGTGGTAGTAGCTTCAATGGTGGAAGTGGCACTGGTGGAAGTGGTTCTAGTGGAGGTAGCTCTGGTGGAGGTTAGGCTGGTGGTGGTGGCTCTAGTGGTAGTCACGGTGTTGGTTCTAGAGGTGGCTCTGATGGCAGTTCCACTAGTCCTATATCTTCTAACAACTCGATTTTGAACACTCTTCTTCATAATATGGATAAGATGCAAAACTAGTTGGTGAATCTCTCCCAAGCTTCTTCCCAACCTATCTTCCATCCCTTCTTCTGACATATCCCATTGTGATGGAAATTCTAAACACTCCTTTCCCACAAAGGGATGGAGATTACTAAGTTTGAGAAATACGATAGCAAAAGGGAACCACAAATGCATGTGTTCACCTTTAATTCCTTATGTGTAGACTTCTTCCATCATGATGCATTGATGGCAAAACTATTCCCCAGATCTCTCAAGGATACAACACTTGAGTGGTACTTTTCCTTGCCTGATAATTCCATCTTCACATTTTACTAGCTTGTGAACCAGTTTATACGATAGGTCCAAGTCAACATCGGACCTAAGATGACCTTCTCTGATCTTGTTTGATGTAAACAAGGAGATAATGAGAATATTACTGATTTTATAACATGATATCAAGCACTGTTTTCAAAAATATCATACCCACTACCTGATTCTAATGTGTAGAAGGTATTCATAGGGAACTTACAGAGGCCTTGGCACAAGAATTTTTCCCTTATGAAATACCCTTCTTTTGTGCATTTGTGTGCATCCCTACAGGAGTATTAGCAAACAATGCTTCAGTTCAAGGGACCTTTCTTATGCTCCCATCCTAAAGGGAAGTCCATTGTGTTGATCTCTAGAAAGGGAAAATTTGTTGCAAATGTAGTAGCCACTATGGATGACAACGGCCTCAAATGCAACTAAAATTTCATAAAGTTATTAGAATCTTATTCCTCCATCTTGCAAAATTTGTTGAAGGATAGGATCGTAACCTTGCCAAACCCTAAACTCGTTAAGAAACCTTACCCTAGCTAGTATGATGTTAATACCTATTGTCAATACCATTGAGTTAATGGACATGATACTGAACATTGCATGTGCCTACATCATGAGATATAGGATCCCATCAAGGATGGTACTATTCATCTCGATGGAAGCAAACCAAACATAAACAAATTGGTGGTGAAAGCTAATAGTGAATTGCAGATATACACGGACCCGTTTTCGTCGCATTCTGCTAACTTGATTATTGATCCCTTTCATTTTGTTACTTAGCCTAAAGAATATGTTAACATGGTTGTAGTTACTCCTTCTCCACGTCTTGTGATCAGTTCGTCAGATGTAACATTTACTTCACAACATTTATTACTGAACAACAAACCTTCCCCACTTTACATTCCCGCTCACCTCAATGGAAACATTGTGACAAGGGTCTTAGTCGACCCCATGAGTAGAGTGAATGTCATCACAAAAGAGACTTTATTATTGAACTCCTTGCAAAGGGAGGAATGTGAAAAAAAAAATTCCATCATCCATACACATGATGGCCTTGTTCTCAAACCATATGGATCAATAACTTTGTCCATTCTAGTTGGACCTAGGAATATAGACACAATTTTTGTTGTTAATACTGAGTTATACCTATTCAAGGTGAAGTTGGGTATACCTTGGCTAGCTTCCATGCATGGGATCGCCTATGTTATTTACAAATGTTTAAAGTTATCCCACAAAGGTGTTGTACATGTGGTACATGACACTGGCTATCAACCTTTGGTATCTCGTAGGGGATATTCATTGGATCACTTTTGGCCCACCCCAGTTGGTCTACTTCCTCCAAGAATGGACCTACTTTATAATAATTACATAAAGTATAAAAATGGGGGTGAGGAACAACCAAAACTGACCCTTCCCATAGCATAGTAGCCAACTACCTCCTCTTCCCGAAAGGGAAAGGAGAATCTTGCCCCTTCTCAGGTTGCCTCATCCATTCCCCTTTCTTGGGAGGAGTATTTGATGAGTAGGCATGCTATTTATCCATTGATGCTGATGGTTCCTACTTGGCGTAGACCCAAGATTAGGATATCGGATCTTCCTACTAAACCATTTGGACCTTGGTACTACTTGTACGATAGGAAGAAAGACCCTTGTGGGGAATCCTATATGACTTGACCTCCACGGCCTCCTACCGCCTCTTCTTCTAAAGCAGTGAACGGGAAAAGGCTCATTGTCGAGGCATTAGAGCTGACTCCCCCCACTATTTTTGAACCTGTGTCTCCTTCTCCCATTCAAGAATCTATCCCTCTGCTAGAAATAGTTGTGGAGGACACTCCCATGGATAAGAAAGATCCTTCCATTCCTTCACAACCTTCGGCCTCTAGTTCAAAGAGTCATAGAAACCACCTTGCACACGAGCATAAGCACCAACAAAAGGACACCTTGGTTGAGTAGGTCACCTTATAGAGGAAGAGGAGATGACCATCCCTATATCAGGACCTCCTGCCACATCCTCCTCTCTCCTCCCCTATTTTTTCATTCAAACCACATCTATATCGCTTTCGGCTTCCGCTACGAGTGCAAATGTGCCCAACCCCAGAAAGGAGTAGATGGTCATTACTCCTTTAGTGGAGCTTCCTTTGTTGACATCCGTTCTGGATGTCCCATATTTCCTAAAGCCCATAGATATGATTAACACCTTGGCCATATCTACTGTTGTTCTTTCATCCTCTTCCTATGCCCTTCTTGCCTAATCTTTGGGGAGTTCTCCTTCCCTGACGAAGAAGAAGGTAGAGAGTGGTCCTTACATCAATGGAGGACGTAGGAGGAGCCCACCTTCTCCAAAAGGTGGCCTCATGTTGTCTTGTTTTATCCTAGTAACGTAACCAATCTTAGCTTCTCCTCAGTTCGCCATCTCTCTCAAATTGTTTGGTGAGCTTAGTGCTGAACCTCAGGAAAAACCTCCTCCATCCATCAAGGTGAAACATGGCACTCATGTTAAGGGCATGTTTAACTTGGTGGATGAAGTTTTGACCTTATCAGTGATCTTCGCAAAGTCATTGACCTTAGCTCCAAAAGAGTTGATTGGAGGAGGCCTTGTAGGTATTTATTCCTTAGCCTTTGTTGCAGGAGGGTCAAAATCTCCTACCCTTAACATTCCACCACTGTAGATTCATCCTCCTTCCCCCTACGATGATCTAGAGTGGGAAACGGATGACCTCTTGGTCGATCAATATTAGGGGGAGGCCTCTTCTTTATCTTTAGATTAGGTGTGTGTATGTGTTGTGATGTGTTTCTCTCGTAATTGTGCTATGTGTTCCTAGATGACCCTCATCACCCCTATTGGTGCTTGGATACGGGCGTGGTGTTTTTTTTATAAACCTTCTTCTATTTTTATCATCATTCTTCCATGTTTGTGTTTGACTTTCAGAAAATTGGGGATGATGAGCTTTGGGGGCATTTAGGCCTCCCTTCCATGTTGACCCAACTTTTTATTTTTACTTTGTCTTCTCATGCATTCTTCACATGGCCTATTATAGTAGGGGGTTGATGAAAGTTCATTTATATACTATTATTATACTTATATATATATTTATGAGCAGTTCTAGCCCCAAAATATTAGACTACCCATGTGCCATTTGTTTGTCTTCTCTTTCCTTTTTTTCCTTTCCTTTATCTTTTTGTATTCTTTTCTTGATTTGTCCCTCTCATGTGTGACAATTCCATCTCTACATCACTTTGATCTTCAAAAAAGACATTTGTTGCCAACAAACCTTTTCTCAAGAATCTTCACACACTTCTTTGTAAGAATTGCATTCTCAACTTGAAACCCTAATGGAACATGTTTCATTTATCATTGGTTCGTAAAGAAATAACTTGAGAACCTTCCTCCAAAGTGGGAACAACTTCGATCTTCCCCTTGTGTGGGGGCATATTCTTCCTTTTGAATTCATTGATGGTGAATTGATTCGAGAAAGAAAACACCAAAATTCGAACAACGCATCCCTTGAGTGGACCCCTTGTTGTCTTGAAGGGTTCCTGAGGTATCCCCCTTTGAAATTTTCTCCTTCAAATAAAATCATTTGCATCTAGCTTGGGGAAGCCTGACTAGACCTCACTTTTCAAACAATTCATCCCTTGAGTGGACCCCTCCTCCTTTTGAATGTTTCCCGAGGGATCCCTTTGAAAGTTTTTTGACTTGTTGACGCTTTGTGTGACTATCTGCTTACTTTCCTATGTTTCCACTTCCTGACATGTTATATTTGTGGGTAAACATGTCGCTTTACGAGTGCACTCGTGAATCCACTTTTCGACGTTGTAGAGTCCACTTTCTTGGGTTTCCTCCATGCAAGATATCTTAGGGGACACCTTCCTTGCTGGTCTACGGGCCTATAAGACACTTACTTCTTGGGTCTTCCTTCATGCGAGAGATATTTGGGGTTGCCTCCTTGCAAGTCTGCAGGCCTATAAGACTTTCATTCTTCAGCTTCATAGTTATGCGGGGCTGTGAAGTCCTTTTCTTGTCCTGCACTCTCGGATTCGCCAAATCATGGTCTACTTCATTGACGGTTCAGGTGTACATTTCCAACTCTATTACTTCTTTGATATACTTTATTGAAGCACTCATCAATATTTGTGCTCGCTAAAGTGGGGGAAAATTGTATAGGAGTGAATTTGCAACCCTTGCGCAAATTCCCCTTTTACACATCCTCACCTTAGAAAACCAAATCCGAAGGTGAAATTCCACATAAGCCCATTGCCTTCATTCCACATGGCGTCTGTTTTGTGTGTCAATAGAGGAATAAATATCAGCAACACTTGCGCAATGTGCAGATGTCCGTGTGGTGCACTTGCATCCCTAGCAGATTCCCATGTTTGGAGTCTACAAAGGCATTACACTTCCCATTGGAATTTGATTTGTAATTCCTTCTTTGACCAACTAACCCGAATATGGTTGTTTCCTTCATTTCTCCTTCAAATTCAACACTCTCATTCCATTTCATCTCTTCACAAGCTCTAAACATTGAATTCACAAGATCTAAGCATTCAATCCATCACTCTCAAGAAACACTTTGTACTCCATAACAACAACAACAACAACACTCCATCAACTCCGTAGAGAACATGTGGAACAAACACCATTGCAGCAGAGGCTTGAGTCCTCTCATTTTCTCCCTCATTGGCTAGTGATCTCTTGGTGGAGGTGGTAAGATTTCTACTCCTTTCCTATATGATTTGGTTTGGTAGCATAACACTATTTTGTAGTGCTTTTGTGTTCTTTACTTTATTTCTTGTTTTATCATACTTTTATACATTATTGTTATCTTGGTTGTCTGTGGAGGTGGGGACACCAAAATAAGGGTCTGATTGAGGTAGGCCCCTATACAAGCCCCAACAATTTTCCCCTCTCTTGTGTGCAGGTGGAATTATTCTTGGAGCTAGCTGGCGAATGAGCACCTTTGTGAGGTCATTCTTGTCATCCTCACTCTTGTGTATTTACTTTATCATATTCGTGCATAGTTTTCTAATTTCATAGTGTTGTTTTGGCCCTTTGAAAGTAACTGACTAGGATGCAAGTCTATTTTCCTATGTTTAACCTTGTCTCTTTAGTTCGGTCATACAGACACCAACGCACTTGAGAGAAGCCAATGCATCGTGTTGTTGTCTAAGAGTTGTTATTTCATCCTCAAGCAGATAGCTCCCTGAGACATAGTTTTGACCCTGAAAACTAACTTGCCTAGCCCTCTTTCAAGCCTCAGGTCTACAAATTGATTGAAAGACCTTATAGTCCTCATTATTCTTGTCCCTCATTTCCTAACACTCCTTTAAGTTGAGGTAAGTTAGGGCAGCCTTCTGCTCTTGGCCCTTCGTGACCTAGGGCCTTGACGTGGTTGGTCCCCCTCTCTTACACTTGTTTTTGAAAATCCACTTAGTTCCAATCACATTCTTGTCTTTAGCTTTTGGGACAAGTTTCCAATTTTCATTCTTCATGATCTGATTTTGTTCTTCCTCCATCACTTCTATCTAGCCTTTCTCTTTGCTTGCTTCTTTGTATGACTTAGGCTCTATCTTTGACATTGATACAAAGTGTACTTGCTCACTTACTCTCTCAAGTCTCTTCCAGGTCTAAAGTTGACTATTTTTATCTCTTATGATTTTGTCTTCAAATTTATTTATTTTAGCATAATTTGTTGGTGTTTTTCTAACAACTTCTTTTGAATCTTCAATGTTATTGTGAATTGGTTATTCATCATCTTCCACTTCTAGAATACTAGTGGACTAAATAGTTTCATAAACTCTCACATTTTCACTTTCCACTATACTTTTAAATATTTTGTTATAATATCTATAAGTGTTCCTTCTTAATAATAACCAAGAAATATGCTTTCATCAAATCTAGAATCAAACTTACCCAAATTTTATTCATCTCTCTTAATGTAGCACTTGCTTCCAAAAAAATTTGAGGTCTCTAACTAATGTTGATCTTCCTCTCCATAACTCATTTGGTGTCTTGTTAGTCTTACGTCTGATCTAAAATTTATTAAAAATATGTATAGTAGTCTATGTAGCTTCACTCCAATACATATCTGGTAGATTTTATTGACATAGAATAGTTCTTTCCATCTCTAGCAAATTTTGGTTCTTTCTTTTTGTAACTCCATTTTTCTATAGAGTTCTAGGGGCATAGAACTAGCTTTGGATCCCATGCTTTTCACATAATTTTTCATACTTCTCATAAGTGAATTCTCCACCTCTGTCAAATATTTAAAACCTCGATTGTCCTTCTAGTTTCATTTTCTACTAATGCCTCGAATTCCTTAAACTTCTCAAATGCTTCTGACATCTCCTTAAAAAATGTTGTCCAAGTCATCCTAGTGTAATCATCAATGAACATCATGAAATACATGTATCCTTGTAGAATTTTAGTCCTCATAAGTCCACACAGATCTGTATGAACCAGATCTAACGATTTTGATGTGGAATACTCCTTAGCAAAATATTTTCTTCTTGTATGCTTTCCTTCATGACATGGCATGTAGTTGGTTGATTGAGGCTTCTTAATATTTGGCATATCTTTGATTAGACCTCTTGAGCTAATATTTACAATATCATCAAATTTTATATCTCCTAACCTTTTGTTCCAAATCCAACTTTCTTTACTTTGCACAATGAGACAAATCTAACCATTCAACTCGCTAGGATGATAAATATCATTATTTTTCCTACTTCCTTCCACAATTATTTTGTTAGTGCTTGATTCCTTGATTTCACAACCTTCAACTCTAAAATATAGCTTATAGCATTTATTGGACATCTTGTTGAAACCTTACAAATTATTCTTTAAACCTTCAACATACAAAAAATCATATGTCTTTGTTCTACCACCTTCAAGAGTTAAAGTACTCTTAGCATAAATTTTGGCAATTAAATTATTTCTAAGAGTAACAAAACCACCTTCAAATTTCTTAAAATTCATGAAATTAATTTTTATCTCCAATCATGTGGCTTGAGAAACCATTATCTATGATCCACAAGTTGTTCTCCTTCTAAGCATGTAGTGCAGTTTGAGCAATGGTTGACACTTTTGACTTCCTCTCTTCAGGAACCTTCTTCCAAACCTTTTCTAATTCATGATTTCTTCTTTCTAGTGGTGGAGGACTCAAAAAAATTCTTTTACAATTCCTTGAAATGTGTCTAAAGTTGTTGCACTTGTAGAAAATGATATCAAAATTATATAGAGGTGTAAATGCATTGTTGCTAAAAAATATATTTCTTATTACTAGAGCTCTTCTACAGTCCACAACTTTACGACCAAAATTATTACAATTGAAAAAATAACCAAAGAAAGGATAATTGAACCTAGTATTGTATCCATGTCTTTTGGATATTCTTCTTTTATTCTACACTTGAATCAAGCCATCATTATATGTCATTATTTCATCACTAGCCATGGTTCTTTCAAATTTTGAACTTCTAGAGACTGTCACTTCTAGACTTGCTTTAGCAATCTTCCAAGACTGTTTTGTCACCTTCTCCTTCAAATCATCAAAACCTATTTTGGTTTTGACATGTAGATCTCTCTGACTTCCTAAAATATGATCTAAGGATTTAATACTCTTACCAAACTTCATCTGCAACTATTGATTCACTTTCATAAGCTCTTCTCTTACTGACACAATTTTTTCTTCCACATATAGTGTAGAAAAAAGTAACCCTTTTTCACACTTAATCTGGGAATAATTAATACTAAAATTAACTTAATTATGCCTTGATCTAGTGTTGTAATGTGTTTTACACATTCACACTAAGTCTAGGACCCTTTTAACTAAAATGAAACTAATTGTGCCTTATTTAGGGTGTTGTAAAGTGTTTTCTTACACTTTACACTAATCTATGGCTTCATTAATTAATTGATGTTAATTAGAGCTTAATTGGTCCCTTTAATTCAAATCCAAGCCTTATTAATTACATTTTCCAAAGGATCTATCCTGACACCCATTAATGATATTGAATAGCATTTACATTGGTAAAGTTGGAGTCCTAAAAAACTATGCTAGGACGCATTCACCAATTTGTGTGAATGGGTCCTCCTAACCTAAGACACCCCTTTTTTGGCATATTTAAGGTGGTTTTTTAATGTTATTTCACCTCCTCGAAGCTTGGTCCTAGGAAATTGTGCTAGGACCCATTCTCCACTTTGGGAAAATGGGTCCTCCTCACCTAGGACACCCCTTTTTGAACTTATTTGTGGCGGGATTTTAATGATTTTCAATCTTAGATCTGATGTTGGCTTGTGTTATTTGAATATCAGGGTTAAATCTCAAGTTATGTATAAATATAACATTATTTTGAATAACTTTTAACTATAAAAGATAAAAAATCTGAGTCTAAAGAAATTTCATGAGATCAAGCATTTATATTCAATAAGCAAGAAAGAGTGAAGTTTTGGAGCATCATTACAAGACTTCAAGCTCATTTTGTGTCAAATATCAAGCATTCTTGAAGGATTGATGATAAATGCCTATGGAGAATCATGAGGGATTATAGGTGTTGGGAGATGAACAAGACATATGACCAAGCCTAATGACTTATTTCCTAAGTGATTTCATCTTCTATGATCATCTTACTTGCAGCATAAAGAGAGGTATATTCAAATTTTTGATTTATTGAGAGGATTTGGGATCTTCTATAGAAGGTCACTTTCATTATTCATGTTTCATTTTAGGGCTCTATTCTAACACAATTGAATAGGATTACCTTTAAATTATTAGGGATATTAATCTTAGACACACTTAAGGTTAGGATTGCACACACATTACTTATTTCAAACTCTTATTCATTATCAAAGTTTAATTACCAACAAGGGGTTTGACTGAGGCAAACCCCTATCCACTAACAAGCTTCAAAATTTATCTTGCAAATTATTAGCAGATCCGGATCCGAAAGTAGTAGTTTCAAGTTGCGGGAAAGGAGTGTAGACTTGAAAGTTGAAGATTAGATTCAAATTTTTCCAAAATTTCTTAGCAAGACCCATTTGACTTAGGTGGTGAATGAATCCTATTACACTATGCAAGCTTCCTTTCCAGATTTAGGGCTCTTCGAATAGATACACTAGGACCCATTCACCCAAGGTGGTGAATGAGTCCCTATTAGGGTTTTAGAACAACAAGATTTGATCAGGTGCACAATATTCCCTAATCTTTTTTTTCCTAGAAAAGTTACCGTTTCTTTATTTTTTGTGTTAGATTCATGTATTGCATGTTATAGACCTAAAATTAGGGTTAATTTTCTTGTTCAAATTCTTCTCCTCAAATTGTGATTTACCTCACCGCCCCCTCCTTGTAAAAAGGAAAGATTGCAAGATCCCTAAGTCTTGACTTAACTCACCTTCTTAGGTTGATAGTTACTTCAAGGTTTTTGGATCTCATTTCTTCAATGAAACCATAGTGAAAAAGAGGGTAAGAGATCATAGCCACCTTTTTTTATGTTTCATTTTGGTGAACCTGGTCCCTTTGAACATCTTAATTTCTGATTAAAATTATATTCAAACCCTAGATCCTAGTTTGTATCAAGTTTTCACTACTTGCATTACATTTAGGGTTCATTCCTTTTGCATTAGTGAACATTGCATTTAAGATAAATTTGCATTTTTGCATTGCTTATATTGATTAAAAATCAGAAAACATGCCTTAGATATGATTTAGTTTTGCATTTTGTTATATTAAAATCATCATTCAAACATTTAGATTCAAATTGCATACTACATTTAGTCACCATATTCAACATTTAACTTTAGTAAAAATTGCTTTTAGAGACTTGATATCTAGGCAATCTGTTACAAAATTAACTGTTACAGAAATGAGATAGTAGATACATAGGATAAACTCATAAAAAAAAAAACTCAAACTCAGAAAACCCTAAACTAAGACCCATTCACCTTAAGGTGGCGAATAAGTCATTATACACACTAATCAACAAATTTTTTCAGTGTTTTATCTACATTCCTATTCTCTGTAAAACCCTAGACAGGAACCCATTTGCCTTAGGTGATGAATGAGTCCCTATAGACCTTGTGATAGAAATTTTTTTGAGTGAATTTAAATCTCTAATAAGCATTTTTGTTTCTATTTTGAGATCTAAGAAGTAGTCGTCTGAAATAGATTGTCTTTACATTCAATTTCTTGTTTATTTAAATAGATTTGGAAACATTGGGAAAATAATTTCTTGTATACTTCAGTTAAAGGCAACATTAAAATTCTAAATTTTTAGTATTATTACATCAATAGATAAGTTATTTTATATTTTCAATCATTAGAAAATAAAAGAAAAAAGACAAAAACATCAAACAAGACCCTTAGGGAAAGCATAGTTATTTGATTATGTCAAATCTTTTTTTCAAAGTTAACCTATCCCTAAAGCCTTTTAGTAGTGATGACTCTGACATGTTAGATTAATCCCTTGAGGACTTCATCTCACAAGTTTCATCTACTAAGTCTTGTTATGATAAACAAAAACACAAAGACGTTAAGTCAATCACACCACAACTTATAATTTACTCTCCTTCGCAAAAACCTCAAGTTCAAAAAAAACCCATGCTTATCCTTGAACCACTGACACATAAGACTTCACTTGATGATGGTAATGTTTCACAAAGAATAGGTTATAATACTATTGTGCATACCTACAATATAAGGAATAATAGGCAACAACAAATAACTCATGTCTCATTATCGTTTCCTAACCCTATCTTGCCTAGTGCTCCTCATTTACCCATGAACAATGGAAAGGAATATAATCATGTTGAGAAACTTAAGAATACTCCTGCTAAGATATCCTTTTGGTATCTTATTCAAACCTCACCTAATTATCATAGTATGCTTCAAACAATCTTACAATAAGTTATGATTCCTCCTAATACTAGTTCAAACAATGTGGCAACACTACTCCAAGGAATGAATGAGACAAACTTAGATATCATTTTTCACCAAAGAGAGTTGCCTTAGAAATTTATAAGATACATGAAGCCTTCAATATAATAGTCCATGTTAATCGTATCGTGATAAAGAAAACCCTTGTTGACAATGGTTCAGCCTTGAATGTGCATACTATGAGCCTTTTGGAAAATATTGACATGAATAGAAGTGACATTAAACTTGATTCCTTATCTATCTGTGGATTTGATAATATAGGTAAACAACCGCTCGGAGTCATCACATTACCTATTAAAGTTGGGAAGGTAACATTACAAACTTTGGTCCACATTATGCCTAACAATCTTTCTTACAATATTCTCTTAGGAAGACCTTGGATTCGTGAAATGTATGAAGTTACTTATACTTTGCATCTTGTAATGAATTATGTCTATCAGAACAAGGTTTACATGCTAAAAGCTAATCCTGGACCTGAAAGTTGCTTGATTATTGAGAGAGAAGGACAAGATCCTTTGGAAGCACTAGAATCAGCTAAAAAAAGGAAGTTATGAAGGAAGAATAACATGAGAAAAAGATTAATGAACTTACTAGTTTGTTAGAAGATTATTTGGGTTCCTTAGATTTCACACCAACATTCATGGGAGAATGCAAAATTACGACAGAAAAAACTGAAAAGAAAAATCAACCAATGGTAATGTCAACATAGAATTCGAAGGACATTTCACAAGCATCTACCTCATTTACTCTAGAAGAAGAAAATATATATACAACAAATTTTAATGAGATAAACTACTGCCAACAACCACCAAACCCAAAAGAGATTAAAATAATTTATGGGAGAGGTTATGAGCTCATAAAACAACTTGGTTATAGTGGAAAAGGATGTGGAAGGAAATAACAAGGCATTTGTATTCCTATAGAGCCTAACACACAAGAAACAAAAAATGGTTTGGTGTATTTCCCTTCTAAAATAATGCAAACAATGAAAAGACCCTCACTCAACATCAACACTATCATATGTAATCCTAATAAACCAACTCTCACCTTGAATCATCTTGAGTTGATTGATACAACTTGTGATGAATCCTTGGAATACTTTGAGGATGATGAAGACTTGAAAGAAATGTTAGGAGTTTATGACAAGTCATTTAATCCTCCTAAAAATAAATTGGTTACATGTGCTATAGTTAGCACTAAACAAGTAGATGAAGAAAAGTAAATTAATGAAAGTGACAAGGACAAATACAAATATAATCTTGAAAGTTTGAAAAAAAATGCACTTCCTTTGGGAGATACAATCAACATACCAATGGATAAAAATAATGAAGAAAAAGTAATTCAAATAGGAAAGTGCCTTGATGAAGATGAACAAGAAGACCATGCAACCTTACTGCATGAATTTTCTGAACTCTTCACTTGGAATTATTCAGACATGCCAAGAATTGATGATAAGATAGTGACACACAATATAGTTCTTGCAAAAGATGCTAAACTAGTACGACAAAAAATATGAAAGATGAATCCTAAGATAGTTTTATTGGTTAAGGCTAAAATTGAGAAACTCCTTGAAGTCAATTTTATCCGACTAATTGACTATTCTCCTTGGGTCTTAAACATTGTTGTAGTTGTGAAACCTGATAATATTATTCAAATGTGTATAGACTTTCGTGATTTGAATAAAGCATCTTTAAAAGATGACTTTCCCCTTCCTAATATTGACATGATAGTAGACTCGACTAAAAGACATGTTATTTTGTCATTTATGGATGGATTTTCGAGATATAACCAAATCTTTATCAACCCTCAAGATCAATACAAGACAACATTTGCAATAGCTTGGGGAGAATTTTGTTGGGTAGTTATGCCTTTTGGATTAAAGAACACAAACGCAACATATCAAAGAGCTATGACATTGATATTTCACGATTACATACATAAGATTTTGGATGATTATGTCAATTATATTCTAGCCAAATATATAACTCGACAAGACAATGTGAATATCCTTCAAAAAACCTTTGAGCGAATGTGAAAATATAACATGAGGCTGAACCCAAAAAAGTGTCTTTGGTGTAGATAGTGGATTTTTTTTAGGTGTTATAGTATCTCATAGAGACATTGAGGTGGACATGAAGAAAATTGATGCTATCATTAACATACCACCTCCTAGAAATATTTTTCAACTATGCACTTTACAATGAATAATTCAAGCTATTCGCCATTTTGTAGCATCCTTAGTGGATCAAACGCTACCCTTTACACAACTCCTAAAGAAAGAGGTTTAGTTTATTGGAATGGGGATTTTAAGTAGTCTTTTGACAGTTTAAAATATTAGCTCGCTACTCCATCTTTTTTACAGGCCTCTATGCAAAATAAACCGTTTATCCTTTATACAGTAGCATCAACCCATGCTCTTGCAACATTGTTGGCTCAACAAGATGACAACAGTAAAGAACATTTTTTTATTACATTAGTTGAACTCTTATTGATTATGAGACATGATATATGATGATAGAAAAACAATTTTTGTCTCTCATGTTTTCTACTAGTAAATTGAGACATTATTTACTAAACGTTGGAATCCATGTCATGAAAAAGTTTGATCCTTTAAAACACCTTTTCGCTAAAACAAATTTATCAAGACACTTAGCTAAGGGTTATGTTGTTAATTGAGTTTGATCTTAATTTTTTCTCTCAAAAGGAAATTAAAGGACAATCATTGACTGACCAATTAGTCGATGCTCCCTCTCCCCTAGTGTTACCTAATATCGACCCATTCCCTAATGAGAATGTGTTGACTATTCAAAAAGACAAAGAAACATGGGAATTATGCTTTGATGGTTCTAAGTGTTGAACTGGATTCAAAGTAGGATTTATATTAATTCCTCCTTCAGGTAAGATTATTTCCTTATCTTTCAATTTAAACTTCCTATGCACAAATAATACTACTTTGTATGAAGCTTTAATAGCTGGTATACGTGTCGTGTTAGCGTTAAATATCAAACACATTTCTATATTTGGTGATTCACTCTTAATTATTAAACATATAAATGGTTCATATCAAGCAAAACATGATAAGCTCATTTGATATAGGGACCTCATGATGATATTATTAGACAAATTTGAATCATATAGGATTGACAACATACCATGAAAGGATAATCAACATGCGGATGCAATGGCAAGTGTCACTTCCCTTGTATCTCTCAGAGATACTCTCGTTGATTTCAAATTTAAAGTTCAAATGATCCCTAAAACATTGATAGAAGATAAAAACAAAGAAGTGTTATCGACCGATATTGACAACTCTAGTCAATGGTATACGACGATATTCAAATATTTAAAAGATGGTACCTTTGTTGAGCCTACAACTAGGAACACTTGAGCTCATCTTCGGAAGCGTACATCTAAGTATACAATCCTTATAGAGATTTTATATAGAAGATCATTTAATGACCTTTTACTTAGATATCTTAAACAGTTTGAAATCCCTATAGCACTTGAAGAAGCTCGCTCAGGTGCTTGTGGGGGGAATTTTGGAGGAAGATCATTAGTTCAAAATTGGTTTGTATAGGATATAATTGGAGACACTTGAAACAAGATTTTTTTGAGTATGTGAAGAAATTCCATAAATTTCAAGAACATAACAATTTGATTCATGCTCCTGCCTCCGAACTTCATGCTCAAGTTCCTATTTGGCAATTTTAAGTCTAGGGTTTGGACCTTATTGGGAAGATATCACCACCTTCTTCCGTTGGGCATACATTTATCATTACCACAAATGACTACTTCATGAAATAGGTAGAAGCTATCCCTCTTCATTCCATGATAGATGATGCAATATTTGATTTCATATTGGAACATATTATTGCTCACTTTGGTCTCCCTTCCGTATTAGTTTCAGATAATGGAACTCCATTTAAGAACAATGAAGTGAATAATTTTTTTCAAACATTCAATATTCAACATCATTTTTCAACACAATATTATCCACAATCAAATGGACAAGTGAAATCGATTAACAAGACTATTGAAGAAATTCTATGAAGAAACATTAAGTAAACATATTAAATATTGGCATACTCAACTAACTTATGCATTATGGGCTTACTGTACGAGCGTTAGAACATCTATTGGAAACACTCCTTATAACATAGTTTATGGTGTTGAAGCAATAATTCCCTTAGAGTTAGAAATTCCTTCCTTGAGAATTGCTCTTAAAGGGCTCATTGATGATACTACTTACAAAGAGCAATGATTGCATCAGCTTGAAATGTTGGATGAACAATGTATAAACACTCTCAAACATCTGCAAACTTATTCCAAGAAAAGATAATGTAATTATAATGATAGTGTCATCCCTCATGAATTTAATAAAGGTGACCTATTTTTATATGAAAATCAACATAATTTCAATGTTCCCTTGAATGAAAAAGGAAAATTCAGCCCTAATTGGTTAGGACCTTATTTTATCAAGGAAAACTATGGGTCTAGAGCCTACACATTAATGGAAATATATGGTACACCTCTAAAAGAAACTATAAATGTCACACACTTGCATCAGTATCACATATAACATTCTCTCTTTTGAATATTGTGTTAGAGAAGTGTTGTTAGATTAAGTGGATAGTTTCTATTTTATCTCAGATTTCTTCCTTCTTTGACACATAATAGCAAAATGTGTCAGAGTCTTGGGCAATTTTTTAAATGATTTGAATAATTACTTTATTTTCCATTCTATTCAAAATCTTGTGTGTGTTACATTAATTTAAATCCTTATATGCATTTAGTTTCATTACATAATAAGTGTATTTAAGTTAACATAGCATACTTAATCAAAATATAGCATCTAACATAACTACAAATGATTTAACTAGATCACATAAGACATTAAATCATGGTGATATTTATTAGATATTCTTATAAAGGATATTTGATAAATCACATTGAAATTTAATTCAACACAAGAACATAAAAGCATAAATATCAATACTCATATATATATATATATATATATATATATCATCATCATCAATAGTTTAAGTAAATATGCATCACTAAATACAATGCTAATAAGTTATGTGACTGCTAGACCCCTTAGGGGCTAGTGACCTTCGTGGTCATCACGATACAATCTAGTATGTGATCACGACCTACTCAAGTTTAGTTGTAGGCCCTTCAATAATCTATATGCTCTAGCTTCCCATATGAGTGCCTCAATGCACTCTCGATCTATCTGCTCTCTAGCTATCTATACCCTAGCAAGCTCCTCACATAGCCTCGAGATATCTACTTGTAGGTCACTCTCTATCCTTCTATCAATATAACCTCGAGAGGCTAGGATTTCTCTGCTTGAAACTAGTTGGCATGACTAGTGGCTCTCTCGCATGCTATGCCTATTCTTGCTACAGACTCAACGAGCTCCACATGTTTCCTTGTAGAAGGTGGGGGCATGTGCTCTAAGATTGTATTATCCTTTGTTGAAAAAAAAGGTGCTATCTCAATGATCGCTCACTGATAGAGCTTGTTCCACTCTCACATGGATCCTACAAGATAGAAATCATAAGAATATCAGTAAACACCATAATCATACATAAAGCATATGTGTAAAAGATACATGCATAAGGAAATAAAATAAATATAAAATCATCTCTTGGATTCCCAGTCTACCAGTTAGGGTATGACCATAAAATGGTGGTCCCCCTCTGTGTTGGGGGTATGGGTGGCCTATTGCTATAGGCCTCCCCATGCCCATGTGTGTTGATCTTTGGCTTGGCTATGGCATGTGATCTAGTCAATCTGGTAGGTGTTGTCTCTCCCCTATCGGGGGCAATTGGATCCTCTCGGCCTCATCGATATCCTCACTCATAGACTGAGTCTCCTCCTCCTCATCGTCATCCTCATTTGAGCTTAGAAAGCTATCGGGCATGGTGTCATCCTCATGTGTATCCCCATATATCTTCTCATCATCTTTGTCCTCTCTGCAACTTGGAAGAAGTTCAACAAAATCCATAGGGTGGTAAAAGGGGAAGACTAGAGTTGGTTGAGATATAACCCACCACTCATCGTAGGGCTAAGATGTGCCTACATCATTAGCCTCAAAGACTAGGGGCATATCAGGTTCCTCATCCTCTGTATTGCTAAAGTATACATCATCGATAGTGAGATGATGATTATCCCCAAGCCTAGGAACACTTTGTGTTGATCATCAATATATCGGTCTAGTTCACAGTGGTACCTGGATGTGTCTGAACTACCGCATAACACAATCATAGTAGAATGGTCTGACTATGTAATCATGTCTACCTAGAAGAATTTGATCCATCTATAATTTGCATAGATCATTCTTGTCATTTGTCCACAAGGAAATCCACTGATATGGTCTCCAACTAATATCATCCTCATCCAATCAGTCAAATATAATCTGCCAGTGTAGTAAATTCCCCTCCTGACATGGTTGTCTCAGTGGATAGTTGAAGATCCATGGCTGCTATGATAGGAAACCTTGTTGGCCTCATACATGTGATATGATCGAAGCACCAAATCTATAGAAGTGTATAATGTATGATGTTGTCGAGCTCCTAGTATATAAATTGACCTAGATCATAATACAGACGAGTGAGCATGTTGTAGCCCCATGTGTAGATGGCCCTCTACTCTTCCATGCTTCTGATAGTATTAACAATTCCACCATCTAAATGAGCTCCTCGACCATTTATTACTAATGTGAGTGTTATATTCATGATCAAGATCTGCCATAGAAGTGGTGAATGTGCATTCAGAAGCTATTTAAGCTCAATGCACGGTCCAATGCTCGAATGACGAATAGGCCAATCTAGACAATATAGAATATCATCCCTCATCTATATAAAATATCTTTCACTAGCTAGATGTATAGGCTCACCTCGGATGGGGATCCGTAAGATGTAGTGTATGTCCCTAGAGTCATAGTCATCTCCCTGGTAGGAATATGGAAGGTACACGAGTCTATGTCCCATCTCTCTACTAGGGCTAGCAGCATAGCATCATGATACGTCATTAGTGGCATGAGGTATACCCAAAATAGTACAACATCCTGAAGAATGTCAATCTCCTCCTTTGATAGTCGCATGATAGACTCGTAAAGGAAACTGAATTGTCTCCCTCCTAGGTGTTGTTGGGCTCGGGGAGGAGTCTAAAAAGAAAAATACATGAAATAATTCCTAGACTGAGCAATTAACATTATAGTTGTTCTAATATGCCTTTTAGCCAATGGGGACACCTAGTCCATTTTTGGACAAGGGGTCTTGGACACTTTAAACAATTTTGGGACACTTTGCACCAAAGTGGGACACTTTGCGCCAAAGTGGGACACTTTTCACCAAAGTGGGACACTTTGCGCCAAAGTGGGACACTTCGCCTCAAACTGGGACACTTTGTGCCAACTGGGATGCTTTGCGCCAAACTAGGACACTTTGCACCAAACTAGGATGCTTTGGCCAAACTGGGATTCTTTGCACCAAACTGGGATGCTTTGCACCAATATTTTCTAGGATCCTAAAATTACTCTACTTACATAAAAAAAGTACAAAAAGTAGGAACTCGTTGAAAAATAAAAGTAGAATCCACTCACCATGTGTCCAAGTATGCCTCATGTCACCTCTCTATGAATCACGTCTAATCTAGGGGGATTGTAGGTCCTTTGACTTGGCATCTTCAATCACTCTACACCAAGGTAATTTTCAAAAAGTAAAATCTAGAATGAATAGTGAAAAGAGTCATTATTATTAGTATATAGTAAAACCCTAGTAAATAAAGCTCAATTTAAAGGGAAGTTCATTCAAATTAGCATATTGGGGGCTAATGGACTCCATTTTTTATGATGTTTATTGTGTTGGATTCATAATTCCACTCCCAGTCTCATCAAATGTCTATCACTATGTGGAATGTTACTAGGAAATACCCTATTATATGACCTAAGTAATTTGATTTGGTTTCATAGTCACCATGATTCCACCTCCATAAAGCAATTGGAATCAAGGGGGAATACATCTACCCTCAAATTCAATTCTTCATAGTAGTTTGATAAGAGGATTTTTGAGTAGCTAACAAATATGTGTTGTAGGATGTGGTTCCTGACATTATTGTTTTATAGGTAGCTATAGTGGGGGCTTCATTCTCCCTAATGAATCCATATGAGTATCCTTTTTATAGAAGTTATTTCCTTTATCTTGAATATGCACATAGTATTATATGGCAACTAAAGTGGGGGCTCAATGTAGTCTAGAAAAGTAACCCTTTTTCACACTTAATTTGGGAATAATTAATACTAAAATTAACTTAATTATGCCTTGATCTAGTGTTGTGATGTGTTTTATACATTCACACTAGGTCTAGGACCCTTTTAACTAAAATGAACCTAATTGTGCCTTATTTAGGGTGTTGTAAAGTGTTTTCTTACACTTTCACACTAATCTAGGGCTTCATTAATTAATTGAGGTTAATTGGAGCTTAACTGAACCCTTTAATTCAAACCTAAGCCTTATTAATTACATTTTCCAAAGGATCTATCCCGACACCCATTAATGATATTGCATAGAATTTACATTGGCAAAGTTGGAATCCTAGAAAACTATGCTAGGACCCATTCACCAAAAGTGGTGAATGGGTCCTCCTAACCTAGGAAACCCCTTTTTTGGCATATTTGAGGTGAGTTTTTAATTTTATTTCACCTCCCCAAAGCTTGGTCCTAGTAAATTGTGCTAGGACCCATTCACCACTTTGGGTGAATGGGTCCTCCTCACCTAGGACACCCCTTTTTGAACTTATTATTGGTGGGATTTTAATGATTTTCAATCCTAGATCTGCTTTCAGCTTGTGTTATTTGAATTTCAAGGTTAAATCTCAATTTATGTATAAATATAAGGTTATTTTGAAAATTTTACAATTGGATAAGATTAGCAATCTATGAGTCTATAGAAATTTCATGAGATCAATCTTTCATATTCAAGAAGCAAGCAAGAGTGAATTTTTGGAGTAGCATTACAATTCTTCAAGCTCATTTTGGGTCAAATATCAAGCATTATTGAAGGATTGATGATAGATTCCTATGGAGAATCATAAGGGATTCTAGGTGTTGGGAGATGCACAAGACATACGAACAAGCTTAAGGACTTTTTTCCTAAGTGATTCCATATTTTAGATCATCTTACTTGCAACCTAAATAGAGGTATATTCAGATTTGTGATTTATTGAGAAGATTTGGGAGCTTCTATAGTAGGTCACTTCCATTGGTCATGTTTAATTTTAGGGTTCGATTCTAACACAATTGAATAGGGTCTCCTTTATATTATTAGGGATCTTAATCTTAGACACACTTAAGGTTAGGATTGCACACACATTACATATTTTAGATTCTTATTCATCATCAAGGTTTAATTACCAACAAGGGGTTTGACTGAGGAAAACACCTATCCACCAACAAGCTTCAAAATTTGTCTTGTAGATTATTAGCAGATCTAGATCTGCAAGTAGGAGTTTCAAGTTGAAGGGAAGGAGTGTAGATCTAAAAGTTAAAGATCAGATTTAGAGTTTTTAGAAAGGGCCGAGTAGGACACATTCACCTTAGGTGGTGAATGGGTCCCTATTAGGATTTTAGGGGAAGCAAATCTTTACACTATGCAAACTTAATTTTCAGATTTAGGGATCTTTGGATAGGTACACTAGGATCCATTCACCCAAGGTGGTGAATGATTCCCTATTAGCATTTCAAAACAACAAGATTTGATCAAGTGCACAGTATTCCCTACTCTCTATTTTTCTAGAAAAGTTACAATTTCTTTCTATTTTGTGTTAGATTCATGTATTACATGTGATAGACATAAAATTAGGGTTAATTTTTTAGTTCAATTTCCTCTCCCCAAATTGTGATTTAGCTCACCACCCCATCCTTATAAAAAGGAAAGTTCACAAGATCCTCAAGTCTTGACTTAACTCACCTTCTTAGGTTGATAGTTACTTCAAGCTTTTTGGATCTCATTTCTTGAATGAAACCCTAGTGAAAAGAGGCTTAGACATCATAGCCACCTTTTTCTATGTTTCACCAACTTCTCATAGTCTTTATCTCTTGATAGCAACTATTTTGTCAAAAATTCTTCAATCATGTTTGCTTCTTCTATCTAGGTCTTCAAATCAACAACCATTTTTTATACTTTATTCAATTCCTCGAATATCTTTTCTTTAGCCTTCCTTCTACAATTATGCTCTTTAGCCTTTTGATTTTTTTCTAGCACGCATCAATTCTTGGACAAGTTCTACTTCATCTTCATTATTTCTAGAATCTATTTATACGCCTCCTTTAGTAGTCTCAAAATCCATGAATACAACCTTTTATTTTTCATCTTTGGAGGAATCTTCATCCTCTTCTTTAGTGGATTAATATTCTTCCTTATTAGTGTAGAAGCTCTTTTGTCTCCACTGACCTTTAAAATTTCTCTGAAATAATTTATTTCCTTTCTTTTTATTTGTATTGTTAGTATTCTTATTAGGACACTTAGCCATAAAATTTCCTACTTCACCACAATTGAAACACTTAAAGGTAACTTGCCTTTGTAATTACCGAAAGCTCTTTGTAGATTCCTAAAAAAAAAATTCTTCTAGATCTGATCCAATATCATAATATTGTTCAACCTACTCCATAGACACTCTAAAAGTAGCCTCTTTCCTTATAGAATCTTCACTTTCAAATCTCATCTCAAATGCAGTTAGAATTACATGCAGTTCATGAAACTTTAAAGCATTCATATCCTTACCTTCTTCAATAGTAGAGACTTTAGAATCAAACCTTCTAGGGATAGATTTGATTACTTTTTTCACAACAATCTTTCTTCCAATTTCTCACCAATACCTCAGATAGAGTTGAAAACTTCATCAACATGAAGCATGAATATAGCAATATTCTCATCTTCTCTCATCTCCAGACCTTCAAATTGAGATCTATAAGTTTGCAACTTCACCTCTTTGACTTTTTCATCACCTTCATAGATTGTCTCAAATTTACCCCATTTATCTTTTTATTTTTTGCACTGGATCACATTCACAAATTTAGAATTAGTCAATCCACATAAAATAGCATTCATTTCCTTAAAATTGAGTTCAAAAGCCCTCTTTGTGGCTTGATCCCTAGGAGGGTTTCAGGAGGCTCATATCCTTCTACTACTTACATCCACATTTCCATTCCTAAAGCCATCAAATAGGACTCCATCCTAACTTTCTTAAATGAAAAAATTGGATCTATCAAAGATTGGTGCTTTATTTCCAAAAAAACATTATGTGCCATCTCAAACCTACCTTAAGTTGTTAGGCTTCTTCAAAGGAACTTGTCTCTAATACCAATTGAAGGGAACACAATATATTGAGAGGAGGGTGAATAAGTAGATCTAAACAAGTCCAAAATTATTAAATTTTACCACAACTATCAGAATATATGATTCTTCATAGCAAACCCCACATAAATAAAGAAAACATAAAAGAATAAAGCACTCAAGAGAACACCAAATATACATGGAAAACCCAAGATTGGAAAAACCACAGAGATAATATCTAATTGGATCTACAAATCCAACCTCACAAATAAAAAATATAATGAGTGATATTACAGTATGAAGTAGGCACCAACCTACTAGAGACAATAATCCTCTTTTGTATTTGTAGGCACCAACCTACTAGAGAAACCAATCACCAAATGAAACAATACAACAGGTAGAACACAATTCCTACCAGAATAATAAAGCTTGTGGATCTTTAATACAACACATATATGTGTCAGAATCATTGTTGACACTTTTCCTTATTGAAAATGATCTTCTAATATTGGTGCTCACCTTCTCTTCAATTCACACCCTTAGTACACATCTTCTTCATACCGATGTAATTATGCTTCACACAATGTACTCAAATCACATCACATGCATTTGAACATTTGAAATATATATATGAAACTACATTAACACTCTTACATGTTAGCCAAGGATCTACAAATAGCTTTAAGATGACATAGGATGGACCTAAATTCAATTTACATGAAATGTGTAACATAATGGTCCAAAAATAATTTTTATTTCCACCAAAATAACTTAATGTCATGTGCTACCACAGGAACCTTAAAATTTATATCGTAACATCACACGTAAGATTTGAATTCCATAGGCTACTAGTCATTACTACACATGCCTTGAACTTGAACAGGTTGATGAGCCTTTTTTCATTTCAAAATTCTTACACACTGAGAATAACTTTTGAAAACTAAAGAAACTAATATAACTAGTGTAGACATACTCTCCTCTAAAACCATAGAGTGAACTTGCATTTCTGAAAGAAATGTTGCCACATTTTTATTGCTAAAGAACTATCTCGATCCAAAAAATATCCTTGCATGAAATTCTAAACCATTAGATTCATAGTGACTGAATACTCTACATGGTATTATAAACATACATTACATGCCAACTTTCGAAAAGCAACCTCTCCTCAATAAAACTTATGTTGTATGTTACTTGATATAGGATTTGACTAATTAGACAACCTACACAACTAATAAACAACATGCTTCCAAAAATTTAAGTCAAGGGGAATATAATGATAATTCTAGTACTTCTACAATATTTTTCATCTTTGACAATGTTTGACAATATTAATCTTCATCAATATCACACCTTTGACATCAATGACAACCTATGTTCAATAAGATTTATAGCTCTCACTTTATTTCAATCAACAATGGAAGGTGATTTGAAATATTGATGGATGAGATTGATCGAGATGACATGAAGAAATATACATATGATATGTGTCATGAAAAAGGGTTTCATTGATCAGTTAGTTGATTGTATAAGTGAGTTGGCTGACTATGCATGGATGAGTGAATTGAAAGTGAGCATGAGTGATTTTTTAGTTGTCTCACTTATAAGAATACATTTATTTAGTTCATGTGCATGAGGGGAATATATAATTAAAAAATAATTAAAAAATAAATAAAATATTAATTTTATTTATTTTTAGAAGAGTTAAAGATAGAAAAAGGAATTGAAAAAATTAAATAATTTATTTGATTATAAAGGAAATGTTTTTTTTATTACTTGTGAGGTAAACACTTTTGACTCAAAGCTATGAGCCACTAAGGACACAAATAAGGACCTCATCCCCAATATAAATTCTCAATAATTACACCCCAATGGGGTTTGAACCTTGATGGCAAGAATAACAACACAACCTAACCATCACACCATGCCACTATTGGAAATTATAAAGGAAATGTTATCTAATTGAATAATCAAAATTATTTAATTATAATGGATAAACTGAATTAATACATGAATTAATTAAATAGTTAAAAATTATTTAAGTATTGTGAATGGAAGAAATTAAGAAATTAATTAAATAATTAAAAATATTTAATTAATATGTATCAAGGAAAAATGATGAATTAATTAAATATTTAAAGATTATTCTGTTAATGTAGATGGTGAGTTAGCATAATTAAACAATTAAAATTATTTAATAAAATTAATGAAAAAATTGATGAGAAATGATGATAAGTTAGATGAAATAGGTTAGTAATATTTAGATGTCTAAAAAACTATATTGTGATTCACTAAATCATCATCACTACATTCATTCTAGAAGGTCCCTCTACTATTGGCATAAAGCTTTGCACCTTCTTATGATTGATATAGATCACTCTAAATGCTAACAAGAAGAGAAAACAAAGGAGTACTACAAGTTGCTAATAATATTAATGAGATATTAAATATGGTAAGGAATGTCTAGATCTAAATGGATAAAATAATAGAAGAGTTCCTAACCGTATAAATATTGATAGCGATGAAGGACAAGAGATTGGTTCTATAGAGAAATTGAAAGTAAATAATGAATGCAAGGAAGAAAGAATATTAAAATATATATCAAGAATTTATAAGAACATTAGAGTAGATATTCTAAATTATTATAATAGTTTAAATCTTAAAGAATTTATAGATTAGATAATTTATTTGAAGAACACTTTGAGTATGAATATATTGATGATTTAAACAAGGCAAAATTTTCTAAGAATAATTTCAAGTGTCGTACTAACAATTGGTAGAAAAAGTTAGTTTTAAATAAATAAAAAGAATAAATATTATATTGGAAAATAGAATAATATGGAGAAAATTTTAAAAATAATTGTATTCCTATAAATAACCATTTTAAAATTGTTAAAATAGTCACATATTATTAGACAAAAAGATATGATTGTGAAATATTATACTAAAAAATACTACAAAATAACAATCAAAGTATACCATCATGATGCAGGACTAGAGAATGTGGAATGATATATAAATGGTCGGAGAGGATAAATTTAGGAATAGTTGAGTCTATTGAACATCCAAATAGTAGAGGAATCATATAATTTGGTCCTAACACTAGAAATAAAGCAAAAAGAAAGATTTAAAAATAGATAGAATTGACAAAGAGGAAGAGGAGAAATATTTTAGAGAAGTATATCCCAATTTGATGAAAAAATAATCTACAATGAAGAAGTGGAATAAAGGAACAAAAAAAATATATTATAGTGATAGTAATTCATACTATAATGAAGGAGGTATTAGTAAATCTTACTACAATAATAGAGAATATAGTAGTTCATAATGCAATGATATAAGAAATAGATATTAGAGAGAGTAATATATGGAAGAAATTGTCGGAAATATTTCAAAAGAACTTACTTTTGTTATGGATTTGAAAGACATAGAGTATTCGCATGTTCAAAAATTCAATGAATTGCAACTAGGAGACCTAAATATATCACAAGAATCATATATGTACATGAAGAATCTATAAGTTTAATTAAAAAAAAATAGAAGGATGAGTCATTGGTAATGATAACCTATTCATTAAAAAAAAATATCATGGATTTAGATGGGGGTGGACATGATGATCCTTCTGATGAGTGTGACTATTGAACTTGGTGATGCGCATGGTATGACACTTGTTTTAGTCCCTTTGGCTAGTTCAATGTCATCCATATATAATGAGCAAGATTGGGAAATGGATAATTTGATTTAGATAAGCTCGCATGTGTAGTACTCATTTGTGTTGCTTTATGTATTCTTAGTGTTTGATTGCATGTGATGTGATCTCATGTGTTGTGCTACTTGGCATGTCTTTGTTTGTGTGAGTTTTCTTTGGAGGACCCTTGTTGCTCTTTTGGCACAAGGATACAAAGGAAATGATTTTTTTGTAACATTCATCTATTTGTATCTCCATTCTTCTCTATGTTGTAAACATTGTCTTGTATTTTTGTCTTGTGTTTTCCTTTCAAGGATGATGAAAGGCATTCAGACATTTAGGTCTCCTCCATGTTGAACCAACAATTTCTTTGTTTTCTCTCTATCTATCATTCCTCCATTGCATTTATTTTTCCACAAGGATTTGGGGAATGATGCCAGTTCTAAGCTCTATTATATCACTATAGAAAATATGTTTACTAACCCCAAATATTTGGATCCCTTATGTGTTCATATCTTGTTCATTGCATTGCATTGGGAGAAAACCCTTATCGTGAGGTAGCTTTATTTGAAAATATATAATTGGAATAAGGCTTTCCAAATCAGCTCTCATGACCTTAGCACATGTCATTTATCATTTTCTACCTTAAATAAATTTCTCACAACATGGTGTTTAGCAATTCCTTTAAGGTGGGGGCATACATTGGCATTTTTCTTCACTTTTTTCATATGTGTTGGCTTAGCGATACGTAGGAATAACATCTTTATCATTTTCTTAGTACCTCAAAATTATCAGAGAATATAATTCTTGGTATGGTTGGCAATGGGTACACACCTAGTGAATATCGAACTTCATATTCCTTGTGTGTTTATCATTTTGCTACTTTGTCTTGGGGGTCACCTAGTGAATATTGAACTTCACCAGCCATGGTTCCTTTGGTTTATGCTTCACCTATCAAATATCAGACTTTGTTAGCTTGTGATTCATGAAGACCTTTGAGTGTGGATCCTATCATAACATATCTTGCTAGTCAGTGATATTCATACCCTTCCTTTGCATTTCATGTTACATTGTGTATGTTGACATGCTATATTTTATACATGTGTGCTCCTTTGTTCTTATGTTGTATTTCCATAGGATGTTGAATCCTTGGAGATTGTGCACTCCCCCTAGATTAATTTTCATCCTATCTCTTCAATATTTTAAAAATTGGAGCCCTCTTGACATATATTTTCTACTTTAGTGTGAGTTTGAGCATAAGTTCATACTCTCACTAAAGTAGGGAGTAAATGTAGCGTCATAAATTATCACCCATGATAATTTTTCACTATTTTTTGCTCCCCTGTAAGTGCAAGGACCTAATTGTACACCTAACTTCCCAAATTATGCATTTTTTGGCCCTACCAACAAAATACAAGTAGAAATCCAAAGCATTCATTTAATATTTTATCCCTGACACCTTAAGTCTCGCAAAATAGGGTTGGGACACAGTCACCTAGGGTGAATTAGTCCCCCTATTTTTCCTCCAAAATTGAATATATCAAAGGTGGAATTTTATTATTTGAATTTCAAATGTCCAATGTCGGTTGCTAGGATTTAATTTTCAATAAATTAGAATAATTGCATATAAATACCTAGTCATTTCACCATTTGAAAACAAAAGGAGAAATATTGAGCAAGAATTATTATCAAGAGCATTATCAAGAAAGTCAAGAGCATAATTTTTAGATATTTAATGTAGTAATTAAATATCCAAGCATCATGTCAAAGTGTATATGAGTTTTTTCATGTTTATGTTATCATATTGTTTGTGAGATCTAACCCTTTTAGGTCTTCAAGAAAACCAATCCAACAATAATCAAGCCTTGAGGAGATTTGTATGACTTCAATCCTTCAAGGAATCCATTTATGAGTATTGAAAATCCTTTTTGATTCATCATTCATTTATCATTTATCTCTTTCATTGTCATTTCCATTGTGAAAGTGGAGACACTAACACAATGTTTGACTAAGTTAATCCCTTATATGGCACAACCCTTTCTCTCTCTTTGAATGTGTAGGTTTCCAAATTTGAAGAAGATTGGGAGAAGTTTGAAGGTTAATTTTTTATTGTCACAATCAAACCCTACACCTTGACAAAAATATATGATTTTGATATGATCGTGTGACAAGTTGAAACAAAAGGCTTTGATCTAGTATCAGAGGACTGTGAAATTAGATCCAGGATCCACCAAATGGGGCATAATCACCCAAGGTGACTTGGTCCTCAAAAATAACCTCAAAACTCATATCATAAGTGCATAGTATCCTAGTAAATCTATTTCTATAGTTTGAATTTTTCTATGATTTTTTGTGTAACTTCTTGCATTTGTATCAAAATAGGTATTTGCATCATTAGCCTAGTCTTTTCATTGCATTTCATCTTAAATTCCATTTTGTTCAAGGGCAAGTTGACTCACCTTTTAAGTTTTAATTCAGTCCTATATCTTGTCCAAATTCATCAAAACCCCACTACCTCAACCCTCTTTATGAAATGCATCCGAAAAAGAATGAAACCCTAGGGTCACACTTTTTTTTTCATTTTAGTTATTTCAAATTTTTTCATTTGGAATTTATGTGGGGATGAACTAGTTCATAGGAGGTGTCTAAGGAGAATTTTTTTATTTTGGGTGTATGAAGATAGGTTGAATTTATTTATCCAACAAATCACGTTATACATCTACAAAGATATCCATATTTTAGGATATGTTGATCATGTAGATCTAGTTTATCTAGATTCAAAACAAAAATGAATGGTTTGATCATTCTCTAATAATTCAACTATTTTTGTAGTTATCTTATTTGATGTAGTTGTATCGTGTTCCTAAATTTCTTATTTTAATACATTCTAATCACTTGTTCTTTAATGGGGTTTAAATGTTCCCCTTTATTCCTTATTTGAGTTGGTATATAAAGTGGGTTACGTTATTACATCCTTGTTAGTGGAAAGCACATAATATTTTGGTATGCTAATTTTATTTTAATTTTTAACCTATCTTATGCATGTTTAATGGATCCAAGTCTCCCTTTTTGACATAGGTCTTTCCTAGGTGAGTAAAATAGATATCTTGAAACTAGGTGGAGGTTACTACCTTGACCTTTAAGATCTAGGGTCTTCCCCAATAATAGGTTATAATCCATGTCTTTATATAAAACATATAAAAAATGGTAAATTAAGGATATTTTAAGTGTGATATTCCCAATAGTTGTTTCCCTAAGGTCAGTATTGCATTTTAGAGTGTCTTTGTAGTCTATGATGTGTTTATGACTATAGGCCATCATTTCTAAAATGGAGAATCATAATATATGATCTATGGACCTATAATCGATGAGATTTATTTGTATATAATTAGCATAGATACATTCCTATAAATACAAGGTATGATCTCATTTTCTAAGAAGCTCATCTTCAATTAGTATCTACTTAAGATAAAAATAATAATAATGGATCATGAGATTCTACATTTTGGGGACTTAAATTGTGAATTAATTAATTTTATTTTCTATTTTTGGTTTTATGTAATTTAAATATTTTAAATTTATATCCTCCAAGAGGGTTATGTGATGCAATAAATATTTCCTCAAAATATAAATAAAAAATATCCTAAAAAATATTTCTTGAGGTCTCTAATTAGGTCATATGGACAAATGGATTTTTGCATGGGGTCTATTATTGAGACTAAATATCCATCATAATCCCTCTCTAGATTAGTGTGGTTCTCTTGTATGTCCCCATTTAAAAAATATTTATTAATCTAATCATTTTTCTTTCCCCTTTTAAGTCCAACTATCCAAGGGTGTCTAATTCATCTACCAAGCCAATAACATTCAACCTATTTTATCTTGGTTGAAAGAATTGGTTTGGGTAGATTAATTTATATTCTATTGTGATTTGAAGGGATCTTAGTATTTACATAGGTTTAAGTTTTTAGGGGAAATATCCCATTGGAAATTACATTTGGATTTCCTAGAGAAAATGGAAACATATCAACACATAGGTATTATTTATCCTATGAGAGGTTTGATATGAATGTATTATACTCATATCATGACTTTGTGTCATACCCCTACTCTTGTGGAATTATTAGATTTTGTTGAGATGGAAATATTATTGCCATTTTGTAGATCCTATCAATTATCATCATATGTGCACTCACTTTTTTCTTGTTGTTTCATTCATCATAGTTATTTTGGGAGGATAGTTAATGGTATTGATATTTGTATTCCCTAGATTTGATTAGTTATAACCTCCACTATATATTATTGCAAGGTGTGCACCCTTGGTCTCCTTGTGTTATGTAGTGAAATGCTCGATTTTGTGACATGGCTTAATCGCCTCTCATGGATTCATTAACTCTGGCAATTGTATCGGGCATTAACAGGTGGATATTTTTGTGCAATGACAACCATCTTTGCAACAATTGGTATTAGATCTTGGGTCACGGTTTCGAACCCCTCACTTTTGCTGGGGGATTGTTGCAAGGTGTACACCCTTGGTCTCCTTATGTTGTGCAATGTAGCACTCGGGTTCATGACATGGCTTAACTATCTCTCATGGATTTATTAACTCTGGCAGTTGTATCAAGAATTAACATGTAAATATTTTGGTGCAACAACAACCGTCTTTGCAACATATATATTTTTACTATAGTTTTTTTTCTATATTTAGGTGATGGGTCATATATAATTATATCATGTATAATTTTGGTTATTTAAAAAAAAGTTCTCAAGGGCTTACTATTGTTGTTTAGATTTTTTTTAATTAATCACACAATACCGCCATATTATTTCTTTCAATTTTTATTCATGGCTTGATCAATCATAAGATAACTCTTGAAATCTTCTTCATATGATCTGTATATGAACATTTTGACCTCTCCAACATATCCATATTCATGGAATTTAAGAAAACATCACAAATTTCCATGCAATCCATGTTGGGTGTACTTGTATATGAGTAGGGAACTTGTCTCCATCACATTATAAAATTTGAAACAAATTCATTGGGATCTTGACTAAAAATGAATAACTCTCATATTCTCTTTTTCGCTATCTTTTTCATGTCTACTTGATGGTGAAAAAATCACTAGTGAGTTATTGAAAAGAAAGGATTTATTCATTAAAGGCTCTATAATACTAACTAGATCTATCCCTTCTAATTTTTTTAGGCATATCCTAGAAACAACCCCTTCCAAAGGGAAGAGTTCTCTAATGGTCATGGTGTAATATATAATATGGAAGTTGGGATATCCTACACATTTAAGATTAGGTGGATTAAGGAGGGATCATGGAAAAATTATGTTATAAATCATATGGTCTAGAGGCTCCTTTAGAGACTAAAGGTAGGCCCTATAATATATGACATGTGTTGAATAAGATATCCCTTTGAAAATGAGCCCTATAGGAGGAGCTTCTTGGTCAAAATACACCTGAAAATTCATATTCAACTATTGATATCTAGATAATGTTGGATAGATTTTGAGAGCTACGCTTAGGGGTGGAAAATTTGACGAGATCATGTGTTTTATATTTTGAGATGTAGGCATCCCACCTAGTTGATAGAGGATTATTGTGTTGTGAGATGTATTGCAACTTAATCCTACCATGCAATTTTTTCTTGAGTCCTTCCCTTTTATGTTTCTAACCCTATTTGACCTTGTACTTATAACTAATCTATGAAATATTTATGTGGAGCTTTATTTTTGATTTTTTCCTTGGTTTGGTGCTCTATCATCACTTTATGTGTTGGAAATTTTCAAAATCTATAAAATTCTAAGTATGAGGAATTTGTGATTGAATTCCTAAGTGTTCTCAAATTTGTGGGATTTCATAGTTTCACTTGATCTCATGCCTTTTCCCTTAGCCCTAACCTCCCTACTCCATCACCTTTAAAATTTTCTAAGTCTTTTAAGTCATACTTTTAAAATTTATCTTCCCAAAGTAAATAAACCTAATATATTGATCCGCTCTTCTAAAAGTTCTATAGCGTTGAAAATTGTACTCCCTTTAAGGTGAAAGTAAAATTTCACACTCTATTTGGAACTCACTTTAGTGACCTTTTAATTAATGAATTTTAGACATTCCCTAGCTCTAACATTCCTATCAACCCAAAAGAATGTGTTTATACTACCTTATAAAACATATTATTGATCAAAACATCATCAAATCAACTATGAAAAGTGCTCTCATCTTGGAGAAGTTCTGATTATAGTAGACCCTAAACACCCAAATTAAATTTTGTTGAGTGTGAAATAGCTCTACTAAGGCATCCCATGCCCTAGAATAGATATTTTTCTCGACAAGTTTAATTTCCCATTTTTCTTGTTCTCTAATTTCGGAGATGTATTTTCATATTTGGGCCTTGGTGGTAAATTAATCTTGAAATTCAAATTTAAATGAGTTGGCCTACACTTTAATTTATTCTAAGTTCCACTATATAAAAATAAATTATTATTTCAAAATTAAGGAGAAGAAATTATAATTATATTAATACTTCCAAAATACATTCATTATTATAGGTTTTCAAGAAGAAATTTAGAGTAGGAGGTATTTTTCATAGTGTGTCAAATTGTGATATTGCTATCAGGATTTAATCATGTAGTTTTATGAGTCAAACTCATTGACCCATGTTTCATGAGTAGTGGTTCACAATAACCCTACTCATGAAACATGGATCAATGATTCTGAATAGTAAAAATACATGGTTGAATCCTAATAGCAGTATCACAAAAAATTTAAATTTATTCAAGTTGTCGCAATGATGGAAGTTTGATGCCAATAGGACATGATGGAACCTAGGTTTAGGAGATAACTAAATGGTTTCTTTAAATAAATTAATGACTTACTTTATGATGTATATTAGGGGTAATAAAACTAAAAATAACCTTAAACAAGTGTCTTTTTTCATAAAAAGGTGGGTTTTCCTTCACAAACCCTCAATCTTGCTTGTAGCCTTTCAAAAAGGCAGTTTTTGACATAAATTTTCAATCCCAACTGATATCCAAAAAATAAAACTTGTTTCAGATACCCATTTGGCCATTATTGAACATATCTCAAAATTAGATAGGGTTATTTTGTACGAAAAGGCTCAAAATTGACTGTCCTCCTTTTTACTAGGCCTAATTAGGCAAATATGCATACAAATGAAAGGAACAGTCACCTATAACTTTCACAAATCAAATAATTAAGCCAATATAGCCAATGAGAATAAAGAGGACCTTATTAAATACCTTTCCTCAATTTTTTTTATCAAAATCCAATGGTGGAAATAAGAGTTATTTTATTTTTCCCAAAACTAGTAACCCTAGGACAAATTCAGACCTGTTGTTACCAAAAATGCTATAACTTTCTCTAAACTCAATGAAATTTAACCAAATAAAATATAACTCAATTATATTTCCAAGAATACCATGTTTAGGTCATAAAACATCTGTACAGATTCATGCCATGTGAAAGAACGGGATTGTTACAGAAAAAAAAACAAAAACAAAAACAAAACAAAACATAGAAAATTTGCTCAAATTGATTCCAATTTTCATTCCAATCTCCTCTTAGCCTTCCCAACCTTGATATTCATGTTTACAACATGTATTTATGATTTACCAATGGTTCATAACCAATTTTCAACTTACAACTATTCAAATTCTCACTTTATGCAACATTGACCCTTCATATTCCACATTGTGCAATTTGAGAACATTTGCAACATTGACAACATTTTACATTTTTTTTGCAACAAGAACCCTAATGAACCAAAACCAACTCAAACACTTATGAAAAGGTCTTATAAGACCTTATTACATGAAATGAACTCAAGTAAAGAAAAATTTCAACATTTGACCCCTCTTGGGGCATGAAAGCCTATGGGTGCCCCTGCACCACTTTTGTAGTTCTTGCATCTTCAGAATTTGATCTATTTTCTACCCTAGGAAAGGTATTGTTGCATTTTAGATTTCATAAAGGTATTTGAATTTATCTTGGGTTCATCTAATTTATGTCATTTAGGAATCCTTCTCTAATACATTTGAATAGGGTTTTTTAGAATTTTAGCTCATTACAGCCTTATATGCACTTAAGGTTAAGAGCACACACAATTTATCAATTAATAAATCAGCTATTCGTAGAGGTAGAAATACCAAAATGAGGGTTTTTCCTAGGAAAAAATCCTAATATAGCCACCTCCTTTCCCCTCTTGTAATTTTTCTATGTTCAAATCTGAAGATGAAGATTGCAAAGAAAAATTGTAGAGGGCAGACAATGAGTTACAAGCTTGACAAATCGTATCCAAAAAAGAAGGAGCCCAATCTAGGGCACACCATGCCCTAGGCAAGTCATTTCAACCCCAAATTCAAGTCACGAGTGTACAATATTCTACCCTTCTCAAATATGCTTTCTATTTTTGAAAATTGCATTTCTTCAATGCGAAATTCGTTTTAGTTCAAGTTACATAGTCAAATTAATTCAATAAATCAACATTAAAATCAATCAAATTCCAAGTCAATAATATAATTAGATCCAAGGTAGATTGAATCTCCTTTTAAGTTGTTAGCCAATCTCCTAACCTTTTGATTTAGCTTCTAATGTTCATTTAGAAAAGGATTGATCTTAGTGAGCTATACACTAGACCTAAGATCCCTTTTTCAATTAAACATTTTGGTGAGCTTGACATTTCCTACATCAATTAAATATTTTGATTTGATATTATAATTCTATAGATATGAATCATTTACCAAAATTTCAAAAAAAAACAAAATTCAGATCACTTTTTGTTACAAAAAGGTGTGTTTCCATTCGAAAAGAAAGTGTTGTGCATTTAATTTGATGAAATTTTGTTTATTCTCAATTTTGAAATATATTAGATATATAAAGAATTTTTTATATTTTTTAATTAGTTCATGATTTGGTTAAAAATCACCTCATTTTTGTGAAATTTGAAAACTCTAGTTCATGGCATTAGGGCACATTTTATAAAATTGGTGAAAATTATAAAAAATTTGATCTCAAATCTAAACAAACCATATCTTAGAACTTTTTTACCTATCACTAGTATCTCAAAAATTAAACTTTGAGACAAAAAGAAAGCCAATCTAGGGTGTGCCACACCCCTAACCTGCACATGCTAGCTCATATTCCAAGTGTAGACTAATATTTGTGTCTTATCTACTAGTCTGAACTTTGTTTCCCAAATCTATCACTATAACAAATATATGAAGATTTATTTGATCATAACTAGCATTAAAACACAAAAGCATAAATTGAATTAAAAATTAATGATTAAGATCTTGGATGAAGTACAACAATCTGATCATGTCGGATCTCTTCCTAAAAGTATTTTTTACATCTCACAAGACTTTTGGTAGTGATGATTTTGATATGCTAGATGATTCCCTTGAGGACTTCATCTCTCCTGATTTGTCCACTAAGGCTTATAAAGTTTCAACATGTCAAAGAATGTAATAATTGCACTTATACCTCAATTAGTATTTTACCCACCTTCAAACCAACCTCAAACTCAAAAGAAACTTGTTCTTATCATTGGATCACCATCTAACAATCTGAAACCTTTTGGTCACATCCTAAAATTTACAAGAAAATTGACTCAAACACATGCAAAAAAATAAATCACACCAACAACAATATCATATTGTTTCTCATACCTTTCCCACAACCTATTATCTCTACTACACCTAAATGGCCTCAACATAATGGTAAGGAGTATGGTCTTGTGGAGAAAATTCATACCACTCCTGCTAATATTTCATTGTGGGATTTGATTTAAAAATTACCTATCTACCACACAATGCTTCAAGAGGCCTTAAAAAAAGTTTTTGTGCCTCCTTATGCCAAACCAAATGATGTTGCAACTTTACTTGAGGTTATGAATTCAACAAACTTAGATATTATCTTTTATCAAAATGAATTACCCCTCTTGAGATTCAAAAACAAAATGCTTCATTGATGATAATAGTTGTTATTAACAAGAAAGGTATTAGGCCTACCCTCATTGATAATGGTTCAAGTCTTAATGTTTGTAGCATTGACCTTTTAAATAATCTTGGTGTGGATGAGTCTCTTTTTCAACCCGATGCTCTATCTATTTATGGTTTATTTAATGTGGGTAGACAACCATTAGGAACAATCACATTACCCTTTAAGGTGGGACCCATTATATTACCTATAATTATCCATGTCATGTCAGATACTCTCCCATTCAATCTTCTCCTAAGAAGACTATCTATTCATGATATGAAAGGGTTTCCTTCAATTCTTCACCACCTCATAAAATACACATATAACAACAAAGCTTATACAGTTAAAGTTGATCCTAAGTCTAAAAATTGCTTGCAAACTGAAACAAGGAATACAAGACCATTTATTACATTGATTTCATCATCAAAATTAGAACCCTTACACATTGAAAAAAAATATGAGTATATTTTTCTCATGAAAAAATTCTAGGATGATGATTGGGGGTTGTTGGATTTTACACCTATTTTCATGGGAGAATACAATATCTCGCCATCCAAATGTGAAGAAGTAAAATAAATTGTTGTGGCTTCTACACAATATTCATAGATCTTCCTTAAACATCTAATTTTGTAACTCCTACTAGTAAGGAATATATCAATTATACATCGGTATATGTTGTGAATGATTATGAAAAACCATCTTCCTCTAAATAATTGGAAGGTATTTATGGAAGAGGCTATAGAATCATTTTATAATATGTGTATAATGGTGAGGGATGTGGTATAAATGAAAAATGAATCATAGTCCCTATAGAGTTAAACACACGAGAAACAAAAAGTAGTCTCAACTACTGTCCTTCAAAAACATAAAAGCTTCACAAAGACCTTCATTTAATGTCAACACAATATCACAAAATCCCCCTAAGGTGTCCCTTAACTTATTTAATCTTGAATTCATAAGAAAAACAAGTGAACCTATTTCATTAGATATATTTCAAAATGATGAGTCCTTGGTGGAATTTTTGGGAGTTTATGACAACTTGATTCTCAACTATAGGCTATTTATCATTTCACCTTGTGATAATTGTACACTTTTTTATTTGACTACCCTTTGTTATTAGCTCGCTAGAAAGAAGAATACTTTAATTTCATCACTTTACCATTAGGTAATGTACACAATAATGACTCTTACTTTCACTTTCAGCTATTTTTTTGGTTGACACTATCATCATTTCTTGATTACTGTCATTTTGTAAGAATAATTTATATACTACTCTTAGTCAATAGCCTCAATAAATGTTATGATAGTCTTGTAAATTATCTTTCCAAAATGTGATTATTTTCTCTTTAAACTCACTATTAACTTGGAAATAATTCAAACTTGGTGCAATGTGATGAGTGTATATGTTATGACTATCACATAGTCTTGTAGCCTCATGGTGACTATAATGTAACACTAACATGCAACCCTTGGCTTCTAATTTTATCTCAACATCTTTATAATGTGTGAAACCCTCTCTTGACTATCACCCTTAAGACTCTATCCTTATGATATATTTGTTCATTGATTCTTCATGCCATGTCATGAAATCTCTTGACTCTATGGACATATTATCACTAAGACTATCATCATTATCATACACTAAAACCCTCTTGTCTTTGGTAGCAAGAAAGCCACAAGTGATCAAAACATTTGACATCTTCTATGAATTATCATCTCCAACTTTCTCACTATGCAATAATTATTGGACTAAACATTAATTTTCTCTTCTCATCTACCAGTGTTAGGGTTTAAATAAGGGTTTTGAAGAACCAACCCTTGGCAAAGAAAACTACTCTTGATATATGTTCTCTAAATTTTTTTAAACATTGTCACATGTCATTGATTCTATCCACTAGTCCTACATTTTGTCTTTTGGCATTATGCTCTTGCTCCTTCATGTACTAACCCTTCATTATGCATAGGTGAAATTCCTACATTTATCACTATTGGATGCTCTTTAAGGTTTGCTATCCTCCATATTTCACCACAGTACGTTAAGGTTTCAAGGTTTTTCTTCCATCTTTGTACTATTTAGCCTCTAAAACCTCGTGTCACATGATATTTCTCACTATCCTTTTGTTTGGTATGTTTATGAACATCTAACTTGACTATTTTCAAAATAAAACCATCTTATATAGAGCTCAAGAAATTTTCATATGATGATCCATGTAATATCAATGGCCTCTATTGTCTTAAAGGTATATTCACTCTCTATGATATTCCCATTGAAGCTTTCAGCATTCCCTTTACCTTTTACATACTATTCATTCAAGATTGTACAATGTCCATGTTCCTTTGTT
This sequence comes from Sequoiadendron giganteum, assembly GCA_007115665.2. NCBI lineage: Eukaryota > Viridiplantae > Streptophyta > Pinopsida > Cupressales > Cupressaceae > Sequoiadendron > Sequoiadendron giganteum. The sequence goes on along the minus strand of CM021106.1, from coordinate 470,531,377 downwards.
TAGGGTTAAAAAAAATAGACCTTTAACTTGGAGAAAGTTTTGGGTCTCTATTCCTTTGTTTTTTATGTATACTCTAGACTTGCAACTGGGTGAGTGCAAGATCATGGGGGTCCAAAAGTGGCTGAAGAATTTTTTTTATTTGAATTTGATGAAATGAAAAGGATTTATTGATAAAATTTTCAGCTTTCCACCAATATAAGATATGACTTATTTGGAATTAAATAGATAATTATTATTGATTTTCTACATGCATTCTAACTAAAGTCTTGATTGGTAGGCTAATTGAAAAAATCTAAAATTCTTAAATGATTTCACATTTTTTGAATCCGAAAGATGTGGCACATTATATGCTTCCCATACCATAGGATAAAAAAAAATGATTTTCATAAATTATTGACCAAGTTATGGTGGTTAGACAAACAAGTTTTAATATTTTTGAAAAAATTCTAATAAAAAATTCATAACTAATTTACTTGCAAAAAAATTATTAAAAAATTGTGGCACATCTGAGCATGTGTCCTCCACTTATATTGAAAGTTTAAAAAAAATATTTTTTTTTTTTCTTGTACTTAGGTTGGTCAGACATACACCTTTTTATTTTTTTCTTGAAAAATTTAGTACTATTGTATTGAAATTTTAAAATTTCACCAAATAGATTTATTTTTTTCCAAAAGGGGACTAGTATCTTAGAAACTACATTCAATTTTCTGAATTTTTTTTTCTTACATATTTTTTAAATTATGTTAATAACTTATTCAAATTTTTATGTCAAGTTGCCTATTTTTTTTTCTAAATTTTCATTGCCACTTAAGGTCCTAGTTTGGACTCCCATGATCCTGCACTAACCCAACCCTACCATATTCTCCTCATAGTGTACATTCTTGTTTCCTCACTTTTTCATTTATATTTATATCTTTTACTTATTTCACAAGGCTTCAATAATATTGTCTCAATAATATCTTATTCACTAACCTTGTCTTCTCCAACACTAGCCTTAGGAGATTTATATTGCAAAAAGACTTGAAAAGAAAGCACTTAGAATGTTCCATATCACCATGCTAAAGATGCCATATATTATTTAAACCAAGGAGATGTTACAAATCATGTCCCTTGTGGTTTGTTCTATATACCCTGTCACTTGTCATTTAGGTTCCCTTACTCCCAGATCTTTTTTCTTATATGATATCATATCTAGTTCTTTTGAATTATATAGCCCTTTTTTAAAATTTAAACCAAGGAGATGTTACAAAGCATGTCCCTTGTGGTTTGTTCTTTATACCGTATCAATTTTCATTTAGGCGACCTTAGTCCCAGGTCTTCTATATTATAGGATTTCATATTTAATTCTTTTGAACTGCATAGTCCTTATTAACTAGATGACCTCTTTCCTTAATCATATGTCATGTTAGCTTCTATTGCTTGGTATTTTGGTCATAAGGTTATCTTCGTGTTTTTATTTGATATACTTATTTTTCTTAAGAAAACTAAGCCTATCAAAGATTCTAGGTCCTCTAGATAAGGCTTGGTAATAACTTTATTATTTTTAAAGGTGTATGATAGTCCTTGGAGGGATATTTAATTATTTTGTATTCTAGTTGAAGGCTACTATTGACCTCAAACTTTAAACAAAGTCATAGCCTCAAATACAATCTTAGATGCTTAAACAAGGTAAAATAGCTTCAAAAATATGGGGTGTACCTATCATAATGAAATTATATGCAAATTATAAAACATGGGGAGGTGTAGATGAACTCATTGAAACTCTCCACCATTATAAATGTGGGTAACTCTTCCTTCCACTTTCTGCAACATGGGTTACACCTAGGGCAACTAGTTGTTGGTCTCTCACCATTCCATGAACTTTCTTGGACTTCTTCAACACCAAAAAACAAAAAACCTTAACTCCTCTCATGATACATGGATGATATTAATGTGAACTTCTTGAACCTCTCCAAATACCTACAATGTGCCATGCTTTCCTTTTTTATCTCACAATGTGGTCAACCTTCAAACAACAAGATGTAATATCTATGCCAAGTATGAAAAGATCTCTTTAATAAAACAACCGAAAACTAAAAACCATAAACTTGCTATGCTACATGGGTTACTATATGGGTGAGAAGAAAGAACAAAATTGAATTTTTTATCTTTATTTTCCTCTTGGTGTGGAAAATTGGTGGGAAACAAAATATTAATCCTTTTTCCTATTCATCTTGGCCCCTAAAACTCCCAAGGAATTTACCTTTTATAAATCACACCTTAAAAACTAAACATAACTTAGCATCACCTAAATTCCTAGGAAATAAAATGACTTTATGGATAATTAGAGCATGATAAGACAAAATATCAACAAGACTCTCTTATCTGTCTTTTCATATTTCCTCTTAACTTGTGTAGAATAAGTTATTGTTGCTAATCAATTAGAAGTGACTAAGATCCCTAGCTACAATTACTCATAACTATGGTTTCAGATACTCATAGATTTGGCTACAACTACTTATGAGTTTGGCTACAAGTACTCACAACTTTGACTATAAGCATGATATAGCATTAGTTTCAAGTTGTCCTCCTTGTTGCATGTAGAAGTTAGCTTCTAAAATATTTCTACTCTAAGATCATTATAAACAAAGCAATATGATATAGACTATCTTGAAAATAATTGACTTAACACATAAACATTCATCAAAACATCATGCATCTAATGTAGTAATTTTGCTCAAATATTCATGAAAAAATCATAAATATAAGATAGAAATGTCTTTGGAATTTTTTATGAAATATGAAAGTAAAGCAATAAATGGGGACAATTATAGGACCCATCGGCTACAGTAAAATAAAAAGAAAAATTGAAAGTTTTAACAATAAACTATAACTACTACTTAGTCTATAACAATGATATAATAATAGCACAAATTTGTAACTTCTCAGTTAGAGATTTGTAATAACTCACTACACGTCACATAAATGGGATGAATATGAGATGTGCTATCGTGTAAGGTCCAATATCTTTGGTTTATTCTTCCATAATATTTGTAAGTGTCATGTTGATTTAATATCACTAATATTGGCAAGTGTTAAAGCTCAAATATGAGATTTGGGTGACAATCACTCCTTCAACCAATAAGGTTTTCATCCTTTGACCTCCTATGAATTTGATGGTTTTCATCTCAAATTTGTGTGTTCAAATCATAGGTTCATAATAGCTTCAAGTTAGGGTTTTGGAATATTTATGTAATAATCTTCTATATTTCCTATCATCCCATTATACACCTATAAATATTTTGAAATATAAAAAAATGGCTTCAATCCCTTTAGTGGTACACAACTAAGAAATATTGTACTTAGCCAACACCAATTTCATTTTAAATATGCTTAAAATTATGCATGTTTGGTAAACTATACCTAGGAAGCATGGGATAATTTTCTCTATAAATTGCAACTATCCTTTATAATAATGATAAGAGATCTCATAGGGTTTGAAACCCTAACTATATCATTAATGGTACTATCCAAGGTCACAGATCTTCAATTATAGCAATGGATATATACATGGATGTGCCCTAATATTAAATAATTTATTATGGTAGGATAAAACCCCTTCTATAATTTTTCAAGTCAAATCTAAGCATTAATAGTTCTCTAAGATAAGTCAAGAGGTAGGTGACGTGACCAATGTAAAATATGTGTGAGTATCAAAGTTTGAAAGTCAGAGATACTTCATGACTCTTACCATTAAATTCAAAGATCAACATTCAAGTAGGAGGCATGATAATAAGGACAATTATGACACTCCAACAAAGTGAGGGAAAATAACACTTGGTTTGGAGGAAAGGGATGATAGGACAACTCTAATAGCCTCATAGTAGAAGGGAATGAATGAAAATGATTAATGTCATATATTATTTGATGGATAAGTCCAACACTCTATCAAGAATAAATTAAAAGTGGAGTTGGGATAAAATGGATCTTGTAAGAGTAGGTATAGAATAACTCTACATCATGCAAGATTTGGCTGAAGATTGTAGCCACCCAAGATCTAGGCACTTCATGAAAACACAAGAGAGATAAATATGCAATTCTCAAGATTGGAATGGAATGAAATTAAATAGAATTCAATATTTTTGATTTACACATGAAACCGCCTAGTTATATAGACAAGGTGAGACATAGGATTAAATAGGATTATGACGAGTGTCTTAATCCTATGTCATGTGAAAACATATCATAACTACCTAGGATACATGTTAAAATTCAAAAGATAAGATAAGATCTAGTGAAAACTAACACCTTCTAGAAATATTCCCTCCTAGGACCTAAGTAAAATTAACATGTAAATAAGACCTACTAATGACTAGATAGGTAAAACACCAATTCACACCAACACCCCCCTTAAGTGAAACTTAGGGAGAAGTTGATTATTATGAAAATAACACAAACATGGCTCTAGAATATGAGACCATGTTAGGTACCCATGTACAAATGCAAATGAAATCTCTCACAAACAGAGAAAAGGAGAAAACCCAATGGAAAAAAACTCCTCCCCAAAAGAGATATAAAAACAAAATGCTCTCAATAATGAATGAGAAGGATAAAACCCCATTCATAGAAAATACCCCCACCCATAAGAGAGAATAATAAGAGAGACCATACAAACCCCTAACTATTGGGTCTCTTTCACAATGATGGTAGAATCTTGACATTGAATTTTGAAGATGATCCAAAAGCATTTAACAACATTCCTCCCATTAGGAAGAAACAAAACCAAGATGGTATGTGAGATGTCTTCCCATTCCTAAAAGGAAGATGTGGGAAGAAGGATTATGTATGAAGTCTCTAAATAATTCTCAAGTGTCTCCATGTCGATACCAAAAGATGTCAAACTCCAAATAGGCATTCTAGGCCACACTATCGAAGAAAACAATCCAGAATCTCCTAGAAACGATTGTAAAACACAATCCAAAGACAAAGAAGCATCCTCAAAATAATGTCCAAAAGTATTCACACTCATGTCAAGATACAAAGAATGATCATGTAGAGAATGAATAAGAGGGTCAAATAGTTCCCTCACAACAACTAAAGAAAGGTCATCTTAATCAAAGAGAAGATGAATGCAATCAATGGTGTCTCCCAAATATGAAATGTGGGACACAAAATAAACCAACAATGTATGTCAAGTACTCATCCAAAGTAGCCATCTCTAGAAGATGATGAGTGTCATGTTGCACTGAATCACAAGGTGTCAAAACTATGACAACACAAGCATCCTCAGGTACAACAATAGATGAAGGAGATGTAATATTAGAACATGTCACTAGATCCTCAATGGATTTAATTCAAATACACCTATCATCCCCTATTGTTTCCTCAAAACATGATGAAGTAAGAACACTAGATGATTCTACCAATGTTGGATTACAAGAGTCCTCAACCTCAAGATGTTGACTCATGGATGAAGAAGAATAACCCTCTAAATCTAGATTATGAGCCTTAGAAACTGAAGTATCAATAGAAGTCTCAGTAGGAGAAGGAGAAGGTTTTGTGTCATCAAAACTACCAAACCTTTCCCAATCAACAGTGTTGCAGCTGTTTTATCATCAATAGGTCAAAATTTTGTAAGTGGAACAAGAAAATCCACAATAGGATCCTTTAGGAATGGAGGTTCATTTGAGTCTCCATACATCTCCCAAATTATTGCCATAAGGTCACGAGGGATCTCAATACCATCAGTGGCCATTTGTGTGTCAAAATCACAACTACAACCAATTAATCCTAGTATATGTTCTATTTTTATGTCTCACACAACTCTTTTCCATTTTGATGAAGGTTTAGGAACTAGTCCATATAGATATGGAAAAATATTAAGCCACCTACAATGTGTTAGGATTCCATCTCACCAAGACTTAAAGCTCCATCGATTTAACCTTATTACACCAAGATGTTTTTTTATGCCCATATTAAACTCCTAAATTTTAGTCACACAATAGACCAATCAAGAGACATAAACCAACAAAGGAAAAAGATTACCCCCCATAATTACTCAACTATGAAACCCCCCAAGTAAGATATGATTTGTGGAACTTTATACTTATTGCGATTGCAAGTGCCACTTGCCAACAACTGCAAAGTGGACTTGACCTTAGTGCATACAGATTGCCAAATTTGGCCACAAGATCAAATTAAAAAAAAAACATACAATGAGAGAAATTTTATCACACCACTAGAAAGTACACCAAAAATTATGCACTTTCAAAAAAAAATCACTAAAACATGTTAGCATAGGATCAAGAACAAAGCCCTGAAAGTTTTGAACATGAGAACGGCTTAGCAACACCTATGAGAATCTATAATTTTTGGGAAAACCATATTTCCAAAATCAAAAACCAATTGCACCACTACGAAGAGCACAAAATTCTACCCCAAATTTTTAAAAAAAACAAATTACTTGAAAAAAGGAGGTCAGATGACTGAGTTATGGTCATTTGAAAATTTCCCTCCAAAATGAAAATTGTATTGGAGAGGGGGGAAATTTTGTTATGGATGTTGACATCATTATTGATGTAATGATGATGTCAACATTTCACTTGATCAAATTTGACAGTCGTACAACTATCAAAATGGAATATTCTCTTTTTTGTTGGAATATTTGGTTCGTTGGAATATTCTCATAGAATATTCTTTGTTGGAAATCGGAGGAGTCTACCACTTAATATTTTGTACATGCAACGGAATATGTTGGATCGTCGATATATGTTGTTTTTTAGTGAAATATTCTATTGGAGGTTGATGGTCTGATTTGATCTGTGGGTTGTGGTAGGGTCGATGTGGGCCTATAGGTGGGCACCACATGGTGCCAATTGGGCACCCATACCCTATGACTATAGGTCATAGTTCTACAACTTGTTACAAATTTTCTTTTCCTTTTTTTTGCAATGAATAAAAAATTTCTAAAAACAAATAATTTTTGAAAGATTCAAAATATTTTAGAAATTTTAACAAAGCAGAATAATTTTTTTTATTCTTCAATTGTACCCTATAATAATGACATCGTATGACCCAAGGAGCAGAATATTTTTCTGAGGCCCCAGTCAAAGTGCTCAAACTTGGATGATTTGACAATCAATCCTAGGGTTTTTGGGTCTCGTAGACACAATGACAGGGTTTGTTTTAACCCAAAATGCTCCAAAATTGTAGCTACCTCTCGGATCTGGCAACCACACTTCAACTTCAAAACCTCATAGATCTAGCCTCATATGTTTGATTTAGATGAAACAAAAGGAAAAACTAACTTTCTCAAACCCTCTGATCTCAATGGTGAGCTTAGATTTGCAACAACAAGCTCTAATTTGAACCTACAATACAAATCCACAAAGAGGAAACCCCCAAATCTGGTATTTTTTTCAAGCTTTTCTAATTCTCCAGATCATCATTCAATGTAAGAGAAGAGCATACTCAACGTTTCAAGATCCACCAAGATTTTCAACCTAGATCTCTCAATAATGAATAACAAGAAGCAATACCCCAAGATCTAATAACATGTAAGAGTTGTTATAGAATAACTCTACACCATGCAAGCACTAGTACAAAAACAATAATATATGACTAAAAAAATACTAAAAACTGCATATAAATGACTAAACATAGTCACGTGACCATTAGTAGTTTATTGCGAGTCATTTATAATGCGACCAGATTGATGACTAAACCATTTTTAGTCATTTGTTGGTTGTTTTGAATGATCGATTAGGTAGTATATTAAGTCATTAATTTAGTCATTGATTGTTGTAAACTGGTCACTTATTTAATCATTTTTTATTCACTGATGTATTTAGTCGTTAATTTAGTCAATGATTGTTGTTAACTAGTTACTTATTTAGTCATTTTTATTTAGTGATTTTCATCCATTGGTAGTGTATTTAGCCATTAATTTTAATCATCATTTTGATCAATTTGGTAGTTTATTTAATTGTTTTTTTCACTGATTTTTGTCTGTAGTCATCGAAAATTGACCATATCTTGTGACATTCACTTTTGACATCATTTTTGACATCTTACAACACATTTTATTCTAAACTGTTGGAATGTGGCGATTGATCATGCTATACTATACACTCTTTATGTTTATATGTTGATGATATGCTTGTAGTGGGGTCTAACATGGATCACATAAAGGAGTTAAAACAATAGTTAGCAAATTCATTTGCTATGAAGGATTTGGGGGCAACAAAACAAATCCTTGGTATGAAGATTACAAGAGATAGGAAAAATAGGAAATTATTTTTATCTCAGGTTGATTATGTTGAAAAGGTGTTGCAGAGATTTCATATGGAGAATGCAAAAGTTGTCAGCACACCTTTGCCCAGTCATGTCAAATTGACTAAGGATATATGTCCAAAGACACAAGAGGAGGAAGGAAAAAGTCCAAGGTACCATATACTTCAACTGTAGGCAGTTTAATGTATGCCATGGTATGCACGAGACCAGATATTGCACATGTTGTAGGAGTTCTTAGTAGGTATTTGAGTCCAAGATCAGTCTCCAAGTGGGAGATTGTGTTGGTATGGAGCCTGATTAGTCTCCAAGTGAGAGATTGTTGGAATGTGGTGACTAATCATGCTATATTGTGCACTCTTTAGTACTGTACACTCTTCATGTATCCTTGTCAGGGTCTGGGGCCGGGTTGAGCCTTAGGTGGGGGTTCAGGGGTGGTAGTCCTCTAAAAGTGGGGGTTTGAGGGTGGCAGCCACTGAGAAAAAAAAATCACCTTTTTTTGTTTCGTCACCGAAAAAGAAAAAAGCCGACTTTGTAAACCCTAATTTTTGGAAGCTTCTAAAAGCTTGTTATAAGTGGTTGGGATGGAGATTTGTAGCATGGAATTATTTTCGATATTGTAATTATTTTTGCACTGGATAATAAAACAATTGGATGGCTATGGTTTTGTGGATGTAGCCCAGATTAGGTGAACCACGTTAAATTCTCCGTGTTGTCTTGTTTCTACTATAATTTCCTGTGTTTTATTTCTTTGTTTTATTGATCAAATCTGCATTTAACTTGTTAGATATCTACCTTCTAACCCTAACATAAACCTCACATAACCCCTTTCATCATCCCTATTATTTAATCTCTAGCCAATTAATTAAATAAATTATATTTAATTAATTAATCCACATTCCCCAAATAATTTAAATAAATTAAATATTTATTTAAATTAATCCTTATCCTCTCACATCTCTTATAATTTAAATAATTCTAAATTATTTAAATTATTTCCCTAAATGACTTGATTTACTTTCTAAATCATCTCTCAAGATGACTACAACACTTTCCAAATCATCTCGTAAGTTAACTCGATCCCCTTTCCATTCTCCTCTTTAGTTAACTTGATCCACCTTCCATTTCTTCTCCCAAGTTGTACGATCGAATTTCTAATTCCACTACCACTCACAAAAAGTAAATTTTTATCCCTTCATCCTCCCATCTTCACCTATAAATTAACCCACAACCAAGCCATTTGCATGGATGAGCTTTCAAGTACCCTTACTCTATCAAATTATCTCTACAATCTTTCATCTATCTATTTCTCTTCTATCATCTTCATTTTAATGTTATGCTGCAGTAGTGAGAAACCAACATTCCTTCATCAACAAACAATCCTTCAAAATCTTGCATTATCATGCAAGGTGGAGAAGAGCAATGGACATCAATCAAGTTTAGCATGGAGATTGGTTAGCATTTGAATTTAATATTTTAATTTTCATGTTATCTTGTCCTTCATTGTGCATCGTTAGGGTTTCATTATAATTTATGTATTTTCCCTAAATTTTTACCCTAACTACATTGGTGAACCCGATGATCTAGCTTGCTTTTTTGTAGGTTTCGTTAACTTTTTGTTGCAAATCTGCCATTTTTTTGGAAAAAACCCCAAGTTTTACAAATTTCTTTATATCTTCCAAATTGCTATTATTTTCCACAATATTGTCACAAAAGCTTGTGCATCATCTCAAGAGGCTATAGTAAAAAAATTTAGGGTTTATCATCAGGTTTTTAGGATTTATTGTTATTTTATGTTTTTTCATAAAATTGACTTTGTGGATGCAAATTAGCAAATTTTTCAGAAATTTTTACATTTCTAGAAAGCTCTTGAAATTTTAATAGTGATCTATGTTTTATAGATTTAATTTAGACCTCAAATGAAATGCAAAAAAATCCGATCTTTGTTTTCTATAAGTTTTTCATAAATCCGCATTTCTGGGTGCAAAATAGGGAATTTTTCTAACTTCTTTACATTTCTAGAAAGCTCTCAAAAAATTAGTAGGGGTATTTTTTATTTTATTTTATTTTATTTTTAGATCAATAATGTCTTCAAATAATCAAATCTAATTTGGCTATGTTAAAAACATGTATCTGAAATTATAATTTTCCTTGTTTGATGAGCTCTTTTTTTAATGGCTACATTATAATATAATTTTCTGATTTTTTAGGTGAATCTAAGGAGCTGGAACAACATTGACACCAAAATCTACAACATATTTAAGGATGAAAATAATTAGGTGCACACATTCTATCTTTCATCTCTAATCATTGTTTGTCAACACACTTTAATTTGGGGCTTAAAAAGAACAACTTGTTTGATCACACACTTGGATTTTGGGCTTAAAAAGAACATCTTTTTTGTTGTCACATCATTGAAATTGGGTTAAAATGAAAAACTATCTTCTTACACATTTGGCTTTGGGATCTAAAAATAACAAGTGCTTGAACTTTTTTACACATATTTCGATTTTGTAAAAGGAAATTAACAACTATGAGTGTGAATCAAGTGTGTGTGTGATTAAAAACACCTCACTTGGTTTTCTTTTGTCATACTCTTTTTAGGAGGCCTACTTAGAGCACACAACACTCCAAGGGACGACCTCAATCAAAGTGTGAATCAAAAGACATGCTCCTTTGGGAGTTAAAATCTTGTCACTCTTTGCTAAGCCCCAAAGAAATTTATACCTTTAGGAAGTGAAGGTGAAGGGTGGGTTACCCCTTTCTCCCGCCTGTGTGGCAATATTTTTCTTTCAAATCATCCCTATTCAACCTCGTTCATCCTATCTTAAGAGCTAATTGGTCATACACAATTGACTAGTTCTAGGACTTGTTGATGTGTCTTCTTCAAGTGTGTGCTTAATCATCACATTCATAATTTCAAATTCAAAATTGTGTATGTGTCTTGTGTGTGTGATTCATGTGTATACATGTGTAATCATTTGTTTGTGAATTTCCATATTAAGCTATAAACACCAACACATAAACATATCATTCTAATCATTCTAATCATCCTTTTTCTAATCACATTCCAATCATTTTCATCCTAATCAATCCAATTCATCCAATCTAATCATTCTACATCATCATCATCACCCTAATCCTAGTCAAGCACTTGCTAAAATGGTCCTAATCCTTAGCAAACCTAGTCACAAGCCCAAGGTCATACTTCGAGGAGCCCCTTCACCTAATCATGAAGACAATCCAAAGCCCAAATTCATACTTTGAGGAACCCCTTCACCTAATCATGAAGACAATCCACAGCCCAAGGTCATACTTCAAGGAGCCCCTTCACCTAATGATGAAGATAATCCAAAGCCCAAATTCATACTTCAAGGAGCCCCTTCACCTAATCATGAAGACAATATGAAGCCCAAGGTCATACTTCTAGGAGCTTGTTCACCTAATCATGAAGATAATCAGAAACCATATATCCTCTGAGGTGGGTTAAAATTTTCTCCCAGTGATGATGAGAACTTTGTAGAAATCTTAGGTCATTTTAATGATACTATTGACAAGGTAAATACCACCTTAATTTTGGAATCATACACCACTCCATCTACTAGTCCTCCATCACCATCTAATAAAATGCTTATCTCAAAGCATACTAGTCCTACACCAACACCACCATCCAACTTCCCAAGCTCTAATCCATCAACCAAAAAATACTACTAGCACGGAATAGACCATCTCCATGTCAAGCACCCATTAATGAGCTTACCAAAGAACCTTTGAATTCCATGCCTATTCCTCCAACTCCATCATGTGGTCCACAACCTATTGATCTTATATGTCTAAGTCAAAGTCCATCATTCCCTCATGTTGTTGATCATAAAGAGCATACCAAGCCTCTTCTAGAGCCTTCCACTTCCATTCCCACTAAAATCCAATAGCTATGTCAAGAGCATTATCCTAAGCATGAGGAAACATTAACCTCCAATTCTAATTCAATGAATACACAATTCGTTTGACCAATACTGTTTCCTAATTTCATCTATCTAACTTAATCTCACATCAATCATTTTGAACTAAATGTTCACAGAAGATGATCATTATCAAGATTAAAATATCCTATTTGGTCCATTTCATTTAAGCCAATAAATAATTAAATAAATGAACCTTCTACACTCATACTCAAACAAGATTCCTTACTATTGGTAAGAAAATTCAATTACCATTAATTCTATTTTAATATATGTATTTAAATGTACAAATATCTATACTGCATATGTATTTATATAATTCACAATACTAAATTTGAGTCGAACTCTTTTTTTTTTTTTTTATTAGACTGTAGGAATCGGGTAGCACGACCCCCTATAAACTACAGTGCGCCTGGAAAACTTTTTAACGTGACCGGCAGCACTTGCGCGACACACCCTCTGGTACCATGGGGGTGGGGGAGACTAGACCTCATGACCAACCTCTTGCAACAGGAAAGATTTAGCCAACTGAGCTAGGGCCCCAACCCCAAATCGAACTCCTTTTTAAACATATAAATGATTCATAAATTATTTATACTCATAAATTATTTATACTCTTAAATATTAAGTATTTGATCGAAAATAAGTTTGAAGAGTTTAAATAGTAATGATTCTTAAAGACAAGTGTGCACCTTTTTAATGCTTGTGAATGGAAACGAGAGTTGACAGGAGTTCAATTAATTCCAAAGGCATGCAATATGCTAACTACGCACTACATACACTCCAACTCAAACACATATGTAACTTAATACGCAATCCTTAAAATGCAAGGATATATATATTTATGCTTTTGAACAATCAGTCGCTCCACTTAAAGTCACGCAAGTTGTCATGACTGAAAATGAATGCTTAAGAGGAGAGGACACTGGGTTCAAAGTGTGACCTACAATGCAGTGAAAGAGGTTTTACTTGCACCCTCAACCAACTCGCACTCATCCTAATTCGAACTCCATTCAATGAATACTAAGAAGGGTGATTGGAGGTGAAACACATTACAAGGAAGATAAGATAGAATCAACAAGGAAAAAGTACAGTATGTGCTAAAATTAATTTTGAAACAAACCTATCACAATAAAACCATTGGTTAAAACTACTCTCATCAAGGAATCAAATTCACAACAACTCAATCTACAAGAGACATGTCAGACAGGGTACATGCATTTGATACCCATGGGAAGATATGACAAATGTGTATGAACTGGTCTTGATTCACCACTGACCAATCAACAAGGACTTTCAAATGCAATAAGAGAAAAAAAGCATGCTATTACTCTCAACATTCCCACCGCTAAAAAGTTCAGATAAATAACGACTAGATAAAAAGGAAAAGTAGTGCATGCGGAAGAAGTAAGCAACATAAGTGTTCAAAATATAATCTAATGTCCACTGAATCAAATGTCTATACAACATACCATGACCCACCTCTTATTGGTTGAATTCACTGTATTTAATTTGTAGCCCTCAATTAACTACGAGTTCAACCATTCTTAAGAATGTTATGAGCCATCAAGATGGAGGAAAATTCTTATATAAGGTTAATTCGCAATGTTCTAGATATCGGCTTAATGTCAACTACATGACAACATATATGAGGTAATTGTTATGAATTAAGTAGCATTCCATAAGGGACACTATCTAGCCGCTAAAATATACACCAACTAAAACAATATCCTTGCATGCACAGAAACAATTGGTTTACAATCACCTCCTACCAATCTAACTATGTCTAACATAGTGAAAGAACCAAGGGTAAGAAGCAACGGGCTAAAACATAGAACACACAGTTTGCACGATTCACCTTTCAAAGTCGACTCAAGAACAACATGCAACTTTATTGCATGGCGACAACCTATGAGCTTGAGAGGCCTAACTAATGTAATCATAAGTTTCACAAAGCAAGAAGAGAATTGAGGCATCCAACAGGCGACACCCAAATTGAGAGATGGACAAACTCAAAGATAGACATAGTCTTGATACGCTACCTATATACAACCTGGTGGGTAGGATTTCAACAGATCCACTCCAAGTATTTTCTTTGCGCACTGAATAGGTACTTTGCTAACCAAGATAGGCTTGTGTGATAAAGAATTTTGAAGTAGGGTAACTGATTAAAATCCCCAAGAGACGTAATAATCTATTGAAAATTGAGTTACATACCACAACCAATGTACAAAATAGGAAGCTGCAAAGAGTAAAATTATCCAGTGCAATCAAAACGCTTGGTAGGGAAATAAATTCAACTTCCTAGTACCCTATGGATGACCACCTTATTTGTGAGATGGTAATTTTATCACTCCAACCTTGGTAAATAGCACACTTCATCCCCGATGTCTATGCAACAGTCAATTCTCATTCTAAAATTGGCAAACACATTTAAATAATAATTAATAATATGAACAGGTACTTTTTGCACACAAGGAATGGAATAAAATAAGGGAACAAACTTCATCAAATGGCGAAAATACTCAAATCAAAAATCTTCCCTGCAACGATTAATATGACACTGTCTCATGATAGGAGAAATTTTTTTGCAAAGAAAAGATATTAAGGAGACTGAGATATCACTAAAATTCTACAAGAGAACTCAAATCGACACCGACCAAGAAATAAATTGTATTACAATCAAAGCTTACTACCAATAGAGAAAATTCCACTTATACAGTCCACTAGTTACACCAAGGAAAAATCACAATTCAGTGCATGCAAACAGGAGGTGATAACATCACCAAAATTCATATATGTTCTAAGCGACTACACAAATAAAAGTATCACACCAACAACTAATTTAACAAATATGAATTATAGCCTATAGAATGTGTAGCTTCTTCTTTACAGATACTATGTTGGAGGGAATGGAAATTATATAAACCGTCAATCCAAGTGTGAGCGGATAAACTTACAAACAAAACCAAACACACATGACGACAGATTAGGGAAAACTTAGATTCATATTAGATACAACCAGGGTCACAATCAAATAGAATTAGTCAATTGACCTGAGCATACAAGAATAACATTAAGCATCCATTGACATGAGGCATTTACTTGTTTATATAGATTTCAAACAAATTGACACGTAATTCAACAACAATCACAGCGACTAACAATTCCTAATTTCTCAAAAGACAACAATACATAGAGAAGAACCTGGTGATCTTCAAATATCGACGTGTGATGAAGCGAAGAACATATCTTCAAACCTGGTATCCCTTTTATCCAAGCACAAACCTCTAGCTTTACGATCCTCCAAGTTGTCAACCAAAACAGAAAATACAAAGGAGAGGCTTTTCCAAAAACTATCGTGCGAAAGAATTGTCTCCCCAAATTTTCATTCATTTCTTATTAAATGCAATTTTCCCTAACTCAACTTCTGATTGCATGTGAATAATCAACCATTTCAACTTTTCTAACATCTTGTTCAAAACAAGATATTTTTTTACTAATTAATTCACAACTAATTGTTATGATTTACTAGTTTTCAAAAATATCCAAATTATGCATTCTTATCAATTTCAACTAATTAATCTTCCACAGTTTATACATTTAAATAATTCACAATTAATTCCTCATTATTCTAAAAATAACCTTTCAAATTAAATAAATCATTCTTATCCTTAAATTAAACAAGGTAACTAATCACTAATCATATCATTACCATTATTTTAAATCATTAAATAAATTTAAAAAATACATTATGAAAACATGGCATGATGAACAATGGACATAACGACAAACGAGCAACAACAAAACATAAGGGTAAAAAAATAATATTCATTCTTTCCATAACGATGGTTCATGACAGAGGACAAGTCTATCTACCTTCAACGATTCCATTGGGCCATGGCACGCTCAGAGCTGACAAGTAGGTGGAGTCGATGCCTATACCTAAAAGCTACATCACACTGCACGGTCAAATGAACATGTATATATATGAAGACACGCTATGAAGAAGAATCACGGCGTAGCTGGGCACTCACAAATGAGTATTGCTAGACCGTCTCCTTCACCGAACTGACGTAAAACATAGCATCCAACATCAACCACATCATAGTATCTTCATAAACATAACAGAGCATCATAGGTCATCATAATAATTTCATCTCTTAAAATTAAACATAGCATCATAAGTTACAGTGTATCATCAAATGAGTTTCACAATTGATCATGTAATTAGTGGAATAATAAATCTAGTAACATAGTCTCAAAAATAATCTAATGACTATCAGCAACTCAAAACAACTAAAATAGAAACATCATCAGGAGGGTCACTACATCCTCCCCCCCTAGGATGAGGTTTACTCCTGTAAGCCTACAACCAAGCATGGGTCACTTGAACCCTTATAACCAGGAGGTTCATTTTAACCTTAACCAATTTTCTCATCCTTTGAGAGAGAACACTCCTCGAGGTCTTCATCAGATTCTACATCGGTTTTCTTAGATGAGGAGGGTTGAGCTTGCAGGGTCTCCTTTTCCTCTTTAGACAATAAAGGTGTATTTTTCCCACACCCAAGTGTCCAATCCCTGATAGTAGAAGGTCTCCTACTCTCAGAATCTTGCTTCACATCTTTACTATTCTTACCCTTCTCTAACTTAAGATGAGCGAGGAACTTGCCTAATGTGTCATTGTATGGATCTCTCACCAAATTAACCTGGGGATTTGGCTGCTCACCAAGTTCACTTTTATATGAATTATATGAAGGAGTGTCTTGGAAATTAATCACATGACCACCACCATGGCCTTTTCCACAACCCCTACGACGACGTTTAGGCATGATCCTACACCAAGCCCAATGTCGAGTCTCAGTTTAAAGACACAAGAAACCAAGAACAACACACACACGTGCAAAAGAACCTAACACCTAGGACAACCTAGTGGGCTCACATGAACCAGAGTACCCATTGTTAGAACCTTCGCTCTGATACCAAGTTGTAACGCCCCATTATGGAACCCAAGGAACGACATGTCACTTATGCTAAACAACTGAATAATTTTTTTAAAAAACATTTAATAACACCATGTGATTAACAACCTCACATGAACGTTCTATGGTTCCACAACTACGCTACTAAAGTAAATAATCAACATAACACAACAAGAACTATAAATATTATACCATGTGAATAATCACATCTAAATTACATTGCATCAAGAGTCACTTTACAAGTTCATTTACAATAAGTGTGATTGTGACAAATCTCAAAACTTCACAAGTAACAATACAATGAAAACTCATGTAACATCATGAGTGAGAACAAAATAGAATAAGAATAAGAGTAGTTGATGACCAGGTCTATGAACCCATCCGATGAACAACTCCATGAATGATGTGCATCCAGGATCTTGCCAAGAACAAGCATGTCTCAAACAATATCACCTGCAGGGGACCCAATGGAAGATGTGGCATTTTCCTCCCAACCGTGTGGAACTCGAAAGCCCAACCCTCATGCTAGGAGATAGAACAGGTCCTCAAGTCAAAAAAAACAATAAAATTAACATCACACAATACATGGTCGACATACATGACATCACAATGAAAAAACAACTAACATACTCCCAAAGGTGACTCACAATCACAAGTGACTCAACAGAAGAGAACTATCAAGTGTACAAGGATAGGAGTGTCATCACATAGACGTAATAGGCTACCCTAGATAGCCTTCCTAGGTTACCAGCCCTCTACCATAGTTACCCTAGCAACCTCTCATGACTTTCGGCCCCTATACGAACTTATGCGGCTTCAAATCACTTCTTGAGAAGACAAAATGTTTGAGTTGCCATTCCAAGCCTTCTCAACCTGCTTTAACCTAAACAAGCGTTAAAGTCCAAGGCAGGGAAAACATTATCTAAATGCTTAAATTAAACTATCCAAACCCCTAAAGCTTATTATAGTTATCACTTGGTTACCAACTTCTGATAGGTTACCCATGCAACCACTTCTGGGTCCAGCCCCTAATGGAAGCCACTCCTCCTAAGGTACAACTTCTAAAAATGACCAAAACAATAAAGCCAACATGCATGCAAGAGAAAAATTATTTCCACATAAACTCAAGATAGAAGAGTACATACCAAGACATAAACAACGTGATAAACCACTATACATGCATGACGAGATTTCCACGAACAAACACAACTCCACTCGAGAGTATTCAAAATTTCTGAAAGTAAAATTCCTATATATATAACTCCAAACTTGCATGACCCACGACATCACATTTAAATCAATACAAGAGAAATCACAAATATCTATTCAAGATTTCAAAACAACATTAACATCTAAGCCTCTGGAAGTCTTCGCAAAACAGAACCACACCAATAGAACTAAAAATAAATTTAGACCAAGATCAATATAATAATCCACAATTACACTATAACTATATTGATCAATCATCACAATACTTGATACTTAATATCCAAGGCTTCTATTTTTTTTTCATCAAAATCTACCAATCAGTTACTTTCAACATAAATGGCTTATTCACCCAATTTGGTCTTATCGTTCATGAATACTATATATATTGACTATCCAAAATCATTATTGAGTTAATTGCTAATTCAACGAATACACAATTCGTTTGACCAATACCATTTCCTAATTTCATCTATCTAACTTAATCTCACATCAATCATTTTGAACTAAATGTTCGCACAAGATGATCATTGTCAAGATTAAAATATCCTATTTAGTCCATTTCATTTAAACCAATAAATAATTAAATAAATGAACCTTCTACACTCAGATTCAAACAAGATTCCTTACTATTGGTAAGAAAATTCAATTACCATTAATTATATTTTAATATATGCATTTAAATCTACAAATATCTATACTCCATATGTATTTATATAATTCACAATATTAAATTTGAATCGAACTCCTTTTTAAACATATAAATGATTAATAAATTATTTATACTCTTAAATATGAAGTATTTGATCAAAAAGAAGTTTGAAGAGTTTAAATAGTAATGATTCTTAAAGACAAGTGTGCACCTTTTTGATGCATGTGAATGGAAACAAGAGTTCATAGGAGTTCAATTAATTCCAAAGGCATGCAACAAGCTAGCTATGCACTACATACACTCCAACTCAAACACAGATGTAACTTAATATGCAATCCTTAAAATGCATGGATATATATTTATTCTTCTGAACAATCAGTTGCTCCACTTAAAGTCATGCAAGTTGTCATGACCAAAAATGCATGCTTAAGAGGAGAGAACACTGGGTTCAAAGTGTGACCCACAATGTAGTGAAAGAGGTGTTACTTGCAGCCTCAAACCAACTCGCACTCATCCTAATTTGAACTCCATTCAATGAATACTAAGAAGGGTGATTAGAGGTGAAATGCATTACAAGGAAGATAAGATATAATCAACAAGCAAAGAGTACAATATGTGCTAAAATTCATTTTGAAACAAACCTATCACAATAAAACCACTAGTTAAAACTACTCTCATCAAGGAATCAAAGTCACAGTGACTCAATCTGCAAGAGACGCATCGAACAAAGGGTACATGCATTCAATACCCATGGGAAGATAGGAAAAATGTGTATGAACTGGTCTTGATTCACCGCCGACCAATTAGCAAGGACTTTCAAATGCAATAAGAGAAAAAAAGCATGTTATTACTCTCAACATTCCCACCGTCGAAAGGTTCAGATAAATAACAATTAGATAAAAAGGAAAAGCAGTGCATGTGAAAGAAGTAAGCAACATAAGCGTTCAAAATATAATCTAATGTCCACTGAATCAAATTTATATACAACATACCGTGACCCACCTCTTATTGGTTGACTTCACTGTATTTAATTTGAAGCCCTCAATTAACTACGATTTTAGCCATTCTTAAGAATGTTACGAGTCATCAAGATGGAGGGAAATTATTATATAAGGTTAATTCACAATGTTCTAGATATCAGCTTAATGCCAACTACATGACAACATATATGAGGAAAATGCTACAAATTAAGTAGCATTCCCCAAGGGACACTATCTAGCCGCTAAACTATACACTGACTAAAACAATATCCTTGCATGCATAGAAACAATTGCTTTACAATCACCTCCTACCAATCAAACTGTGTCTAACATATAGTGAAATAACCAAGGGTAAGAAGCACACGGCTAAAACAAAGAACACAGAGTTTGCACGATTCAACTTTCACAATCAACTCAAGAACAACATGAAACTTTATTACATGATGACAATCTATGAGCTTGAGAGGCCGAACTAATGTAATCACAAGTTGCACAAAGCAAGAAGAGAATTGAGGTATCCAACAGGTGACACCCAAATCGAGAGATGGACAAAATCGAAGAGAGACATAGTCTTGATACGCTACCTATATACAACCCCGTGTGTAGGATTTCAATAGATCCACTCCAAGTATTTTCTTTGCACACTGAACAGGTAATTTACTAACTGAGATAGGCTTGAGTGATGAATAATTTTGAATTAGGGTAACTGATTAAATCCCCAAGATACATAATAGTCTATTGAAAATTGAGTTACATACCATAGCCAACGTACAAAACAGGAAGCTACAAAGAGTAAAATTATCTATCACAATCAAAGCTCTTGGTAGGGAAATAAATTCAACTTCCTAGTACCCTGTGGATGACCACCTTATTCATGAGCTGGTAATTTTATCACTCCAACCTTGGTAAATAGCACACTTCATCCTCGATGTCTGTGCAATGGTCAATTCTCATTCTAAAATTGAAACACATTTAAATAATAATTAATAATATGAACAGGTACTTTGCGCACGCAAGGAATGGAATAAAATAAGGGAACACGCTTCATCAAATGGAAGAAAGAATCAAAATCAAAAATCTTCCCTGCAACGATTAATATGACACTTTCTCGTGATAGGAGAATTTGTTTTGCAAAGAAAAGATATTAAGGAGATTGAGATATCGCTAGCATTCTGTGAGAGAACTTAGATTGACACCAACCAAGAAAGAAATTGTATTAAAATAAAAGCTTACTGCCAATAGAGACAATTCCACTTATACAGTCCACTAGCCGCAACAAGGAAAAATCACAATTCAGTGCATGCAAACAGGAGGTGATAACATCACCAAAATTCATATATATTCTAAGCGGCTGCATAAATAAAAGAATCATGCCAAAAAATAATTTGATAGATATCAATTATAGCCTATAGAATGCGTAGCTTCCTCTTTATAGATACTATGTTGGAGGGAATGGAAATTATATAAAACCGTCAACCCAAGTGTGAGGGGATAAACTTGCAAACAAAACTGAACACGCATGATACCAAGATAGGGAAAACTTAGATTCATATCAGATACAACTAGGGTCACAATCAAAGAGAATTAGTCAATTGACTCGAGCATACAAGAATAAAATTAAGAATACATTGACACAAGGCATTTCTTTTTTTATATAGATTTCGAACAAATTGACACATAATTCAGTAACAATCACAGTGACTAAAAATTCCTAATTTCTCAAAAGACAACAATATACAGAGAAGAACCCGGTAATCTTCTTCAAATATTGATGTGTGATGAAGCTAGGCACACATCTTGAAACTCGGTGTCCCTTTTATCTGAGCACAAACCTCTAGCTTTACGATCCTCCAAGTTGTCAACCAAAACAAAAAATACAGACAAGAGGCTTTTCCAAAAACTATTGTGCGAAAGAATTGTCTCCACAAATTTTCATTTGTTTCTTATTAAATGCAATTTTCCCTAACTCAACTCCCGATTGCATGTGAGTAATCAACTAGTTCAACTTTTCTAACATCTTGTTCAAAACAAGATATTTTTTTACTAATTTAATTCACAACTAATTGTTATGCTTTACTAGTTTTTGAAAATATCCAAATTGTGCATTCTTATCAATTTCAACTAATTAATCTTCCACAATTTATATATTTAAATAATTCACAATTAATTCCTCGTTATTTTAAAAATAACCTTTCAAATTAAATAAATCATTCTTATCCTTAAATTAAACAAGGTAACTAATCACTAATCATATCGTTACCATTATTTTAAATCATTAAATTAATTTAAACATAACATTATGAAAACATGACATGATGACCAACAGACATAATGACAAACAAAAAACAACAAAACATAAGGGTAACAAAATAATACTTGTTATTTCTAGAACGATGGTTCATAACAGAGGACAAGTCTATCTCCCTTCAATGATTCCAGTGGGCCATGGCACACGCGGACCTGACAAACAGGTGGAGTCGATGCCTGTACCTGAAAGTTGCATCACACTGCACAGTCAAATGAACAACATGTATATATATGAAGACACGCTATGAAGAAGAATCATGATGTATCAGGGCACTCACGAATGAGTACTACTAAACCATCTCCTTCACTAAACTCACATAAAACATAGCATCTAACATCAACCACATCATAGTATCTTCATAAACATAACAAAGCATCATAGGTCATCATAATAATGTCATCTCATAAAATTAAACATAGCATCATAAGGTAAAGTGTATCATCAACTAAGTTTCACAACTGATCATGTAATCAATGGCATAATACATCTAGTAACATAGTCTCAAAAAAGATCTAACGACTATCAACAACTCAAAATAACTAAAATAGAAATGTTGTCAGGAGGATCACTACACACATGCCTCCCAAGAAAATGTAGAAGATCAAACCAATAGTGTGGTTCTAAATGAACATAAGAAAGATCCTACTGATCCTTCCAAATCCACTATCAACCCCATTTCAAATCCACCAACATGTCTTATTGGTCTATCCACCTTTATTCATTAATTTTCCTCCTTAGTACAAGAACAACCTTTATGCACTTCACCTTCTTCATCTAATAATAAACTAAAGGCTATTTTCCAAAACACACCTAGTCCCATTGTCCATCACATGCTTCAAAACATCAACTATCAAGGTAAATTCTTAAGCCTTTATGAACATGGTATTTTGGAGCCAATCCATGTCAAGGTCCCTCCATGCTCTTATGGCCTTATATATACACCCCAAGGACACCAATCTCAAGATTTTGGTACTTCCTCCATGCATCCTAAGTCCACCTCCTTCCATCATAAGCCCTATCATACACCCAAAATAGATGTTTTCATTCCACCTACATCATCCTACAAATCACAAAAGCATGTGACCATACACCTTCCACCATCTACTCTACCACCATTGCTTCCAACTCCTAATATCCCTCCATCTAATCTACCTCCACTACTCCCAACACCTAATATACCTATCCTCCAATCCCCTAATCCATCTATCCATAAATCTTCTAAAAATCCTAATCATGACCAACAAATGCACACATTGTCTAAACATAAAGCTTTCACTCATTTCACCAAAACCAAGGGATTCCAAAATAAAAATTTGGATGTCTCTACACATAAAGTTAAAAATCTTAAAGGTCCTAATGTCTTAAGATACAATTACAAAAATTCAAAGCCAAGTACATCTAAAAAGCTATATAAGCCCATACCTCCAAAAGAAAAGGCCAAAACTAAAATGGTTTCGGTCCCTAAGAAAAGGAAAGCAATTCAAGTGAGTCATCTACATCACAAAAATTCCAACCATCCACTTCCACCCCACATTCTCATTCCATTCAAAAGTCTCAAATTCCTAAATCCCATGAGAGAAATAAAAATACTAAGTCTATGTGGGTACCTAAAGCATTGCATCAACTATCCCCTAAGAAAACATTGACATTTCTTCCTACACCACCTTTCCATCGAAAACTTCAATGTTTAACACGATGTGTGCAACCGTTGGTCATGATTCCATTCCCACATACCTTCATCTCCCCATCCTTCAACTACTATCCTACATATCTTCCCAATCACCTTCCTATGGTCCATCCTTTTGCATAATTCCTATACAATCCACATCATAATCCACTATTCTCCATCCATCCTTGCATAAGCCTTTCATAATCCGCCATCTACCTAATCTATCTCACACTCATGCAATTCCTTACCAACATCTATGAGCGCACTTGGCATGGTCCATGTGATGACATCCATCTAGTGGTACTATCACCTTTCATGGAACTAGATACTTGAGTCCCTCCTATCTTTCTCCTATTCAAAAAAAAATTCAAAAAAGTAAAGAGAAATTCCTTCGTCCAATAGTGAAAACCTAGTAAATAGGCACCCTGGATAAGTACCATGATGAAAACCTAGCAAATAGGCGTCATGTGTAGGTTGATATTCTATGTCACTTACACTTGGGGGCACATTGTCTCATCCTATCATATCCTATCTTACCATCTCCTATCTTATCATCCTTGGCCATCATACCCATATACTTATCATATTGAGTCCATTCATCCTCTCTTCCTCCTTTTGATCTTGATAAAAGTAGGGGGAAAAATATTAAAACATGCTTTGGATATGTTTTGATATACCTCATCCTTCCAAACAAGCCTATCACCATCCTATTGTTCTAAGAATTTTCATAAAAATCCTAAGTATTGTACCTAGAATGGGGCATGTTATTCCTATGTGACATAGTCTTTGGAGATCACATCCTTGCTCTCCTATGATGCATACATCCATTCCATTCACTAAGACCTATCATTTTTATTGATCCATCTATCATGAGCCTTCTACCCCTTATCCTATCACTCACTTTTGCATCCATCAATCCCATCTATCGCCTTGCACCTAGACTTGGTTTTCCCTTGTCATTGGTATCTAGCACAAAGGCTACCCAAATTGTCATACATTTTTAAAAAATCCTAAAAAAATACAAACAAATTGAAAAAAGGTCCTAAAACAAATCCAAAAAAAATCAAAGCATTTGAAAAATCCAAAAAATTAAATTAAATATCCCTAAAAATGCAAAAAAAAATTGAAAAAATGTTCTAAAAAAATCCAAAAAAATAAAATATCCTTAAAAAAAACTAAGCAATAAAATCAAATCATTTCTTCATCAATCCAATCATCAATCAATTACATTCTTCAATCAAATCAATCCTCTAATCAAATCGCTCCAACTTAAATCATTCCAAGCAAATCAATTCCTCAATTCAATTCATCAATCATCATCCAAATCTTAAAATCAATCATCTTCAATCATTAATTCATGCCAACCAAGCTAATCTGACAGGGGTAATACCTTATTTGTTTTTGTATCATCTATGCGTGTTTCCTTTCTTTCTTGTGTGTGTTATCATTTTTATCTTGCATTTGCATCAAATCCAAATCACTCCCAGCTAATATTCATATCTTGTATCTAGACAAGGTTGTATTACACTGGGGAACGAGACACATTGTCACCTTAGTCCTTGTACCTTGGTGCATAATGTCTAGTGCTACATCAAACATCATGATTTCTCACTTTCTTGCATCATAACATATCATTCATCTCCTTCATATACTTCTTATCTTGCATCATTCATCTTATCCCTCCTTATCATTTCATTTCATTTCGAGAGCATACTCATGTTTTTTCAACCCGTCTATCCTCTCAAGGGGGCATCATCATCCCATCATCATCATATCCTTACATCATCATCTCGTCATCATATCTTTACATCATCATTATCCTATCTTTCCTTCATCATCCATTTTCTTTTACCCATACCTTAACTTTTTTGAAATGATGTTACTCGACAAAAATCTCATCATCTTAAACATCATCTCAAAGAGGGGCAAAATGTAGTCACCTAAAATTGACCATATCTTGTGACATTCACTTTTAACATCATTTTTGACATATTACAACACATTTTATTCTAAAACTCACATAACCCCTTTCATCATCCCTATTATTTAATCTCTAGCCAATTAATTAAATAAATTATATTTTATTAATTAATCCACATTCCCTAAATAATTTAAATAAATTAAATATTTATTTAATCCTCTCGCATCTCTTATAATTTAAATAATTCTAAATTATTTAAATTATTTCCCTAAATGACTTGATTCACTTTCTAAATCATCTCTCAAGATGACTTCATCACTTTCCAAATCATCTAATAAGTTAACTTGATCCCCTTTCAATTCTCCTCTTTAGTTAACTTGATCCACCTTCCATTTCTTCTCCCAAGTTGCATAATCAGCTTTCTATTTCCACTACCACTCATAAAAAGGAAAGTTTTATCCCTTCATCCTCCCATCTTCATCTATAAATTAACCCACAACCAATCCATTTGCATGGATGAGCTTTCAAGTACCCTTACTCTGTCAAGTTATCTCTACAATCTTTCATCCATCATATTTCATCTATCTATTTCTCTTCTATCATCTTCATTTTAATGTTATGCTACAGTGGTGAGCAACCAGCATTCCTTCATCAACAAACAATCCTTCAAAATCTTGCATTATCATGCAAGGTGGAGAAGAGAAATGGAGATCAATCAAGTTTAGCATGGAGATCAGTTTGCATTTGAATTATTATTTTTATTTTCATATTATCTTGTCCTTCATTGTGCATTGTTAGGGTTTCATTATAATTTGTTTATGCATTTTCCCTAAATTTTTACCCTAACTACACTGTCAATTGGTAGTATATTGATACATTGTTTATTAATTGCATAATCATTATATTTAGTCATATTTATTCACTTCTCTATCAATTGGTAGTATATTTAATTGTTTTTGTTCACTAATTTTTGCCTAAAAGTGTTGGAAATGAGATAACGCTTTTGAGGTTTAAACGTAAAACACAAGAAAAAAAATCAATCATTCATTTTCACATAATGAAACAACTAGTAAGAAGGAAAAATACTAAAACATTATTGAGAAAAGGTGTTCTTACAATAAATACACGACTTAAATATGTGTATTTTCTTTGAAAAATGTGAGCTACAAAGTGTGTTTCTCAGTGTTGTGACAAAAAATTGAGTTACAATGCTATATTTTTTGCTTATATAGCTCCAAAACATGAAAGAAATACTTGAAAAATGAAGCCTAAGGGTCCTATATCTCATCTAAGCATGGGAGAGCATATAGGAACTAAAATTAACTAAGTTTTCATGCTTAAAAATAGGGAAACCTATTTTACACGCCCAAGAGGTCTTCTTGTTGGGGCAATGAGGGATGAGCTATTGATGGTGCTCTCAGCCACCTCTAGCCCTATAGTTACACAAGTGATCATTGTGTCAGGGTAGTATGGTAATACATTATTGGTCACTCATGTATTTGTTGTGCTCTAGTGTTGTGAAAAACCCAACAAATCTAAATTGGGTATCCCAATCATGAGCTCAATTCTAGTGTTGGAAAATGCCTGAAGGACCTACACATAAGGAAATCAAGATTTAAAACCACAACTTTTCAATTAACGATCTTTTGATTTACATTAAACGTATACAATGGAAATTTTTTGATGTGTTTCAAGTAACAACCTACACATTAGAGTCATAAATCCTTATCTTCTTGACGAACACTGACATCACCAACTAGGCTACTTTATTAGGAGTTAGGAAGGTCATCCCCTACTCGACCATATCAAAGTCCCAATTCACTTCCTCCTGTGACCCCTGAAAATGAAGATATTAACCCTCCAATAATGTCAAAAGTCCAAAACCCTACTGATTCACCCAACTCCCAATTGAATTCCCTAGAAAATATCCCAGTTGTAGACCCCAATTTTAATTGAAATAATATAGATATCAATGTTGACTAGAGGCCAATAATGGCCAATGGAACTAAAGATATCATATAATCCAAAAAGTATGTAACATTAAGAGTGCCTAGTACATCTCCAATACAGTAAACAAAATTGAAACAAACAAAAAAAGTTTCCAAGTTTGAAAGCATATTTTAAAGAAGATCCCCTTTTAAATATTATCAGTTTTGTTAATGATAATATTAAAGGTCAATAACCCTTATTGAATTACATATATAGTTGACCATTAGGTGTGCATGGTGGACCTTCATGCCTATGCTGGATATCTTGAGGACACCCTAAATATTATTACTAAGATGATAGTTAAACCTTTGGTACCTGTGGATCATATATGAATATAGGTTGAGTATTCAAGTAACATTTCTTTTTTAGTTGGATCCTAAACATTCTACAACTTATGTTTCTTCTCTAAAAAATCTATGTAGAAGTGGGCAGGTGTGGTGAGGTTCAAATATTAAGTAGATTGGTGAAATATAGAGGAATTAAAAAGATACCTACATGTAGTAGGATTGAAGGGCATAAAATGGTACATGTTTTTTGTGTAGGAGACATATCACATCCACAAACATGGGAGAGCTATGAAAAATTGGAGAAATTGGCTTGGAAAATGAAGGTAGCATGGTATTACTTTTACTTAATGTTTTGGAATAGAAGAAAAAAGAATCATTTATTTGCCACCATAGTGAAAAGATAAATTGCATTTGGTTTGTTAAACATGGCCCTGGTACAACTATTAGATTTGTTAAGAACCTTCGAGTATGTTTTTATTTTCACACTACATCTAAATTCATCTCCAAGATTGTTGCAAGAGAAATTGTTTAGAGAGATGTGAACCATTTCCATCATTTTAAATAGGGACAATGTTCTTGTGGAGAATATTGGTGATGCTAAATGAAACAATCTGAAAAATAGGATTTCACTATAATAATGTGCACTACATCAAATATCCAATAATAATGAAGGGACGTCTATCAAAGCATAACAATAAGGATTTTTTTGTAATATGTTGTAGTCACAAGTTCCCTACTAGACATACATGAAAATTTGGAAGCATAGATAAGGAAAGGGAACTGTTTCAAAAAATGCCTCAAAGAAATGTAATATCATGGAATGTTGTGATTAAAGGATATGTTCAAAATGAGTTTTTTCTGAAAAAGTCCTTAGAAATTTTTAAGAAAATGCAACCAGTGGGTGTATATCCCAACTCCTCAACCTTTGAAAGCATCCTTCCTACTTATGTGTGAATTGGAGCTTTGGATGAGGATATGAACATCCATCAAAAGCATATTTTGAAGTGGATTTTTATCAGATATTGTAGTTTCAAGTTCCACTTCAGATCACCAAAGCATTCACAAAACCTTTTGCAACACCGCATGGTTGTTGTTGGGCCTTCATGGTGATGCAAGTAAATCACTCCACATCACCAAAAAGGCCAACAACAATTATGCGATGTTATAGTGGTCCTTCTGCACAACCACTGCAACACTACATGGTTTTTATTGGGCCTTCACAATGATGCAGGGTGATTTCCTCACATCACCGTGAAGGCCCAAAAACAACTATGTAGTGTTGTGGTGGTTGTGCTGAAGGTTTTGTGAAGGCTTTGGTGATCCGAAGTGGGACTTGCAACTACAATATCTAATAAAAATATACTTCCAAATATGCTTATGCCTTAATGAGAAATAATCATTCATATAACCAGTTAATTGGAAGAAAACTGGGAGATAGCATGAGTGCTTAGTTAGCAATAACAATTTTGAAAGAACCTTCCTTAAATGCGAGTGTAATTCAGGAAGTTGGTTCAGACACAAACTTTTCTTAGCAAATGATACTAAAGCTTTCTTAGAAATGTGGTGAGTGCACAATATTTTCCTCCAAGAGAGTATCAAGGGTGATGGGCTATCATGGAGCCATGTATCATCCATTTGTTTTCTCCTTGTTGGCTACCACAATATTTTGTGTCTATGTATGTTTTCTATTCAAGGGACCCCCAAAAGTTAGTTCAATTCCACCATTCATGTGGGAAAATATTGGTTATGGTGCATATTAAAGCTAAGTTGCTTTGGTTGGGATGCTAGTTTTTCATTTTATGTTAGAAGAAGTTGGATTCTATGGATATCAAGACTCAAAGTATGCTCTCAAACTATGCCTTGTGACATTGAATGTGCTACATCACATTACATATTCAAATGAAGTAGATGATCCAATTTATTCTATTAGAAAATGATGGGAGCCTTCTCATCAGTAGATAAGCTATTGTAAAGATCCCACAAATACTGATATGATCTCTTGAGTGACCTAGGAAGAATGAGAGAAAGGTTTCTAGCCTTTCAAGGTTCTTGTTGTGGGAAAATTATCATAAATGTGTATTTTTAAACTATGGGAAAAAAGATTTGTATATAATCATAAATATTCCAATGGAAAATCCAAGTCTCCCTTAATAGCTTGCTCTTGTGTTGGATCATAACATTTTAAAGCAACTTATGGTATTTTGCATAGGTGCATTCTTTGTAAGGCTTAGTTTTGGGTGAGCACAAACATTTCATGACATACCTTCTTCCTAATTGTGGAAAACCATTAGAAAGACACATTTGAGCTGCAAAATATAGGGCACATATACTCTTAGGCATTGCTTCTATAGGTGGTATGGAATTAGGTGGATACCGTGGGATAGATTATATTATACACTATCTTACATATCAAGGAAACTTGTGTCAAGCTCTAAGCTGATAATTGATTCTTTGACTATCAAAACATTATACCTTCCATTCTCATTGTATCTATTGTCATACCTCTCACTAACATTGTTATTTTATTGACACCATTTTATCCTATTGCCTCTACAAAAGAGCTCCATTTGAAGGCATCTTGACTATATATTATGCAAAAAAAACTCTACAAGTGCAACAAGACATTAGGAAGAAAAAATGTGAATTCACTGAAACATTACTATTTAAGCAACATAATATCTTCAAATGAAGGAGCACTATAAGTGTGACTAGGAAAACATTGTGTAGGCATTGTTAGCACTAAGAAACAGAGAAGATAACACATTGAATTAGGTGACTGAGATCACTAAAAGGAATATCATTGTTAGAGAGTTACAAAATTTGAATTGTCCTCTATCCTATAGGACTGAGAAAGGAAGAACACTATCAAATAGTGATTGAATCATAACAAACGGTCCAAAAAAAATGAAAGTTACTATCAAATGGTGACAAATATATGTCCTCTAAGTCATTTGCACATGGTGATTGAGAACATAGTGAGTAAGAAGTAAAAGAGCACTGAATCGTAGCACAACAAAGTGGTCATGAGTTATGCAATGAACTTCACTATTCTTTTGATCACAAAGAAGATCAAGATAATAACTAGCATTCTGATGTGCACAGAGAATGTTCATGGAGGAGTGCAAACTTCCTTAAAAATAAATTACCATAGCCAACTTTGAGGTGAATTGCACCTACTATTTTATGTTGATATGGATATGTTCTAACATGTAGTTAATTGTTGTAGCATAATAGATAGGCTAAATATTTTTTCATATACCATTGTTTCTAATTCAAAATTGATATACCTTGTTCTAGGAGCAAATCAAAAGGGGAGTCTATACATAAGACACCATTGTTTCAAATTCAAAATCGTTGTCTCTTTCACAATTGTTTTCTTCATTTATTGAATCTAAGACAACCTATTTTATAGAAGATGGTCTCAAAATCATAGTAAAATCCTTTATTTTGGGAAAATTGTTCATAATCTTCACATCATAACAATAAACATAAGCATCAGCCATTAACTTGAACTTTGCAAGAGTTTCATCAAACTCTACTTTTCCACTCTCTTTTCCATTCTAAATTTTATCCCCAATTTCATCCATGAAGAGCTTCCTCAACCTGTAGATCCTATTGTTAGCCATAAATTTACTAGGTGTTGAGGATAGCTTCGATTTTTTACCCAAGTAGAAATTGACAAAATTCGGCCTTACCAGATACAATGTGTTGAAAATCTCTTTGAATTTATTCTAGAAAAGAGTTCTTGAGACTATAATGTGAAGTTTTGAATTAACCTTTTTGCATGAATTCCATATCTTTGATCGAATATTTCGAGCTTGATGACCTTCATCAAGAATGAGCAAGCCTAGGATCTCTAAAAGCAATTTTCCAATATGCTTAGCCTCTTTAGGAAGGATCACATTTGTCTCAAAAGTTAGGTATACAAAAATATTGTAGCCAATAACAAACACACTTTTTCTTCTATGCCACTCACAAAGCATCACCAAATGCCTCAAAATTTTCAATTTCTTTCCCATGATCTAGTTTCTCTTAGCCGGTTTTATAATCTCTTCATATTCACGGTTTGAATGAATTTCATTCTAAAAGGTCTGTGATTTGTTTGGCATATAAACTGGAATGTCAATACTCCACTTCTTGAACTCTCTTTTAGAAGTGGAGTATTGACATTCCAGTTTAAATGCTAAAAATATCAAGGACCTTTTGGAATGAAATTCATTCAAACTATGAATATGAAGAGATTATAAAATTGGCTAAGAGAAACCAGATCATGAGAAAAAAAAAGAAAAAATTCAGGTGTTTGGTGATGCTTTGTGAGTGGCATAGAAGAAAAAGTGTGCTTGTTATTGGATACAATCTTTTTGTACACCTAACTTGTGAGACAAATGTGAGCCTCCTTGAAGAGGCTAAGCATATTGGAAAACTACTTTTAGAGAACCCAGGTCTACTTGTTCTTGATGAAGGTTATCAAGCTCAAAATAGCTGATCAAAGATATGGAATTCATGAAAAAAAAGGTTAATTCAAAACTATGCATTATACTCTTAGAAACTCTTTTCCGAAATAATTTCAAAGAGCTTTTTGTAACATAGGGTTTGTTTTTTTGGTTAGCATGATTAAATTCATAAACAATAAACCTAAGTATTCAAGAAAGAACAAAGGAGGAAACAACAAAACAAAAGGGAAGATCTCACCAAATGCCTTCAACCTCCATGAATCGCCTTCCTTGCACTTTCTCTATTTGCTGCAATATGATGGATGCCCTCAGATTTGATGAGAAAATCAAATTCATGACATGACCTAGCAAATTTCAAAGGATTTAAATAAAGAAATGCAAGAATGCATGAAGGAGAAGAAGTCTAGAAGTTAAGAGATATTCAAACATCTTGAAATGAAGACAAAATTGGCATTTTATAGAAAATACCATTTTGTATGGACGGATGAGATTAAAAATTGATAAGTGCCCTAGAATCTATGGTCAAAATTCAAAATAACAACCCCTTAATTAGGGTTAGGGAAACTCTAGGATGAAAATCAAATTGAGTGGACAAGATTTAATTTAAGAAATTAAATCAAGGAATGAGAATAGTTGTGATAGTCAGATGACAATTAGCAAGTAGAAAAAGGATGAGTTAGAAAATCAAGTCATTTTAGAAATAACTTACTTTGTGGAGAGAAATGCTATTTTGAATTTAATATTTTAAATTAATTCCAAAATGGTGAATTCATGTGATAGTAAATAATAATAATTTAAAATTATTTATTTAGAAAGAGGGAAGTTGCTAATTTAAATAAAATGTTTTTATTTAAATTTAGAAAGAAAATCAATAAGACAATTAAATAGTTAAAATTATTTAATTGTGGAGGAAATTAGAAAGTGAATGATTTTTAAATAAATGATTTTATTGAAAATTAGAAAGGTGGTTGGAGAGGATAATAATTAAATAAATAATAAGAATTTATTTAATTATGAGCAGACATAAATAATTAATGACGTATTAAATAAATAAATAAAGTTTATTTATTTAAATAATCAGGAGGAAGTAATGGACTAATAATAATTAAATAAATTTAGGAATTTATTTAATTATAGAGTGACATAAGCAATTAGCAACGTATTTAAATAATAAATGTAATTTATTTATTTAAATAGTCAAGAGGAATAAAAGACGTGAATTAATTAAATAATTAAGAATTATTAATTAATAGTTGACATTAGACTATAGGACATAATTAATTGGTTTAATTATGTTGAGACAAAGCATGACATAGAAAAGTGTGGTTTGCGGGTCTAGGCCATTTTTATGTGTCTACAATTTTCAACACATTATATCTAGTAAGGTCAAATTTTGTCAATTTTTGCTTGGGTAAAAACTCGAAGCTATCCTCAACACCTGGTAAAGTTATGGCTAACAGTAGGATCTGCAAACTGAGGAAGTTCTACATGGATGAAATTGGGAATAAAATTCAAAATGGAAAAGAGAGTGGAAAAGTAGAATTTGATGAAACTCTTGCAAATTTTAGGTTAATGACTGATGGTTTTGTTCATTTTTATGATGTGAAGATTGTAAACAATCTTCCTAGAATAAAGTATTTTACTACAATTTTGAGAGCATCTTCTATACAACGGGTTGTCTTAGATCAAATAAATGAAGCAAACAATTGTGAAAGAGCCAACAATTTTGAATTTGAAACAATGGTGTCTTATATATAGACTCTCCCTATGATTTGCTCCTAAAATAAGGTATAGCAATTTTGAATTAGAAACAATGGCATATGAACAACTATTTAGCCTGTTTGTTATGCTACAACAATTAACTACAGGTTAGAACATATCCATATCAACATAAAATAGCAGGTGCAATTCACCTCAAACTCTACTGTGGTAATTTCTTTGTAAGGAAGTTTGCACTCCTCCATTAACATTCTTTGTGCACATATCCAAACATTCAAAGTTCTTAACCAAATCTCCAAAAATGAGTATCTCGTCATTGCATGACTCCTACTTTTTCTCTGAGTATGACAATACCTAAGATTTTGGTGTTTCTAGATGAAACCTATAGTGGAAAAGTGTAGTCTCCATATGAAGGAACCATGTTTGGAGCTCTTCCCTGAAATGAGGGTTGAAAACATCTAGAAGAAAAGAAATACCATAATTTTAAAGTAACAATTTGTATCAAGCCAAATGTCAGAAAGTAATTAAAAAGACAAATACTTACAATTTGGTTCTCCAAATCCATAAATTTTGAACTTAAAATGAAACACCTCCCAATCTTTTATAAGAACAAGACTCTTAGGAAATTTAACATACACATGAGAAGAAATCAAAGGACGGATCAATATAAGGCACATGGCGAATGACAGTTGTAGAAAGACTTATGAATAAGTCAATAAACTTGACCTTCTTCAACAGTTTTAACTTTCAAGAATTTTCAAAATAATATCAAAACCTCAAATTGGACCAAGCAGATTTATGATTTTATCTTTAGAATGTAGGAACTTTCTCAGTCAAATATTTAGAGCAATTAACTGGGAATCTGGAGCAACTGACTGACTCCTAAGATGATTAGGTGGAAACTGATGTTTCAGTCCATCGATGTTTGTATTCCTATAGTCAAGTTCTACTTCCCTACCAAAACACCTAGAAGTGTTTCACACCAGCTCAAGGTACTCTCCTAAGGTGCATGTGTAATACCTTGTTTTCTAGTACTTATTTATCTCAAGATCCTCCTTCGCATGAACTCCTGGAGCATACCACCCAACCTGGTTATGTCACTAATAGCAATCCAAGTTTACAGCTTAAACTATAGACCATGTTTGTTACATACTTGAATGGAATCTTGGGTTACCACAAACCATAATAATGTGATCTACTAATAACCATTATGAGAGGTATTAAAGAAAGACCCATGCTATATAGGATACATTTCCCTAATTAGGTTTACATACCTTAATGATCAAACACAAGCTTCCCACACACTCTAGGATACAATCCAAGATCATACCACACCCTATCAAGACAACTAATTTTCTAACCCAAGATTTATGGTTGTTTTTAATACCAATAGAAGCATTGGTAAGAGCATGACTAGGGTACAAATCCTAGGCCTTTGTAAGAACATAAAATGTAACTATAGTGGATAAGTGAGGTTGCAATACCAGAAAGATTGAGACATGTCATTTGTTTTTTATAATAATTTTAACCAGACAACGAAAAAAATACCCAATATTAGTTTTTTTAAATACCCATATAAAGAAAATTCCCAACGTCCTTTTTTAAAAACCAAGATAGTCAATAACAAAGGGTTCTTTGAACATCAAATGCCTAGGAAAAATGATAACAAAATTAAAATTTAGAAAATTGTATGTAATACCAAAAAAGGTTGAGACCTAGAAAAAACATTATCTCAATAACAAAATATCTAGTACCATTTTTCAAATTACCATTTCAAGAAAAAACCCAGCATCAAATTACCCAAATAGCCAATAACAAAAATATCGAGCATCAATTTTTAAACATACCCAGATATCCAATAAAAAAATAGCTAGCATCATAAAATTCAAATAGCCAAATAGTACCTCATGAAAACACCCATCGAATTTTTCAAATACCCAAATAGGCATAGCGTATACATCCAACTTTAAAAAAAAAATAAGAATGGTTTGCTTACCTTTGAGATGATGCACAATAAACAGATTAAAATCCTCAAAACATACTTCCAGGTGGGGAGCTATCTGATAGAAGGATAGATTTGGCCACATTCTAGACATGTACTTTGAAGCACTGCTAGAAGGAGATTCCTCCACTGGGAAATGCCTTCAATTATTGCTCAATATCTCCATCTTCAAAATACTTCAACCTCTATTTGTTTTCCTAGACTATTTCTTCTAACTAAGCAGTAGTTAAAAACCACGAGAAAATGGTGGTCTTTATATCATTTGATTTTTGTTACACATTTATAAAAATAAAGTTTGATGTAAAAAAATAGTCATTTATAGCTATGATTTTATCCAGTGATCAAATTAGTCATTTATAGCTATGTTGCAAAAAATGAGTAGAATTTAATCATTTTTAGTTGTCATGACTAAATTTTTTAGTCATGTAGTCATTTATTTGCCAAATTCTACTAGTGAAGATTTGGCTGAAGATTATAGCCACCCAAGATCTAGGCACTTCATGAAAGAACAAGAGAGATCAATATGCAATGCTCAAGATTGCAATGGAATTAAATATAATAGAATTCAATATTATTTATTTACACATGAGACCACTTGGTTATATAGCCAAGGTGAGACATAGGATTACAAATTATTATGGCAAGTGTCTTAATCCTATGTCATGTGACAACATATCATAACTACCTATGACACATGTGTTAAAATTCAAAAGATAAGATAGTATCTAATGACAACTAACACCTTCTAGAAATATTCCCTCCTAAGACCTTGGTGGAACCCTGAAATTTTCCTAGTTCCACTGAATTTTATGATTAAACCCTGATAATCATTTCCCTAGGGTTGTGGTTTTACAAGCCATTCATGTTCAAGCCCTTGTTTGGCCCCTAGCTTCTATTTTTGAGTTGACCGGTTATGTTTGTTTCTCGGTTTTGCTTAATCCTTCATGGCCTTAAGTCTCGTGTGGCTAGGAAAACCCTTTTAAAACAAACTGTGGCGCACGTGCTTCAAATGTTTCATTAAGTCAATCTCTAAGTGTCTGCATTGCCTATCACTTTTTTGTTTCCAAACTCCCTTATGTAACCAGTGATGAGAGATGCCCTTTCCTTTCTTCTCGATTGGCCACCTTTGGTCTACCGCATGTTCATTTGAAGCCATGAGAAAGTAACACCCAATGAGCGATGCGGTCAATTTTTTGGCCCATCGCTACTTCTCTAACTATCGCTAGTTGTCTTTTGTAGTTTGAAACGGGATTCTTGACCATCGATGTCTAAGACGTGTTTTATCGTTGTGGCATAACACTTCATTGGTTGGCTTTGGTCTATGGAGGGACAACACGTGATGCACGATGAATGAAGTTGATGGTGCATGAGGGTTTATGTGGGAATGCATCACTGATTCCTTGACTGTCGCCTATTGTCCTTTGCGACTTTGGGTGGAACACATGACTACCGATGGGTTGAGTTCCTCCCCATTGCGCAGGCTTGATCTATTACCAATTACGATGGTTCAGGCGGATGTTGATGCATGATGAGCGATGCAAGTAGTTGTTTATGGTTCAGATCCTTCTATGACTGGATCGATGATTGACGTCTCATTTTTGGCCTTAGTGCTATCACTTTATGGGACTCTCATGGGAAGAACGAACTGATGATGAGTGTTGTGTTTCAGTTTGTGGATCATATTTGCTCATGGTTTCCTAGATCGACGATGTGCATGTCAAGAATGATGGAGTTAGGATACTGGAAAATACATGGAAATTTTAAAGCACCTCTTCATTGTTTCTAAGTATGGCCAACAAATCAAGTGGTGATCCTTAATGATCCTCATTGATCAAGTTTTAATCCATGGTGATTGATGGATGAGATGTGACATGCAAGTGATTGATTTTTTCAGTCATGCGAGCAAACCAGGATGGCCATTAATTGCATCATGCCTTGAATTCATCTATTTAATGAGGATCATCCTGTAGATTTTTTACTCATCCACTTCTATTAGTTCCTTTGGTTAACTCTCATGGGTGCTAAGGTAGTAAGTTTTATTGCTTGATATTTTCTTGCCAGGGTGGTGTAGTGATGCGCATGTTGTTCCTGCTACATTTTGGTGACTTTTTATGTATATGGTGTTGGTGCAACTCACATTATCTACACATAGGAGTTTTTTGGAAGTTGTAGCTGGTATTTTTCTCACATATCTAGTGTAGAATTTGTATTGCATGCAAGATGAGTCGACTGGTCTCCTCTTCTACTCCAATTTGTAGGTCATGACATCTGATCTTGTAGGAGTCATTGGTCTATGAACTTGAAGTGAAGCCTATGGTGGTGGAAGCACTGATCATCCTGAAGGCTAAGAGGAGTGCTCGCAAGGGGTCAGGGAAACTACTGTCAGATGTGCCTACAATATTTGACCAAGGATTTGTTCAAAAGAATTAGTCAATTTTGAAGGGAAGGGACTTGAGGTTTTTGAAAAAGAATTAATGAGAACTGAGGCAGACCCTAGGGTTTGTTCTGAGAAACCTGACTCCCTAGTCTTAATCAGTGATAGCTCTTTGGAGGAGGCTGAGGGGGTTGGCCTAGGTGTTGGCCATTGCCCTATTTCATTGGTGCCGTATACTGACTCAGACGATCAGGTGGTGGTTGCAACTCCACTCTCTATGAAGATGCCCAGTGAGGGTGTTCATTCAGTATCTGACAAGGCTAGATGACGCCCACATGACTTGATTGGTAGTGCTTGGGTCTTAGGTGTGGTGATGTGTCTCCTGACATGGCTAGTGAAAAGGTTTTTGGTTGTTGTTATTAATGGTGACTTCTCCTATTTTGGTGATGTGCGGGTTATGAGGGTGATTCCTTTTGGAAGGCTTGTGTGGCATCTCCGACTGATGATTTGGTGCCTCTTTTTTCTTGTTTTCCTTTTTCTTTCTCGTGATGTGTAAACAAAAATATAACAGTTCGAGAACGAAACCCCACTAGGTGAAATGACCTCAAAATGATCAGAAATGTAATTGTAATGGGCCCTTTGTTTGTCTCTCCCTTAATCTATACAAGGGATTTCAAGGCTCATTACAGGGGGTCGATTTTGAGTTTGAAAATGGCTAGGGTAAAATGTTGAACATTAAAGCACTACAGAATGTATATAGGACTGATTAAGGCATTATCTTGGGTCTAAGTTTTGCATTTGATGCTCTTAAATAGTTTTGCATAAATTGTTGATATTGAAACAAATCTGTAACACTAAAACATATTCTCTCCTGTAAATGATGATTACAGTATTATAAATGGAAAACCAAGTGTCTTTTCATTTGCCTTTCAATGGTTAGTTGAATGTATAATTTTGTTCTTATTTTGGCCTAAGGGGTTAATTAAAATACTTGAAAATAATTGTAGGTTTGTAAGCAATCGCTCAGGATTTTGATAATAAGTTATGTTTTAGGAATTGTGAATTCTCATAATGCAAGGTATTATGATAATAAGCCATTAATCTCATGATTTATGCATTACTGATTGTCGTATGCTTGACTTTGTTCCCGATTGATGAGGTATTGGTCTATCCTCTGTAAATCCCTGTAATTTGATGAAATACCCAAAATACCTAGTCGTGGATTTATAATGACAATAACACTAAACCAAATTCTATCAATTCTAAGGTGTGGGCCCGAAATAATACTTTATTCCTATAAAATGAATGATTAATTGTGAATGTTAGTCATACCTTTACTAAATGGTATTTGTTTGCATAAGAAGGGAACACATCTATGTAGAATTGTTCATCATTACAATAAAATTATCGTGAACTCCATTGGTAAATACCCTCCTTGGTCCCACAGAGCCTAAAGTGCAGGGGTTGAAGGTTCAAAACCCTTTACCCATTGATTTGGCCCTTCTTCTATAGGATTCTTGACGATGAAGGTTGGCTACCTTCTAGAGTCTCCTTGAGGTGGACGGGAAAAAACACCAATAGACCTAAGTAAAATTAACATGTAAATAGGACCTACTAATGACTAGATACACAAAAGACATATTTACACCAACAAATGTTGGGATGGAAAATTCCAAAATTCTACTAAGGACCAAGGAAAGGTCATACTTGGATGAGAAAGCATGCCTAGAAAAGAGACTTTGAAACTTTTTCAATTGACAAACACTTAGAAGACTGGGCATTCCTTCAAACATAAGGAATTTGGGGACCTTATATAAACACAGGGTAAGTGCACCAATCTGTGACACAATATAGGTGCCAAATTGAAAAAACTATGAAAAAAAACCCGAAATAAGCCATTTGGTGCATGCCAAATGACTTAAAAGACATTTGGCGAACGCCAAATGTCTTATTTAACATAAAAGGAAAAAATAGGGTTTTAAACCCTCATTTTGTCTTCAACCCGCGGCTTGAGGAAGAGGATTTCAGGTCTGCAACTCGCGCTCTCCAAATATCTTCCATTGTTTGCATCCTTAGCTTTCCATTTTCCATGAGGATGCCGCCAACATGTCGGAGAGGTCGAAGATTGCAAAGAGGTATGTATTTTTATTCTATTTATTTTGAATTTGATTTGGAATGCAAATTTAAATAGATTTTAATAATAAAACTTTGTTTTAATTCTCAGGGAATGAATCTCCACCTCAAAACAATGAGAATTCACAATCACCCCCTCATGAAGAGCCTCCTATACAAGAACAACCCGAAACACCTCCATCAATTCATAGGCATCCTCAAGGAATACAAGAAAATATTCAAAATCAAATTGAAAACAATAAAAGATACATTCAACAATTAATTGCAAGATTAACTTAGCATGCTGAAACCCACCCTTATAGGAGAGGGCTTGCTGAATCATTGAAGTCAATTGTAACTCATCTAGGAGAAATGAGCGAGCAAATGAGTTTTTGGTCAACTAAGAGGCATGAGATGATACAATTTTATGCTAGTGGTTTGTCATATGCAAATGTCAAAAAACTAAAAATTAGCAAAGCCGATTTGTGTGCCCTATTTATAGACCCAAAAACCAATGAACCTTTGTCCCATGCATGCAAGAGGTTCCCCATCCATTGGTGCCACCATGAGTTAATTAAAAACAAATTTTGGGAGCGGTGGTGGATGGTATTTGACCAACCTCCATGCAATAACCATGAGGTGCCACAATAATTTTTGAGGAAAATCTATTGTGAGTTTTTCCTCAATAAAGTGAAAAACTATTTTGACATCTTAGACTTTTAGGGTAGAGGTGGGGGCTCCACACACGATAGACCTGCTACACGACGTAATCCACAGTTGGCACCGAAAGCCTTGGGCAGACCCATGGTGGAGCATGTCGTTGTTCCTTCCATTATTAAGGACAGTGTAGAGGTGGACACGACGAAGTCAATTGGCTCACTCACCTAGACCATTTTACAGTGTGCAAGTCCTCTAGTAGAGCCTGGTGTGGAGGAGATGTGTAGGCCCTGAGCTCCACCCCACCATTGTGGTGCTTGTGGTGTTGTATGCACGTACGATTATCAGGGTGCTTGTGATGCAGCTACACAACCTACGTCAGTTGTAGAGGCGATGGCTTTCACAGATGATATTCTGAATGATACATTCAACATTGACACTTAGGTAAAATTTAGCAAGTTATTTTAATGTTGTTTATTAAAATATATTTTGAAATTTAAGAATAACTAAATTAGTAGAATTTTGATATGATGAAATTTCAGGGTTGCACTATTCATGGGGGATACTCTATTCTTATAGACCCTTATACATTCTTGACGATGAGTCCACAGGTATGCAACTAGTATTAAAGATATTATTATTGCATTTGAACAGTTGAATGTTATATTTGAATGTTTATCTGATAACATGCTTCGGATTTCAAATAGTTTCCTGGTGCACCTTCTTCCTCCACACCTCATGATTCATATCCTCAAACAACGTACACTCAAGTATCATTTATTCATTAATGGTGTTGTAAATCTATGTTAGCTATTTTTCATAATTTTGCGTATATAAAAATTTAAAAAATTGATGAGAAACACAAACATTGCATTCAAGTATTCCTTGATCATGTCACATTATGTTCTCCTAATTCACTTTTTTTCCTTTATTCCTTCCTAATCCCTTACAATTAAAATTTAATAGTTCACCCTATTTTCCATGATCCCCTCCTAGCCCATCCCACTAATATCTTCTAGTCCATGCTATGTGGCATTATGTCCTACTCCCATCTTATTGTACCCATTATTATATCACCTTAGATGTCCCATGATCCACTATGTTCCACCCTATGTTCCTTTATATCATCCTATGTTATACCATATTTATCCACGTTTCATCCTAGATAACTCTTCTCTATTATTGCTACACACAGGTCAAGTTCGTACTTCATGTACTATAGTCAAACCTTAGACACCTCCTAATTCACCCTATGTTGCATTATTCCCTAATAATTGCATCCCATTAACCTCAAATTTTCCACCCTATATTTTGGTATCCCATTCTAGCCCATCCCATCAATCTGTAATAGTCCATCCTATGTTCCATCAATCCCTTTGGTGCAGGGGCACCACTCTTTTCTATGTTTCTTCATTAAGTGTCTAATAGTGGTGTAGGAGCATCCATGGGTCTAAGGGACCTAGAATCATTTGTTATGTTTTGTTTCTTTGTTTAATGTTGGAATAAGGTCTCATCGACCATTTCATTTCTTTGTAATAAGTTTCCTAGGGATTTGGTGGATTTTTGGTCTTGATGACTAACTTTTTGTACAAACAAGGTCTCCATCCT
This sequence comes from Sequoiadendron giganteum, assembly GCA_007115665.2. Classification (NCBI taxonomy): domain Eukaryota; kingdom Viridiplantae; phylum Streptophyta; class Pinopsida; order Cupressales; family Cupressaceae; genus Sequoiadendron; species Sequoiadendron giganteum. Next base: position 470,488,227 of record CM021106.1, on the reverse strand, counting down.
CCTTTGTAAGTCTAGTGCATTTTGGAAAACCAAGCAAAAAGTATGCCTTTATGTAGCTAGACACTTGAGGGGAGTCATATTTTTCATTTTGGGGAGTTTTGGATGCCTTTCACACAATTTGGAGGTATCTTTGTAGTCGAGTTGGTGAAAATTGGCTAAATTGCCTTAATTAGGCATTAAAGAGTCAAAAATGAAGTTTTTTTGTGTTTCCAATGGCCAACTAATTCAAATTTCAGTTGGAGGAAGTTGGAGGAGGTTGGAAGGCTTCATATATGCCTCTCTTGGTTGAGGCAAGGCTGTTCTTAAAGTTTGGAAGAAGTTTTCAATAAAGAGTTTGCTGATTTCTGTGTTTTCTTGAAAAAATTTCTGATCTCATACTTGGTACAGTCTGTACGTGTTGTTTCATGCTCCAAGTCTGTAATGGTTGGATAGGTAATTGAATAAGCTTTCTTTTGGAATTGGAGATGATATTTCATTGAGTATCAAGGGAGATATCTCAATTTTACTCTTGGGTGGTATGAAAACCCTCAAAATTAGGGTTTTGAGTGAATTATGGGTGTTTCTTCCATCCACATGTTGTAGAGTTGCTAAATCCTGGTGGGATGGAAAGTATATGCATGTACTATTAAGAGGGAGTTAGGTCTAAATCACCATAGTGATAGTTGTTTGTTGAAACCTAAGTGCTAGAGGGTTGTTGAACCTTGTTTTGTCCTAATGTGACATGATCCAAATGCTTTAAATTTTTTGGGTGGTGTAAGTTGTGAACCCTAGGTGTGTTGGGGCTGATCATTTAAAAAATAATGGATTTTATGACTCCTTGTAGGAGTATTTGAGAGAAGCGTTGAATTGGATTGTCTTTGCCATCATAGTTGTGTGTTTACCTTCCCTGCCACTCTACATCAGATAGGCAAGGTGTGTTAGGATGTATGATTTGAGTCCTTGAGTCTTAATAAGGTCCAAAGTGACCATTCTATTATAATTGATCAACTCTGAGGGGATTTTGTATTCATCTTGTAATATTTGCAAATCATGTGGAGGGAATTCTCAAAGTTGACAAGGGGTGTCAAGGTAGATCTAGGATGAATTTTTCTTTAGTAAGTCATGATTTCCTAGTTGAATAAGGTCTCATTAGACTATTTGTAATAGTTTAGGTGTTTAAGAGGGTCTAGGAAAATATAAAGAGTCAAAACTTGAAAGTGTTAAATTTGTGAGTTGCATAAATGCAACAAATTTGTAATGAAATGGTCATGAGAGGTTTAAAAAGTAGTTGTAAGGAATTTGGGCATTGTTTTGATGAGGAGAATCCTTTAAAAATTCATGACAACTCATTTTATAACATTGGTTTGAAGTTTGAAGCATTGGCAATAAGAATATCTATGTTTTTCATCAAATTTATGAGTTTTCTTGTCATTTGCAGGCTTGTACGAGCCCGTACAGATTCATTATGCCATGTAAATAATTTTACTTTGTGGTGGTAGGTGTGTACAACATTTTGGAACAAGTTTGAGGGATATCCATTGTGATTTGTGGTAAATATCCTTGTTTTCTTGTGACAAGCCGAAGACACACTATTTGAGGGTTTTGTAACCAAAATCATGATTTAAGGTCCCTTACACCGATTGTACCTATTATAACTAGTGTAATGGGCCCTAGGGAATCTAAGTAGGTTGTAGGTTGCATGATTAGAGTTGTGGAGAAGGAACTAAGGAGATAAACCTGTTGTCTTGATGAGTTTTATGAAGAAAAACACATGAAGATGGAGCCTTGGGTCTAAGGTTTGTGGAAATCAATGAGAGTGTGGAGTTTTTTCCAACTTTTGAGCATATTGGGGTCAGAATATACATTTCTGAGTCAGTGGCATGGTCTAGGAGGTTGTGCAAGTGGGACTTTGAATAAACCCTCTTGACTTGGCATGAAATTGAGGGTTTTGGAGTTTTCTATGTTGGAGGAGTCAACCTTGGGTGTTGATTGTGTTTTTAGAGGTTTGAGAACATAGAAAATGCAGCCCCAAGGTTTCAATGGTTTGTGTTAAGTTTAAAGGTATGTTTCTTTGTAAATCTGACCTAATTCATGGCTTAAGAGAATGTTGATGGTCTAATTTCAAGGGATTGGTCGAAAAGACTTGTATCTAGTTAAGAGATATGTTGTATAACTTTGAAATGGGTATCTGAATCCACCTTCTGATTGTAAATTTTTTTGGAAAGCATGGGAGTTAAAGGCCAAAAATTGAGTTTGCACTACTGCTTGGTTACATGGGTGAAAGTGAGAAGTTAGACTCTCGATTGTTGTCAAGCTTTGAGGATTGTTTGGATAACTCTAATAGGCCATTTTAATCTTTTTATATGTCTCTTGAATGCAAGTTGTCACTTTGAATGAGTTTGAGACCCCTCTTTGCATCACCCTTCCATTCACATCCCATTACCCTCTCTTATTTCACCTTATGTTCCATTATCCCCTCTTGGTCTTTATATCAACATGATAACTGAGATATTGTTTCATTTGCAGTTTTTGACAAGAGATAGCCCTGGTGATGTTGGTGGCACGATGGACCATGGAGTTGCTACAACAATAGCTAGTTTTGATCCATTGAGAGAGGTATGGAATAGATTAGTCGATTTGACATTATATTTGCTATTTTATGGTCTATTATAGAAAATTTTCATGATAATTTTATGTAGTTTAATTTCTATCTTCATGGTTGTGATAGGTGGTTGTCACTCTAGATCATGGATGTGGTGATGCTGTAAATGTGCATGATGACTATATGTATGCGGTAAGTGATTATATATTTTGTTATATGTCATTCCACAATTCAATTTATGTGTTTTAACATATTTACTTTTAATTGTATCAGTTGAAGGTCTAGAGTGAAGAGAGGAGGACTATAGAGTGTGTTTGAAAGACAAGAGAAGCAATAGTCACTCCATCCAGCCGAATTTCGAAGGCAGCACAAGATCTATTTCCTTCCCCTAGAGGGAAATGACTATGTATTAGTGTTGTCTGTTGTATGCCTATGTGTTATTTTGGAACATATGTTTTGTTCTATCGATATATACATGATATTTTATGTCCATATGGCTCCTTTTTACTGAGCCTATATGGTTTTTTTGGATATATTGTATATACTTTTATCAATATATATCATTGTATAGCCTTTCAGATTTTTTATTAAAGAAACTCTTATTTTGCTACTGCCATTCTTGAATGATGTTATCATGCATATCGTGTAAGTTGTATGCTTGAATGTTGTAGGCATGGATTTTTTTTACATCTAATTCTTAATTAATTACTGTCGAATGCTCAATAAGCCCCATCTAAAGCTTATTGTATAAATAAGCTTCATTCGTGGTGGTTTGTATCCTTTGGAATGCTTCAATTACTTGTGCCTCACTTATTCACATGTATGCTTCACTTATTCACATGTATAATTCACCTATATTGTGTGTATTCATGTATATGCTTCATGCTTCCAATGCATAGCAGCAAAAATCTTTTGGGGAAAATTTTGACAAACCAAAAGTATAATACTTTGTGAAAAAAACAGGAAAATTTGTACAACAAAAGATAAAAACTTTAAAAAAAAAAAATTGAAAGGTATTTTCATAGCAGATAGAGATATAGAGAGAAAATAAAATAAATATTTTAACTAATGAATTGTAAAAAATGTAGTTTATATTCATATCGTTCATTACATTGCATTGCACATCTTTCAAAGTCAAAGCATTACTTCACTTTGCATAACTAATAAGTAGATGCTGATACATGCCCAACTTTTAATTACAATATAGTTTGTACAAAGTCAACCTAAGAAGTTATGCAATTTCTTCACATTGCATAACTAATAACTAGGAGTAGCTGCCAATTGCATTTTCTTATCATGGCATTCTATGAGACCAAATTTCTTTGAGATATTTTTTCAAATAGTTCCCTGCCTTGTCTATGTTACCACATTTTTCATACATGTCTACCAAAGCATCTTCTCAAACAGTTCACTGCCTTGTTTCTATAGCTAAAATCCTAAAACAAGTGATTTTGAACAAGTTATGGATTCTTTGAAAAAATATATCAAAAGCATAATAGTAAGCAATAGCATAGACAAGGCAGTGAACTATTTGAAAAAATGCATCAAAAAAATTTCTTTGAAATGATAAATTTAGTTGTTCTTTCACTCTTGTTTAACTTTGTATATCTGCTCCTTTTGGTTTTCTATTTGTGTGATGGTAGACCAATGTTCAAGCCCTATGTACAATCTCAATTGGTATTTATTGTTTTGGTATCTATTATGTGATGCTAGAGAGAATAAGAGAGATGTCTAGAGAAATTTATGATGTCAGGTTGGGGTACAGTTTCTCTTGATTTCTCAAGATCTAAAAATTGTGTAGCTTCTGGTTCAGATCACCCTCCTAGACCATCACCCAATCTCATTTTTGGTTTAATAGTGGGACTAATGATGTGGTCCAATTTACATAGAGGAAAGAGATATCTTCCCGGCTTCCAGATGGATCAATGCCAACAAAATTTTATCCAGTTGCTTTTAATTTCTGAGTCTCCAGATCTGTGTAATTTATGATTGAGGCCACTCTCCCAGACCATTTAGAAACCAAATTATTGGTTGTATGGAGAACTAATAACCTTTGTAATATTATATTGTAGGTCATCCTTTATATTTTGAACCTTAACAACCTATATTATATTCAAAATAATTTCATTGTGTAAACATTCTATTTTCTTAGAGGTTATGACAAATAAGTCACAACTATTGGTAGGAGCACTGATAGATCCATGCCTAGAGAAATAGAGAAAGTTGATAAGATTCTATAGAAATTTTCTTAGGACGATGAATCCTATATATGGCCATTAAGTGTAGACACTTGGTTAAGTTGTCCAAAGTTTTAGGTCAGACTCAAATTCAATTTGTTGGCTTAAGGTTGGTAGCACACCGTTACAAAAAAATTGCAAAGCCTTGTTGATCAATTTAAATCTGAGCACATCAAGACCATTAAAGCTGAATATCTCTTCACTAGATAGCTACATTGTGTAGTCATTTGGGGAACTGAAAGGCTATGTATTCTAAGAACATAATTTCTCCTTAAAATATTTTGCACCTGAATAACCCAAGTTTATTCAAGATATCAAAAGGATCTAGAAATAGATTCCAAATCACAAAAATATTAGATAGATGTAAAGGTAGGAGTGATGCTAGTGCATGAAGGACCTCATTTCTTAGATTTTTTAATAGATAGATTATTACTATTAGTAGGATAAATGAGAGTGTGATGGATGGAGTAATAAAAAAAGTTAATAAGTTGTCATAGATTCATTCTTTTGATGAATTTAAGAAGGGTTACAAATCATAGACACCCACCCAAATAATTTTAAGCTTGGGTGGAATACGAACCTTGACAACATTGAAATAGTGTTGGCAACCGATTGACAAAGAATTCATCAAGACCCTATATGCCGAATAAATCTCTTAATTTGAAGACTTGTTACTATGCAGCCTGAAATGATTGTTAGATTGTTACCCTTTTCAAACTGGTTTTGAATCTCAAGATATGAATTAGGAATGAAATTTGAAATCACAAACTTGGGATGATGTGGTTCCTTGGTTCCTCTGTTGGGATATTATTTTAACTATCAAAAGAACATTATTATTTTAACTGTGAAAGAGATCATGTTTGTCAACTTTTTCCCCAAGTGAAAATTTGTCACCATAGGAAAATGCCTCTGAGATAGTGAAAACCAGAGAGATTATTTTAGATGGGACCAACACGATCTTTTAGGATTAGACGAGAAGTTTCTAAGTGTCACGGTGTCCGAGTAATAGGATGCTGAATTTTGCAGCCATTTTGCACTTTGGACCCTTAAGGGATCTATCTGGTTGAACGTAGCTCGGAACGATTCCATGTGTTTGGGTGCAAAAGAGGACCATGCCTAACGTAAAGATACCTATTCAAATGTGTTGGAATGGTTCATTTGGTCACACGAGCTGCATAACAAAAGTTGCACCACTTTGCAACTTTCAACTACTTGCATTTGACAACTTTTTCCCTGAGTGAAAATTCGCCACCACAGGAAAATGCCTCCGAGATAGTGAAAATCGAGTGTGTTTATTGTAGAGGGGCCTAACTTGATCCCATAGGCTCAGATGAGAATTTTCTAAGAATCTCGGTGTCTGAATACTAGCATGTTGAAGTTCACAGCCATTTTGCACTTTGGACCCTTAAGGGATTGATCCGGTTGAACGTAGCTCAAAGCGATTTCGCGTGTTTGGGTTCGAAAGAGGACCATGCCTAGCATAAACGTACCCACCTAGATGCATTGGAATAGTTTGTGGTCACATGAGATGCAGAATGAAATTTGCACCACTTTGCAACTTTCAACTACTTGCATTTAACAACTTTTTGCCCAAGTGAAAATTTGCCACCACAATAAAATTCCTCCGAGATAGCAAAAACTGAGAGAGGTTATTATATATGGGCCCAACACAATCTTGTAGGATCAAAAAAGAATTTTCTAAGAATCATGGTGTCCGAGTAATAACATGTTGAAGTTTGCAGTCATTTTGCACTTTGGACCCTTAAGGGATCAATCTGGTTAAACGTAGCTCGAAGCGATTCCGCATATTTGGGTGCGAAAGAGGACCATGCCTAGCGTAAAAATACCTATTCAGATGCGTTGGAATAGTTTGTTTAGTCACACGAGCTACAGAACGAAAGTTGCACCACTTTGCAACTTTCAACTACTTGCATTTGACAACTTTTTCCTCGAGTGAAAATTTTCCACCACAGGAAAATGCCTCTGAGATAGAAAAAACTGAGAGAGGTTATTGTAGAGGGGCCCAACATGATCCCATAGGATCAAATGAGAATTTTCTAAGCATCACGTTGTCTAAGTAATAGCATGTTGAAGTTCACAGCCATTTTGCACTTTGGACCCTTAAGGGATCGATCTGGTTGAACGTAGCTCAGAGCAATTCCATGTGTTTGGGTTCAAAAGAGGACCATTCCTAGCGTAAATATACCTATTCGGATGCGTTGGAACAATTTTTTCATCATACGACTTGTAGAACAAAAGTTGCACCACTTTGCAACTTTCAACTACTTGCATTTGATAACTCTTTCCCCGAGTGAAAGTTTGCCACCATAGGAAAATGCCTCTGAGATAGAAAAAACTGAGAGAGGTTATTGTAGAGGGGCCCAACATGATCTCGTAGGATCAGAAGATATTTTTTTAAGCATCACGGTGTCTAAATAATAGCATGTTGAAGTTTGCAGCCATTTTGTACTTTGGACCCTTAAGGGATCAATCTGGTTGAATGTAGCTCGGAGCGATTCCGCATGTTTGGGTTCGAAAGAGAACCATTCCTAGCATAAAAATACCTATTCGGGTGCGTCTGAACAATTTTTTTGGTCACATGAGCTATAGAATGAAATTTGCACCACTTTGCAACTTTCAACTACTTGCATTTGACAACTTTTTCCCCGAGTGAAAATTCGCCACCATAGGAAAATGCCTCTGAGATAGCAAAAACTGAGTGAGGTTATTGTAGAGGGATCCAGCGTGATCCCATAGGCTTAGATAATAATTTTCTAAGCATCACGGTGTCCGAGTAATATCATGCTAAATTTCATAGCCATTTTGCACTTTGGACCCTCAAGGGATCGATTTGGTTGAATGTAGCTCAGAGTGATTCCAAGTGTTTGGGTGCGAAAGAGGACCATGCCTAGCATAAACATACCTATTTGGATGCATTGGAACAATCTGTTTGGTCACACAAGCTGCGAAACAAAATTTGCACCACTTTGCAACTTTCAACTACTTGCATTTGACAACTTTTTCTCCGAGTGAAAATTCGCCACCACAGGAAAATGCCTCCGAGATTGTAACAACCCCATCCTGGGTAATTAAAAAAAATTATACTTTCACAATAATAAACAAGGAAAACATACATAGTGATAAAGTAAATAAAATTTTCTTTTCCTTTTATTGCAACAATTCAGTTTAAAGAAACAATTGATACAATACATCATTACTTTCCTTTCCAAGTAAACAATAGAGTAAGAATACATACAAGTATAAAACATAGCATGAAATATTTTGAGCAAATAGGAATAATATGGTCTAGGATCCTCCCTTTCAAACCTTGGTACTTCAGAAGTCTGTTGTGGAGGAGAAACATCACTCAGGTTCTTTTCCACCAACCACAGACTTATATTGCGGTCCCCTGAATGTCTATTGTTAAATAAATGGCCCTCCCTTCTACGAAGAGATTGGTTGGGTAACCGGTTCTGTTTTAACCAACTGAGCATAGTGTTGTGTCCTACATATCTAAATCCTTGTAATCCCATAATCTCAATCTAGTATGCAAATATGGACAACAGTGAACTTACAGTGTAATCATCTCAAAGTCTAAGTGGATGTAGGTGTACAACACTACTTTGGCCAAAGTGTTTCAACAGTATAAAATTGATGGTCATTTATCACATGCACTATGTCAGGTTCAATTTGACTTGATGTTGTCTTATCCTATGCATAGGCTAAGTCCTTACCATGGGTAGTCAATCACCCCAGACCCCCTACAACAACCTACCTATTTATGAAATGAAAAACAATCAACAAGTGTCCCTCAGGTAACTCTTATTCTGGAAATATTTATCCACAGAGTACTTAGCTTATCACAGTTAACCTACTAACTTTAAGCTTTAGACTATACTTGGTATTGGTTTCACCCTGGTCCTAGTAATTAATAACTAGTTTCCTTGTATTCTCCATATACGGAGATCATACAATATAGGCTACGTACATACAAAATGCAATCCATCTTAATCACATTCATTATTTAATCCCTTATACTTTAAAAAATCCCATTCTTAAGCAAAGTAAGAACAATAGTTTCCCTTTCCCTTATAATTATTTTGCAATCAAGACATTTCCTTTAGTCAATGCAATTATAAACAGAAAACATAATTCTCTTTCACTAGATTGATCCACCTATGCTTAAATTTAGTCAATGCATAAAAACAAACACAATGATTTCTTCAACTTTCAAAACAAAGATATTTAAGAAGGTTTTCCTCATGCCTATTTCCTTAAGTTGGGCCTTCTTGCTGCCTTTGAATGCTCCTGATCCAACTGGTAATAGCTCCTCTATTTTTTTTTCCTTAAAGAAACTCTCTCTCCTAAATGTCCTACTCAGATGCTAAACTCTTAGCAAAAGCTCTGAATGACTGAAAATCAATCACTGGTAATGTTGGTTACTATTATTTTCAAAATGGGTACTACAACAAGTGCGTATATAAGAATATGAAGCAAAATGATAACTCAAGACCTTCCTCAGAATGTTCAATACTAAATCAGAGTATTCAAAAAAGTGAAATTATAAATTAAAAATTGTGAATTGCAGAAAGCAATTGCAAATTGATATGATTGATAGGTAAGTGAGCTCCTATTTATAGAGTTTGGATTCTCATGCCATCCTATAGATTTGGCATGAGAATCGACACCTCTAACAAAATTGAAAATGTCAAACTCATGGTGGTAGAAAGTAAGAACCTTACTCAGCAAAAATAAGATGAGTCGACCCTTCTCAGTGAAGAATAATTCAAATGGCACATGATGAAATTGATTCCATCGACATCTACAAGCATTTTCCAGCAATGGCGCCATTTATGAAATCTGGCGGGTGTTTATTCTAAGTGGAAAAAGTCCCAGGTTAATGGCAATCCACCTAGCTTTTGTTCCAGGATTTTCTTGGTACTTCAAGAGCTAAGTTTTGCATTTCAGCAACCTGGTCTCCTTCCCGTGCACGCGTTTGTAGTAGCGCCATTTATATTTTCTAAAGTTTCAAACTTTATTGCTAGATGAAATATTTCCTCCTCAATGTTGGCATATTTTCCCCAGAAATACATTGCACTTTATGGTGAATAAAATATTTAAACATTTCAAACGATTTCCATAGTTCCTTTTCCATGATGCAATAATCAATATTACCAAATGACTTAATAAAGTTAAGTCTTTATTTTCCAAATAAATTTCTTTTATTTAATATATATATTTATATATATATATTGTATTATTTTAATATATATTTTATTATAGTTTTATTTTCTTCAAAATACATATATGTATATATATATTTAAATATTTAATAATTAAATATACCTATATATTTATTTTGGTAAAACTATAATAACATATATATTTGTATAATATTATATATATATATATATATATACATATATATACACATTTACATAATAATTGATTAAATACTTGTATTGTGAGCCAGTCAACATACTTTCAATATACTTATTCATGTATATATGAGTATAAATGTATATATGCAAATTCAGGATAATATAATAATGTTATATTCACAGATAATAGGTAGTGTGTATATTTTTATAGATGTGTATAGCCAATTATACTGTCATGTATATGTATGTGTATGTATGCCATGTCGACACATACGTATGGCATATTAGTTTTCCCATTGTACGTTTGTATCGCCATGTCATTCATATAGATACATGTATATGAGAGATACATGTATACACATATACACCCTGCCTATGTACATATATCCAATCATATTTCACAACCAAGGTCAAATAATAATAAGTCAGGTTTACAATTTACACCACTTATAAAGCACAAAGAAGTAACCCAAACTCCTAAAGCCTATGGATGACTTGTCAATACCAACCTATTTGACTCGGTTCCTCTAAACTTTTAGTGAAGTGTGTGTATGCTCAATTGATTTACTTTACCGGTTATCCAACCAAGCCCCTCTCTTGAGTGATGTTTCCCCTCCACCTAGAGGAATGGTTCATGTTCCTCCATCCATTGGCACAAAACCACAGTAGTTACTTTCTCATAACATTTTACAGTATATAAATCAATATTTCAAAAAGCAAGGCTAATTATCCTCCTTCATGCATTGTTTACCCAAGGATAACATCAATCAAAGAACATAGAATGAGTCAATCATAAAATGTAAAATATTCTTAAATTGATAACAAGGTTCAACACATTTTATTCATCTTTATTCTTCCTTGCAAACAAAATTCTCAAAGCATTTCTAGAATAGTAGCTATACAATTTTGGGGTGTAACAGAGATAGAAAAAATCAAGAGAGGTTATTGTAGAGGGGCCCAACATGATCTCATAGGATCAGATGAGAATTTTGTAAGCATCACGATGTCTGAATACTAGCATGCTAAAGTTTGCAGCCATTTTGCACTTTGGACTCTTAAGGGATCGATCCAGTTGAACGTAGCTCAGAGCGATTCCTTGTGTTTGGGTGCAAAAGAGGACCATGCCTAGCGTAAAAATACCTATTCAGACGCGTTGGAATAGTTTGTTTGGTCACACGATCTGCAGAACAAAAGTTGCACCACTTTGCAACTTTCAACTACTTGCATTTGACAACTTTTTCCCTGAGTGAAAATTTGCCACCATAGGAAAATGCCTCTGAGATAGCAAAACCCGAGAGTGGTTATTGTAGAGGGGCCCAACGTGATCTCATAGGTTTAGACAGAGATTTCCTAATCACCATGGTTTATGAGTAATACCTTGTCAAATATTGTTGTCCTTTTGCACTTTGGACCCTTAAGGGATCGAGTCGGTTGAACCTATCTCAGAGCGATTGTACTCTCTTTTCGATGGAATTAGGTGGGTAGAAGACATAACTCCGTTTTAGTTATAGTTTGGTTGGATTTCAAGTGATTTTATGCATTTTAGAAGCCAATTACTGAGGGTCGGTCTATATACCCTATTTTAAGGGTTTTGAGTGCATTAAAATGCAATATTAAGCCTTTCACCCACTATATGTTACCTTTTGGCTTGTTGTGACTTTACCTTTGGTCATCAAGAAGGGAGGCTTTGAAACTTTGTAGGGGCATCCATTTGTTGTCCAAATTCAGTGGTTTGGGCCTAGTACAGGCTTGTATGTGGTTTTTGTCTTGACTATCCTACCAGGCAGTGCTACAAGGGTTAAGGGTAAAAGAGGCCTAAAGGCTAGAGAAATGAGAAAATTGAATTCCCTAGGTGCAAGTTACGGTGTTATGTCCTAGAGTGGTCAGGAGAAACATGTTCTGGGGTAACAAATCTAGTCTAAACCTTTGTCTCAGTTTGATTGGCCAAAATCCCATGTCAAGTGGCAAGGTTACCCTATTGTGAGTTTGGTGAATTGATGTCCAAGTGGGCATATTTGAGAGAAGTTGTGTCATCTCTCCTATTTGGTTGATCCACTTTGCATCATGGTTCTTGTTCAGAACAACCTTATTAGGTCCCCTTGTGGTGTTGTAGATTGGTCCATAGTAGTTTTTTGGTTGAATTTCATACCCTAAGGTATGTTATAGATGACCTAGGTTGCATCGATTTCTATGAGGCATACACTGCCCCTACCTTGTCAACCCTATGGATTTGGCAAGCCAATGAGCTCACTAGCTTGCCAATTCGGTAGGATTGACAAGGTAGGTGGTGCAGGAGCACCTAGGCACCTAGTCAAAAATCTCCATGTTTGATGGTCAAAATGCACCCTTGGATTAAAAATGTGTCAACAAGTGAGTTTGAAAGCCTAAAAGGAAACATGAAAGATTGTATCTCAATGACATAATGGAGTCATTAGTTTAGTTAGTAGGAAAAGTGATACAGCTGCAAATTTGTGAGTTGCATAATGCAACAAATTTGTAATTGCAACGGTTATGTGTTTTGAAAAGTTGGTTTCTTGGTGGTTAGGGGAATTGATAAGTTATAGGAGGATGAGAAATTCTATATAAATCCTGGAGAGGCTCGAGTTGTGGTCATTGTATTGGAGGGAAAAGAATAAAGCTTGGAAATTAATTTGTTTTCTCATAGTCTTACTAATTTTTCTAAGTTCCCTACCTGTGTACAGGCTAAACAGGTCTTATATGTATTGAATTCCCTTGAGAAATAGTAGATAAATGTTCTAAATTGTGTTTGGTGCCTTGGAAAGGTTTGTTTTAATCTTTTAGTGCCTTAATTTATCAAATTGCTCCTACCGGGTTCCTAAACAACCTTAAGGGTTTGGAGTTATTCTAATGGCATAACCATCATCCCATCTACTATCATCGAATGTAACTTAGTGGGATGATGTAGTTGAGTGTATTGAATGTTATTTTAGGAGTAGGAGGTGTGGAAGGATGATCCCTTGGCTTTAAAAATGAAAGGAATGGTTGGAGGTGTGTGTTTTCCCTTGGAAATTGGTGGGTCGGACCTATGGAATGAATAAGCCATATTGTTAATGGTCAAGTGAGTGTTCCTTAAGAATGGGTGGACCTATTAAAATATTTCTACATAGTTATATTGGGTAGGAATGGCTGGGAAGGTGAATATTCAATGACGATATCCTAAAACCCTAGTTATTTTTTCCTCAAGGAGGGTTTTTGCATTGGAGGCTTGTTTGAGGGTTTTTCCAACTATTGCAAGGGAAACATATGTCAATAGGTGACTTTTGAGGAATTCAATGAATCTGCCACGGGGATTGTGCAAAGTTTATTTAATTATTATTAATTGGATGTTGACAACCTATGTAGGGTCCTTGTTGATTTTGATGCTATTTTACAAGGTTGAGTTAATTCAAAGTTGATGTCTTGCTTGGCATATTTGAGAGAAGTTGTGTCTTGGGTTACCACCACCTATGCATCAGTAGGGGCAATAAAATATGCCTTTCTACAATTATATTAAACATTATTTCATTCTTACTAATAAATCCACATGTTTTTCCTTGAAGACAACTTTAAATGTAAACCATGAAGCATTACAACTAATTTTAAATGTAATATACACATTTAATTGATGCATATATTAAGGAATATACACATTTGCATGTATTAATTTCTCATAATTTTAGTATATCAAAAAATACACTAAGTCAATGACAAATATTACAATAGTGATGGAAGAACATCTTGAAAATCTTCCCATTTGTCAATACTTGTAGCAATACATGCAGGGAAATAATCCTCCCATTTCCAGCACAAGTCATGAAATATATTGTACTTGAGAAGAAACAAAAGGAGTTGCTGCCCAGTTTCATTTTTCCATTCCACCTCAACTGGCCCAGCTATTTGCATTCCAAAATGGTTCAAAACATGTACATCCCCTACTCCCTACGAAACACGTGGGTAATAGCCTCTCTGTGGTTGTGTAGTATCATAGGAATTTGGTCCACAAAAAACCTGCAAAAGCATCTCAATCTTAGACATAGACTCACATAAAAATCATTAAAAGAGCAATAACTAAATAATGTCAGTCATACAGCTGACGATACCTACTATCACCTTCATGCATGCTAGATAAGGAGGTCAATTGAAGTTCCTACAATGGTGATGTGCCCCTTCGCTACTTTATCATCTCTTGATGACCCTACATATAAATTTCAAATATATCACTGACAGGATTAACATAAAACATGTAGCATATAAGAATTCGATAAATCTAGGAGATGGAAAAGAAAGAGAAGATTGACAACCAGAAAATGCACAGGCAACCGATGTTTCTCATACCATTGAACACTTGCACCACCAACCGATGTTGTTATTTTCTTATATACTTTGACAAACTTCAGTATTACCTATAGTCACAATCAGAAAAGGATCAATGACAGTCGTAAATGCATATGACATCAAACAGTAATGGTGAAAAATCCTTATTGCAAGGTGTTGGTCCAAAAGAGTGATCAATAACATGACTTTACAAATTCAATGTGCATACTTACAAATCAATCCAGGGAACCATTTGGGTCTTCTCTACTCTTTATTGTGTCGATTATTGCCTCGTGGTTAGACTCACACACTTTCCACAAGTTCTTGTTCGCAGATCTACCCTTATATTTGATCAAATGAACATTGGTGGCAACGACAAGGTTCAAATAGTGAAGAATTTTATGATGTGTTTCGAAGTCCTCAAACAACCAAACTGCAACATTCTTAACTAGATACCTTTGAATCCATGTTCCAGTAACAACCACCGAACCTATAGGATATTCTATGTTTTCTCTGTCTATAATTGGGGACTCCAATTTATTTTTGGCCTCGATACAATGACACGGGTAATAATTTGTACCCTTTTCATTGTCTTCATCTGCAATCACCACATAAACATGCCCTGCATTGATATGTTCATCTTGTTAGATTTATTTACTGAGCAACATAATAAAACTTGTAAGTAAGATATATTACATGGTTCTAGTAGGTCCGATACATGATCAAATTCAATGGATGATTGCATCTTCATGATTTGTAGAGTCGTCGAGAGCTGATAAGTGTCAAGTGAGGTTAGACTTCTTACAGACCATTCGTCAACCCACTCTTTTTACTCAGAATCATTCCATGATTGAAGTGTACATGCATAACAAAAGCATACCATCTTCCTTGTATGGATAGTCCATGTACTTGCATTGGAGCTTCTAAAAGAGTGTAGCTCGCTCGATCCTGTTAGTGTACAAAAATCCTCATATTTTGCAATGTTAGTATCATCTAGTAAATGAAAAAATCTATGTACTAAAGAATTACCTTCACTACTTGGACCCACTACACCATTGCACCACTGGACAATTGATCTTGCATCTGTCAACTTTACACTATTTGTGTACTTTAACTCTTCTCGTGCTAGGGCTCTTTTGATACATGCACCTGCTCCATTATGCTCCCCCTTTCCATGCCCAGCCTCTGAGAAGTTCCCCATATGTTGAACACCACTAATCCTATGCATCCTACTCAAACAGTAAAATATTTTGGATTTCTTGAATTGTGATGTACAATTATCTAACCATATGATATGTTGACTAAATGATATGCCCCTGCTAGCTAGATCAGAATAGAACATATGAAAGCAACCTGGAACAAACTCTGTAGAATGTGTGCGATCATCACTGATGTAAAAGTGATACTCCCTCAATACTTTCCTATTTTCCTCTATACTATCATTTGCATGAATGAATTCTATATGCACAAATATAGCAACATGCACGGAGTTGTAGTACTATGATTGCACCTTGTTATGTGGTTGTAGTGTGTAGTTCTTAGCAAAGTCAACAACTGAAATGATATGACCAAGTGGAAATGTGCCCTTGCATAACTTGAACTGTGAGTCCAACCATTGTGCTCTATGTGTATGCCTTGCATAATCATAGACCACCTGATCATGAAAAGTGCCCATAAACTGATACACTAGAATCTTATCACTGACCAATTCACATTTCTTTGCTTCTTTTCCATCTTTTAAACTATATGCCACTATCTTATATTTTCCAAATTCCACAATTTTGTCTCCAATTGTGTGCGTACTAGCCATGTGTTCGAAAATTGGAAAATGTTGCATGCCACCACAATGATCACATGTGCCATCCAAATATGATTTTTTGTAAAAAAACTGGCCATCCTCTCTTTCACATAAAATGGAAGACAAAAAATTCCTTGACGATTTAGGTGGAGGCATTATGTTACATTCCTACAAAACATTGTCAGTATGCATATCTACACATATAGGTTGATAAACATCATAATGGTTAGAAAAATCAATATGAACCCTACAACAAGTAGTGTGTGTGTGTGATTTATTTTGACATAAAAAGGCTTTAGCATTTCAAAATACTTTTGGCATATTTTATTTTCAAGAAACTTTTGTACAAAATCAGAAAAAATTTGGGTTTGAGTGGTATCCAAATAATGCATTGGAAGTGGCTCACGGTTTTTACTACCAATTCTCCTTCTTACAACATCTCTTTGATTAGGAGAGGTCCTTGTGTTATCCTTCCAATAATTCACAATTAAAGATCTCAAGCCTTGAGCAATTCTTGTGTCTTTCCGTGGCACTCTACCCGAAAATACCCATAACTCATTGCTATTTGGATCCTCCACTCTTTCACATCTTCCTTTGGCTCTCATTAGAGATGATCTACTTATTTTCAAAGACTTACTTGCCTTTTTAAGGTTCACCTTGTTCCTTGTTTGACTGCTTAACAGTGTTTTTGTCATCACACGTCGTGTGGCACAACTATCCTTCATGCATGAGGTGGAACCCACACTCTCGTATGCACTCATCAAGTTATTTACAATTGAATTTTCACTTGATTCATTCAAAAATCTTAGCCCAATATCCTTCATGGTGGGCCTCAATTTGAGTTTCCTCATCATTTCAACAAATAGTTGGCATCTTCCACCCTCACTTAGATTCACAAAAAACAAACTCCATATCCTTTGTGCATATCTTTGACATGTACATTTTGGAATCTTATTAGGCATCCATTTCAAAACATTGGAATCAATATCAATAAAAAATGTAGGTTTTCTATGCAAAACTCTAGGAGGAGTTCTCAAATGTACCTTCAATTGGAGGTGCAATTGATACCTTGAGATTGACATGTAAACGATGTTGTACCTCCAACTTGAGATGTCATTTGTGGAGTGCCTTCAAATAGAGATGTGTTTTTTGATGTACTTTCAAAATGCAATGTTTTTAATGGTGTGTCTTCAATTGGAGATGTAATTTTCGATGTACCTAGAAAACCACATGTTGTTGTCAATGTGTCTTCAACTAGAGAAGTGCATTGAGATTCACCTATGGTTGAGATGTGCCCCCATCTTTGGTATCCATTCATGTCCTTCCATGAAATTTCCTCATTCGTGCCCTTTGTTTTGCCAATTTGACATCTCTCTTAGATTACATGGGAATTTTTGGTTGTATGGGCTGCAATTCCTTTACTTCATGAGCTACATTTTTTGATTCTCTTCTCCTTGCATTTTTAGCTGCACATTCTTCTGGTGTTAGAGGCTTTGGTTGTTTCCTCGGCATAACCCTGAATGCTACATGTTCACAAACATAGATAGAACAAAAGTAAGTAATGCATTTTATAAAAATATTGATATCGTTGATTACATTGCATTAAATATGAAACACACCAAAGCATTTTATGAAAGAAGGCAGCTAGCTATCTGGAATTATCAGACATTTCTATGCTACACAATATTTTTCATACATGATGGAGTTAGATTTTTTTAGGTTTAGATATTAGAGTAGGGATTTTGAGTGTGTTTGAAGAGTTGGCAAAGTACCTAGAGGCTGAGGTAGTACATGTAGGGATCCACAATGAACTTGTTCAAAGATTCAGAGGAAGGCTCTTAATAGACTTACACACAACTTGATCACTTAACTTACCAAGAAACACCATTTTTGATGCAGAGAGGGGTGGAAACCATTCAATACAGAAAATCAATGAGAATCAATCAGATTCCAAAGCAAAATCAGATGTTCAACTGAAAATCCCAACTTCTACGAAGGTTTCCCTTGTAGCATAGGTAACCTGGTTCAAGGGCCTTTTCACCAAGATTTTCGAAAATACTTGACAAACTCAGGGATGATTAAGATACCCATTTGCAAGTTATAAAACATAGGTAAACCCAAACATCAACTCCTTTGGACCAACATTGACTTCCAATAGACCCACCTTGGAAAAGGCTATTCAATTGGCCTATTTTACAAAGAGAGTACCTTTTAAACACTACATCTTCACTCAAAATCCTAAAAAAGTAGTATTTTATGTGTCAAAACCTCCAATTTCTTGATTTGTTTCCAGGTCGAAGACCTCTAGACCCCTAATACACCAAACCCTCAATTTCAAGCAAAATACTTGGGGTTTTAATGAAACTCATATCTCTCAGACCTGCCAAACCCATACAAAGCACCAAACACACTTACCAGATCCTGCACATGGTGAATAATACATTACATTGGAATTCCTTCCCATATTTTGTCAAAACACCACTTGAAGCCCTAATTTTCACCATGAAAAGACGCTGCTATAGTCCTAGAACATCATCCCAAACACCCAACCTTGACCCCACAACATTCTAAATAGGTTAGGCATGTATTTTAAAAGTTAGAGGACCCATTCCACAAGTTACAGTAGGCAGAAAAAGTGTAATGGGACGAATTACATAATGAAACCCCTCAATCCAAGAACACTGTGAAAGTAGGTAGCAGTAGTAAAAACAATATAACTTTCGCTATACAAAAAGTTATAACCTATAAATAGATGAAAATTAAATCTAATTCATTAATATACAACATCTAACCAGTTTCATATCATCTTAGAGTCCGTACAGGCCGTACAACAACAAGAAAAGTGAGAGAAACCAGTAAATTTCTAGAAAATAGTGTTCTTCTTGATAAAAAAAATGGGGTACAAATCAATCAAAAACATCTCCTTTGAGGCATTGAAGGTTATTAAACATATTTTTATTTCATTCAACTCCCTCGAACTCTGCAACTTTTTCATCTTTTAGCAACTTTTCTAACCACATTTAGCCAAATTGCAAGCTATGACACAAGTGAACTCCCTTAGCTCCAAATATATTATAAAATGGTCTAATTGACCTTACTGAACAAAATATACTCAACATTAACTAAGATCCTAGCATTTGATCATGCTCACTAAAGATGACATTTTTGGCAAAATTGAACTTACAAGGTGCTCCTGCACCAGAGGCCTGGAACGTTGATTTTGAAGTTGTGTCTTTTGACTAGCATTATTGAAATTGAACTTTATAAAGGTTATGATGAACAATTTAGGGATTAGAGTTTCTAGTAATAGTGATTTTATTTCATTCTGTTAGGAGTGACTATTGTATGAATATAATGTTTTGATCAATAGACTTACATATGGTGGGTTTTTTTAAAATCTTCTAGAGGTTTAGAATGGTAGTCTTCTTGAAAAGCATAGCTTGTTATTTATGGATGATCTTTGTTTGGTTTTAGATGTGAATTGGTCAGTTCAACATTGAATTGAGGTTTTTGAGATTGAAGATTGTTTGAAACTGATCTAATTATGATTGTTGAAGGTTTTGTCTCCCTGCTCTGCATCACAAACCTAGGGTATAAGTTGTTGCCACCTAAATGAAAACTAGAGACTCTTGTGTTTATTTTTCTCAAAACCAAATTTTTGATTGTCAATGAAGTCATGAAGAATATGAATTCAAAGAAGGGTTTGTGATGCTATATCTTATAATTATTCACTATTTCTTTGGCAATGAGGTAACTTACAAAGACAATAAGCATTCTCAATTGCACAAAATTTCCCATTTTTTTATTTATTAGAAAGGTAAATGGTATGAATGAATGGAAACTTGCATTAACAACTATGTCAACTCACTTGAATTTATCTAAGCACATGTGATGAAGGTGAATTTTTTATGGAACAAAAAAATTAATGGACACTTGCATTAACATTGATGAAAGCTATTAGGTTTTCCAAATTAGATGAAAATAAAAAAATTCCAAATTAATTGAAAAAAGAATGAAATATAGTGAATTCCACTAGCCATGCTGGAAATGGACTACTATAAGCAATGCAAATAGAATTCATAAGTAAATTTATGTTAAGTAAATGTCATGTTTTTAATTTTTTTGTTCTTCAAACTCATAAAAAATGAACTTTTTCATGCAAATCCCATCTAATTCAATGTTGAATTCTATGTCCAATTTTTATGATTAATAAAATCATTAAGGAAATTTAGTTTATATTGTCAAAAACAAACAAATATACTAAATATAAACATTTCAATATTACCAAATTGAATATATTACCTCAGATAATATAAAATGATGTAGAAACTTCAAAAAGTCTTCTTCTACGTTGTCTACCATGTAGATTGGTGGTAAAAAGGTGATGGATCAAGCATAGATTGGTACAATATGAAGTCAACTGCATAAAAAAAGGCGTTTATGACTTGGATAAAGCATTGAACCAAAAAAATATAAGAGAATGTGGGCCTGAATCATGGGGTCAAGCCTTATTTTACCATTTCAAGGTAAAACACATTTGGCGCTCGCCAAATTTGGAGAGCGCCAAATATGTTGTTTTGTAAAGGAGAGACTTGAGAGAGAGGGAGAGAGACAAAGTGGGATGGAGATAGAGGGAGTGAGAGAGGGAGGGAGTGGAAGAGAGAGAGAGAGTGGGAGGGAGTGGGAGGGAGATATATGAGAGAGAGGGAGAGATAAAAAGTGGGAGTGAGAGAGAGAGGGAGACATAAAGACGAAGAGAGAGAGAGAGTGAGAGAGAGGGAGGGAGAGAGGATGGGAGGGAGAAACCTAAGTGAGAGGGAGAGGGCAGGAGGGAGACACTCGAGAGAGAGGGGAGGGAGACAAAGTGGGAGAGAGGGGGTGGGAAGGAGATACATAAGAGAGTATGAGAGAGAGGGAGTGAGAGATAGAGGGATGGGAGAGATTCAAGGAGTGAGAGAGAGAGACTTGAGAGATGGAGAGGGGGTGGGAGGGAGAGGGAGTACTCAAGATAGAGGGATTCGAGAGAGATGGAGGATGAGAGATACACGAGATAGAGGAGAGAGAGAGAGAGAGAGGAGTGGGAGGTGGGAGGGAGATAATGTTGAGAGAGGGAGAGATACAAAGTGGGAGAGAGATAGAGGGAGTGAGAGAGAGAGGGAGAGAGACAAAGTGGGAGAGAGATAGAGGGAGTGAGAGAGAGAGAGGGAGAGACATAGAGATAGAGAGAGAGTGAGAGAGAGGGAGGGAGAGGGGGTGGGAGGGAGATACCTGAGAGAGAGGGAGAGATACATAGTGGGAGAGAGTGAGAGAGAGGGATTGGGAGAGAGAGAGAGAGGGAGTGTGTGTGTGTGTGAAAGAGAGAGAGAGGGGGGATGGAGATACTCAAGAGAGAGGGAGAGAGATAGAGTGAGTGAGAGAGAGGGAATCGGAGAGAGATAGAGGGAGTGAGTGAGTGACAAACCTAAGAGAGGGAGAGGGGGTAGGAGGAAGAGACTTGAGAGAGAGACAAAGAGAGAAAGATAACAACCTAAGAGAGCGAGATGGAGTGAGAGAGATAAAAAGACCAAAGAGGGAGAGAGAGAGAGAGGGAGAGTGAGAAAGGGGGTTGGAGTGAGATAGATTTATTTAGGTACCTATGTGGGAGGGAAAGAGACCTGAGAGAGGGGATTGGATTGAGAGATTAGTCTAGGTCATGTGGGAGGGAGTGAGACCTGAGAGATAGAGACTTCAGAGGGATAAAGAGTTATCCAGTTATGGTAACGAGTTAGAGAAGGTATGAAAGGTAAAATCTCGACTATCCATATACGATCATAAACTATGCACTCTAAGCATTATTAAAGTTGTTCACCAAAGAGGGGAAATTTTAGTTTTGTGCAAAGCATGCCATTTGGTGCGTGCCAAATGGCCTACTTTGGACGTGTTAATTAACAGGATTTGCCAAATTTTCTCATATTTTCGTTTGTGCTCCTCGTCTCATTTGCATGTATTTCGATGCAAGTTTATAAAAAAACCATGATAGTGTTAACCTCTCTCTTATCTATCTAAATATATATAAAAAAATCATTTTGATTTAGTTAAGGTTTTGATCCATGGTTTCTATTGTAAATGCCTTTGTTTTTGGTCAAAAACCAACATGTGCTAGTTTTAGGATAGATTTTTACCCATTCATCGAAATGTGAAACAAATTATATTTTTTGAAACTAGACTCCATTCTACACATGATGAAAAAAAAGAATCATTTTTCGATTAGTTTGCAAAACATTTAGGGGGGAGCATGCTCAAATTTCAGCTTTTCAAGATGTGTCCACTTTGAAAATTCATAAAATATTATATATTATTTAAAAAAATTATCTGAAAGAATGAGGATAAACTACATGGTGTTAGCTAATTTATCACCGTTGGGATTTTTGAAATTCTAAAAAAAAGTCAATCAAAAAGGGGGGAGCCCTCAGGCACTATGCTATTTTTTTTATAAAAACAGGACTTGTTTTGGGCCCCCCCCTTTTTGAGACCCTTAATCTTCATTAATTTCAAAAAAAATAGTAGCTTAGAAACTAGACTCGGATCACTTCAACTTTTGTTGTTGCTGCATTTTGAAATTTTGAGCATAACTATCTTCATTTTCTCGTGCAAATCAGATTTTGCTGATTTAAAAAAAAAAAGTGGCATCTTAAGAGCCAAAATTGTGTCACAGATTGGTACACTTACCCCACAGAGGAAAAAGAAGAGAGGGGACACACATTGTAAAGAATTGGACCAAGGGAGATGTGAGAAATATGAAATAAGAAATTTGGTCCATAACATAAATTATTACTAAAACATAAAAAATTTGTGACCTTAAGTTTAATTTCCAAAACCTAAGGTCAATGGTGCCATCATTTCTAGGATTTCATTAGCATGCAAATCAACAAGGTGCATAGATTGAATTTCAACCTTTAAGGTGAGTCAATCAACCTGGATCTGATCCTTTTGAGTCTTAGGAATGAATTGGAAATGATTTGGAATGATTTCCCTAATTAAACTATATGACCTAATATGATAAATGCAATTTCCCAGAAGTAAACAGATTGAAACAATAATTTGCAAGTGGATCTGCAAAGTGTAGATTGATGTATACTTGCCTATAAAAATTAGTGTAGATTGATGTATACCTGCCTATAAAAATTAGTGTGGATGTGCCTACAAGGACGGGCCACCTAATGGCTACTAAGTATTTTTTAAGGTGTCTTGTCCAACTTTTGGGGTCCTTTGGTGTTCGATCTGAGCTTCTATTTTCTAGTTGCAAACTTGTGGGGATGTCATTAGTAAATTTTGTGAGTTTTCATGTCTTGACAAGATATGTGACAAAATATATAACAATGGAGAATTTTCCTTCAAGATATCTTCAATCCTCTTTAAACCTATAACTTGCACATACACAAAGAGGGAAAATGTTGTGCCATATTGGGGCTTGCCTCTATCAAATCTCGTGTAAGTGTTTCCACTTCCACAATGGAAATGTCAATGATAAACTAATAATGGAAAGGAAGGAAATGATGAATGAACACAATTCTACAAATCACCACGCTTCAATGGCCCCCTTGAAGGACTGAAGTCATGCACATCACTTCAAGGGTTTGGATCTTGCTTGATAGATTTGCTTGAATGCTTGAATTCTTGGATACTTGGTGACCTAAATTAATGTTAGACTTCACCAAACAATAAAATGAACACACATAGAATTTGACATGATGTTGGATCTTGAATTATTATAATAAGCTCTGATAATGTTGCTCTTGACAATATTTTTGCTCTTGAATGCTAGATAATGTGTTATTTCTCTTTTTGATTTCAAGTGGTAAAATAACTACGTATTTATAAGCAGTTGTTCTAATTTCTTGAAAATTAGATCCTAAAAGTCAACACCTAAAATTTGAATTCTAAATGTTAAAATTTTGCCAACAATATGTCCAAAAATGGGTCCTAACTAAGAAGGGGGACCCATATGGGTCTTGGCCCAAATTTCTAAGGCATTGCATGTTGAGAATTACACATGAATTGGATGCATTTATTCAATGCTTGCAATTTATTGAAAAGTGGTGCAAATGGACTCCCAAAATGCATAATTTTAGGCAATTAGGGGGTCAATAATTTAGGGGGTCAAAACATAGTGTGAAATTGTTAAGGGTGGCAATTTTCTACGTTACAATTACAAAAGGGGGATGTGAAATAATTTTAAAGGAGTTAAATAAATATTATGTATTTGTATAATTTATAAGAGAGTGTTGGGGAATGATTGATTTAATTAAATAAATTTTATGTATTCAATTAAGGTGGGAACTTTAAAAAAGGATGAATTGATTAAATTGATTTAATAAATAAGTAATTTATTTAATTAGTGTTACAATAATGGTTAGATTTGTTAATTAAACAATCATGGTTTATTTAATTAATATTAGAAGAATTATCAAATAGATTAATTAAATAAATAGTATGTAATGAAATAATGTTGGAAGAATATTTGCAAGACAAACCTAGTGTAATGATGATAAAAATGTGACAATGCATTTTAGGTGTCTACACTAAATAATTCAACATTTATGCAAAGCAATTTGAATGTTTTTTAGAATTTTGTGATTGTCATATCTTGTTAGCAAGGACTTAATTATTCATTATCTTGTGTTGTTAGTAAGGGATTTATTAAATGAATTAAAAATTATTGTGCTAAGTTGAAATTAAAATATATAATCTAACCTAGACTAATCTAATACAAAGAAGAAAATCAATCCTATCTAACTAATGTTAAATCCATAATACAATGATGGGATGTCATCGATCTAGGAAAGATGGAAGATGGTTTATCTATTCTATTTGCATATCTAATTTAACCTTTTCAAAAAAAGCTAATATAGAAATTTGAAAGTAAATAATCAAAACTTCACATCTAGGATATTTGTCACTCGAGATGATGAAATGAACCAAAAGTTCACAAACTAAAAGGGTTCAAAGTAAAAATATCTTTTGAGGGTGATTGGTTTTAGATAGGAAACTAGAACCAAATAAGGATGGATAGGAAAAAATCAAGTTTCACATTGAAAATCTATAAAACATAGATATAATATGGGCTCAAATGGATTTGTGAGAATTCTAAGGAGGTTGGGATGTCACTCAGAAAGATGAACATATGAATGTCCCTTGAGGTTTCGCAAGGCCACTCTTAATAAAAGGTTTGATATTTTATAACTAGATGTGGGAAATTTTATGGGGAAGGACAAAGAAAATGGATATTTTGAGATGTTCAAATATGTCCATATACAATTCAAGATTTTGCAAACATGTTTTTATTGACCTAAAGGACCTTGTGATAAAATGGAGGATAAGAGGTTTAAAGAATAAAGACACATATCCACATCCTCTCCAAAATTTTGCAACACAAACTTAGCAAAGGCTTTAGCAATCAACAAGATGTGGGAATTTTGTGGGGAAGTTTTGACACAATATGATATAAATCTTATAAAGGGTTGGGATCCCATTAAATCATATTCTCCAAAGGATTTCGTTACTTGAATGTCCAAAATCTTTTGGAGAATGGCCAAGTTCTAATGTTTGGATGTCTCTCATAAGTCTATATTTATGCAAACACTTGAAAATTTAAAATTCTTCTAATCTAGAGGCCCAAACAACTTGCAATCAACCAAAACTTGAAACATATGAAACCTTAGCTATCACTTGGTCATTAAAGCACATTTCTTCATGACCAAAGGGAAGGAATGAGAGAAACAAAAAAAAAGGGGTCCCATCTTTTTCAAAAACTGAATTTGGACATGTGTAAGGCACAACATTAGTCTCAACCAATTATGTTGGATCCATGAATCTTTAGAACCATGTGAATAATCATATTTAGAAAAGAAAAAATCTTAAAAAATAAATTAGTTTGATCTAAATTAATAGATTTAACACATAAGAATAATGATTTAAATTAAGAACATTTAATATATCAAAAACACAAATTAAACACTCAAGCAAACATCATCTATAAAATATAAATTCTCAACAATAACATTTCAATGCGATTTGAACCTTGATGACAAAATAACAACACAACTCAACCATCAGACCATACCACTATTGACAAAATATAAAAAATTTAAATATTTAATTAAATTATATATTTCACGAAGCCAAAAAAATTAACCACTAGATTCACAAAATTAACCTAAATTGATGATCCACTAAATAGCCAGCCCCCAAAGATTGGACCAATTGAATGGTTGACCCAGATTAAACCCTAATTCTAAGGCAATACAACATTGACAAACCCATAATTTTATCGAAATGTTAAACATGTTTTCTTGCAACACACAAATGATCATTATTACAGGCAATTCATCACCTTAAGACGAAGCGTTCGTACGCCATTTGTAAATAATTTAATGGTTTCAAAAAAAAATTCAGCAGTCGAATTTAGGAATAACAACATGATCGAATACTGTCGATCACTTCATAAGAAAATAAAACAAAAGCAAAGCACTTTATTCTCTTCAAATCGGAAACACGACGACAGTCGACTTCCGGAAATTCGGTCGCCCCAGTACAACACCACACACCATA
Organism: Sequoiadendron giganteum; assembly: GCA_007115665.2. Taxonomy (NCBI): domain Eukaryota; kingdom Viridiplantae; phylum Streptophyta; class Pinopsida; order Cupressales; family Cupressaceae; genus Sequoiadendron; species Sequoiadendron giganteum. The sequence goes on along the minus strand of CM021106.1, from coordinate 470,461,326 downwards.
CATTTTACTTTATTTATGTAGAGACATCGGTTGTGGGTATCACATGAATTGAGAGCCAGAGTTCTCTCCGTCACCACAGTCGACAAACTGGTAGTCGACCATGAGATGCCCTCGGGCGTTTCCTTGGCCATTCGTGTCCAGCTGCCTAAATACATTGATGTCCAAGTCCAGACCGCCATTGCTGCACTGATCCACAATCCTCACGGTCGCCTGGGATCCCGTCTCACGGTTGGTGACCCGCAAGCACTTTCCACAGGATGCCTGTCCTCTGGGTCCCACTGGCCCGCAGAAGGCCGTCCACCCGTATTTCTGCCTCCACCACAGCGGCTTCCCTCCGTCCCAGGTGGAGCAATACGCACTCACAGCGTACAGGTTCCAGTTGTTCCTCTCTGGGTAGTACTCGTGATATGTGGATCTAACATTGTAAGCTTTTTCGCCTCCTCCACCGCCGCCTCCGCCGCGGCAATTGCTTTGGCAGCCTCGATCGGGTAAACAGTGGTCATCAGTAGTTCCGCACCACCCCCATTTGCTACAACACTCGCCTCCGCTGCATACTTTTCCGCCCGCTTGTGACCCACAATTCTGAGCGGCGCACAGCAACGGCACCGCCACTGCTATCGCCAGTACAAACATCACCGCCCTCGTTTCCATTCCCATCGACGCCTTTCACTCTGTGATAATGGTTGGTTGGAGATGAGGAGGAGAGGGGGAGGAGGGGGGGAGCTTTTTATAGGCGTAGGGTAGGAGACTGTGGAAGGATGAATTGTGAGGAGGCCCTTGTGGGCCATGGCGGCGGAAACGACTGATCCAAATCCATGACGACTGATTATAAAAAAATGGTGTCAAATTCTGACTCACTTTCCATTTCATTTTAAAAACAAATTGATCTCTCCCGATTCTGCGTTACAGAAGGTGGCTGAATTATTATGTCGAAATGGCCCATTTTATGTGTGCCTTCTTTGAAATTCAATGGATGGACTATTTCAACTCATTTAATGTCATTTAATGCAGTCATTAATTGATCATCATGATAACTAAGACAAGAGCCCAGTGTATAGAAGTCTTCGTTAGAACAAAGAAATCGAAGAATATTGCAGGTCAAACTTTCTTGTTTGTCACCCTCCTCGTGCTTATCCACATCTACGTCATGGTTGAGAAGCAGATATATCCTTGTAAATTGAAGAGCACACTTAATAGAATTGAAGAGTGTAATGATGAAAAATGTATACCCATTACGCTTGTGAATACCTAGTGTCCAAATGATATGTTTATGTATAAAATTGGCAATTAGAATAATGTTTTAATTGAATTCGCTTTTACTTATTTTTAAGATTTAAATTTGATTTGATGTCCTTATATTTTTTAATTTGGATTATTTATATAGAAGTGGATTTGAATGCAGTCATAAGTTGAATCTCTAAATTTGTAAAATTCAAATTTGATTATGGTTTAAGTCAAATTTCTTCTTGCTAGTTGTTAGTTGCTTGCATGTACGAAATGGTATTTGCAATGTACCATTGCACCATTGGCTAGTATCAACATTATAGCAATAGACAACGCATACTATATGGTTGTGTGTGTCTTTTTTATCCTTATTCAAACCATTAAATTGGCTCAAGGGGTTTAGCTAAGGAGGACAACTCTTGCATAGTGAACTCCTATAATGTATATTGATACCACTAAGTCGTAGACATAGGTTCAAATACCTAAGAATTTTATTTTTTATAAAGGTCAATAGTGCACAAGTCATTTTTTATAAATAAATGTCATTTCTACAAATGCAATGTCAAATCTGCAAGTGTGAAGATCACTTTCTATAGCAACAAAATTGAGCCATATTAGAAAATAAATCATCCTATAGTTTATCAAAATATGATTTCCAATTATGATCACATAACATCATTTTGGAACATTAAGCAACATTTACAATAAAAATATATAAGTTGAATACAAACATTACATCTTATTCTTTCTATCATTTCACAGATATTATTATTTTATTTAGTTTATAATATAGCTCATATATCTAGGGTTACTTCCTTAAAATCAATGCATACTCCTTATTTATGCAATTATTTTAAGGGGGGCATGTTTTGCACTTCCACATGTGCATCTAGACACATGCACACACATATTGTTGTCACAATACTTACAATGTTAATAGCTTGTGGTCTCAAGTAGAGAGAGTTGATTTGATCAACCACTTTTATCAAGATTACCTAGGAACATAGTACACTAGTCCATGCAATCCATGGTATTGTATTTTTTTATGGTCCACCTAACAACAACATATGTTATTACATGTGACTCATATTAGCTACCTTCTATACTCTTTATGGGTTTCATAGCAATAAATTGTGCTAGTGTCAATGATTCATAAAAGGTATTATATGGTTCCTAGCAACAAACCACACTAGACCTTAAACCATACCCTACATTTTTTTCTAGCAAGAAAGCATGTTGGGACCATGTCCTTCCATTTTTTAGCAATTGAGCACACTCTAGAAAATTCTTGATTTCTTATTTGCTTATCTTGTTTTTATTTATATGCATTGTTGAATAGTTATTTTATGTATGTTTTGTGTGTATTTGATTATATTCCATTTTTTAATCTCTTTATTTTTTAAGTTTTTCGTGTTATTTAAACATTGTTTTTCGTGCAATTTTTTGTGGTTTAACATATTTGTTTCGTAGGTTCTCAACCTAGGGGTATGGTTCTTCTACTTGAAGGGTTTCTCTACATTACTTACTTTCAATTATTTCATTTTTATAGTTTAGTATAGTTTTTCACTTAATGTCATCAACTTGTTAAGGTGGAGGTAAAATATAACATTGAAAATTACATACCTTTAAAAATTATGTTACTTTTTTGCTTTCTTTAGTGATTATAACCCTTGGTGTTCTTTTAGGTTCATTTGGCTCATGCCTTAGTTTTTCTCACCCTTGGTGTCAAGACATGTCTTATATTTTTGTCTTTTCTCAACTTTTCTATGTAAACTATTATTTATTTCATGTTTATCTCATGTTTTATTTCATATCAAACTCTTATACGTCTATTGTGCTCAAACACTAATGTGATACACATATATCCACATGATGTAGTAAATTACACTAATAGTCAATCGTATAATATTTATTTCTATGAGTTTTTCTACATTTCTCTTGATGACCAGGCTTGGTAGTTGACCTAGATTGAATCCTAATATCTAATTAGGTTCCTCATCTCTTAATCTTCCCTCCTACTTCCATTTTTTGATAAATCAGTTGTCATTTAATAATAAATCTTTGAACCTACTTCAAATACAAATACTAGTTACATTTATTTTGATTCAATTATCAATTCTTATTTATAATCAATCCAAATTAATCTATACATTAATTATATGAACCATTAGACTTTTCAATTCCAAGGAAGTTTGCTCTTCAAAATTTTAATCTCATCTCCTCAACCATGATATGATTTGGATAAGCATGAGCATCTAGACAAACGAGAAGTTTGAGTGGGGATTTTTTTATTTGTTTGGTCGAAGGAAGACTTTTCATACACGTGAACTCTCTTTTTTGTTATCATAATTCGCAATGAATGACTTCATTGAATGACGTTAAAGGAAGTGAAATGGTCCACATTCATTGCAACCAGAGCAGGTACGCTGATTATAAAACAGTTTTATCAGAGGTTCTGTACGGGACACTGTGGACTGCACCTTTTTCCACCTCTGTACCATTGAATTTCCCCTAAGAAAAAAAAACGTTTTGGATGACTCATGACCGCTGCCTCGGACCAAACGCTCTGCCTCATAATTCATCCTTGCCTTGCCGAGGCGGAGGCGGAGGCGGCGTAGGGGACGAAATTGGCTACAATGTCCGGTCCATATATCATGTGTACTACAGAAGAGGAATAAGTGGATCCACTCGGGGGAGGAAGGAGGCCACTTGGGACAGGGGTGGATGGCCTTTTTGGGTGGGAGGGACTAGAGGTCAGGGGTAAAACCCCAAAATACTCAACTTGTGGCTAGTTTAGGTGATTTGTGTTGTGTTGTTAATTGAGTATTTTGGGGCTTTACATCAAGTCATTTGTGGAAAGTGTTTGGATGTTATTGGTCGCAAAATATGGTCACGGATGGTAGTGATAATTGTGGATTGGTGTACTATATGTGGTCTGGATTCAGACAATGTATTTAACTAAGGACACATTCATGGTCAACTATCGAATGGTCGACTGTGGGGACAGATACAACGTCAATGCCTCTCAATTACTAGACTATCTATGCCGTTTTCTAAAGTAAAATCTTATGAAGAATATTTTTGCAAAATAATTAGTTGAAGTTGTGAGCTTTTATTTCATTTGTTTTTTCTTTATTTTTTTCTTTCTTTTTAGATGATAGACTATATCATGTGTTGGGTTTATGCCGAAAACAAGTCTTACATTGGAAACAAGTCTTTTGGTGGGAATAAGTTGTTATTAAAAAAAATTCTGATAATTGTTTGCTATTAGTTAGTGAGTGATGTCGACCATGATATCAAATGTATGTTCAATAAATGTGATAATAGCAAATATGCTTTCATGTAATATGTTTTGATTTCAAATATTTCACTTGAGAGCATTCTTAGACTTCAAGGTGGATATTTGATAGCTCGTATCAAATATTTGATTTGCTTTTGATACATTTTTTTGTAGTTAACAAATGAATTTATACATTTTGTTGTAGATCATTATTGTGTATAAATATAGTCAATAATGTAGAGAAAACTACAAAATATTGCAATAAGTAGCTCTTTGAAGATCATGCATGGATTGAAGAGAAATATATGTATATTTATTATTTTACTATTTATTGTTATACATTCATATCCTTTGTCTTTTCATGTTTATTATTTTCTTGTTTACTCCATTCTTATCTATTTATATCTAGATATTAAGATAAAACACCACAGTTGTAGCTTCGATATTTACATTAACCAATAGTTGCAAATGTAATTCAATATTGTATAATAGCTGCAAATAGAGTCTAATAAGTATAATAGCTACATTTTTTTGTCATTCTTGAGAATTTTGCATGTGAGTTACAAGGACACTTGACCTATTTCATTTGTTGCTCATCTAATAGATATATCCATCATTGTGAAAATTGTGATGCCCATAGGTACTCACCAAACACAAAAATTATATTATTTTGTAGTTTGTTGGTTGTTGTCTTATATCCTTCTTGTACTTCAATTGACACTTCTATGACATGATAATAAGCAAAGAAACATAACGTGGCTATTATTAAGTATTAGTGCTTTGGTTTTTTTTTGGTTAATACATACCAATTAACTAATAGCCTCATTACTAATAAAGTAGTTGTGTTGGTTTTTACATGAGAATTATATTACTTTACATTATGATATTTGTTGTGTCTTCTATCAAATTCTAGTGCTTTAGTTGGCACTCTTGTGACCTAGTAATAAGAAAAGTAACATAACACATGTGGCTAGTAATAAGTATTAGTGTTTTGGTAGTTTGATTTTGTTAATACATACCAATTATTTAATAATAACCTCATTTTTATGCTCAAAACCTACAACATAAGTTTTTTTGTGTGTCAAAAAATCTACAGAAATGAAAAGTTGTATCATTAAGAAATAACACATTGCAAATTAGAGAAAATAATTACTATGTTTGAATGATGAATTAAAAGAAAATAGTGGAAGCAATTGCTTTAGGCCACCATATAGCAACAAAAACAAGAGGGATTTTGATTATGATGGTCATGGTTAAGGTATGGTGAAGATGATCAACATCTTAATTTGTGTAACTAGTTATAGATTCCAAGACTAATTCGATAGAAAAGATCATTTTTAGGCATGGGTTCCATGCTAGATGGTATTCTAAGCTTGTGTCGAGTTCCCTCAATTTCTAGTATGACCATCTCCAATTAACCTTAAATAAAAATCTATGATAGCCTATGAAGTTAAGAAAGATGACCACCCAACCACTAAATAAATCAAATAAATGAATAACTATAAATTCAAGAAATAAAAATAAAATAATAAAATTTGTTGCATTACTAGGCTCTATTAGTATTTAGGGTTTCAAGAAGAATTTGAAATGAGGAAAAATCTTAAAGGAAACCCATAGGTTGTTCCTAGTTTTAGTCAATTTAGTAGTCTAAAAAATAAATATTCACGTATCAAATAAAATTATTCAAACCCAATCATCTAAATCTATTTGGTAAATAACATCTTATCAAAACCTAATTTTAACTTGAAGCCCTAGATTTGTTTAAAATTCTAATATATTTATCCTTTGGGCTGGTCATAGATGGAGAAACACCAATTGCTTTGACATTTTTTTAAAATGAGACAAATCAAAACCAATCACCTTATAGTTGCTACTTCAACCTATTAACGAGTAAGTGCAAAAAGATGGGGGGCCAAAAGGGGGCTTAAATGGCCACTTTTTTTTTGAAATCAAGAAATACTGACCTTGGATGTGAAATTGAGGATAGTTACACTCAAAATTTTGAGATGCAACAAAAACAAGGATTGTAGTGCTCTGAGTCTACTTTCTAAACTACTAATTTATTTTGAAAATGGTTGAGATTAAGGGGTTCAAAAGAGGGATGCACAAAAATTGGTGTTGTTTTTGTCAGAAACACATAACATAGCAACTTTTGTGCGTACCTAGCACAATGAACTTTTTTTTAGTATTTTTAAAATTGCTTCAGTGAGAAATTAGCTAACAATATGTAGTTGATGTATGATTTTTTTGATAATTTTTTAATGAATGTTTAATTTTTTACTAATTTTCAAATTGGACACTTCTTGGAAAACAAAATTTTGGCCATGCTACCCCTACAAATTTTGGAAACTAATTGAATTTTATTTTATTTTTTAAATTTGTAGAATGAAGTCTAGTTTCTAAAAATGTAATTTATCTAAAATTTCAATGAACGGTTAATTTATAATGAAAAAAACACCAAACACTGCTTTTTGCCAAAAAAGAGACACACAAACAAAAGAAATTATAGATGAAAGGCTTAACATTGTCAAAAAGTAAAAAAAAATTGCATCTTTGGATAGCTAAGAGAGAGCTTAACATTACCCAGGTGCTCGATTTGTTCGACATTGAAACACGTGCAATCCTAATGGTGATCACAAACCCGATTATGTGAAATATTATAGAAATTGCAAAAACACGTCTCTAGTAGTTGGGAAGGCCCTCCAAGCCTTTGGGTTGGTATTCCAAGGAAAATACCAAGCCTAAGGTTTGGGGATTCCCAAAGCAAGATATAACACACTTGCATTATATCTTAGTTTTGACATGGTTTTTTTCATTTGTGCAGGACATGTCTAGCAAGACATAATGTGAGCACAATATAACACACTCGCATTATGCCTTGCTTTATGTTAAATGCTACTCTATTGAATGTATGTTTATATATTCGTATGTTTGTATGTCATCTATGTATGTATGTATGCTTGTATATATGTGTGTATGCCTATATGTATGTATCAATGCATGTATGTATGTATGCCTATATGTATGTAAGATTGTATCTACATATGTACATGTATGCTTGTATGTATGTAGGATTGTATATACATATGTATTATTCTTGTATGTATGTATTTGTGTGTATTTAGAGGGAGGGAGATACCTAAGAGAGAGAGAGAGGTAGAGAGGTAGTGAGAGAGATTCTTGAGAGAGGGAGAGGGGGTGGAAGGGAGAGTCTAAGAGAGGGAGTGGGAGAGAAGGGGTTGGAGTGAGAGGGACTTAGCTAGGTAGCGTGGGAGGGATAGAGGGGGGGAGAGAGAGTGGGGAAGGAGAGAGAGAGAGGGAGGGAGAGAAAGAGAGAGTTATGTAGGTAGGGTTCCAGAGGGAGAGGCTTGAGAGTGTGAGGGGGGTGAGAGGGAGAGACTTGAGAGATAGGTAGTGAGAGAGAGGGCAAGATAAAGGGAGTGGGGGAGATAGGGAGTGTGAGAGTGAGAGACCTGAGAGAGGGAGAGGGTGTGGGAGGGAGTGACCTGAGAGAGGGAGAGATAGAGGGGGGTGGAGTGGGAGGGACTTATCTAGGTAGGGTGGGAGGGATAGATAGAGAGAGGGGAGAGAGAGAGTTACCTAAGTAGGGTGCCAGAGGGAGACTTGAGAGAGAGAGGGGGTGGGAGGGAGAGACCTGAGAGAGAGGGAGTGGGAGAGAGAGGGAGTGATGAAGAGGCAATGGGAGGGAGATAGAGAGATATAGATAGAGGGAGTGAGAGAGAGTGGTAGGGATTGATTGAGTGAGAGGTACGTAGAAAGAGGGAGAGAGTATATAGAGACAATTAAAGAGGGTAGGAGAGAGGGATTAGGGTTTAAGGGTTGAGGGTTAAGGGTAGAGGGTATAGGAGCTAAGGGATTATGGTTTAAGGGTTGAGGCTAGAGGGTAGAGGGTAGAGGGTTGAGGGTTTAAGGGTTGAGAGATTAAGGGTTGAGGGTTTAGGGATTAGGGTAGAGATTTTTCTTGGGTTTAAGGGTTGAGGGATTAGGGTTGAGGGTAGAGGGTAGAGGGTAGAGGGTTTAAGGGTTGAGGGTTGAGGGTTTAGGGTTGAGGTATTAGGGTAGAGAGGGAGGGATGTGTGGATGGAGAGATGAAGGGAGAAGTGAGATAGAGAGAAGGAGAGAAGATGAGGGATGGACAAAGATATATGAGGGTTGAGGATCCAATGTATAGGGTAGAGGGTTGAGAATTGAGGGTATAGGGTTGAGGACCTATAGGATTGATGGTTGAGGGTATTGGGTTGAGGGTATATGGTTGAGGGATTAGGGTTGAGGGTGCATATGGTTGAAGGATTAGGGTTGAGGGTCCAAATTATAGGTAGAGAGTATTGGGGTTGAGCATTTAGGGTTTTCAGAGGGTTGAGGATTGAGGGATTAAGGGTTGAGGGTTGAGAATTGAGGGTTGAGGGTTTAATGTATAGGGAAGAGGGTAGAGGGTTTAAGGTTCTAGGGCTTAAGGGTTGAGGGTTTAGGGTTTAAGGTTGAGGGTAGAGGATTGAAGGTATAGGGTTGGGGGATTAGGGTTGAGGGTCCAATGTATAGGGTAGAGGGTAGAGGGGTTGAGGAATTATGGTTTAAGGGTTGAGGGTTGAGGGATTAGGGTAAAGAGTTTACTTGGGTTTAAGGGTTTAAGGGTTGATGGATTAGGGTTGAGGGTAGAGGGTAGAGGGTTTAAGGGTTTAGGGTTTAAGGGTTGAGGGTTTAGAGTTTAGGGTTGAGTGTTTAAGGGTTTAAGGGTTGAGGGTATAGAATTGAGGGATTAGGGTAGATAGGGAGGGATGGAGAGAGGGAGATATGAAGGGATAAGTGACATAGAGAGGAGAGAAGAGGAGGGAGGGACAAAGATAAATTAGGGTTGAAGATCCAATGTATAGGGTAGAGGGTTGATAATTGAGGGTATAGGGTTGAGGACCTATAGGGTTGATGGTTTAGGGCATTGGGTTGAGGGTATAGGGATGAGGGTAGAGGGTAGAGGGTAGAGGGTAGAAGTTTTAAGGGTTTAGGGTATAGGTTTGAGGGTACGTGGTTGAAGGATTAGGGTTGAGGGTCCAATGTATAGGGTAGAGGGTATAGGGGTTGAGGGTTGAGGGATTAAGAGTTGAGGGTTGAGAATGAAGAGATGAGGGTTTAATGTATAGGGTAGAGGGTTTTAGGGTTTAGGGTTTAAGGGTTGAGGGTTGAGGGTAGAGGGTAGAGGGTAGAGGGTTGAGGGTTGAGGGTTGAGGGTTGAGGGTTGAGGGTTGAGGGTTTAAGGGTAGAGGGATTAAGGGTTGATGGTTGAGGGTAGAGGGTAGAGGGTTGAGGGTTGAGGGTTTAAGGGTAGAGGGATTAAGGGTTGATGGTTGAGGGATTAGGGTAGAGATTTTAATTAGGTTTAAGGGTTTAAGGGTTGAGAGATTAAGGTTGAGGGATTAGGGTATTGGGTTGAGGGTAGAGGGTAGGGGATTTAAGGGCTAAGGGTTGAGGGTTTATGGTTTATGGTTGAGTGTTCAAGGGTTTAAGGGTTGAGGGATTAGGGTTGAGGGTACATATGGTTGAAGGATTAGGGTTGAGGGTCCAATGTATATGGTAGAGGTTATCGGGGTTGAGGGTTTAGGGGTTGAGGGTTGAGGATTGAGGGATTAAGGGTTGAGGGATATGAATTGAGGGTTGAGGGTTTAATGTATGGGGTAGAGGGTAGATGGTATAAGGTTTAAGGGTTGAGGGTTTAAGGTTGAGGGTAGAGGATTGAGGGTATAGGGTTGGGGGATTAGGGTTGAGGGTCCAATGTATAAGTTAGAGGGTATAGGGGTTGAGCGATTATGGTTTAAGGGTTGAGGTTTGAGGGATTAGGGTAGAGAGTTTACTTGGGTTTAAGGGTTTAGGGATTAGGGTAGAGGGTAGAGGGCATTGGGTTCAGGGTAGAAGGTTGAGGGTTTAAGGGTTTAGGGTTTAAGGGTTGAGGATTGAGAGTTTAGGGTTTATGTTTGAGTGCTTAAGGGTTTAAGGGTTGAGGGTATACGGTTTAGGGATTAACATAGATAGAGAAGGATGAATGGAGGGAGAGATGGAGGGATATGTGAGATAGAGAGAAGGAGAGAAGAGGAGGGAGGGACAAAGATATATGAGGATTGAGAATCCAATGTATAGGGTAGAGAGTTGAGAATTGAGGGTATAGGGTTGAGGGATTAGGGTTGAGGGTAGAGGGCAGAGGGTGCAGACATCCAAATTTGGACACTTACATTTGTCCAAATTTATCCCTTTTTGTCTAAAAATCCTCTTATTCGCATCAATTAGGTAATATTGCTATTATCTAATTAATACCCTTAATCCCTCTTTAATCCCTAAGGTATTTAGTTAATGATTAAGGAAAAGGATGTGCACATGGCTAATCCCTATTAGGATGTGTCACATTCTCTGACTTTTGCAAGTTGGCTCTTAATCTTCATTAGTCACTAACTATCTTCTAATCAATGACTAGTTAGTCTAATCAATCCCTCTTTGGTCAACTCTCTCATTCCCCAAGGAATTTTTAATTCATTTTTGTCTTCCCCATGTGAATTTAAAATTCATTTTTATTCCTCCAAGGAATCTCCTCTTCCCCATGTGATCATTGAGAGGTCACATCAGGTCACATGAAGCCAAAAACCTTTTATTCCCAATCATGTGAATTTAAAATTCACTTTTATTCTTCCAAGGAATCTCCTCTTCCCCATGTGATAATTGAGAGGTCACATCAGTCACATGGGTTAGGAACCTTCTATTATAAGCACCTTGTCTTATCCAAGGTACTTCTCAACTTACCCTTTTTGGAACCTTGTCTTATCCTTAGGATACTCCCAATCATTGTGAATTTAAAATTCACTTTTATTCTCCCAAAGCTTTTCCCTTCCCCATGTGATCATTGAGAGGTCACATCAGTCACATACCAAGGTACTTGCAAGTACCTCCATCACATGTCATCTTTCACCTCATGTGTCCTTGTGACACTTCATCTACCACATGGCAAGACATGAGGGCTTGTGAGTCCTCAACTCACCATAGCCCTCCATCTTGGCCATGGTGGCTCAATCCTGGCCATTGAATTCTTTAGAGAATTCAAATTCTTCTACAAATACCCCCCTTTTGCATGCTTTAAAGGACCTCATGAATTTTGTAACAAACTTATGATCTTAAGAGCCTCCATACTTGCATTCAATAAGCTTTTATCACATCCTTTTGCATTCACTCCCCATTCATCTTAGCCATTTGTATCTTACATTGCATTTCAACCACTTTGCATCAGATTTGTCATCCAATGAGCACATATTTCCATCTACATCAAGGGCCAACCAAAGGATCAATTCAAGACAAGGTATAATCAGTTTTTCTTTTCATCTTTCTTTGTTTTGAATCCAACTAGGCTAATCGTTGAGGTTTTAGTGTTCTTTTTCTCTCATTTTGCATCTTGCTTTGTATGATTTAGGGGAGTTAAAGGTCAGTGGCCACATTTTTGGCACACCCGGTGGGACCCACAAATGGGTTAGTTTCTTTTAAAGTTTGTTGTTGTTTGCATTTTTGTAGGTTCAGGTGACTCAGAAGGGCGACCGCACCTTAGCAGGGGTGGCCACGTTGGGGCACACATGCCCCTCTATAGTAAAATCAGTAATTTTAGCTCTTTGTTTGCATTTTTTGTAGGTTCAGGTGACCCCGAGAGGTAGCCACACCTAAGCACACGCACCCCTCTATAGAAACATCATCATTTTTAGCCCCCTATCTGACCTGAGGGATGGTCAGGTCTTGCAGGGATGCCTATCTACAAAAAACTAGTACCATAAGTTCTTTGTTTTCATCAGAGGGGCGACCACGCCCTAGCAGAGGTGACCACACCCTAGCAAGGGTGGCCAAGCATAGACACATGTGCCCCTCTACAACATAAATAGTGTTTCAGCTCTTTGTTTTCACCAGAGAGGTGGCCAGGTTCAAATAGAAGGTGAAAACAACATTTTAGTACATTTTTCAAACTTTGTTTTCTACCATTTTGTTAACACTAACCCCCTGACATGTGTTGTTGGTGATTGTGAAGGGTTTTATACTAACATTTGTGTAGGAATTTTATGATTGAATGAAGAATGGTGGAAAAAATACTAACTTGTTTCCTATAGGACGAGAGGACCAAGACCCTTAATTAGTTGTTTGATTTCATTTTTTCACAGTAATTAGGCACATAGACTAAGTAGGGGGTCAAAGAATTTGCTTGCCTTGTCTAAAAAAGTAAGTTATCGACGTATCCAATCCCCTTGCACCATTTGGTGATCCTGGGTGAAGAGAAATCATAGCTTACTTAGATTTTTGTGTTACCCTAGGGGGTGCAAATCATTCAAGCTTTCCCCTTGCATTTCATGTGAGGCTGGGGAGTAGCTAAAAATGATTAACATCATCTTTTTAGTGAGACCTACTTGGGGATTTCATAACCCCAAGGGACGATCCCTACCATGTGTACCGATGGGGTATATAAAGGGGGAGGCTAAAGATGTACCCCAATCTAGTCGCGTCATAATTGGTGGAGCGTCGAAGCTAGGGTGATACCTAGATATATGTGAAGAGTTGGTCCGAGTCTTTCAATATCTCACTGGGGTTCTCGACTCACGCTTGTGATGGGATGGTGTTCATATTTTGGGCCTCAAATACTGAGTGTATATCAAGGACTCCCTAGATCACCTTGTTTAGCCTAGTTAGAGGATCATGTTGGCCATACCCTTCTTACTAATCTTAGGATTGTGCTAGTTGAACTCTCTTTTCCATGTAAAACCAGTGCATATCTTACAAATCAAGTCAGTCTTGCCATTTTTCTTGTTGTTTTAAGTGTTTTCAATCCTTTTCCATAGCCTTTTTTACCTAATTCAAGTTCAAGTTTGTCAACAAGGGCAACCACGCCCTAGCAGGGGCAGCCATGCCCGGGCACCCACGCCCCTCTACACTAGAATTAGCCATTTTTTATCCTTGTTTTCACCAGAGGGGTGACCATGCCCTAGCAAGGGTAGCCTTTCCCTAGTAGGGGTAGTCTTTCCCTAGCAAGGGTGACCCTGCCCTCAAACAAGGGTGAAACAAATTTTGTTTGCTTCATTTGAGACCCCGTTCGGGTCCGTTCAGTCATTTTTTGTCTCGTTCTTCATCCGCTCCCTTATTTTGATAACTTTAGGTATATACATTTGTCCATTGGTGTTCCTATCCTCCCTCCAAATCTCCATCTAGATTCATCCCTTCATCCATCTTGTCATCTTGTTCCCTGTTCGAGACCCCGTTTGGGTCCATTTTAGTGTCCATTCAACCATTTTTCTAACATGTTCTTCATCCTCCTTGAATTGGGTGAAATTTCCTTTGTCTTGGGAATCCTTTCCCTCCAAAGGGGTGGCCTTGGCCTAGTAGGGGTGGCCCTACCCTTAAACAGAGGTGAAACAACCTTTTTCTTCTTCATCTGGGACCCCGTTCAACCATTTTTTAGACCTGTTCCTCATCCTCCTTCATTTGGGTGACCTTGACCTTGTCTTGGGAATCCTTTCCCTCCAAAGGGGTGGCATTGCCCTAGCAGGGGTGACCCTTCCCTCAAACAAAGGTGAAATAATCTATTTCTTCTTCATCTGGGACCCCGTTAGACCATTTTTTGGACCCCTTCCTCATCCTCCTTGATTTGGGTGACCTTTCCCTTGTCTTGATAATAATTTAACTCCAAAGGGGTGGCCTTTCCCTAGCAGGGGCAGCCCTACCCTCAAACAAAGGTGAAACAACCTTTTTCTTCTTCATCCAGGACCTCGTTCGACTGTGTTTTGGACCCATTCCTCATCCTCCTTGATTTGGGTGAAATTTCCCTTATCTTGGGAATCCTTTCCTTCCAAAGGGGTGGCATTTCCCTAGCAAGGGAGGCCCTTCCCTCAAAAAGATGTGAAACAACCTTTTTCTTCTTCATTTGGGACCTCGTTTGGCCGTTTTTCAGACCCGTTATTCATCATCTTTGATTTGGACAGCCTTTCCCTTGTCTTGGGAATCCTCACCCTCAAAGGGGTGACCTTTCCATCAAAGGGGTTGTCTTTCCCTCCAAGCAATCATTCTCATCTTCCGTTTGCCAGCCGTTCTCCTATTTCGGGTACCCATTTTCTCGTTCCAAGTTTCATTTTCCTGTTTCGAGTATCCGTTCATCCATTCTGAGTATCTATCTACCCATTTCAAGCATCATTCCCTCATTTCAACCATCCATTCATCCGTTCTAGGTATCTATTTCATCTATTTCGATAGTCTATTTGCCCATCATGATAGTCTATTAACATCGTTCAATTGTTTAGACAAGTTTGGAGGTTGTTTAGGCATCCCTATCCTAAGATAGGTGACTGAAAGCCTCCTCATTTTCTCGGTCGTTCACCATAAACACCCTTCTCATCCATCTGCTTTGCTCATCATTTCATCAGTCAAACCATTTATAAGTATCTTAGAGCCCCCTTTGATCGTATGTTCATCATTGTTTCATCAATCTAAATCCTCTAGACTTTGTTTCAGAGGTTGATATCCAAGTTGGCCTAAGTTTTGGATCTCAATCATTATCCATACGAAATCCGTAAATCATCATTACAACCCAAGAACAATCTACTTCTATCTTGAGTTAGATTTGATGTTGTAGTCATCTTGTCCATGATCCAATCCGACCGTCAGTGCCTTACGCCATCTAATTCAAATCTTTGAACTAGGTATAGAATCTATTTCATCTTCTTATCTAATCAATCATCAGATCCTATCGCATCCCATCATCTAAATATGAGCTTTAATCCAATCCTCATCTGACCTTAACCTAAATCCCAACTTGAGCTTTAGTCCACCATCTTCTTCCAATCCATCTTATTTATCTTTTCATCATCTATTCTATTCCCATCTCCTTGATCCATATCCATTTCATCTAACATCATGAATCCTTATCCTCCTACTGCACGACCAGTAATAGTAGTCAAAGGAAATCCCAACTACGTTGACGACGATAATGAAATTCTTGTTGATTAAGAAGAGTGTAATATAGATCCCCTTGATGCTATTATTGCTAACAAAATTTTTCCAATCGCCTCCCAAAATCCAATCACTCCTACAAGCTATCCCCCATGCCTTCATCCACCTCTCATAACAGTCCTTATGCTAACCTTCATAAGGAATATCCAACATCCTCACCATCCTCATATTCATCATGTC
Organism: Sequoiadendron giganteum; assembly: GCA_007115665.2. NCBI lineage: Eukaryota > Viridiplantae > Streptophyta > Pinopsida > Cupressales > Cupressaceae > Sequoiadendron > Sequoiadendron giganteum. The sequence goes on along the minus strand of CM021106.1, from coordinate 470,445,617 downwards.
CTACCTCTCCACCTCTATCCTATCCAACATCCACATCCTCTTATAATAACCCACCATCTCCATAATCCTATCCTTGTCATCATCAACAATCCTAATACCTTTACCTCAATCCCACATCCCAATCTTCCCATCCCAATCTAACATCCGCATCTTCCTATCAAAATCCACCATCCCAATATTCCTCTTATCCTAATCCACCATCTCAATCTTCTTATCCTCATCGATCACCCATGTCCTACTATGCCAATCTACCATCCATGTCCTCCTATGGTAATCCACCACCTCAATCTTCCCATTCTAATCCATCCACACCTTCCTATCACAATCCACCATCCCAATATCCCTACCTTAATTTCACATCTACATCTTCCCATCTTAATCCAGCCTCCACGTATTGCTATCCTAATCCTCCATCCATGTCCTCCTACGCTAATCCGCCACCAACTTCCTCTTGTCCTAATCCATCATCCCAGCCTTCCCATCCTAATCCATCATCCATATCTTCCTACTCTTACCGAACATCCCAATATTCCCAACCTAATCCAACATCAACATCCCCGTATCTTAATTCATCATCTACATCCTCTTGCATCACTCCCCCTTTATCGCATTATATCTTAATCCTCCATCTAATCCTAATCCACCAATCCCTACTCCTAGTCCTCCATTCACCCCTAATTCTCCATCCATTCCCATCACCCCACCTGAACCTATAATGCCCAAATATCTCCTTCCAAATGTCGTCCAAGGACTCATGATAGAAGAGACATCCCCAAGTCTACATCTAGATGTTGAGGAACCATGCTCTCCCACTCTATCATGTTTGGTCACTAGTGATGAGGCCCTTCTCCATCCTACACCTATCACTCCCATTATCATTCCTAAAACTGTCCAAATGGTTGAGCCTGTCACACCCATTAAGCCCACTGAATCCCCATCTCCTTCTCCTAACACCATCCAACCCATTGAAGACATCCAAATCCAATCCACTCCCCCTAGTCCTTGTATCATCGAAATTCAATCCCATGACCTTCATGAATACTAAATCCTTCCATCTCCCCCAAGTTACAAGTCCCTCCAACACTCCTCCCTCATCATGCCTCTCACACAAGATGAGCCATGCCAAGAGCTTGATCCAACGCCTGCCGACATATCTCCTTCCCCAAGTCAAGATCCTACCATCCTATCTACTCCATCTCACGATCATATTCCCTCATTCATTTCATCTCACAATCCCTCTTCTCAATAGGATTCTGATTCTACCACCCCATCTACCCCATCTCAAGATCACACTTGCTCATCTGCTCCATCCCATAATCCCCTTTACACTCAAGACCTAATCCCTCCATCTCATGCCCCCTTATCACCCACTACCACAAATTTAGATCCTGTCATACCACCTAATCCCTCTCCCTATCCCTTATCACTTCCTCCTTCAAATCAGGATGTTGTCATCCCACCATCTTTGTTCCATGATCCTTCATCGCTGCCCAACTCTACCATCCCAACACCACTTTTATATCACCTCGGTAACATTACACTCATCCATGGTGGTCTTTTTGCAGAAGAAAAACAAAGTATATGCACCACCCTTCCTCCTCCACCTACTAATGGACTCACATCATGCTTCCAAAAGAATAAGAATCCTACCATAAATCACATGCTCGAGCACATGAACTATCAAGGAAAATGTTTAGGCCTTCATGAGCAAGGTACTTTGGAGCCCATCCAAGTTAAATAACATCCAAGCACACAAGGTCTTGGATATATCTCCCAAGACTCACACTCCAGAAATATTGGTACAACCTCCATACATCCTAAATGACCCTCTTCCAAAGGAATGAGAAGCACTTCTCGTCACTTTACCAAATACTTTGTCACCATCCCTCCTCCTCCATCATATTACCTCAAAACAACTGTCCATCTTCCTCCTTCATCTTTTAACTCCATTTTGGTTCCTTATAACCCTCCACCTAACTTCACACATCCTTTATATATAAAGTCCATTTTGGGCCCTTATATCCCAAATTCACCTCGTCCATCTTATCTTATTCATCATTTCATCCATCCACCACCTATCCCTATTGCACAACATAAAAATCCTAACTTATTAACTCATAATCAAGATCAACAATGACACCCCTCCATGCATGCTATCTCACATCGTCCATCCACACACCATTGTCAATATCCTACCTTTACCACTCCATCCACATCTTCTCCACATCATACATCGCCTCATACCCATCCCATTGCTACTAAAAGCACTTTGGATGCCAAAGAAAAACTGTATAAATCTAGACATACACATGAATCTACAGCTCCTCATGTCCCCTTCAAAAGACATGTAGAAGAAAAGAAAACCAAGTCCAAAATCCAAATCAATCCAAACGGCCACAAAGGCCCACTAAAGAAAAAATAAAAACCATGTGGATTCCCAAGAAAAAAGATGCCATGCCTTCAAATGAAAAATCCCTAACAACATCCAAAGTTGCTAATCCCAAAACTAATCATTCACATCCTCCATCTCCTCAATCTGTTTTGGGTCCTTATGTCCCAAAATTCACCATTCCAATGCCTCCATTATAGCCACATTCTCCATCCATCAATCCTCCTATCATTTCACATCCACCACCACATGTGCCAATGTTGGTCCTGAACACATTCCCCCATCACACATACACTCCATCATTCCATCCATACACTTTCCATCATCCCATCCCCTATCCCCCATATCTCCCCCATCAAATCCCTTTAATCCATTCTCTTGCATAATCTATCCATTCTAATATAGTTGTACCAACATCCAATGGTCACTTTACGCATGGGATCTTATAGAACTTGATGCTTGAGTCTTTCATCCATCCCCTTTATCACATATCTTCCAAATTAACATATCCATATCCCTATATTTATCCATCTTCATCCACATCCTAGTCCAACAAGTCTGAAAAAAAGAGAAAAAGAGAAAAAACAAAAAAAAAAAAGAAGATAAAAATAGTAAAGAGAAAATAATTCGTCCACTGGTGAAAAATTGGCAAACAAGCGCCTTGGATAAGTACCATGATGAAAACTTGGAAAATAGGCATTATGCATAAATCTCCCTATCCATTCTACTTCCACAATTAAGGGTAGATTCCACCTATGCATCTCCTTCCTCCATCCCCTACATGTGCCTATCTTCCACCCCATACCCATCATATCCCATTTGTATCTAGTCCCTCCATCTTCCTCTTGATCTTAACTCAGATAGGGGCAATCATATATACATGCTTTGGAAACCTCTTGGCATACATTCCCCTCATCCATACACCATCGTATTCCTATCTCCATCCATATACCTTCATCATCTATCCAATCATGCCACCATCCATCTCCCTTCCTTACCCATATCTCCTATCTATGTTCATCTCACTCCCTTATCCACCCATCCTACTATCCCTCTTGCCTCGTCATGCATGATACATCTAGAGTGGGGCAATCTCCTTATTTGTGATAGATTCCTTGGAGACATCATCCATCCATTGCTCCAAGTAATCATTTCCATCTCCCCATCTTTCCCATCCTTATCTCCCCATCCATTTATCCATCCATCCTATAGTCTCTTCCATCCTTCTAAATCCGATTCCATCTATCCACCTATCCTACCATTTTTTGATCTCCCCATCTTTATCAATCCATCCATTTATCTCTATTTTCCTCCTATCTCATCTTCCCTTGGCATTGGTATCTAGCTATAGGCTACTCCCATGCAATCCAATGCCCTGCTATCTTCCTCTCATCACTCCTATCTATTTCCTAACATCTTCCTAATATCTCATAACTTTTCATCACTTATATATCCATCATCTCATCCTCCCGCTTCATCTTTTGATGATTTGGATAACTATCCCATCCCTGAGCTTCATCTTATGCGTATCAACCATCCCATCTCCACCGCCTATCCTGGATCATCATATCGACTCCATCATCGTATCTCCTTATCATGTTTATCTCATCATCCCCTGTCTGTTGTCTATCGTTGGTCTTTTGTCGAACTATGTTGCCCCTACGCTTTCACGTAGGTAAGGTCGATCATTTGATCTGCCCTTGGGGTTTTGTCTTTGGTCTATCTTGTCATCTTCCATCATCTGTCTTTGGCCTTGTTTTGAACTATGTTGCCTTTGTGCTTTCACGTAGGTGAGGTCGGTCATTTGATCTACCCCCAGGGCATTTGTCCATCCCATCTGCATTTTTCCATCAAGGTCTCCATCATTTTCTTTTCTCTTTTATCCATGGTCTTTTCCTGAACTACGAGGGCTTTGCACTTTCACATAGGCAAGGTTGATATTTGATCAACCCTCGAACCCATAGGTCTTTAGGGTGAGTCAATCTTGTGTTTTTTTTCATGTTGTCAAGGTATGTCCTTATCTCGCTAGTACTTCACAAATGGAATCCATTTGTGTCATGAGATTTAATCAGTTTCAATATCCTACGTCATAATGATCAACCGATCTATCCTCCATATTTTGTTTCAATAGGATGTATCCTTCCTAACAGACCGTATCAACCCCATCCATCATCTTGATCCTATGGAAAAGGATGTTTTGAAATTGATTGCAATCTTTTGATGCTTTTGGATTTTATTTATCATTTGATCTCCCTATAATCACTTGTCAAGGCCACCATGATCTATCATATTATGGTGTATTTTGACTGGTTAACATAGGAGCATATCTTGATCTTTGTTGTTGTCTTCTTGGTTGTCCCACATAGTACCCACCAAGATCCCTCGAATCTTGTGTTATGCTGGGGAATCCTCTTGTGCTTGTGGTTATCCCAATACCTGGCTTGACCAAAGTCATCACGAATTTGGGGTGTTGGGATAGCCTTCTTGTTTGTTGTGTTTGAGTATGAATTAGACACTAATCCGCCTTGGCTCTACATACCATGGTGCCTAGTGTCTTATGCTATAGCAAAAATTAGTGCTCCAACAATGGAAAATTGCATTGCATTACATCTTTCCCTCCATCATCTGCATTCATTTTAACCATCTCACATCTCCATCCAATCATAATCCATTCAATCTAAGTCTTGTTCCTAGCCTTGCTACAAGCCTTGATCCAATCACCATTCTCATCATCATCATCGAGATGTATGTTTCCCTATACTCTTGTGATATTTTGGGATGCATCCTTCCCTCATTAACAACACTATCATCATCATCATCAGTGGGATGTATCCTTCCCTATCCTTGTGTTGTTCTAGGATGCATCCTTCCCTCACCAACAACACTCTCATCGGGATGTACCCTTCATTATCCTTGTGTTGTTTTGGGATGTCTCCTTCCCTTATCAAAAACACTCCATCAACCATTAGTCCATCCTAGCTTGTAGCTTGACTAGGGAAACACCATATTTGTCTTGGAATACATTTGTGCTTGCCTTTATCTCTTCATTTCATCATCCTCTCTCATCCATCACTTTTCATCATCTTCCCCATCTACCCTTGCATCATATCATCCATTTTGAGAGCGCACATGTGTTCACTTAAACCCGCATGTCCTCTTGAGGGGGAATCCTCAATCCATAATCTTCATCTTCACCCCCATCATCTTTCTTCCTAGTCACTCCTTTGATGACTGGGGCATCTTTCCCAATCTAACCATCTTCTTTTGGGTTCTATGTTTTAACATTCTTTGAAATGACGCTACTTTGTAACACCATCTCAAAGAGGGGCAAAATGTAGACATCCAAATTTGGACACTTACATTTGTCCAAATTTATCCCTATTCTTCTAAACATCCTCTTATTCGTGTTAATTAGGTAATATTTCTATTATCTAATTAATACCCTTAATCCCTCTTTAATCCCTAAGGTATTTGGTTAATGATTAAATACCTTACCCCCTTTACTCTCCTTTTCATCAAAGAAATTAAATAAATATGACATTTATTTAATTCCTCACATGTCATATCCTTTTCCTTAATCCTAATCCATCTCCTAATCCCATCATTAGGGATGTGCACATGGCTAATCCCTGATTAGGATGTGTCACATCCTCCAACTTTTGCAAGTTGGCTCTTAATCTTCATTAGCCACTAACTGTCTTCTAATAAGTGATTAATCAGTCTAATCAATCTGTCTTTGGTCAACTCTCTCTTTCCCCAAGGAATTTTTAATTCCTTTTTGTCTTCCCCATGTGAATTTAAAATTCATTTTTATTCCTCCAAGGAATCTCCTCTTCCCCATGTGATCATTGAGAGGTCACATCAGTCACATGAAGCCAAGAACCCTTTCTATTCTAATCATGTGAATTTAAAATTCACTTTTATTCTCTATGAATCTCCTCTTCCTATGTGATCATTGAGAGGTCACATCACTACATGGGTTAGGAACCTCTATTATAAGCATCTTTTCATCCAAGGTACTTCCTCAACTTACTCCTTTGGTCTGTCTTTATCCTTAGATACTCCTCAATCATTGTGAATTTAAAATTCATTTTTATTCCTCCAAGGAATCTCCTCTTCCCCATGTGATCATTGAGAGGTCACATCAGTCACATGCCAAGGTACTTGCAAGTACCTCCATCACATGTCATCTTCCACCTCATGTGTCCTTGTGACACTTCATTTGCCACATGGCAAGATGTGAGGGATTTTGAGTTCTCAACTCACCATAGCCCTCCATCTTGGCCATAGTGGCTCAATCCTAGCCATTGAATTCTCTAGAGAATTCAAACTCCTCTATAAATACCCCCCTCTTGCATGCTTTAAAGTACCTCATGTATTTTGTAACAAACTTATGATCTTAAGAGCCTCCATACTTGCATTCCATAATATTTTATCACATCCTTTTGCATTCACTCCCCATTCATCTTAGCCATCTGTATCTTGCATTGCATTTCAACCACTTTGCATCAGATTTTTCATCCAATGAGCACATATTTACATCTACATCAAGGGCCAACCAAAGGATCGATTCAAGACAAGGTATAATCAGTTTTTTTTTTCATCTTTCTTTGTTTTGAATCCAACTAGGCTAATCGTTGAGGTGTTAGTGTTCCTTTTCTCTCATTTTGCATCTTGCTTTGTATGATTTAGGGGAGTTAAAGGTCACTGGTTAGAAAGGGTTTAAGGGTTAAGGGTTGAGGGTTTAGGGTTTAGGGTATTGTGTTAAAGGGTTGAGGGATTAGGGTTGAGGTTACATATGGTTTTAGGATTAGGGTTGAGGGTACAATGTATAGGGTAGAGGGTAGCGGGATTGAGGGTTTAGGGTTTGAGGGTTGAGGATTAAGGGTTGAGGGTTGAGAATTGAGGGTTGAGGGTTTAATGTATAGGGTAGAGGGTAGAGGGTTTAAGGGTTGAGGGTTGAGGGTTTAAGGTTGAGGGTAGAGGATTGAGGTTATAGGGTTGGGGGATTAGGGTTGAGGGTCCAATGTAATGGGTAGATGGCATAGGGGTTGAGGGATTATGATTTAAGGGTTGAGGGTTGAGGGCTAAGGGATTAAAGGTTGAGGGTTGAGGAATTAGGTTTGAGGGATTATGGTTGACGGTTGAGGGTAGAGGGTATTGGGTAGAGGGTAGAGGGTAGAGGTTTTAAGGGTTGAGTGTTGAGGTTTTAGGGTTTAGGGTTGGGTGTTTAAGGGTTTGAGGGTTGAGGGTATATAGTTTATGGATTAGGGTAGAGAGGGAGGGAGGGATGGATGAAGGGAGAAATGGAAGGATAAGTGAGATAGAGAGAAGGAGAGAAGAGGATGGAGGGAAAAATATATATGAGGTTTGAGGATCCAATGTATAGGGTTGAGAATTGAGGGTATAGGGTTGAGGGATTAGGGTTTAGGATAGAGGGTATTGGGTTGAGGGTAGAGGGTTTAAGGGTTTAGGGTTTAAGGGATAAGGGTTGAGGGTTTAGTGTTTAGGGTTGAGTGTTCAAGGGTTTAAGGGTTGAGGGATTAGGGTTGAGGGTACATATGGTTGAAATGTTAGGGTTGAGGGTTCAATGTATAGGGTAGAGGGTATTGGGGTTGAGGGTTTAGGGTTTGCAAATTGAGGATTGAGGGATTAAGGGTTGAAGGTTGAGAATTGAAGGTTGAGGGTTTAATGTATAAGGTAGAGGTTAGAGGGTAAAGGGTTTAAGGGTTGAGGGTTTAAGGATGAGGGTAGAGGATTGAGGTTATAGGTTGGGGGATTATGGTTGAGGGTACAATGTATATGATAAGGTGCATAGGGGTCAGAGGGATTAGGCTTAAGGGTCGAGGGTTGAGGGATTAAGGGTTGATGGATTAGGGTAGAGAGTTTAAGGGTTTAAGGGTTGAGGGTATAGGGTTGAGGGATTAGGGTTGAGAGTAGAGGGTATTCAGTAGAGGGTAGAGGGTGGAGGGTTTAGGGTTTAAGGGTTGGGGGTTGAGGGTTTAAGGGTTGAGGGTTGAGTGTTTAAGGGTTTAAGGGTTGATGGCTTAGGGTTGAGGGATAAGGGTAGAGAGGGAGGGATGGATGGAGTGAGAGATGGAGGGACAAGTGAGATAGAGAGGAGAGAAGAGGAGGGAGGGACAAAGATATATGAGGGTTGAGAATTGAGGGTATATAGTTGACGACCTATAGGGTTGATTTCTCATTTAGGGTATTGGGGTTGAGGAAGGTCAGGTAGAGGGTAGAAGGTTTAAGGGTTCGGGGGTTTAAGGGCTTAGGGTTGAGGGTTTAGGGGCTTGAGGGCTGAGGATGAGGGCTGAGGGTTGAGGGCTGAGGGTTGAGGGTTGAGGGTTTAGGGTTTATGGTATAGGTTTGAGGGTACGTGGTTGAAGGATTAAGTTTGAGGGTCAAATATATAGGGTAGAGAGTATAGGGGTTGAGGGTTGAGGGATTAAGGATTGAGGGTTGAGAATTGGGGGTTGAGGGTTGAAGGTTTAGGGTAGAGGGTTAAGGGTATAGGGTTAAGGGTATAGGGTTGAGGGATTAGGGTTGAGGGTCTATTGTATAGGGTAGAGGGTATAGGGGTTGAGGGATTAGGTTTAAGGGTTGAGGGTTGAGGGTTTAGGGTTTAGGGTTGAGTGTTGAGGGATTAGGGTTGAGGGTCCATTGTAGAGGGTTAAGGGTAGAGGGGAGAGAGATAGGATTAAGTGAGAGAGAGAGACTTTAGAGAGGGAGAGGGGGTAGGAGGGAGAGTCTTGAGAGAGAGAGAGAGGGGGAGGGAGTGGGAGAAAGATAAAGGGTAAAGGGTTAAGGGTACATGGGAGATAGATAGAAGGATTGAGTGAGAGAGAGATAGATTTGAGAGATGGAGAGGGGGTAGGAGGGAGAGAATTGAGAGAGAGAGAGAGGGAGTGGGAGAGAGATAGAGGGTAGAGGGTAGAGGGTTTAAGGGTTTAAGGGTTTAAGGTATAGGATTTTAAGAAAGAGAGAGAAAAGAAACCTATAAAAAATCAACTTTCTCATAATGCGAGTGCATTTTGAAGTAGTAGAGATATGGGAGTGGGAGAGAGATATAGAGTAGAGGGTAGAGGATTTAAGGGTTTAAGGGTAGAGGGTAGAGGATATAGAGAAAGAGAGAAAATAAACCTATAAAAATCAACTTTCTCATAACGTGAGTGCATTTTGAAGTAGTAGAGATATGTCTCTTATTTTAGCAAGACATCACATGCTTGTGTTATAACGTGAGCATGTTATAATGCGAGTGTATTTTGTATTGCTCTTAAAATGGTTAAAAACTCAATATACCTATGATCTCAAGGCCCACATTCTACATATTCTCCTAGTTATGCACATGTTCCGACAAAAAAAGCTTTTTGATGATTTTGTGAAGTGTGCATGCATGTTTTTCACATTCCACCACCTTTTTCATGATCTTTCCACCACCTTTGCACAAAATAGAAAAATTTTCACATTGAAAGTCATATAATATCAATTCAAGTTTGAATTTCATTCAAGAATGATATACAATTGAAGTTTGGAGGGGAACAAGCTTTTGAAAAAGTTAAATTGTTGAGGAGTTTGAAGAAAGAAGAAGCAAAGGCTACATAATTGGGTAGAACTCCTCCATTTGAAACTCTAATTTTTTAGGTATGTGAAGTCTTTACACATTTTATTTCATTCTATTTTGGCTTGATTTGATTTTTTTATTTTTTATATTCCATGTTGATCATTGTTTTTTTGTCAATATAACCTTAGCTTGTCAATGCACATTTTAAATTACATAATTCTTTACAAGTTTTCCAATTACATTTTTAAACCACATATCTTTGAGGCAATTCGTTAAATAATTGACTTACCTTGTGTATGCTTCCATGTTTTGTATATACATATATATGAAAAAAGTTATAAGGAAGTAAAATAATACATCATTTCTCAATCCTTTACTATGGATGTGCATACCACTCTCTAGAGCTTTCATTTTGGTATAGGCATGGGGGATGTTGGAAAATGTAGTTGAATTTGGTTTTACACCTACAATTTTCATATGCATGAAATTTTCTAAAGACTTTTCAATAAATCTATTTTGTGCATATCCTACAATCATTCTAGTCCATGAGGACATATATCATTGAGGTATTTTGTCAAATAGTTATACCAAGCAAATGATTTCCTTGTCTATGCTACCAAATTTTCCATACATGTCTACCAAATAATTCTATCAAACAACATAGACAAGGCAATCGGTTGTTTGAAGAAATGCCTCAAAGAAATGGGGTCTCATGGTGATGTGCATTTTATCAACTAGCTGATTGCATTGTCCATGCTACCAAAATTTTGATACATGTCTACAAAATTGGAATGTACTCCTCCCACACTGATAGATATTTGAATCTGTTTTGGTTTATGATTTGTAGTTAGAGGTTTACAATGAAAATGTATTTAACCTTAATTACAATTATTCCCTATCTAGACAAAATTGCATGACTATGTTGTTTAACTGTTGAAATTATAGACTAGGTTCACTTTTACATAAATTAAGGAAATTACTAATTACTAAAATTTTGTAATTAGAAATGAAATACTGAATTGAAAAATAAACCAAAATGAAATTAGAGAGAATGTAAGACATGAGATAGAAGAAGAACGAGATGAAAGATAGAAAGATTAGACACTGGTTGATAACATAGTTCATCCTTCAAAGGACTACGTGTTTGGGTCCGCTTCTCAATGTTGGACCGCTTTCATTATTATCACCAAGCACCTAGAAATGCCTTCTTACAATATTCAAGATTCAAAACCTAGAAAAAATTCCTCACAATCTCTCTCACTTTTACAATTTTGGTGTATATTAACACCTTGTGATACTTCTCCAAAAATTCTCACATTGGAATTATTTCTCCAAGTAAACTTGATTAATTCCAAGCCAGAACATCGCCTTTATATACCAATTTATTTTCTAATATGGACTAAAACCATATTATTTTGCAAATATACCCATATCTCCAATATCTCCCAATTTACATTAAATATATTCCAAAATCCCCATGAAATAACATGTAAATCCTTAATAGTCTTAAAATATTATTTTAAGCCCTTTAAATATCAAAGATTCGGGCTATATAGTTTTAAGGGATTAATTTTTCAAGATAAGGAGTTAATCCTTTCTTTAAATTTAGAAGATTCGGCTTTAACTATGTGATAAAATAAATCCACCTCCAAAATCCACACTAACTAGACATTTGGCGCAATGGTAGGAAGTAGAAATTGGAGGTTGGAATTGGCGGGTTTAAAACCCGTTCCCTCCTTTTTCCGCCTTATCACAGATATATTATTCTTATACAATATTTGCACACTCATGTCCCAAAAATCTCAGTGGTGCAATGGTTATGAGGAAGAGTAGGAGAGTGGAGGTCATAGGTTTGACTCTCCCCAATGAATTTTTATAATCAACAATGGAGGACATTCCAACAGTGCCACATGGCACCCAACCACTAAGCATTGTGGCAAAATATTATTTGTTCATAGATTTACACGTGTCATAATATGGTTGGCCCACACCACCTATAGCTGCCACCTCAGCATCCTACCACATGTCATCACTTGATTAGTCCATGTAAACTGCACTTGATGATGTCACCTTGCTACGTGTCATGCTGGCGTCATCATTTTCACTAGTCAACTCTTTTTGTCTGCAAACTTTGACTATCTCGATTTTGCTCATACAGACTCCATTTTTGAAATCAAATATAGTTTTGGAATCAGCACGACGTGAACTATGACTTGGCATCATTTTTGTTTCATTTTGATATAATCATTTTTTTTCCTTTTTGAATGCTTGATTTGCCTGTTTGACTGGACCTTTGACTGCACATAACTTCTGCATATGGACTCCTTTTGAGCCCATTCAAGTTGTGTCAGGACCGTGTCGATGAGCTCTACATGATGATGTTGGATTCATGAGATTCAGAGACCATGAAATTTTCAGGTTACCTAGATCCACTTTGATCAGTTTTCATCTCTATTTCTAAATTTACCTCATCACTAAACTTACCTCATCACTTATATTGTGATATATTTTAAATGTTTCCTTGATTATTCTACCTACAAAGGATTCTAACCCTTCTCTCCACTATTTAAAGAATATTTATTCAAGGCTAAGTAAGAAACATGGGGAAAGGTGCAACCTATCTTGCAATCATGGAATGCTACAAGACAATGTGATAGGGTTGACAAGGTAGGGGCAACGTGAGAATATGCCTCATAGAAATGGGGTCTCACGGGGATTTAAATCATCATGAGACCCCATTTCTATGAGGCATATTCTCATGTTGACCCTACCTTGCCAACCATACCGTGTTGACAAGATAGTGACCACACTAGCTTGCCAATGCGGTAGGGTTGACAAGGTAGGGTAGTGTATGCCTCATAGAAATGGTCTAATGTGGCATGCCATGATTTCAATATAGGCTCAAAATTGAAGCATGGACAAGGCATTTGAATTTTTTGACAATAATGTTTTCATAGAAATGGTGTAATGTGGCATGCCATAATTTCAATATAGGCTCAAAATGGAAGCATGGACAAGGCATTTGAATTTTTTGACAATAATGTTTTCATAGAAATGTATGCAAAATGTGGTAGCATTGACAAGCTAGTGAGCTCACTAGCTTGTCAATTTGGTAGGGTTGACAAGGTAGGGGCATTGTGTGCCTCATAGTAATGGGGTCTCGTGGTGGTTCTAACGGTGCCAATTTGGTAGGGTTGACAAGGTAGGGGCAGTGTATGCCCCCTATTTCTATGAGGCATATGCTGCCCCTACCTTGTCAACCTTGTCGAATTGGTAAGCTAGTGAGCTCACTAGCTTGCCAATGCTCACATGATTTTTTTGATCGAATTCCTTAAATAAATGTGGTAATGTGGCATGCCATGATTGCAAGATAGGCTCAAAATGGAACATCACCATGAGACCCTATTTCTATGAGGCATACGCTACCCCTACCTTGTCAACCCTATTGAATTGGCAAGCTAGTTAGCTTACTAGCTTGCCAATGCTCACATGATTTTTTTGATGGAATGACTTAAAGAAATGTGGTAATGTGGCATGCCATGATTGCAAGATAGGCTCAAAATGGAACATCACCATGAGACCCTATTTCTATGAGGCATACGCTACCCCTACCTTGTCAACCCTATTGAATTGGCAAGCTAGTTAGCTTACTAGCTTGCCAATGCTCACATGATTTTTTTGATGGAATGACTTAAAGAAATGTGGTAATGTGGCATGCCATGATTGCAAGATAGGCTCAAAATGGAAGCATGTACAAGGAATTTGAATTTTTTGACAATAATTCTTTCACAGAAATGTATGCAAAATGTGGTAGCATTGATAAGCTAGTGAGCTCACTAGCTTGCCAATGCTCACATGATTTTTTAGATGGAATGCCTTAAATAAATGTGGTAATGTGGCATTCCATGATCGCAAGATATGCTCAAAATGGAAGCATGGACAAGGCATTTGAATTGTTTAACAATAATGTTTTCGTAGACATGCATGCAAAAGGTGGTAGCATTGACAAGCTAGTGAGCTCATTAGCTTGCCGATGCTCACATGATTTTTTGGATGGAATACCTTAAAGAAATGCAGTAATGAGGCATACCATGATTGCAAGATAAGCTCACTAGCTTATCAAAGGTACCACATTTTTCATACACATCTACAAAAACATTATTCTCAAACAATTCAAATGCCTTGTCCATGCTTCCATCTTGAGCCTATGTTGCAATCATGGCATGCCATATTACCACATTTCTTTATGGAATTCCATCAGAAAAATTCTAATTCCATCAGAAAAATTCTTGTGACCTTTGTCTATGCTAGAAATACTCTTCTACAGGATGATTGTAAGTATTTTGTATGAAGCCTTGAATGACATATATTTCATTTATTTGTATGGATTCATTTTTTAGGAACTAATATTTGTCTCATTACCATGCTATAGGTAAAATTATTTTCCATGATGAAGAAATGAACAAGGAATAAATCAACAGACGAACAACATGAAACCAATAAAGAAAAAATAGAGAATGGATGAGGACATATCGTGAGAAGAAGAAATTGGATATGCTTAACGAAAACAAGCCAATTGAAGAGGAACCTCAACCATCAAAAAGAGAAAAGGCATTGATGGAACAAAGGGCATAAATGTGAAAGCATTATGCTAAGAAAATTGGATACTATTGTTGAAGACACACCCTCTACTGTAATTGAATATGAAGGGACACCATTAAGCACAAGTGAATATGGAGGGACACCATCTACCACAAGTGAATATGGAGGGACACCATCTACTGCAAGTGAGTATGGAAGGAAACCATATACCACAAGTGAATATAAAGGGACACCATCCACCACACCTCAAGTTGAGAGTACATCATCAGTCGGATTTGATGAAGAAGGAACACCATCATGTTATGCCTTGCATAACCACCACATATTTTGCCTTGGTCAAAATGGCCCCCCCTTTATTTCTTTTGTCTTTGGTTGTTTGTCAAACAGAGTTTCTTTCTTTTCCAACACTTTGTTTTTCTTTAGTTTCTTTTGTCTGAATCAGGACCGGAACCGAATCGGGTTTTGAATTTTGTTTCAAAAATTGATTTCATTCCCTGTCTCGACTATCTTTTGTCCTTTTATTTTTTCTTTATCGGAGCCGGAGCCAGAGTGGGAGATAAGTCTGAATTAATTCTAAGATTCAAAATCAAATCTCATTCCGCCTCTGCCTCCACTTTTTGGTCTTTCGTTTTAACTTAGGTTTTTGTGTTAAGTTTTCTCGTTTCAGTCTTCTTGTTTTATTTTGTCATTTTTTTCCGCTTTCTTCTTTGTTGGCGGAACTGGAACCAGAACGGGAACCAAGTTAGAAATTTAGACAAGTTTCTAAATCATTTCTCATCCTGATTTCGCTCTCGCCATTTTTTGTTGTTGACTTTACTGAAGTCACACATTGGTAATGTGTCAGTTCCCTCTGCAGTTTCAAATCCGCTCTACCACACTTATGGCATTAGTTATAGGTGCCATGTACGCGTGTAACTATGATTTTTTACCTTAATTAGGGATTAACTTGAAGTTATCATCATTGTTTGAAAGAGATCAAGAGCTAACCAGAGTTGCAGTGGAGCATTTTTGCATGTGAATCGATCGAAAGAGAGACAGTTGCACATGGAATTGCTTCTAGAACTAACCTATTTATTTGGTGTTTAAGGTAGGGTTTCTATTCTTCTCTTTTGTTTTATTTCGTGTTTTCCATTTTGTTTGTTTTGTTGGTTTGCTCAGGTTCGTGATTCTCGATTCTATTATGAGTTCATGTGATTCATTTTCCTTTTTCTTTTTCTTTTATTCTTTGTTTGTTTGTTTTCGTTTTACCCTTTCTGGTGTTTGTTTCCTGTTGGTTTGTTTTTCCTCACGGTCGTTTTCATGTTTTAATAGTGACCATATCGTGATGCCCTAGTTTTTAAATTGTATAGATTAATTGTAGTTTTTCTTTGGTAGGGTTTGGTAAATCATGGTTTTTACTTAGGAATCTTGTTTTGCATTAGATCTGGTTAATTTAAATAGGGTTAAATTCGTGCCCTAGTTATTTGAAATCGAGTTTTTGATTTAGGGTTTAACATGTTCTTATTTTAAAATATGATGCCCTAATCTCGTACGACTGCCTCTTAGTCATATGGGGATGGTTTTATGTAGGTTATTTTAAGCCCCCTTTTGTTTTAGTATGACCTACTCCTTAAAATCATGAAGTATTTCATCAACCTGTTAAAATCACTTACAACGTCATGGTTATCTTGGGCAGAAGCAGGATCAGAATCGATTTAGACTTTGAAACATGTTTTGTAATTAGTATCGACTCCATTTTTCATCCCGTCTCTGACTCCACTTACAATGAGAAGAACGCTCTCGAAATATTGGCAACTCAGGCGGAATCGAAACTGAATGTGAAATTTGAAACTCTTCATGGAACTAAATTAGTTTTCATTTCGATTACAATTTTGGTTACCATTCCAACTCCGACTCCAGTCCTGCTTGTTATTACTAAAAGCTCAATGACTGTTTTGACTCCGATCCTGGCAGTGTTTTAAAAAAAGAGACTGTTTAGAATGTTTTCTACTTGGTTTTGCCTCCAATATGTATATCTATGAAGGGTAATATTTTTAAAGCATATTTTGTGATGTTTATTCAAGGGTCTAATTTGAGGTTTTGTTGTAGCAAACTAAAAATGCCAGGAGTATTAGGAGAAGCTTCCCAAAGGAATCGGCCTGCAGAAACTTCAAAGGCTGCCACTAAACCTAAAAAGATTAAGCTAGAGTAGCTACCCTATACCTTGAGGTATAACAATAGGAGTCCTACTGTCATTGCAAGCAAGGTGGAATCAGATTGGTCTAATATAACTGATATTAATTTAGGCCCATTCAATTTTGAGGAGCTATACTTTGAAACATTCACTGAGGATGTAATAGGGAGGACTAAAAGAATACTTGAGTCTAGCTTGGCTCACATTGGTGTATTTCCTTTGTCCATCCAATGCCTGAAATTAATCATTACAACATCAGGAGCTTACAATCTGGCTACCAGACAATGCACGGATTCACAGGACAATGTGATTATAGATCTAACTCCTCAGATGTTTCAACACATGTTTAGTGTCCCTGATCCAAAAAATCTGTTACAATTGAATGAGGCAGATGCTTTAGAGGTATATAGAAAACACAAGGAAGCCAACAAGGCTCATTTGAACAATAAGTGGTTGAGAGAACAAAAGAAGTCCCTGACCAAGCTCTTAGATCAACCAAAGAGGGCATATTTTTACAAAGAAGTATCAGACTTGATAATGATGTTGTCTAGGG